>SJYO01041852.1:52307348-53016933 GCA_006410555.1 Capra ibex | reverse complement strand
AAAAAAAAAAAAAAAGTCCTGCAAGGCAGCTTGCCTTTCTTACAAGACTAAGCATACTCTTTTTTTTTAATTAATTAATTTATTTTAATTGGAGGCTAATTACTTTACAATATTGTAGTGGTTTTTGCCATACATTGACATGAATCAGCCATAGGTGTACATGTGTCCCCATGCTGAACCCCCTTCCCACCTCCCTCCCCATCCCATCCATCAGGGTCATCCCAGTGCACCAGCCCTGAGTGCCCTATCTCATGCATCGAACCTGGACTGGTGATCTATTTCACATATAGTAATACACATGTTCCAATGCTATTCTCTCAAATCATCTCACCCTCACCTTCTCCCACAGAGTCCAAAATTCTGTTCTTTACATCTATGTCTCTTTTGCTATCTCACATATAGGGTCATCATTACCATCTTCCTAAATTCCATATATATGTGTTAATATATGGTATTGATGTTTTTCTTTCTGACATACTTCACTCTGTATAATAGGCTCCAGTTTCATCCACCTCACTAGAACTGATTCAAATGCATTCTTTTTAATAGCTGAGTAGTAGTCCATTGTGTATATGTACCATAGCTTTCTTATCCATTTGTCTCCCAATGGACATCTAGGTTGCTTCTATGTCCTAGCTATTGTAAACAGTGCTGTGATGAACATTGGGGCACACATATCCTTTCACTTCTGGTTTCCTTGGTGTGTATGCCCAGCAGTGGGATTGCTGGGTCATAAGGTAGTTCTATTTCCAGTTTTTTAAGGAATCTCCACATTGTTCTCCATAGTGGCTGTACTAGTTTGCATTCCCACCGACAGTGTAAGAGAGTTCCCTTTTCTCCACACCATCTCCAGCATTTATTTTTTTTAGACTTTTTGATAACAGCCATTCATGGCATCTGGTCCCATCACTTCATGGCATCTGGTCCCATCACTTCATGGCAAATAGATGGGGAAACAGTGGAAACAGTGGCTGACTTTATTTTTCTGGGCTCCAAAATCACTGCAGATGGTGATTTCAGCCATGAAATTAAAAGATGCTTACTCCTTAGAAGAAAAGTTATGACCAACCCAGACGGCATATTAAACAGCAGAGACATTACTTTGTCAACAAAGGTCCATCTAATAAAGCCTATAGTTTTTCCAGTGATCATGTATGGATGTGAGAGTTGGACTATAAAGAAAGCTGAGCACCGAAGAATTGATGCTTTTGAACTGTGGTGTTGGAGAAGATTCTTGAGAGTCCCTTGGACTGCAAGGAAATCCAACCAGTCCATTCTAAAGGAGATCAGTCCTGGGTGTTCATTGGAAGGACTGACGTTGAAGCTGAAACTCCAGTACTTTGGCCACCTGATGCGAAGAGCTGACGCATTTGAAAAAACCCTAATGCTGGGAAAGATTGAAGGCAGGAGGAAAAGGGGATGACAGAGGACAAAATGGTTGGAAGGCATCACCAACTCAATGGACATGGGTTTGGGTGGACTCCGGGAGTTGGTGATGGACAGGGAAGCCTGGCATGCTGCATTTCATGGGGTTGCAAAGAGTCACATGACGGAGCCACTGAACTGAACTGAACTAAACTGATTCTGACTGATGTGAGATGGTACCTCATTGTGGTTTTGACTTGCATTTCTCTGATAATGAGTGATGTTGAACATATTTTCATGTGTTTGTTAGCCATCTGTATGTCTTCTTGGAGAAATGTCTGTTTAGTTCTTTGGCCCATTTTTTGATTAGGTCATTTAATTTTTTGGATTTGAGCTGCATGAGCTGCCTGTATATTTTTAAGTTTAATTTTGTCTGTTGCTTCATTTGCTATTATTTTCTGCCATTTTGAAGGCTGTCTTTTCACCTTGTTTATAGTTTCCTTTGCTATGCAAAAGCTTTTAAGTTTAATTAGGTCCCATTTGTTTATTTTTGGTTTTATTTCCACTACTCTGGGAGGTGGGTCATAGAGGATCCTGCTGTGATTTATGTCAGAGAGTGTTTTGCCTATGTTTTCCTCTAGGAGTTTTATAGTTTCTAGTCTTACATTTAGATCTTTAAGACTAAGCGTGCTCTTAACCATATGATCAAGCAGTTGAACTTCTTGGTATTTAGACAAGCTGAGAATGTTCACAACAAAACTCTGCACATGGATGTTCATGGTAGTTTTATTCATAAATACAAAAACTTGGTATTAATGAAGATGTCCTTCAGTGGGTGAATGAGTAAACAAGCTTTGGTATACCAAACAATGGAATATTATTTAGTGCTAAGATGATATGTGCTATCAAGCCACAAAAGACATGGAGAGACTTTAAATGAACGTTACAAAGTGAAAAAAGTAATCTGAAAAGACTATACACTATTGGGTTAGCCAAAAGGTCTGCTCACGTTTTTCTATAAATATAACTTGAATGAACATTTGGCCAACCCAATATATGATTTCAACTCTATGAAACTGTGGAAAAGGCAAAACTATGGAAACAATAAAAACATCAGTGTTTTCCATGGGTGGGGAGGGGCAGGGTACATAGGAAGAGCACAGAGGATTTTTAGGGCAGTGAAAATACTCTGTATAATATAATGTGATGAATACATTTGTTGAAATCATAGAATTTGGAACATCAAGAGTGAATCTTAATGTAAACTAAAGACTTCTGAGTTACTATGATGTGTCTGTGTGGGTTCACCAATTGTAATAAACATATATTCCAAATTGGGAAAGGAAGATATCAAGACTACATATTGTTATCCAGGTGATTTAACTTATATGCAGACTACATCATGCAAAATGCTGAGCAGGATGAAGTACAAGCTGGAATCAAGATTCCTGGGAGAAATAACAATAACCTCAGTTATGCAGATGACACCACCTTTATGGCATAAAGTGAAGAGGAACTCAAAATCCTCTTGATGAAAGTGAAAGAGGACAGTGCAAAAGCTGGTTTAAAAAATTCAACATCCAAAAATCAAAGATATGGCATCCAGTTCTGTCACTTCATGGCAAATAGATGGGGAAATGATGTAAACAGTGACAGGCTTTCTTTTCTTAGGCTCCAAAAGCACTGCAGATGATGACTGCAGCCACAAAATTAAAAGATGATTGCTTCTTGGGAGAAAAGCTATGACCAACCTAGACAACATATTAAAAAGCAGAGACATTACTTTGCTGACAAAGGTCCATCTAGTCAAAGCTGTGGGTTTTCCAGTAGTCATGTATGGATATGAGAGTTGAAAGCTGAGTGCCGAAGAATTGATATTTTTAAACTGTGGTTTTGGAGAAAACTCTTGAGTCTCTTGGACTGCAAGGAGATCAAACCAGTCACTCCTAAAGGAAATCAGTCCTGAATATTCATTGGAAGGACTGATGCTTCATCTGAAGCTCCAGTGTTTTGGCCACCTGATGTGAAGAACTGATTCATTGGAAACGACCCTGATGCTGGGAAAGATTGAAGGCAGAAGGAGAATGGGATGACAGAGGATGAGATGGTTGGATGGCATCACTGACGTGATGGACATGAGTTTGAGCAAACTCCATGAGTTGGTGATGGACAGGGAAGCCTGGCATGCTGCAGTCCACAGAGTTGCAAAGAGTCAGGCATGACTGAGTGACTGAACTGAACTAATATGACTCTGGAGAGGGATATGGATAATATGAGAGGCTGTGCATGTGGTGGGTGGAGGGCATATGGGAAATCTTGGTATTTTCCCAATTTTGCTACGAATCTAAAATTTCTCTTAAAAAAACTAAGTCTTAAGTAAAAAAAATAAAGAAAGATATTTTTTAAATCACATTTAACATGGCTTGTGAAAGTTCTGTGTATCTGTGTATATATGTATGGCTTACATAGAAAACAATACTCATGACATTTTCTGAGGTCTGCAAATGGGGAATCTTATTTGCATAATTTCATTTTACCAATGTATTGTGTCACTGACTTTGAAAACTCTTCATCATATTTAACAGTTTTAAAAGTCATATAGTTCCAGTTTAATTGAGGATAAAGTTCTGTTTTCTATTCTCTATACTGCATTAAATGTGGCTGAGGAAGCCAAATCTAGCTGAACATTAAGTTTCTGGACCTTACTTTTTTAATAGCTGAAACAGCATCTTGGTTTACTGAAAGTTCTCTCTTTCAGATGGAATGTTTGGACGCCTTGTGTGGACTTTGGAAGGCTTTAGGTAAAGTGGAAGAAAGCCCACTTTCCAGTTTCTGGCTCCAGAAAATGACTGACCAAGAAGAAAACAAAACAAAACAGATAAAAAATGGTCTAGAGATCTTGTGAAACTACTTTTTATTTGCATGCCACCTTGAAGTTGTTTAAATATGTTTCTCATTTATTCCTTCAATTAAAACACTACAGTGTTAACAAGAGATGATTTACTATCTCAATTTTTATATTTATATATATTTTCATATTATTCTTTCATTTATTATAGAAATAACTGAACTGCAGAGAGCTTAAGTTGCCTGATGTAATTTATTCTGTTGACATTTCTTTGAAAGTCAAAGATGATACTTAAAAGGACAATAATTTAATGACCCATGATTAAATACTAAAAGACAATAAAATTTGAATTTGAGGTCACTGTGCATAAAAACTTGTCAAGGGAAAATAAAGGGAGGTGAATATGATGGCTAGTTTTATGTGTCAATTGGCTCAGCTATAGTACTCAGTAATTAATTTAAACACTAATTGAGATGTTGCTCTAAAAGTATCTTGTGGATGTGATCAGCATGTACCACCAATTGACTTTAAGTAAAGGAAATTGACCTCATAATGTGGGTGGGTTTCAAATTAAGACCTTAAGAGCAAAACTTGAGGCCTCACAGAAAAGAGAGAATTCTGTCTGAAGACTGTAGCCTCAATTCCCACCCAAGTTTCCAGTCTACCAGCCTACTCATAATCATTTGACCCAATTTTTTTTTTTAAATCTCTTCCTTCTCTGTCTCTTTGTTTCAAAATCATTCAATCTCAGTCTCTCTCTCTCTCTTTCTCGATTGGTCCTGGTTTTGGAGAACCTGACCGACACAGTAAGATATGTGCATTCAAAGGTAGTTCTATCACTCTCTGGTAAGAGAACTGCACAGGAAGAATATCTAGGAAGCCTTTACTACCTCTAACTGCTACCACTTGATGTTCATTCTGTTACAAGTGAGTTCTGCAGTGGCTCAAAAAACCTCCTACAGATTACCTGTAATTACGATTTCCTTGAAACTGCTCCTATAGGAACATATATCAATTTTTAAGAATTTGATAGAAAAAACTATTATCTTACATGGCAAAAATCTCACTGATTGAGACACCAAGGGTATAGAAATTGTGAAAAGGTAGTGTACAGATTTATTTAGAGGAAAAAATAACATAGAATGAGTAGATAATCCACATTTAACAATTAGATGGGCAAATTAAAAAATTAAATCTTTGAAAATTAGGCCTAAAATAAAGAAACTGAATTTAAAAATTATAAAATAAAGAATGATTATACTAAGGACATATAGAATTAGTTATTTTTGTAATGAGAGTACTTAAAAGTCATTAGTTCAAAGCTTTACCTTTCAGGTTAGCTTTGGAAATGGCAGAGCTAGACTAGAGCGATCACACAAGTGTTGAAACTACACCATTGAGTTAAGCCAAGGTTCATGTAAGTCTTGTGCTTAGTCACTCAGTAACATCCCACTCTTTGAGAACCCCATGCACTGTAGCCTGCCAGGCTCTTCTGTCCATGGGGATTCTCCAGGCAAGAATACTGGAGTGGGTTGCCATGCCCTCCTCCAGGGGATCTTCCCAACCCAGGGATCGAACCCAGGTCTCCCTCATTGCAGGCAGATTCTTTACCATCTGAGCCACCAGGGAAGCCCAAGAAAGGCCTAAAACAGGGGAAATGAAGCATTTCTTCACAAGTAACTAAGCAGTGGCTGAGATAGTTTGGCAGGTCTAACGCAAACACAGGAGACCCTTACTCCAAAATTGAGAACATATTGATTGCAGACAGAATGAAAGACAGCATGGGCATGCATGATGTTCTTAGGATTAAGTTAATATTTAAGACACATACATAAATTTAAATTAACATATGCTTTTGAGACATCCAGGGCTACAAGTATATAATTTGAAAATATGATGAGAATTTTGAGTGAGTCCAAACTTCAAATTAAGGAAACTAAAACGGATTGCAAATGTAAACCATTAGTGGCAAAACAAATGCAAAAATGTGTATAAATTTTCTTTGTAGAAACTGATGCAAAGGAAACAATAAACAAGAATAAAAGACAATCATCAGAATGGGAAAAAATAATCACAAATGAAACTGACAAAGGATTAATCTCCAGAATATATAAGCAGCTCATACAGTTCAATATTAGGTAAACAAACAGCCCAATCCAAAAATGGGCAGAAGACCTAAACAGACATTTCTCCAAAGAAGATAAACAGATGGCCAATAAAGATGTTCAACATCACTAATTGTTGGAGAAATGCAAACAAAAAATGAGATGCCATCTCACTCTAGTCAGAATGGCCATCATCAAAAATATCTACAAATAATAAATGCTGGAGAGGATATGGAAAAAAGGGAACCCTTCTACACTGTTGGTGGAATGTAAACTGATACAGCCATTATGAAGAGCAGTATGGAGATTGCTTTAAAAACTAGGAATAAATCTACCATATGACTCAGCAACCCCACTACTGGGCATATACCCTGAGAAAACCATAACTGATAAAGACATATCTACCCCAATGTTCATAGTAGCACTATTTATAATAGCCAGGACATGGAATCACCCTCGACGTCCATTGACAGAAGCATGGATAAAGAAGAGGTGATACATATATACAGTAGAATATTACTCAGGCATAAAAAAGTGAGTCAGTTCTAGTGAGGTGGATGAACCTAGAGCGTGTCATGATTCTTGAACTCTTAGTTTTGCGTCACGAAAAATGAACTCCATTCCTTTCTCCCATTTGTTAACTCTGTCTCTTTTTCTGTTAGTATAATGCATGTAACATTCTTGGGACAGAATAAGTTAAATAAATGGGTGTATGTAAGAAAAAAAATGAGTGATGATAATTTTCATTTATTATTATTTTTCAAAAAGTATCAAAACCATGAAAGTCTTTTTAAGATGAAGATAATTTCAGTTTCAAATTTATACTTTTTCCTTACAGAATATTATAACTCAATTTTATTCATTTTTAAGACCATTTACTTTTGGACTTTTCTAATATACAGTAATAGAAATTGTGGCCATTTCCAGATAAGTGTCAAAGGAATTGTATTCTACTTTGGAATTCCTTGCTGATTTTCCTGTTGAAGTGTTATTTGTTCTCTGCTGCTGGCTTAGCACAGCATGACATCATTTAGCCTGAGGAGGTTAAGTAAGGCAATGACTATTACAGGCTCATTTTTAGTAATGAGACAAATATCAGTGGATTTCAAATTCTGCAAGGGAAAGTCTCTTGGAGTATTTTAAGCAAGGGAAAATCATTGTTTCACAAAAAAGAGATATATATATGTATATATATATATATATATCACTTGGGTTTTTATTTTAAAAATTAAACTTCTGAATCCAGATTATCAGTAAAAATGTTTAGCTCAAAAGTTATGGGGGGTGAGAGAGGAATGCATAAACTATAAAGGTGGAAGGTACTGCTCCTGCTGAGTAGATTGCCCTCAAGTTTCTTACCTAAAGCTAGTTAATTGGCTGAATCTTGTTGCAAAGAAGAGAACTTGTGGCATATTACCACCACAGGACATTTATAAATTGTTACTATTCACTTGAGCACACACAAAAAGAATCAAATGTAGAATTTCATCTAAGAAAGACTTCAGATGGTAAAAAAAATCCATCTCAGCCCTAGTCCGTGATATTAAGGGGAGCCACAAGACCCATGTTCTCAGCCGGTTTTCTCTGTGTTTGTAGGAATGGTATTTGGGGAAAGAACTGAGCTTCTCTTCACTTGAGTATCTTAAAACCTCAACTTGACAGTGATTTTGGCTTTTAAACCCTTGAATCTTTTAGACTCAAAAATTCTGAAACAAACTGAACATTTACAGAACTTTGATCATTACAAGTATTGTAATTATAACATTTATGTGTAAGAGTTATTATGGGTCAGGCTTGATAAATTGGCTTCCCGAGTGGCTCAGACAGTAAAGCATGTGCCCACAATGCGAGTAGACCTGGATTCAATACCTGGGTTGGGAAAATCCCCTGGAGAAGGAAATGGCAACTCACTCCAGTACCCTTGCCTGGAAAATCGCATGGATGGAGGAGCCTGGGAGGCTACAGTCCATGGGGTTGCAAAGAGCCAGACACGACTAAGCGACTTCACTTCACTCACTTGATAAATTATTGCTCTATGGATTATCAAATTCAATTCCCATAATAACCCTAAATAAGTGGATACAATTATTATCCCCATTTTATAGATGAGAAAATGAAGAATCAGAGAATTAATTAATGTCTAAAGTTATAGAGCTAGGGGGTGGAACTGAGAAGTAAAGCAAACTCATGTATCACCAAAGATAGAATTTTAAAATATTAAATTGGCCAAAAGTTCATTCAGGCTTTTTCATGGCAGTGTATGAAGAACCCAAATGAACTTTTTGGTCAGCACAATACGTTTGGGCAGTGACGGAGAAAAGTCGCACTATGCTGCCCTTCCAATTTACCTGAAGGTCTCTTTTATTTATTGAACAATTCATATGCCTCTCATGGTAATTTCCACTCGACTCTACTCAATGCAGTTAGGATCGATCACCTGCTGATTATTTTGGGACCCCATGTGTTACAGGCTTATGATAGCCACTTGTTAGTTTCTGCTGGAAGAAAACAGAGAAAGGTTGATTTCATTGGAACACTTTCCCAGTATGCACAGACTGGATGACAGGCTCTGTTTCGAGTTCATTCATTTCTTACTCCTCACTTGTTCTCCAAATGCCCATTTCATTTGTGTTGGTGAGTGTGTAGCCACTTTGAATTAGGTAATTTATATGGGCTATAGTTTTATCGGCTGTAAATTGGGGCTATTAAAAGAAACTTCATATATGCTTGTCATGCTGATCCCATGAGTCAATATAAGTGCTGAGATCTGTGCATGTGTAACCAGGAGTAGTGTCAATAGTAGAAGAAAGCACTGTTAAAATGGCAGTGGTGACAGATGACACTGTGGCTCAGTTAACTCCATTTCAGTCACTGAGTTGTGTCTGACTCCTTGCGACCCCATGGAGCACAGCACACCAGGCCTCCTTGTCCATCACCAACTCCCGGAATTTACCCAAACTCATGTCCACCGTGTCAATGATGCCATCCAACCATCTCATCCTTTGTTATCCCCTTCTCCTCCTGCCCTCAATCTTTCCCAGCATGTCTTTGCAAATGAGTCAGCTCTTTGCATCAGGTGGCCAAAGGATTGGAGTTTCAGCTTTATCATCAGTTCTTCCAATGAATATTCTCGACTGATCTCCTTTCTGGTTGGATCTCCAGCAGTCCAAGGGACTCTCAAGTGTCTTCTCCAACACCATAGTTCAAAAGCATCAATTCTTCAGTGCTCAGCTTTCTTTATAGTCCAACTCTCACATCCATACATGACTACTGGAAAAACCAAGCCCTGACTAGAAGGACCTTTGTTGGCAAAGTAATGTCTCTGCTTTTTAATAAGTTGTCTAGGTTGGTCATAACTTTCCTTCCAAGGAGTAAGCATCTTTAATTTCATGGCTGCAGTCACCATCTGTAGTGATTTTGGGGCCCAAAAAATTAAAATCTGACACTGTTTCCACTGTTTCCCCATCTATTTCCCATGAAGTGATGGGACCAGATGCCATGATCTTAGTTTTCTGAATGTTGGGCTTTAAGCCAACTTTTTCACTCTCCTTTCACTTTTATCACTTTCATCTGTAGTTCTTCTTCACTTTCTGCCATAAGGGTGGTGCCATCTGCATATCTGAGGTTATTGATATTTCTCCAGCAATCTTGATTCCAGCTTGTGCTTCATCCAGCCCAGCATTTCTCATGATGTACTCTGTGTGTAAGTTAAATAAGCAGGATAACAATATACAGCCTTGACGTACTCCTTTTCCTATTTGGAACCAGTCTGTTGTTCCATGTCCAGTTCTAACTATTGCTTCCTGACCTGCATATAGGTTTCTCAAGAGGCAGCTCAGGTGGTCTGGTATTCCCATCTCTTTCAGAATTTTCCAGTTTGTTGTGATCCACACAGTCAAAGGCTTTGGCATAGTCAATAAAGCACAAATAGATGTTTTTCTGGAACTCTCTTGCTCTTTTGATGATCCAGCGAATGTTGGCAATTTGATCTCTGGTTCCTCTGCCTTTTCTAAAACCAGCTTGAACATCTGGAAGTTCACAGTTCACAGTATTGCTGAAGCCTGGCTTAGAGAACCTTGAGCATTACTTTACTAGTGTGTGAGATGAATGCAATTGTTCGGTAGTTGTAGGCAAAATTTCTTCTCTATATATTTATTTAAGAAAGGATCATGAAGCAAAATCAAAAAGAGAGAGAGAGAAAATAAATGGGAGGAAAGTCTTATCTGCAGGCAACAGAGAACATGAAACAATTTACTGTAAATTTCTCACTGTTTGATTATCTGTTTCCCAAGGATGCTTTCAGGAACAGAAATAAAGTAGGACTGAAAGCTGCTTAAAAATAGAGGTGAGGAGATGAAGGAAGCCCTGTTCAAAATGTAGAGTTGATTATAAAATAAAGTAAAAGAATTCAACATAGAATTCAAGTGACAATAGTGGTAACAAGATTTAAATTTGTGGGATTCCAGTGGAGCTATTCTATTGAATAACAATGTGTATTGCAATTTTCAATTTTGAATGTATTTCCTCATATATTATGTACTTTCTTTTTTGCAAAGGGCTTCCCTGGTGGCTCAGACAGTAAAGAATGTGCCTGCAGTACAGGAGACCTGGATTCAATCCCTGCATCGAGAAGATCCCCTGGAGAATTCACTACCCACTACAGTAATCTTGCCTGGAGAATTCCATGGACAGCCCATGGCGGGCTACAGTCCACAGGATCATGAAGAATCAGACACACCTGAGCAATGAACACTTTCACTTGGTCTTTGCAACACAATGGAAAGTCTAGGAAATGTTATATATATATATTTTTTATATCATTTAATTGAGGCTTAAAACAGTGTCACTAAACCAACATCAAGAAGCAGAATGTATCAGAACCAGGGCAACAAATTTTCTTCTTAGCCATACATAATAGTTCCCTATGTTTCTTTACACTCTACCATCCATGTTATAGAGATTGCATGATTAACATATCTTGTCCTATACCTTTTGTCTAATAGATCATTTCCTAACGTCATAAAAGAAGATATGAGGGAAACGCATAAACACATGTAAGATGAAATAGTTGCTAAATATTAAAGGCTCTATTATTATTTTTCTGAGAATCAGTGTTTTCCAACTGACGTTTTTCTGGGTTCCATAAAAGGAACCAAATATAGATTCAATGATTTGAATCTATAATCAAGTAGGTTTCAAAAAGAAGTCAAATGCTTCCTCATGAACCATTAGCATACATCTTAAATTTTATATTCTATAAAAAGGCTCTATTGAAAGATTTAGGTGAAAGCAGAATGAGGTTTGATGATTCATTAGCATGCATTTTAAAATTTAAAATATAAATTATGTATGTGCTTACACATATACAGATACTTCTGTATTAATGCATTTTCCCTTTCTTCTGTCAGTCTATTTTTTTGTTTGTTTGTTTGTTTCCAAATAAGGAGCATTCATTTATAGTAAATTAGAGGTTTTGACCAGAGCATACAATCCGGAATTGAACTTCTATTATAAGCAAACAGACAAATGTCTTTGAAATCACTGTGTAAATCTAAGCTTTTGGTAGTAACCTTCAAAGCTAATCAGGATTTTCAAATTCAGCTGCATTCTTATATTTCCTTTGTTTGCATGTGGTATTAAGCCAAAGTATTTGCCTTGATTTGAGACTTTCATGAACTTTAGGAAACCAAAGTGTCTATATTTTCTTATGAAAAATAAATCTAATATTAAAAGACTTGTTAATTGAAAAGTTAATCTGTATGACTAATCCCAGAAACTATAGCCTGGCAGGTGGATGACTTTTCTAAAAGGCTTCAAGCATTGCTTAATGCTTCCTCATATGAGTTTTGGTAAATTACTAGGTAATATATCTACTGACACTGAGGATGAGTTTCCTCTCATATGGTCTTTTCCTGTATTTTCATTGTTGTTGTTGTTCACTGCTCAGTCATTTCCAGCTCTTTGAGACCCCATGGACTGCAGCACACCAGGCTTCCTCTGTCTATCATCATCTCCTGGAGACTGCTCAAACTCATGTCCGTTGAATTAAGGATGCCATCCAATCTTCTTATCCTCTGTCATCGCCTTCTCCGCCTGGCTTCAAGCTTTCCTAGTATCAGGGTCTTTTCTAATGAGTTGGCTCTTTGCATCAGGTGGCCAAAGTATTGCAGCTTCACCTTCAGAATCAGTCCTTCCAATAAATATTCAGGGTTGATTTCCTTTAGGATTGACTGGTTTGTTCTCCCTGCAGTCCAGAGGATGCTTAAGAGTCTTCTCCAATACCACAGTTCACAAGAATCAATTCATCAGTGCTCAACCTTCTTTACTGTCAAACTCTAACATCCACACATGACCACTGGAATAGACGAACCTTCATCATTAATGTCTAAAGCAGATCTAACGTCTCTGCTTTATTATAGTGTATAAGGAGCAAACTTTTTTTTTTTAATTTCATGGCTGCAGTCATTATCACCAGTGATTCTGAGCCCAAGAAAATAAAGTCTGTCACTGTTTCCATCGTTTCCTCATCTATTTTCCATGAAGTGATGGGACCAGATGCCATGATCTTAGTTTTCTGAATGTTGAGTTTTAAGCCAGCTTTTTCACTCTCCCCTTTCACTTTCATCAAGAGGCTCTTCAGTTCCTCTTCACTTTCTGCCATAAGGGTGGTGTCATCTGCATATTTGAGATTATTGATATTTTCCTCAGTAATCTTGATTCCAGCGTATGCTTTATCCAGCCTGGGATTTTACATGATGTACTCTGCATGTAAGTTAATTAAGCAGGGTACTTAACTGTACATACTTCTTTTCCAATTTGGAACCAGTCTGTTGTTCCATGCCCGGTTATAACTGTTGCTTCTTGACCTGCACACAGATTTCTCAGGAGGCAGGTAAGGTGGTCTGGTATTCCTATTTTTTAAAGAATTTTCCACACTTTGTTGTGATCCACAGTCAAAGGCTTTAGCATAGTCAGTGAAGCAGAGTTGATGTTTTTCTGGAATTCTTTAGCTTTTTCTATGAACCAACGCTTCCTGGCAATTTGATCTCTGGTTCCTCTGCCTTTTCTAAATTTAGCTTGTACATCAACATATGAAGTTACCTTGGAGGATTTTGAGCATAGCCTTGCTAGCATGTGAAGTGAGTGCCATTTTGCAGTAGTTTGAACAATCTTTGGCATTGCCTTTCTTTGGGATTGGAAGGAAAATTGACCTTTTCTAGTCCTGTGGGCACTGAGTTTAGAAAACTGATGAGTTTTCTAAATTTGTTTTCATGTTGAGTGTAGCACTTTCACAGCATCATCTTCTAGGATTTGAAATAACTCAGCTGGAATTACATCACCTCTACTAGCTTTGTTTGTAGCGATGCTTCCTAAGGCCCACTTGACTTTGCACTCCAGGATGTCTGGATCTAGATGAGCGATCACAGCATCATGATTATCTGGGTCATGAAGATCTTTTTTGTATAGCTCTTCTGTGTATTCTTGCCACCTCTTCTTAATATCTTCTGCTTCTCTTAGGTCCATACCATTCCTGTCCTTTATTGTGCCCATCTTTGCATGGTTCCAAATAGGAAATGGAGTACCACAAGGCTGTATATTGTCACCCTGCTTATTTAACTTATATGCAGAGTACATCATGAGAAACACTGGGCTGGAAGAAGCACAAGCTGGAAACAAGATTGCTGGGAGAAATATGAATAACCTCAGATATGCAGATGGCACCACCCTTATGGCAGAAAGTGAAGAGGAAATAAATAGCCTCTTGATGAAAGCGAAAGAGGAGAGTGAAAAAATTGGCTTAAAGCTCGACATTCAGTAAACTAAGATCATGACATCTAGTCCCATCACTTCATGGGAAATAGATGGGGAAACAGTGGAAACAGTGTCACACTTTATTTTGGGGAGGCTCCAAAATTACTGCAGATGGTGATTGCAGCCAGAAAACTAAAAGACGCTTACTTCTTGGAAGGAAAGTTATCACCAACCTAGACAGCATATTAAATAGCAGAGACATTGCCAACAAAGGTCCATCTAGTAAAGGCTATGGTTTTTCCAGTGGTCATGTATGGATATGAGAGTTGGACTGTGAAGAAAGCTGAGCGCCGAAGAATTGATGCTTCTGGACTGTGGTGTTGGAAAAGACTCTTGAGAGTCCCTTGGACTAAAAGGATATCCAACCAGTCCATTCTAAAGGAGACCAGTCCTGGGATTTCTTTGGAAGGACTGATGCTAAAGCTGAAACTCCAATACTTTGGCCACCTCATGCAAAGAGTCGACTCATTGGAAAAGACCCTGATGCTGGAAGGGGTTGGGGGCAGGAGGAGAAGGGGACGACAGAGGATAAGATGGCTGGATGGCATCACTGACTCGATGGACATGAGTTTGGTTGAACCCCGGGAGTTAGTGATGGACAGGGAGGCCTGGTGTGCTGTAATTCATGGGGTCGCAGAGTTGGACACGACTGAACGATCGAACTGAACTGAACTGAACTTGCATGAAATCTTTCCTTGGTATCTCTAATTTTCTTGAAGAAATCTCTAGTCTTTCCCATTCTATTGTTTTCCTCTATTTCTTTTCATTTTTCATGTAGGTACCCTATTTTCTGTTGTAACAGTAATTTGTTTCTTAAAGTGTTAACATTTGCCACACAGTAAGAGAAAAGTTGCTTCTCAATTGTATTTTCATCCTGTGACTGTGAAAATGTGCAAGAAAATATATGTCTCAGATTTATTCCTAAACATTTCTTGGTTATTTTGTTCATTGTCATATGAAATCTTAAGAACAATACTTTTAGAATTAGTTACAGCCCTGTTATCAAGAGATTTGACAACTATTTGTGTTCCAATCTTACTCTCATGACTATAAAATTTAAATAGTTCTAATTATGGGTAGCTTCCCAACAGTTTTTAAATTTTTGATATTTTGAACAACTCAGCTCTGAAGAGAGAAATAAATTTTAACACAGATTCCAGGGAAATAATAAAACTGAGATCATTTTGGATTCGTAGGTGGTTATTCATTTTAACAAATAATACAAAATAAATTTAATTAGACTCTAGATTCATTGCTTCATTTGACCTTTAGCTATGTAACAGATATACTCAGTCATGATTTGCCATGAGAAATATAAAGCTTTTTAACTTGCAAAGTGAAAATATCATTAAACCTCATTGCTCAGTATGAATAAACCTGTAACTCCAGCCATCACTATAGTGACAATAAAATAAGCAGTCAGAATATTAATGAATCCATTTTATAGCAAAGTGAAATGAGAATTCTCAAGTGACTTGTAGCTGACGTGTGCTGTATATCTCAACTTGCCTTTCAGCAGGTCAGTCAATCATTAATTAACTTTTTTATCCTAACAGAAAAGTCCTCTTCTGTTGATAGACATCTCAGGAGATTCCCTTTTCAATTTGACAGGATGGCAAGCATCCAAATAGATTGTTTATTTGAATCCAAAATTCACAGGCTCTTGTCTGAGATGCAGAACGAATTTTGAAGATCATAGAATGAGTATGTTGTCAACCTAAAAACTCTATGCTCGTTGCCTAGGTAAAGTCTTGTCAATCAAAGTTAACCCAGAGCAGTAGTTGTTTCAGTATGTACTTTTCGCTAAAATTTCGCAAGGTTTTCTTTTTTTCATCAGGTGCCCCAAAAGCTATGACAGAAATTAGAGTAGCAAGTACAACACACCTAAGCCTCCAGAATCTCAGGTTATTCTACAAATCTTTTAGCAATCAGTCTTCATGAAACTTTCTTCAGTTCAGTTCAGTTCAGTTCATTTCAGTCACTCAGTTGTGTCTGATTCTTTGCGACCTCGTGAATCACAGCATGCCAGGCCTCCCTGTCCATCACCAACTCCCAGAGTTCAAGCAAACTCATGTCCATCAAATCAGTGATGCCATCCAGCCATCTCATCCTCTGTCATCCCCTTCTCCTCCTGCCCCCAATCCCTCCCAGCATCAGAGTCTTTTCCAATAAGTCAATTCTTTGCACGAAGTGGCCAAAGTATTGGAGTTTCAGCTTTAGCATCACCCAGGACTGGTCTCCTTAAGGATGGACTGGTTGAAATTTCTTGCAGTCCAAGGGACTCTCAAGAGTCTTCTCCAACAGCACAGTTCAAAAGCGCTGTCAGTTCTTTGGTGCTCAGCTTTCTTCACAGTCCAACTCTCACATCCATACATGACCTCAGGAAAAACCATAGCCTTGACGAGACAGACCTTTGTTGGCAAAGTAATGTCTCTGCTTTTTAATATGCTATCTAGGTTGGTCATAAATTTCCTTTCAAGGCGTAAGCATCTTTTAATTTCCTGGCTGCAGTCACCATCTGCAGTGATTTTGGAGCCCAAAAAAATAAAGTCTGACACTTTCCACTGTGTCCCCATCTATTTCCCATGAAGTGATGGGACCAGATGCCATGATGTTAGTTTTCTGAATGTTGAGCTTTAAGCCAACTTTTCACTCTCCTCTTCCACTTTCATCAAGAGGCTCTTTAGCTCTTCACTTTCTGCCATAAGGGTGGTGTCATCTGCATTTCTGAGGTTATTGATATTTCTCCAGCAATCTTGATTCCAGCTTGTGCTTCATCCAGCCCAGCATTTCTCATGATGTACATTGCATATAAATGAAATAAGCAGGGCAACAATATACAGCCTTTATGTACTCCTTTTCCTATTTGGAACCAGTCTGTTCCATGTCCAGTTCTAACTCTTGCTTCCTAACCTGCATATAGGTTTCTCAAGAGGCAGGTCAGGTGGTCTGGTATTCCCATCATTTTAAGGAGTTTCCACAGTTTATTGTGATCCACATAGTCAAAGGCTTTGGCATTGTCAATAAAGAAGAAATAGATGTTTTTCTGGAACTCTCTTGCTTTTTCCATGATCCAGTAGATGTTGGCAATTTGATCTCTGGTTCCTCTGCCTTTTCTAAAACCAGCTTGAACATCTGGAAGTTCATGGTTCACATACTGCTGAAGCCTGGCTTGGAGAATTTTGAGCATTACTTTACTAGTTTCCCCCTTTTCTGGAATTATTCTTGCTCTTAATTCCTGTAAGTTTACTAATTAATTTATCTTAAGGAATGAACATAGCCCAGTAATGAAGAGCGCAGTGTCTAGAGATAGACCTGGGTTGAAAATCTTGTTCTACTTACAAGCTAGCTAACTTCAGGTGAACATGGCAAGTTTTTCTACACTCCACTCACAAGTGGTTTTCTTTTAAGAAACAGAAGATTGTGCTTCTTGTCCCCCCTTGAGGACAGGAATGGACTTAAGTAAATCCAACCTAAGGAAATACAGGCAGACATGATGTGTGCTATTCCTGAGTGGGAGAATTTAAGAGTCCGTGTTCAGTTCTTCACATATTGAGAAGCTACAGGATTTGGAATCTCTTTATCCTGAATAATTGGATTGCTGCAGCAAGGACAATTGCTCTGCAGAATCATCAGCATCTGCAGTATTTCTTATAAGCTAGAAAATAAAATTTTATTGTGTTAAGACACTTGGGTTTTAGGGTTATTTGTAATCACAACATAGCCTTTCTGGTCTGCCTTTACTATAAAATGCTTTTATGCTGAAGAGACTTAACCCACCCATGGCTATGTTAATAGTCTTAATTTCAAAGTTTATATTTAAAATACTTAGAAAAATAATTTCCCTTATTGAAGGGAATAACTGCCTTACTCATTATATCTTACTTTCATAATACAGACACAGCTTCAAGACAGAGACTCTGTTATCATGTGTATTAATAATCTCTGATTATTATTAATTGGTAATATTAAAAATAGTTTGATCTTTTTTTGCTTTATCCTGAATGATCTACCACACAGAATTAATATCTCTGTTTTTCTTTTCACTTCTGAAATATCATTCAGACTTACTGAAAATTCTAATACTTTTAATAAATAAAACTTGGTTTAATCTGGTGGAAATATTGGCTGAGCCTTTCATCCATTAATTCAACAAATGTAACTGAACGCAAATTGTGTACAAGTGAGTCTAGGAGCATTACAAAGTTTACTTTTGCTATTGACCAAGTTTCCTAATATGCTGTCAGTCTCTTCAAATAAAAAATCAAAGCAGTAAAATTTAGTTTCTACCCATTTCCTGGGAAATCCTTGAAAATTTATACTGTTATAGGTAGTAGCAGCAAATGAACAGTAGAGTGAAAGGGAAAAATCTATTGCTATTACAAGAATAACATGATTTTAAGAATAGAATTGGGAGGAAATATTTAAGCCAGATGTTAACTTTCCTAGAAAACACAGGGAATCCAAAATGTACTATAGCAAGAGAATAGGTAGAAATAAACTGGAAAAGATAAGAAAATGGCAAATAAGCATGATGAGTGCAATTGTGCGGTAGTTTGAGCATTCTTCGGCATTGCCTTTCTTTGGCATTGGAATGAAAACTGACATTTTCCAGTCCTGTGGCCACTGCTGAGTTTTCCAAATTTGCTGGCATATTGAGTGCAGCACTTTCACAGCATCATCTGTCAGGATTTGAAACAGCTCCACTGGAATTCCACCACCTCCACTAGCTTTGTTCATANCATTGCCTTTCTTTGGGATTGGAATGAAAACTGACATTTTCCAGTCCTGTGGCCACTGCTGAGTTTTCCAAATTTGCTGGCATATTGAGCACAGCACTTTCACAGCATCATCTTTCAGGATTTGAAACAGCTCCACTGGAATTCCACCACCTCCACTAGCTTTGTTCATAGTGATGCTTTCTAAGGCCCACTTGACTTCGCATTCCAGGATGTCTGGCTCTAGATGAGTGATCATACCATTGTGATTATCTGGGTCAGGAAGATCATTTTTGTACAGTTCTTCTGTGTATTCTTGCCACCTCTTCTTAATATCTTCTGCTTCTGTTAGGTCCATACCATTTCTGTCCTTTATTGTGCCCATCTTTGCATGAAATTTTGCCTTGGTATCTCTAGTTTTCTTGAAGAGATCTCTAGTCTTTCTCATTCTGTTGTTTTCCTCTATTTCTTTGCATTGATCGCTGAAGAAGGCTTTCTTATCTCTTCTTGCTATTCTTTGGAACTCTGCATTCAGCTGCTTATATCTTTCCTTTTCTCCTTGGCTTTTCACTTCTCTTCTTTTCACAGCTATTTGTAAGGCCTCCCCAGACAGCCATTTTGCTTCTTTGCATTTATTTTCCATGGGGATAGTCTTGATCCCTGTTTCCTGTACAGTGTCACGAACCTCATTCCATAGTTCATCAGGCACTCTATCTATCAGATCTAGGCCCTTAAATCTATTTCTCACTTCCACTGTATAATCATAAGGGATTTGATTTAGATCATACCTGAATAGTCTAGCGGTTTTCCCTACTTTCTTCAATTTAAGTCTGAATTTGGTAATAAGGAGTTCATGATCTGAGCCACAGTCAGCTCCTGGTCTTGTTTTTGTTGACTGTATAGAGCTTCTCCATCTCTGGCTGCAAAGAATATAATCAATCTGATTTCGATGTTGACCATCTGGTGATGTCCATGTGTAGAGTCTTCTCTTGTGTTGTTGAAAGAGGGTGTTTGCTATGACCAGTGCATTTTCTTGGCAAAACTCTATTAGTTTTTGCCCTGTTTCATCCCGCATTCCAAGGCCAAATTTGCCTGTTACTCCAGGTGTTTCTTGACTCCCTACTTTTTGCAGTCCTCTATAATGAAAAGGACATCTTTTTTGGGTGTTAGTTCTAAAAGGTCTTGTAGGTCTTCATAGAACCGTTTAACTTCAGCTTCTTCAGTGTTACTGGTTGGGGCATAGACTTGGATTACTGTGATATTGAATGGTTTGCCTTGGAAACGAACAGAGATCATTCTGTCATTTTTGAGATTGCATTCAAGTACTGCATTTCGGACTCTTCTGTTGACCATGATGGCTACTCAATTTCTTCTGAGGGATTCCTGACTGCAGTAGTAGATATAATGGTCATCTGAGTTAAATTCACCCATTCCAGTCCATTTTAGTTCACTGATTCCTAGAATGTCGACGTTCATTCTTGCCATCTCCTGTTTGACCACTTCCAATTTGCCTTGATTCGTGGACCTGACATTCCAGGTTCCTATGCAATATTGCTTTTTACAGCATGGGACCTTGCTTCTATGACCAGTCACATCCACAGCAGGGTATTGTTTTTGCTTTGGCTCCATCCCTTCATTCTTTCTGGAGTTATTTCTCCACTGACCTCCAGTAGCATATTGGGCACCTACTGACCTGGGTAGTACCTCTTTCAGTATTCTATCATTTTGCCTTTTCATTCTGTTCATTTACCTATATAAATGACCACAATAAATGACATCAAAACTCAGTGACATAAAACAATAAATTCCATTCTTATACTTCCAATATTAATATGTGAGTTTCTGGAAAAGGCTACGTTTTAAATTGAAGTTTTAAGAGGCTACTGGAGTTTAACTGATTAAGTTTGTGTCCAGCTTGGCACTGACCTGCAGTCTTGGTCCACACCAGCTTCAAATATTAACCTTTTAGATTGGAGGATACTCAAGGGAAGATTTTTTTCAGACACAGGTTGCAAGCTTCCAGAGAGATGGATGGAAATACATGATACCACTTCTTAAGGCCAAGATTCAAAATGGATATGTATTAGCCTTTCACATATTCCACTGATTGTTAAAAGAAATCATATGGCCAAGTCAAACATCAATGTATTAGTGTCCTGGTGTCTCAGTGGTGAAGAATCTGGCTACAGTGCATTAAACACAGGAGATCCTTTGATGCCAATTGAAAGTTAAGATCCTTTCCCCAGTCCTTCTACTTAACAACCCAGAACACCCTAGGCAGATTCAGTTTTTCAGCTCTCTGAAGCCATTTTTGAATCATCTTGGGAACCTGCACTTCTCTTCCAGGAGGATTGTATTACGGTAGATATTATTGTTCAGTTGCTAAGTCGAGCCTGACTCTTTGTAACCACATGGACTGTAGCACATCAGGCTCCTCTTCCCAACAACCAACCACATCTCCTGGAGTTTGCTCAAATTCATGTCCATTGAGTCAGTGATGCTATCTAACTGTCTTATCCTCTGCCACCCTTTTTTCTTTACTTCAGTCTTTTCCAGCATCAGGGTCTTTTCCAATGAGTCAGCTCTTCACATCAGGTGTTCAAAGTACTCAATCATTCCAATGGGTATTCAGGGTTGATTTCCTTTAGGATTGACTGCTTTGATCTCTTTGAATTTCAAGGGACTCTCAAGAATTTTCTTCAGCACCACAGTTTGAATGCATCAATTCTTTGACACTCAGTCTTCATTAAAGTCAACTCTCACATCCATACATGACTACTGGAAAAACCATAGCTTTGACTATAGGAACCTCTTGTTGGCAAAGTGATGTCTCTGCTTTTTAATATGCTGTCTAGGTTTGTCATAGATTTTCTTCCAAGGAGTAAGTGTCTTTCAATTTCATGACTGCAGTCATTGTCTACAGTGATTTTGGAGTCCAAGAAAATAAAATATGTTACCTCTTCCATAATTTGCCCTTCTATTTGCCATGAAATAATGGGACCAGATGCCATGATCTAAGTTTTTTGAATGTTGGGTTCCAAGCTAGCTTTTTCACTTTCCTCTTTCACCGTCATCAAGAAGCTCTTTAGTTCCTTTTCACTTTCTGCTATTAGAGTGGCATCATCTGCACATCTGAGGTTGCTGATATTTCTCTCAGTAATCTTGATTACAGCTTGTTATTCATCCAGCCTGGCATTTCGCATGATGTAGTCTGCATGTAAGTTAAATAAGCTGGGTGACAATATACAGCCTTATGGTACTCCTTTCCCAATTTTGAGCCAGTCAGTTGTTCCCTTCAAGGTTTTAACTTTTGCTTCTTGACTCACATACAGGTTTCTCTGGAGACAGGTAAGGTGATCTAGTACTCAAATTTCTAAGAATTTTCCACAGTTTGCTGTGATCCACACAGTCAAAGGCTTTAGCAAAGTCAATGAAGCAGAACTAGATGTTTTTCTGGAATTTCTTTGCTTTCTTTATGGTCCAGTGAATATTGGCAATTTGATTTCTGGTTCCTCTGCCTTTTCTAAACCCACCTTGTACATGTGGAATTCTCAGTTCATGTACTGAAACCTAGCTTGAAAAATTTTTAGCATAATATTGGTAATTTATATCTTATCTCAATGCATTATAATAAGTGGTTTCCAAAAATTTAGTTTGAAGGCCATTTGAAGATTGATAAAAATTCATATTATTGAGCCACACTCCAAACTCAATGAATGGAATCTGAACTCTGGATTATTAAAAATCCTTTAATAATATTAATATAAAGATAAATAAATATTGCTGGAATATTACTAACCTCAGGAAGCAAATTATGTGCTGAAATTTGAAGATTTGCATCACTCATCAATACAAAGAGATTGACTATAATATTCTGAGCAGGGTCTAAAGATTGGAAAACGAAGGCTAGAAGACATGGTCACCTCTCAGTTAATGTTGACACTGAATGAATAAATATATAAATAAAGCAAAAATACCTATTTTAAATTTTATTTCTCAGAGTAATTTATTGAAACTCTTATGAAGAAACATAAACTTAGGGACTTTATTCAGGCTAAATTATTTGAACAATAAAATGATCTAGAGTTCCAAATTAGGCTAAAAACTAAATAAACTCAAAACATGAAGTTAATCATAAAGCTCAAGTTAATCAGAATGGACAATAAGCTAAGTTTTTTAAACCTATAATAAAACAAAATTCAACCAGTTTTAAAGAGGAGAAATCTATCAAGTAGAACAAAACCAGATAATATATTGTTAGGGCCCTGATTCATAGAGCTGACTCTGGAGGGATCAGCATCAGAGACCAGGTAGCCTTCATTCCCAAAAATAGTAACTATAGTATCCATAGTTGAATGTGAGTAGAATCAGCCTCTCCAGCTAATCCTGTCCTCTTTCAAAGGAATACCATACACATATCAGGGCATGTTTGGCAGCCAACATCTCATTTCACATAAAGTTCATATACTGTATTTTATCTGCATCATGGACACCTCTATGTGCCCCCAAATGTTGTTTACTCCCATCCAAAATTCCCATTTTAACCCCCACTCTTTAATTTAACCAGGCAAACAAATATTCCTTGATGCTGAAGTTGGAGCTTAGATACTTAAGGGGAGGTCTTTGTGTTGTGAATATGAATGACATAATGAAACTGCTCTAAGATCTTCACCAAAGTTTTGAAAACAGTGAAACATAACTCTATACATCAAGCATGTATACCATAATTAGAAAAATAACTTTGAAATATATTCAACCCATTATACTAAAGAACTTCACACTGTCACTTCTCAATGTTTAACAGTTGAGCATACATAAATCCAAGTAATTTTCATTGATTTTAGCTTTCTTGGTAAAAACTGGGAGAGCAAAAACATAAACTTGCCAAAATGTATAATGACTCACTAGAAATTCAGTGTAATAATGCATAAGGAGAAAATATATGACTTGTGGAATCAATGAGGTAAACAAGAAAGAAATAGGCAGTGTAATATGAAAAGTAATAAACAAATAAACAAAATCACAGAATTAAGAACAGTATAAACAGGCCTAATGTTTACTCAGATAAAGAAAGAAACATGCTAATTTTGCTATAAGCAGTATCATATAAATCAATGTTGTTAAAGTTACGATTTTGAGTACGCAATTGCCAAGAATTTGAGTTTGAAAATATTTTTGTGGCAACACGGGACCATTTTGTTATGTACTGATTCTACACCATTAATTACACTGCCATCTAATATGACATTTTTTATATCAGTGACAATAGGACTGAATTCCAGGAATGGAGTAAATATTAGAGAGCTATCAGTTCACTTCAGTTGCCCAGTCATGTCCAACTCTTTGCGACCCCATGAATCGCAGCACGCCAGGCCTCCCTGTCCATTACCAACTCCCGGAGTACACTCAGACTCAAGTCCATTGAGTCCGTGATGCTATCCAGCCATCTCATCCTCTGTCGTCCCCTTCTCCTCCTGCCCCCAATCCCTCCCAGCATCAGAGTCTTTTCCAATGAGTCAACTCTTTGCATGAGGTGGCCAAAGTACTGGAGTTTCAGCTTTAGCATTGTTCCTTCCAAAGAACACCCAGGACTGATCTGCTTTAGAATGGACTGGTTGGATCTCCTTGCAATCCAAGGGACTCTCAAGAGTCTTCTCCAACACCACAGTTCAAAAGCATCAATTCTTTGGTGCTCAGCCTTCTTCCCAGTCCAACTCTCACATCCATACATGACCACTGGAAAAACCATAGCCTTGACTAGATGGACCTTAGTCGGCAAAGTAATGTCTGCTTTTGAATATGCTATCTAGGTTGGTCAAACTTTTCTTCCAAGGAGTAAGTGTCTTTTAATTTCACGGCTGCAGTCACCATCTGCAGTGATTTTGGAGCCCAGAAAAATAAAGTCTGACACTGTTTCCACTGTTTCCCTAACTATTTCCCATGAAGTGATGGGACCAGATGCCATGGTCTTAGCTTTCTGAATGTTGAGCTTTAAGCTAACTTTTCCACTCTCCTCTTTCACTTTCCTCAAGAGGCTTTTTAGTTCCTCTTCACTTTCTGCCATAAGGGTGGTGCCATCTGCATATCTGAGGTTATTCATATTTCTCCCGGCAATCTTGATTCCAGCTTGTGTTTCTTCCAGTCCAGCGTTTCTGCATATAAGTTAAATAAGCAGGGTGACAATATAGAGCCGTGATGCACTATTTTTCCTATTTGGAACCAGTCTGTTGTTCCATGTCCAGTTCTAACTGTTGCTTCCTGACCTGCATACAGATTTCTCAAGAGGCAGGTCAGGTGGTCTGGTATTCCCATCTCTTAGAATTTTCCACAGTTTATTGTGATCCACACAGTCAAAGGCGTTGGCATAGTCAATAAAGCAGAAATAGATGTTTTCCTGGAACTCACTTACATTTTCGATGATCCAGCGGATGTTTGCAATTTGATCTCTGGTTCCTCTGCCTTTTCTAAAACCAGCTTGAACATCAGGAAGTTCATGGTTCACATATTATTGAAGCCTGGCTTGGAGAATTTTGAGCATTACTTTAGTAGCATGTGAGATGAGTGCAATTGTGCAGTAGTTTGAGCATTGTTTGGCATTGCCTTTCTTTGGGATTGGAATGAAAACTGACCTTTTCCAGTCCTGTGGCCACTGCTGAGTTTTCCAAATTTGCTGATATATTGAGTGCAGCACTTTCACAGCATCATCTTTCAGGATTTGAAATAGCTCCACTGGAATTCCATCACCTCCACTAGGTTTATTCATAGTGATGCTTTCTAAGGCCCACTTATAGATTCAATCAAAAACAATATTGGCGATAAGCAACCAAATGTCAAATCTCTAACCTGAACCTGAAAGTATGTTGTGTGTCATGCATGTCATCTTAAACCAATAAATATGTAGGTCTTAAATTTTGCTATGTTTCTGACATTCTTCTGGCAAAACCTTTGCCAGAAAAAGACAATTTAATCTTAATAACAATGTTCAGCCTTCTTTTCATAATTAGCATTCTTTCAATATTAAATTTATAAATGTAATTAAATCTAATGAATGAATCTAAAATTGGATATTTAGGAACATCTCAGATATATCGTGGGCTTCCCTTGTGGCTCAGCTGGTATAGACTCCTCCTGCAATGTGGGAGACCTGGGTTCAATCCCTGGGTTGGGAAGATCCCCTGGAGAAGGGAAAGGCTACCCACTCCAGTATTCTGGTCTGGAGAATCCCATGGTCCATGGGGTCACAAAGAGTCAGACATGATTGAGCAACTTTTACTTCACTTCACTTCAGATATTTTGTGATAAGCTTGCTTGTTATGTGGTAGTTACAATGAATTTTTTTTTTTTTTAAGAATTGCAAATCTTATTGCTTGGGATTGGTGAAAACTACCCTCCTTGATCCAACTTCTGGACCATAAAAATCCCAAATGCAAGAAATATAAGAAAATGCTGAGCATCCTTTGTTTAAACTACCCAGCAGATATGATTCAGTTCAGTTCAGTTCAGTTCAGTCGCTCAGTCGTGTCCGACTCTTTGAGACCCCATAAATCGCAGCATGCCAGGCCTCCCTGTCCATCACCAACTCCTGGAGTTCACTCAGACTCATGTCCATCAAGTCTGTGATGCCATCCAGCCATCTCATCCCTCCCAGCATCAGAGTCTTTTCCAATGAGTCAACTCTTCGCATGAGGTGGCCAAAGTACTAGAGTTTCAGTTTTAGCATCATTCCTTCCAAAGAAATCCCAGGGCTGGTCTCCTTCAGAATGGACTGGTTGGATCTCTTTGCAGTCCAAGAGACCCTCAAGAGTCTTCCCCAACACCACGGTTCAAAACCATCAATTCTTCGGCGCTCAGCTTTCTTCACAGTCCAACTCTCACATCCATACATGACCACTGGAAAAACCATAGCCTTGACTAGGCAGACCTTAGTCCGCAAAGTGATGTCTCTGCTTTTGAATATGCTATCTAGGTATGATTAGGTAATTCTTAATGTCCACAAGTTCAGAGAATTTAACTACACCAATAGAAATTTTTGATCCCAGCACAGAATAAGTAGTTCATTTGAAGCACTTATTGGTTTCCCTTTAGCAAGATGAGACAACAATTCAAGCCTAAGTCTCAGGTTTCCTTTCAGTTACCTCTGCCTCTTTTCATCAACCATGGCATATCTGTCTATTTTATTCAATTACTATTGCTATTGCCACTACTTCTTAGTTTCATATTTAACTTTTCTAATTTACATACTTTCATATATTCCAACACAAAATATTACATTTCTCAAAATACATACATAAATCAAGTTATATATAATGGAATTTCTCATGAGAGAATTCATGATTAGAAAATTATTTCTGATTTTAAGAATTTCTAGGCAAGTAGATAAGCAGAGACTTAAAAATATAAGCTCTGAAACTAGAAAGCAGTATCCCACATCAGTCCATCATATTACAAATAAATATATTTGATAATGAAGAGGATTCCTAGAACCTGAGAAAAAGGAAATTAAGACTCAGTCAAATAATACATAGCCATTATACAAGTTACTTAAATATGAAAATTGAGTAATTCACGTGAAAACACTAAAATAGTTGCTAAATCAATTAAGTATAAATCTATTTATTTATATTTAACTGTATAGAAAAATACTTTATACTGTTGGTTCAGTCATTTTCAACTATTTTTGCTTGTAGGGTATGTAAAGTTTCAACTTAAAATATATAACTCTCCATTTTGTCCCATTATGATAGATAAATTTATTAAATTGAAAAATCTTACTTGGTTAAAATGTATACAATACCCAGGATAAGCAAACTTAGTAAACTGTTCCTCATGAATAGTGATGTTTTAACAGGGTCCGTATAAGGGCTTCCCTGGTGGTTCAGATGGCAAAGAATTCACCTACAATGCAGGAGACTGGGGTTCAGTTTCTGGGTTTGGAAGATCCCCTGGAGAAAGGAATAGCAACCCACTCCAGTATTCTTGCCTGGGAAATGGCATGGACAGAGGAGCTTGGAAGTCCACAGTTCATGGGGTCACAAAGAGTCAGACACAACTGAAGTGACTTAGCATGCACATATGTAAGTGCTTGTGAAAGTGAAAGTGTTGGTCACTCAGGAGATTTTCCCTTCTCCACAGATTTTCTTGAACCACAGAGAGAACCCAGGTCTCCCACATTGTGGACAGATTCTTTACTCTCTGAGCCACGAGGGAAACTCCATAGGTCCTTGCAAGTGCTAATTTCAAAAGCATCTACTCTAGTGTAAATGGACTGCTTAAAAGCTGTAATAACCTATGAATAATTTTTTCTCCTCCTCCCAGTAGACACTGAGCCATTTTAGGGAAAGACTGATCTGAGTTCAACATTGATCTGAATGTTGAAACTCCACAGTCAAAAAACTAAGATCATGGTAATATCTTATAGTGAACAATGTTGGATTCATGATCTCAGAAGAAGATTTGGCTTTGGGACCATGGACCAGGCTTGATCACTCAAGAGCTTTTGTGTAGCAGAGTTTTATTAAAGTATGAAAAGGAACAGAGAAAGCTTCTGACATAGACATCAGAAGGGGGATGGAGAGTGCCCCCATTGCTAATCTTAGCAAGGGAATTATATACTTTTTTAATTGGTGATTAAAATAAATCAAAAGAATATCTCAAGATTGTAAAGATCTTACTAGACCCACTCCAACAATTCACATTTTAAGATAACAGGATTAGTCAGAAGGTTTTCAGGAAGGAGAAGCATGTCCTCAAGCAGGATACATTATTGCTATATAATTCTTACTAAGAAATGTAGAAAAGAGAAATGTTTGTCCTTTCGTCCTCCTTGAGAATTCCAGACTGCTGTTTCCTTGAGAGCCGCAGACCCCTTTCTCCACCTCAGGGACCATGGACTTCTTATCAACTGGCCTAGGAATTGACTATCTCAATGGTCACAGTCCCATCACTTCATAGCAAATAATGGGGAAACAATGTAAACAGTGACAGACTTTATTTTCTTGGGCTCCAAAATTGCCGCAGATGGTGACCACATCCATGAAATTAAAAGATGCCTGCTCTTTGGAAGAAAAGCTATGACCAACCTAGACAGCATATTAAAAAGCAGGGACATTTCTTTGCCAGCAAAGGTCCATCTAGTCAAAGCTATGGTTTTTCCAGGAGTAATGTATGGATGTGAGAGTTGGGCTATAAAGAAAGCTGAGCACCAAAGAATTGATGGCTTTGAACTGTGGTGTTGGAGAAGACTCTTGAGAGTCCCTTGGACTGCAAGGAGATCCAACAAGTCCATCCTAAAGGAGATCAGTCCTGAATATACATTGGAAGGACTGATGCTAAAGCTGAAACTCCAATACTTTTGCCATCTGATGTGAAGAACTGACTCATTGGAAAAGATCCTGATGCTGGGAAAGATTGAAGGAGGGAGGAGAAGAGGATGACAGAGGATGAGATGGTTGGATAGCATCACCAACTCGATGGACATGAGTTTGCGCAAGCTCTGGGAGTTGGTGATGGACAGGAAAGCCTGGTGTGCTGCTGTCCATGGGATCGCAGAGTAGGATATGACTGAGCTACTGAACTGAACTGAACTGATCTGAGTTCATGTGTTTGTGTCCTCAGCACTTAACAGCAGTCCCTGGTATGCTCCTTATACTTTTGTTGAAGAAATGAATAAGTTAATGAAAATGTATACTTCTACACCTGCCAAGCAGCTTTAAGATTAAGACAATTAGAATCAAATGACAAATTTTTATGTTCTGGTAAAATAAGATAAAGTTGGCTTTTGATTTGCTTATGTTGTACATAAACTGATTGCCATTTAAAGAGAAAAAAAATAGTTTTAAATGATCAGTCTCTAGAGGAACTGATTCACAGAAATCCAGCCAGATGAAAATTTAAAGTAATGAATTGAAATAACTCATGGTAGAAATATAATTAAAAACTGGTATTACCTTTTTGTGTTTTATATACCTTGGGGAAGTCTAAGAAATAAGCTTATCAAGGATAAATAAGGCCTAACATCCATTGAGACTATAAACTAACACTTTTCCTAAAAATAAAAAAGGGCAGAAAATGTATGAACCTCTGCTAATTTATACTAATAATTTAGACAACTTATTGTCTATTTTATATTGCTATTAAAATATTAAAAAATGAAAATAGTCCTGTACAATATTTGTATCTGCAAATAACTAGGTCTTCGGGGTTTGAATACTTCTTTTTTGTGTGAATTACTTCATCATCTACATGCCAAATATTCTGTGCTTTCAAATTGAAAAAGCTAATGATTAGCAAAAGACTTTAAGAGGCACCTTTTACAAAATTTCCAGTGATGTTTACTTTGATTTAGAATATGGTAGAATCTATGAAACTGATTCAGGGTCAAAAATGTCTGATGGATGTGGTCATGGGAGACTACCAGATCACACATGACCTCAAGTCTATCCAAAATTTATTCTGAATTAAGTGTGTTCAGACTAACACTTGATTGTTTTGATTCTGTATTTGTCAAGCAAATTACATTTTAATTGCAAAGAAAGCTTTTTAAAATAACATGATCTTACAATTCAATTACTAGCCCACCAATAGGCTAATAAAAATGGATAAAAAGTTCTCTGTTGCATATGGAATACTGAGAAACTTTAAAGAGGCAGGCATAAGCTTAGAAAAACACTCTTCAGTATATTCCTGAAATTTCAGTGTGATTTGACTGTGTTATTAACACAGTGTTATTTTATTCAACCTATGAACTATGGTATTCAGCTTCTAAATGTGAAATGTTATCATACAAAAGATCCATTAGAGAACATTCAATTTTTTTTTTTTTAGGATAAAAACAATTATAAATTTACCTGTATTTGTGTTGCTTGTTAAAGAACAACTTAGCAAAAATTGTAGTCTGGTATCAAATAAGCATAAATTATCCAATGAAGGTAAAGAATATGTCCATTTTCACTGAGATGTTCAAAAATTCATTGTCATGAAGTTTTGAAATAATGAAGAATATTCACCCTAAGTAAATAGGACATCAGGCAGAAAACCCAAAATGAACTCTGATTGGCATCAGTGATGAAGAAATAATAGTGTTGAAATTTGTCCAGATGAGTCAAAGGACACTGAGGAGAAGTAAAAACAAGATAATCTTATACTCAGTGATCACTTTCTGCTTCAACCTTTCATGCACAAATATTTTTTATAGAAATATAGCTTTTGAGCTCTGCTTAGGAAGTCATGAATCTGCACATTTTAAACTCAACCTTCATTAGAAGAGAGATATACGAAAACAAGTATGCTAGCACTGGAATATATATTTTCCAAGAAAATCTTCAGAGTCAACATGATTGTATATGTCCCAACATATCCATTCCACACCACTTAGATTTATACCTAGTCAACCATACCATAAGCATGTATCACAAGAAAATTTTTATACAGTTTAAAATGGGAAGCAAGGAGGCATAGAAGACATTTCAGAAATATTTCTATCAAAGTGGAATTCAGGCCTGAATTGTAAAGGGTTAGACATCAACTGAGTGGTACATCCAGTTGTTTTTGATGTTTGACTTTTAAGAGCACACAAGTAAAATTACAATTGCACCTTTATTGTCAGCACAAATTTGAATGTTTTATAATGAGTCTCTTGTGTCATTGTATTTCATATTCTGAATCAGAATACTTTTCTTTACTGCTGCTGCTGCTGCTAAGTCGCTTCAGTCGTGTCCGACTCTGTGCGACCCCATAGACAGCAGCCCACCAGGTTCCCCGTCCCTGGGATTCTCCAGGCAAGAACACTGGAGTGGGTGGCCATTTCCTTCTCCAATACATGAAAGTGAAAAGTGAAAGTCAAGTCGCTCAGTCGTGTCGGACTCTTCACGACCCCATGGACTGCAGCCTACAGGCTTCTCTGTCCATGGGATTTTCCAGGCAAGAGTACTAGAGTGGGGTGCCATTGCCTTCTTTACTAGCTGAATATATAAATTAACTTTAAAAGCTGAGGCAAAAGATAAATTATTTTTCCAACCTTATATCTGCTTCCCTAAAATTTGTCTTGATGTTTCATATACAAGGGTATTGAGAAAAGGCAATGAGATTTGAAGAACCTAAAAAAATCTCCAGCATGGAATAAATTGCAAATTTTAAAAATATTGATTTGCTACAGTCTAATAATGGGAATTATTTACTCCACAAGTCATCTATGTCTATATGACTTAATGTCTTAAAGTAAATTATGATAAATCTGCCTTGTTAACGGCAACCTCTACATTTTACACAGCAAATAATTTGCTGGTATGTTGCTTTTCTGAATCAAAGTCCATTTTGTTCTTGGTGGTTAACACACAATTATTACAAGAGAAAATTAAAAAATATATGTTTTTCTATGTCTTAGAGTTGAATTTTAAAGGTCAGATACTCATTTTCATTATGTTATAAACTGTTGACCCGAGGGCTTCCCAGATGGCACTAGTGGTAAAGAACCCACCTGCCAATGCAGGAGATTTAAGAGAAGCACATTTGGTTCCTGGGTTGGGAAGATCCCCTGGGAGAGGAAATAGCAACCTGCTTCAATATTCTTGCCTGGAGAACACCATGGACAGAGGAGCCTGGCGGGCTGCAGTCCATAGGATCGCAAAGAGTTAGACATGACTGAAGTGACTGAGTACACACACCTGCATTAGAGAGGACTGAGTTGCATGAACCATCCTAAATGGTTTTCCCAGGAAGAAATGAGCACTGATTATAAGACATGCCATTATTTCATGTACTACTAAGAATGATAGACATACTGACAGTTAAAGTGGAAAAATGTATTTAGGACTGATGGAATACAGTCTCCCCATAGAGCACATACTTAAAAATGGGCTGCAGGTGCTGATGGAGCTTCCCAGGAAACCATCAAGCCCTCAGAAGCACTCTGCCCCTGCCCAGGAAAACTATAGCTACCAAATCATAAAACTGGTAAACCTAGCACCACACCACCCCTGCCATAGTTCAGTAAATGCCATTCTGACTATAGAAAGCACCAAATCATGGAAGCAATGACTGCAGACCTATGAATTCCTCTGGCCCATCACACACCATAGAAATGGATGTCTTACTTATTTTTTCTTCTTTCCTTACATCCTTCATTATGGAATTCAAATTTCCCTGCAGTGCATCTGAGGCTCAAACTTTAATCACACCTGGAAAACTAGCTGCATAGGAACTTGGCATAAGAGTTCTAGCAGCCCAGCTTCTACAGTACAGGAAGAAACATGCTGAAGGTTGGAGGTGAGAGCGGACATTGCAGAAGCCATATTCCATACCTCCCATTCCACTTTTACTAGCAAGTGTGTAGCTGACTTTAGAATAGAATCTAGGAACTGTGGTAGGTAGAATAATGTCCCTGCTTTCCAGAGATGCTTACATCCTAGTCCCTGGAATATGTTATATTACATGGCAAAGTTACATTAAGGTTGCAGATGAAATTAAAATTATTAATCAGCTGATCTTAAGATAGGGATATTATCCTGGATATGCAGGTGGGTCCAAAGTAATTATAGGAATCCTTAAAAGTGAAACAATGAAGTAACAGAAGAAACCAGAGGGGGATCACTATAAAACATTGGCCAAAGATGTTACACACCTGACATTGGAGTCAGAGGAAGAAGCCATGAGCCAAGGAAAGTGGGTGCCCTTTAGAAGGTAGGAAAAGCAGAAAAATGGATTCCCCTAGATGCCCACAAGGAATGCAGAGTGACCTCTGCATTTTAGCCCACTGAGATCCAAGTTCAGCTTCTGACCTACAGAATTATAAAACAATTAACAGTGTTTGCTATCACTGCAATAGAAAACTGACACAGCAAATAAACAGCATGACCCTCTGCTTCATCAACCAGTGTTGTCAAATAGTTACGCTGTATCAAGTGGCATTCTATCTCCTTTGGGAGAATATGGCATCATCTGTACTCTCAAGGACCTTACAGACTAATGAAGAATAGGGACAACTAAAGAGAACACTACAGTGTGTCATGATTAATGTCGTAAGAGGGCTAGTATAGACAAGAGCATTCAAGGAGCTTTGTATAAAAGTCATATCTCTGTGCATAAGATATATTACTGGTATTTTCTGAGTTGCTATGAAGGTGAGGGTGGGAGATGGCAGTAAGTTCTATATCAGTAACAACAACAAAAAAAGGGTCAGTTTTATATCCACGCTACTTTCAGACACTGAGTTTAATGATCTGAGAGTAATCATGTCTTATTGTGTAACGGGCTTTGCCATTTCTATCACTTTCATGCTCTAGCAAATCAGGCAACTTTTCCTCAGTGTTTAAAGGTGCTGAATGATTTGCCACACTATTTAAAAGATTGTGATAGACACTATTACACAATGAAGAACATGGTATGTGCCTAAACCTGTAATTCTGGGCCAATGCTTTCTAAGAGGGAACACTGAAATCAGTGTTAATACTTTAGGATACTTCCCTGGTACAAGCATTGCGGGGGGAGGGAACCTCCAGAGTCTCTAAGTACTGCTTTACAGTACTGTCATTATAGTCCTCACCAAGAGTCCTCCCACCTCAATTTTCAGAAGTGAGAGAATCTGGATAAGAAGGTAGGAGTAGAATCAAATAGGGAAAGGAAACAGAGTGTAAAAATGAAATAACCTGCATATACATTCTGCCATCTGAATTTTTTAAACTTCTTTTGTTCTTGCCTCTGGCCAAAAACTCAAGAGAATTTTCAGAATTTGATAAGTGGTTATTATTGTTGCTAGATTCTCAAATAGGTTCTCATTGGCATATTTGTTTATAATAGTTTCTGAAATGTGCCATAAACCAAAATCTTTCACCACAAATTAATAAAATGTAGATATGTCACAATTTTTTCAATTTGTTTTTACCACTGATCTCCCAAGCCTTCCAATCAGAGATAGTCAAGGTTGAGAAGCTGGCCCTTGTGCTTGTTAGGAACCTGGGTCTGAATCCTGACTCAACCCCTTTCTTCATGAGTGATTTGGGCAAACTTTTACTTGCTTCAGTTTCCTACTGTGTTGTAGATTAATAACAGCACTGTCCTAATCAAAGGGATGTTTAAGGATAAAATAAGAAAATATTTAATTTTACATAGAATTATGGCTAACACATGGCAAGTGTTAACTCTTCACTTGATACGTAAATAAAATAGTTGAATCTAAATGACTTTAATTTCATATAAGGTACTTAAATTTTTTTTTTCATGAGGACCATGTATAACGTCTTTATTGAATTTGTTTCAATATTGCTTCTTTTTTTTATGTTTGACTTTTTGGCCATGAGGCATGTGGGAATCTTAGCTCCCCAATGAGATATTGAACCAACACCCCCTGCAATGGAAGATGAAGTCTTAATTGCTAGATTGACAGAGAAGTCTCCATATAAGGTACTAAAATTTCCACAGCTTTTATGCTCTACCATGCCGCATTTAACTACAATTAGGAGAGAATTTTTTAAATATCTCTTCAGTCATTCATTTAGTGTGATGAGCTAAAGAAACAGTGGCAGATAAAACGGATGCAAAAAAGTCCAAACCTCATAGAGTGTAGTGGCAGATACAGATATTACACCAAGGATTACACAAAACGGTTTTGCTGGCAGATACAAGATATGGATGAATAAAATACATTTTAAGGCAAAAGTTACAAAATTCAGCCCATCATCCCTAACTTCATCAAAATTCAAACACCGGATAATCTCTGAAGACTAAACCATGCTGTGTGCATGACATGACATGAAGATAGGCACCATGCCAAAAAAGAGTTTCTGCCAAGAAGTCCTTGTTGTATTAAACCAAAATGTGTCTTCTGCTACACTGAGTTCATTTTCTCCAGTATAGATTTTGGCTGCAGAACAGGATGTCATCACTGTCAAAATAAAAAGAAACCACGATTCAACTTTATTTCTCGAACACTATGATAATCTAGTCTTTTAAAAGCAATCTTGGGAGTTCTGTGAAATGAAACTTTTAAAGTAGCAGCTAGGGAAAGAAGAGAAGAAATTATTTGCCTTCAGGAAAAATACCCATGGGCAAGACAACTTAACTTATAATAGACAATTTAACTTATATATTTTAACTATAAGAATGCTCATTGAATTTGAAAATGCCTGCTGAATCCATAACTGGCAATAATGAAAGGTCTATGAACTATTTGTGAGATTTAAAAATTATTTTTAAGAGTTATTGAACTTTAGAAACAAACTATCCTCTGGCTTTCTACCAGTTGGAGTTGAGAACAAAAGCCCTTGGGTACAAATACAATTAGGGCCACACTGTAAGGAGTCATTTTCAAATCGCTCACATTGAAAGAAAAAAAGCATCAGTGAGGAGTAGAATTGCCCCCATTCACATTCAAAGGGCCTGACAGGTGTAAGAAAGCAACTAAAACGACCATTCTGTACAACATTGTGCTTCTCTCTCCAGAAATAGGATTGGGAAAAATAAAGGCGTTCTATCTGTACTGGGCACTGTTAAGTAAAAGAGAACATACTTTCTAGCTGGGTGAAGCCAAAAGAGATCCTTTACTGAATCACACCAAAAGAGCCACATCTGTGACCAGGCAACCACTCACTAAATGGAAAGTCTAGTTCTAGAGTAGGTTCTCTCCATCCACACACCAACACTGTAGTTAGAAAGATCCTTCCATGACTGAGAAGCTGCTACTGCTGCCATCAGTTTCAGAACCATGCTATAAGGCTCATGATCAAAGTGGAAGTTCCACTCAGAACTTTTGATGCCTGTGATGCTATTGGCTGGGCACTAGTACCTCTGTTAATCGTACTAATCAATAAACAAATGTAGTAGTAAATAAGATAAGTGTCTCCACAATACTGCTTACCAGCAGAATGCTCAGAAAAACAGGAAATGTCCAGCTTTAGCCTTACTTTTTACTTCTCCAAGTACAAACAAGTATTTTCAAGTCACTCTGGAATCCTAACCTGCCAAGAAACCTAACGACTATGGTTTTCAGTTTTCAGTGGCACCCCACTCCAGTACTCTTGTCTGGAAAATTCCATGGGTGGAGGAGCTTGGTAGGCTGCAGTCCACGGGGTCGCGAAGAGTCGGACATGACTGAGCGACTTGACTTTCACTTTTCACTTTCATGCATGGGAGAAGGAAATGGCAACCCACTCCAGTGTTCTTGCCTGGAGAACCCCAGGGACCGGGGAGCCTGGGGGGCTGCGGTCTATGGGATCACACAGAGTCGGACACGACTGAAGCGACTTAGCAGCAGCAGCAGCAGCAGACTCTGTATTTCAGGAAATTTCACTAGAAAAAAACGTTGGACAGGATATCAAAAACTAATTAAATATTGTTCTACAAATTATGAATTTCAAGTGAAACATCTTTAATAATTGCTTTTTATTCTTTGATGCCCAGAATAAATAGCATCAGTCCAATAGATCTACCCTCTAGGCAAACTGATTCATTTAAAATTCATGCTTGTGAGCAACCACACAGAGAACTAGCACTACCTCAAAAAATTTACACAGCTCTTTTAATTTTCTCAATAGAGATAGTAAAGATTTAGACAGAGGAAAAATAGCTAGAGACATCTGACTGACAGTATAATTTAAACACCATTAGAGATTATTTTTCTTTCTCAATTTCTGGGAAGAATAATGTGGTTGGATAGGTTTTTAAGATGACCCCCAGATTCCCATATCCTGGGACATGCACCCTGTTTATTCCCTTCCTTTTGAGCTTTGGTGAGATGTGGTATGATAGATTTCATTCCAATTATTAGATGACATTAAATGGCAAAGATGAGGGATCAGTTCATTTCAGTTCAGTCGTTCAGTCATGTCCAACTCTTTGTGACCCCATGGACTGCAGCATGCCAGGAATCCCTGTCCAACACCAACTCCCAGAGTTTACCCAAACTCATGCCCACTGAGTCCGTGATGCCATCCAACCATCTCGTCCTCTGTTGAGCACTTCTCTTCCTGCGCTCAATCTTTCCCAGCATCAAGATCTTTTCAAATGAGTCAGATCTTTGCATCAGGTGGCCAAAGTATTGGAGCTTCAGCTTCAACATCAGTCTTTCCAATGAACGCCCAGGACTGATCTCCTTTAGGATGGACTGGTTGGATCTCCTTTCAGTCCAAGGGACTCTCAAGAGTCTTCTCCAATACCACAGTTCAAAGCCATCAATTCTTGGTGCTCAGCTTTCTTTATACTCCAACTCTCACATCCATACTCGACTACTGGAAAAAACATAGCCTTGACTAGACGGACCTGTGTTGGAAAAGTAATGTCTCGGCTTTTTAATAAGTTGTCTAGGTTGGTCATAACTTTCCTTCCAAGGAGTAGGCATCTTTACATTCCATGGCTGCAGTCACCATCTGCAGTGATTTTGGAGCCCCAAAAATTAAGTCACCCACTGTTTCCCTATCTATTTGCCATGAAGTAATGGGACCAGATGCCATGATCTTCATTTTCTGAATGTTGAGCTTTAAGCCAACTTTTTCATGCTTCTCTTTCACTTTCATCAAGAGGCTCTTAGTTCTTCTTCACTATCTGACATAAGAGTGGTGTCATCTGCATATCTGAGGTTATTGATATTTCTCCCAGCAATCTTGATTTCAGTTTGTGGTTCATCCAGTCCAGCATTTCTCATGATGTAGCCTGAATATAAGTTAAATAAGCAGGGTGACAATATACAGCCTTGACGTACTCCTTTTCCTATTTGGAAACAGTCTATTGCTCCATGTCCAGTTCTAACTGTTGCTTCCTGACCTGCATACAGGTTTCTCAAGAGGCAGGTCAGGTGGTCTGGTATTCCCATCTCTCAGGATTTTCCACCATTTATTGTGATCCACACAGTCAAAGGCTTCAACATGATAAAAGCAGAAATAGATGTTTTTCTGGAACTCTCTTGCTTTTTCGATGATCCAGAGGATGTTGGCAATTTGATCTCTGGTTCCTCTGCCTTTTCTAAAACCAGCTTGAACATCTGGAAGTTCACAGTTTACATATTGCTGAAGCCTGGCTTGGAGAATTTTGAGCATTACTTTGCTAGCATGTGAGATGAGTGCAATTGTGCCATTGTTTGAGCATTGTTTGGTATTGCCTTTCTTTAGGATTGGAATGAAAACTGACCTTTTCCACTCCTGTGGCCACTGCTGAGTTTTCCAAATTTTCTGGCATATTGAGTGCAGCACTTTCACAGCATCATCATCTTTTAGGATTTGAAATAGCTCAACTGGAATTCCATCACCTCCACTAGCTTTGTTTGTAGTGATGCTTTCTAAGGCCCACTTGACTTCTCATTCCAGGATGTCTGGCTCTAGGTGAGTGATCACACCATCATGATTAACTGAGTCATGAAGATCTTTTTTGTACAGTTCTTCTGTGTATTCTTGCCACCTCTTCTTAATGTCTCTACTTCTGTTAGGTCAATACCATTTCTCTTCTTTATTGAGCCCATCTTTGCATGAAATGTTCCCTTGGTACCTCTAATTTTCTTAAAGAGATCTCTAGTCTTTCCCATTCTATTATGGGGTAGAAGGTGAAGGATAATACAGGTGAAATTAAGATCTCCAATTCATTGACTTTGAGTTAATAAAAATGAAGATTATCCCTGGTGAGTATGATTTCATCAGGAGAAGATTTGAAGAAGGATGGAGCCCATCATGGAAAGAGATTCTCCTGCTGGTCTTCAAGCAGTGAACTGCCATGTTTTGAGAGACAAGCCTCTCATGTGAAGGACCAGAGAGTGACTTTAGGTGCTGAAAGTGCTTCCAATCTACAGGTAATGAGAAAATCCATACCTCAGTGACACAACTGCCAGGAAATTCTTAATTCCAACACCTAGTGAGTTTGGAAAAGACTTTAAATGAATCTCAGATGACTTTGGAGCCCCATGAACACTTTACTTGCAACTTTCTCAATTCTGACCAGAGACCCCAATTGGACTATGCCGACATTTCCAACAGACACTGTGAAGTAATAAATGAGTGTGTTTTAAGCCATTAACTTTGTGATAATTTTCTATACAGCAACAGAAAACTGATACATATATGAATACAATTTTACCAAGACTTTTCAAACATACATTATTTATACATTTTTTTAAGTTGGAAGTACTTTATTAAAGTCAATAAGAAAGAATTAGGAAAACCAAAATATTAATTTTAATGCATCTCTACCAGTGTCTTAATGGGTTTCCCTGGTGGCTCAGCAGTAAAGAACTCATTTTCAATGCAGGAGACACAGGTTCAATCCCTGGGTTGGGAAGACCCCCTGGAGAAGGAAATGGCAATCCATTCCACTATTCTTGCCTGGATGGGGTTGCAAGAATCAGACATGACTTAGAAACTAAACCTAAACCACCATTGTCTTATAAAGTGAAATGAAATATATTTAATCTCTTTGTGCACCTTAACTATGTTAATATCAAAGCCTTGGAGTTACAAATTTAGGTCATTCAATTTGCACAAACTGTGTAATACATAACCTAAGTGGCAAACTCCACCCTCATTGTTTAGTAAATTAACCTAATCAGACTTACAGTCTGTTAAAAAAAAATTCAATATCATTTTTCAGTTCAAGTGCAGATCTTAAATTATGACCCCATAGCATTTATATCATTTATTAATTTCAATTCTTAGATAAATACATAGCTAGGTAAGGCATAGAGTCTTGCTATGAGATTGTTTTATGATGAATTAATAAACCACATTAGAAAAGCGTGAAAGTTCTCAAACTTTCTAGTGCCTCTCTGCTTTCCTTTACTGGACGTTTCTCTCAGAAGAAATTAAATTAATTGACAGTAGTGAAAATGACTTGAAGGAGCAACACAAATTCATTCCTAAATACTTCAGCATGCATATTCTAAGAACATAAACTTCAGTTTTGAAGGAAATTAAGACCTAGGGTGTTTCACTTAGTGGTAAAAGCTGTATCAGAGCATCAGTTATCTGACAGTCAAATCTACTACTCTTTTCTCCTACTACATAGCTTCCATGTTTAAATAAGGTGTTTAGTGTTTGGAGTGTTTTGGCATATAGACTAGATTTAGGCATATGGGGTCGCATAGAGTTGGACATGACTGAAGTGACTTAGCAGCACCAGCAGCAGTCATAAGATGGAAGGGAACACGCCATTTAAGGAAAATTACAGTCAGTTGAACTGCCCCACTCTACTAAATATCCAAGAACATCCTCACATAGCTTTAAACATATTTTCTAATATAGTTCTTTACCCTTAAAATAAATTACATGAAACAAAAAAAAAAAGCATTGATTAAAAGAAGGTACCTAAAACTGATACATTCAACTGTCTACCTGTTTGATTCCCACAAAATTTTTACATTTCCATAATGCACCATAGTAAGATACAGAAAGGCAAACTAGGCCTTCAGTCTGTAAAGCAAAGCAACAGTTTTGAGAGCACACCAATAGCCTATTCTCAAGTTAACTTTACGAGTTTTACAGAACTTGAAGATATGGAATCTATTCCTATTAAACTATTCATATCTAGACACACAAGATTGATATTACTTGGAAAGAAAAAGGGAAATAGCTGAACACACTAATGTTGGTTTAATACATACGTTATAGTGGTAATTATTTTATGCCTTATGTAATCTTCCTCGGTGTTCTATGAAATAAAGTTCACACTATGACAAGTAATCTTTGGGTCTTTTTTTCTTCTATATGATTAATATTCTAAAATAATGTCCTGATGAACAGACGAGCCAATTTACCTTATAATTCTATTTTAGTCAATGTAGCACTATTGACCCAGACTTTTGAGTGTACAAATCTGAAAGCTTTCCCCTCTTTCCATGATCCTATTTTATCTGATTCAAAGATAACAGCCATTCACCTCATTTGTCTTATTCTCATTTTAGTTTATGTAAATATGTACCTACAAACATTCCCACTGAAGCTAATTATTGTTAGAACATTGCCAAATTCCAAATAATTTTTTTCTCACATATGCATGCTATTATACATTCTCAGAAGAAAAATGTTTCTAGGTGCTTCCAGAAGATGTTCATCTTTCCACATCCTCCTGTTTATAATGCCATAGTAACAGTATTCCCATGAATAATGAGAAGCCAAAATTCTCTGCTGTCTTGTTTTTGTTGTTTGTTTTGTCTTTCTCTTTTTTTATGACTGACCTACTAGTTTTATTTTTCTCATTCAGATAATTTTTAGTTAACGTTCCCAGTCCATTAAGTTCTATTTTATATGCTTCTGTGCAAAACTACAATGAATAATTCTAGCTCAATATTCAATTACTTAAATATACTGCCTGCTTTTTCTTATATGATTAGCAGAAACAAAGCTAAACCCTACTACATCTTTTCTGTTGGTACATTTTTGTGACTACTGAAAAAATTGTCGCTTATTTCAGGCTCCAAAAATGAATGTTGGCTTTAAAATAATTTTCTGTTTCTGTATATTTTTTAACATTAAAGAATATTGTAATGAGAGAGAGACTTGCCAAACTTCAATATATGTGACTTCATTTGTAAACTTTAGCAAGTCACTCAACATATATAGGCCTTTCATTCTCTATAACTAAAGTAACAGGATTATCTTAGAGCCCTTAAGGATTCTGATGTTTCTAACTTCTAATTTTCTCTAAGGCATCAATTTCAAAAATCTTTCCTTGAACTTACTGTGTGGACAAGTATTCTTTCCTTTACATTATGCATAATTATCAAAATCTCACATTTTTTAATGTAGAAACTATAACATAGGGCATGAAGCCTGGGAAATATTCAGATGTTTCTTTTTTATTAAATCTCCAGGGTTCCACCTTCCCTAGTCCATATGAGGTATGAGATTTGATTACATTGTAGAATCAGAATATCTATAGTTGACAGTTTTTTAATGATTATATAACCTATATAACCCAATCTTTCCTCTGCAGTAGATAAGAACTTCCTACGGAGAAAAATCTGCTGTTCCAGGAGAAAGCCCAAATGATTTCAAACTTGCACCTTCAAGTGTGCTGCATGCAAATATTGTTTCTGCCTCCTTCTCACCCTTTCCACAGCTTGTTTGGGATGCCCTCGGTAACTCAGTTTGCATGAATAAACCATAAAAAAATTATCATTCCACTAGTACTTTCTGCATTTCCCAATGTAAGCTTAAAACATCTCCAATAAATTTCAAAACAGGCAGAATAGTACATGGTCAGTTAAAAACCAAAAAAAAAAAAAAACACACACACACACACGCCAGGACTAGACCTAATGGAAGGAGGTAGAAAGTAAGATTTGGCACAAAAGAAAAGGTTATTTAGGGAAAGGCTTCAAAGAAGAGAATCAAATATCTTTAGGGTTGATTCCTTCTTATCTCATATCAAGAACTAATTACTTATTTTTAAATTTTTTAAAAATTTATGTATTTTTAATTGAATGATAATTGCTTTACAACATTGTGTTGTGTTGTGCCATACATCAACATGAATGAGCAATAGGTATACATATGTTCCTTCCCTCTTAAACCTCCTTCCCACCTTCCACTCGACTCCAACCCTCTAGGTTGTCAGAGAGCCCCAGTTTGAGCTTTCTGAGTCATACAGCAAATTCCCACTGGCTATCTGTTTTATATATGGTAGTGTATATGTTTCCAAGCTACTCAATCCATTCATCTCACCCTCTCCTATATGCCACCACGTCCATAAGTCTGTTATCTATGTCTGCATCTGCACTGTTGTCCTCTAAATAGGATCATCAGTACCATTTTTCTAGATTCCACATATGCAAAGAATCAATTACTCTAAAAAGACAAGCAAAAAAAAAGGAATTTTTTTCTGGAGTTTACACTATCTTCTCTCCATACTCTACTATTCAACCTCATTTGTCAACTCCTCTAACTAAAGCCCTCTCAGTTCAGGTCAGTTCAGTCACTAATTCATGTCCAACTCTTGCAACCCCATGGACTGTGGAACACCAGGCTTTCCTGTCCATCACCAACTCCAGGAGCTTGCTCAAACTTATGTCCATCGCGTTGGTGATGTCATCCATCCATCTCATACACTGTCATCTCCTCCTCCTCCTGCCTTCAATCATTCCCAGCATCAGGGTCTTTTCCAGGGAGTCAGTTCTTCACATCAGGTGGCCAAAGTATTGGCATTTCAGCTTCAGCATGCCCTTCCAAAGAATATTCAGGACTGATTTCCTTTAAGATGGACTGGTTGGATCTCCTTGAAGTCCAAGGGACTCTCAAGAGTCTTTTCCAACACCACACTTCAAAAGCATCAATTCTTTGGCACTCAGCTTTCTTTATAATTCTCACATCCATACATGACTACTGGTAAAAACCATAGCTTTGACTAAATGGACCTTTGTTGACAAAGTAATGTCTCTGCTTTTTAATATGCTGTCTAGGTTGGTCATAACTTTCCTTCCAAGGAGTAAGCGTCTTTTAATTTCATGGCTGAAATCACAATCTGCAGTGATTCTGCAGCCCCCTCAAAATAAAATCTAACACTGTTTCCGCTGTTTCCCCATCTATTTCCCATGAAGTGATGGTACCAGATGCCATGATCTCTGTTTTCTGAATGTTGAGCTTTAAGCCAATTTTTTCATTCTCCTCTTTCCCTTTCATCAAGAAGCTGTTTAGTTTCTCTTCACTTTCTGCCGTAACGGTGGTGTCATCTGCATATCTGAGGTTATTGATATTTCTCCCGGCAATCTTGATTCCAGCTTGTGCTTCTTCCAGCCCAGTGTTTCTCATGAGGTACTCTGCATATAAGTTAAATAAGAAGGGTGACAATATACAGCCTTGACGTACTCCCTTTCCTATTTGGAACCAGTCCGTTGTTCCATGTCCAGTTCTAACTGTTGCTCCCTGACCTACATACAGATTTCTCAAGGGGCAGGTCAGGTGGTCTGGTATTCCCATCTCTTTCAGAATTTTCCACAGTTTATTGTGATCCAGACAGTCAAAGACTTTGGCATAGTCAATAGAGAAGAAATAGATGTTTTTCTGGAACTCTCTTGCTTTTTCCATGATCCAGCAGATGTTGGCAATTTGATCTCTGGTTCCTCTGCCTTTTCTAAAACCAGCCTGAACATCTGGAAGTTCATGGTTCACCTACTGCTGAAGCCTGGCTTGGAGAATTTTGAGCATTACTTTACTAGCATGTGAGATGAGTGCTATTGTGTGGTAGTGTGAGCATTCTTTGGCATTGCCCTTCTTTGGGATTGTAATGAAGAAAAGTCTCAGACTTCAAAATCTTTTTCAGTTAGTAGATACCAATACCAATTCTACTGTACATCAAATCAGTACAATCTTGGGCAGTAAAAATATGCCATTAACTTTTTTCCTACTGTTTAAAAGGGCCCCATATATGTCTTTCTGGACTCTGTTTCATATCTTGGGATTCTTTCTCCCCACCTAATATCATCTTCATACTACCAACTATTACCTTGTTGTAGCCAGGTCTCCAGGAAACAAACTCACTCAAAAGTTTAATGCAGCCATCCGTATGTCTTCTTTGGAGAAATGTCTATTTAGTTCTTTGGCCCATTTTTTGATTGGGTCATTTATTTTTCTGGAATTGAGCTGCATAAGTTGCTTGTATATTTTTGAGATTAGTTGTTTGTCAGTTGCTTCATTTGCTATTATTTTCTCCCATTCAGAAGGCTGTCTTTTCACCTTGCTTATATTTTCCTTTGTTGTGCAGAAGCTTTTAATTTTAATTAGATCCCATTTGTTTATTTTTGCTTTTATTTCCAGAATTCTGGGAGGTGGATCATAGAGGATCCTGCTGTGATTTATGTCAGAGAGTGTTTTGCCTATGTTCTCCTCTAGGAGTTTTATAGTTTCTTGTCTTACATTTAGGTCTTTAATCCATTTTGAATTTATTTTTGTGTGCGGTGTTAGAAAGTGATCNAATTCTGGGAGGTGGATCATAGAGGATCCTGCTGTGATTTATGTCTGAGAGTGTTTTGCCTATGTTCTCCTCTAGGAGTTTTATAGTTTCTTGTCTTACATTTAGGTCTTTAATCCATTTTGAATTTATTTTTGTGTGTGGTGTTAGAAAGTGATCTAGTTTCATTCTTTTACAAGTGGTTGACCAGTTTTCCCAGCACCACTTGTTAAAGAGATTGTCTTTACTCCATTGTATATTCTTGCCTCCTTTGTCAAAGATAAGGTGTCCATATGTGTGTGGGTTTGTCTCTGGGCTTTCTATTTTGTTCCATTGATCTATATGTCTGTCCTTGTGCCAGTACCATACTGTCTTGATGACTGTGGCTTTGTAGTAGAGCCTGAAGTCAGGCAAGTTGATTCCTCCAGTTCCACTCTTCTTTCTCAAGATTGCTTTGGCTATTCGAGGATTTTTGTATTTCCATACAAATCTTGAAACTATTTGTTCTAGTTCTGTGAAAAATATTGCTGGTAGCTTGATAGGGATTGCATTGAATTTGTGAATTGCTTTGGGTAGTATACTCATTTTCACTATACTGATTCTTCCGATCCATGAACATGGTATATTTCTCCATCTATTAGTGTCCTCTTTGATTTCTTTCATCAGTGTTTTATAGTTTTCTATATATAGGTCTTTAGTTTCTTTAGGTAGATATATTCCTAAGTATTTTATTCTTTTCGTTGCAATGGTGAATGGAATTGTTTCCTTAATTTCTTTTTCTGCTTTCTCATTATTAGCGTATAGGAATGCAAGGGATTTCTGTGTGTTGATTTTATATCCTGCAACTTTACTATATTCATTGATTAGCTCTAGTAATTTTCTGGTGGAGTCTTTAGGATTTTCTATGTAGAGGATCATGTCATCTGCAAACAGTGAAAGTTTTACTTCTTCTTTTCCAATTTGGATTCCATTTATTTCTTTTTCTGCTCTGATTGCTGTGGCCAACACTTCCAGAACTATGTTGAATAGTAGTGGTGAAAGTGGGCACCCTTGTCTTGTTCCTGACTTTAGGGGAAATGTTTTCAATTTTTCACCATTGAGGATAATGTTTGCTGTGGGTTTGTCATATACAGCTTTTATTATGTTGAGGTATGTTCCTTCTATTCCTGCTTTCTCGAGAGTTTTTATCATAAATGGATGTTGAATTTTGTCAAAGGCCTTCTCTGCATCTATTGAGATAATCATATGGTTTTTATTTTTCAATTTGTTAATGTGGTGAATTACATTGATTGATTTGCGGATATTGAAGAATCCTTGCATCCCTGGGATAAAGCCCACTTGGTCATGGTGTATGATCTTTTTAATGTGTTGTTGGATTCTGATTGCTAGAATTTTGTTGAGGATTTTTGCATCTATGTTCATCAGTGATATTGGCCTGTAGTTTTCTTTTTTTGTAGTATCTTTGTCACATGAAAAGATGCTCAACCTCACTCATTATTAGAGAAATGCAAATCAAAACAACAATGAGGTACCACTTCACACCAGTCAGAATGGCTGCGATCCAAAAATCTGCAAGCAATAAATGCTGGAGAGGGTGTGGAGAAAAGGCAACCCTCCTACACTGTTGGTGGGAATGAAAACTAATACAGCCACTTTGGAGAACAGTGTGGAGATTCCTTTAAAAATTGCAAATAGAACTACCTTATGACCAGCAATCCCACTGCTGGGCATACACACCGAGGAAACCAGAATTGAAAGAGACGCATGTACCCCAATGTTCATCGCAGCACTGTTTATAATAGCCAGGACATGGAAACAACCTAGATGTCCATCAGCAGATGAATGGATAAGAAAGCTGTGGTACATATACACAATGGAGTATTACTCAGCTTTAAAAAGAATACATTTGAATCAGTTCTGATGAGATGGATGAAACTGGAGCCGATTATACAGAGTGAAGTAAGCCAGAAAGAAAAACACCAATACAGTATACTAACACATATATATGGAATTTAGGAAGATGGCAATGACGACCCTGTATGCAAGACAGCAAAAAAGACACAGATGTGTATAGTGGACTTTTGGACTCAGAGGGAGAGGGAGAGGGTGGGATGATTTGGGAGAATGGTATTGTAACATGTATACTATCATGTAAGAATCGAATCACCAGTCTATGTCCAACGCAGGATACAGCATGCTTGGGGCTGGTGCACGGTGATGACCCAGAGAGATGTTATGGGGAGGGAGGTTGGAGGGGGGTTCATGTTTGGGAATGCATGTACACCCGTGATGGATTTATGTCAATATATGGCAAAACCAATACAGTATTGTAAAGTAAAATAAAGTAAAAATAAAAATTTTTAAAAAAAAGAAAAAAAAAAGTTTAATGCAGATAGTGGAGTACAGTTTATTACACTGGCGGGCCCATGGCAGAGTCTCCTCTTAGTCAAGGATCCTGACCAGTTTTTGTGAAAACCTTATATACCCCAAGTGTACCTGCCCAAACCCACCTCCCCAAATTCCCTGAAACTAGTCTGAAAACAGAAAAGGAAAGATGCAATCAAAGTTACCCATGGTTCATATGCCTCAAGCCTAAGGTAGTTAACAGTGGGCAATTTATCAACAGGCCTGTGGTCATACCCCAATAAGCATAATAGAATGTATGATTCTATTCTGTTACACAGATAATTAGGGTATTCTTTTTGGCGATGGAGAGTCTAGGTACGAGGCCTGGGGTTCTTCCTTCCAGGGGTCTAGTTTTCCATTTGGCATGCTGTTTCCATAGATACTGGGCATATAGCTCAAAGTCCATAGTCCGGCCCAAGATGGAGTCCTGCTTTCAAGATGGAACCTGTTCTGTCTGTTTCTTCCTTCAACCTTACTATTTTCCATGTAAGCCCTTGGATTTTGAGAGGTATACCAAATAATTAATAAATAATACTCCATATACTTAATATTTATCAACCAAACAAGCAGTAAATAAGCCTAGCAAGCTTAGTTAGAAGTTAAGAGAGAAGTCTAAACTTCTCTCTACTCAAAGCATAGCAATTTCACTTGGGTTGAGAGCAGAGTCAACAAGCATTCCCATCTCTCCCTTGGACAATAGTTTTCACTATCTCCCTGATTCTCTCTAACAAAACTCTGAAACAATTAAATACTACTAGCTGGTGCTAGTGGTAAAGAACTTGCCTGCCAATGCGGGAGACATAAGAGACTCTGGTTCAGTCCCTGGGTCAGCAAGATCCCTTGGAGGATGTCATGGCAACCCACTCTAGTATTCCTGCCTGGAGAATCCCATGGACAGAGGAGCCTGGTAGGCTACAGTCTATGAGGTCACAAAGAGTTGGATATGAATGAAGCGACATCAGGCATGCAAAATCTTGGTAAGCCAAAAAATAGTTTCACCTTGGGAAAGAGTCTTCATTATTAGACTCAGGTAATTCTCTGTGAATACTTTATGGACATTTTAGTATTCTTAAAGAAAATATCTGAATTGATAGATTATCTTTAGTTTTTATTTTGATACTTTGATGTTGAACTCAATATTTTTCATTTTTAGTTATATTTATAAAATGGCTTGCCACTGGGAACTCACTGTATTGTTATGTGTGAAATAAAAATCTCTATTAACCATTATATGTTTTAGCAATTGGTAAAAAACAGACATTTTCATCCTAATTGAAAAATGTCTTGACTCTATCTTAAATGATGACAAATAAAAACTTGGGGAAATTATTAGGATATAATTAAATGGACATTCTTTTTATAAACAGTTAAATGTATATTGGAATCTTGATACTTGTGAGGATGAGGTGGCACCTCTACTTGCCCATGTGAGTATAAATGAAAATAAAACACATCTAAGAGCTTTCCTTAAAATTTGAAAATTTATGGAGTTGTTTAATCAATCTGAGTTTAAGTGCTTCTGCAAAATAGTTTATCTGAATTGTTAAATTGCCATGTTCTGTTGTGTGGCCAGGTAAAAACTGAAAATAGTCCTATTCAAAATGTGATATAGGCAATGGGTATGTGTAATTTATTCTAAATGAGATGGTATTTCAAAGTAATTTCCTTGGGTCATTATTACAAAACATAGCAAAGGGGTTTGACCATGGAGCTTTTGGTATGATCAAAGAGATCTGAGTCTCAATAGTAATCTATTTTATATTGTTCCATTTTTAAGTCATGTTCAACTCTTTTGCAGTCCCACGGACTGTAGCCCAGTCATTCCATCCATGGGATTCTCCAGGCTAGAATACTGGAGAGGGTTGCCATTTCCTTCTCCAGGGGATCTTCCCAACCCAGGGACCAAACCCACATCTCCTGAATTGGCAAGTGGGTTCTTTAACACTGAGTCATCAGGGAAGCCTTCTATTTAATACACAGTATCAATAGTGTATAGGTATCAATTCCAGTCCCCAAATTTCTCTATCCCCCTTCCCTCCTTGGTATCCAAATATTTGTTCTCTATATCTGTGTGTCTATTTCTGCTTTGCAAATAGGATCGTCTAAACGGACACAAATGAGCAACTGAACTGAACTGAACTCAATACCATTTTGTAGATTCCATATATATGTGCTAATATATGATGTTAGTTTTTCGCTTTCTGACCTACTTCAATTTATATGACACTATCTAGGTCCATCAGAGAAGGCAATGGCATCCCACTCCACTGTCCTTGCCTGGAGAATCCCAGGGACAGGGGAGCCTGGTAGGCTGTAGTCTATGGGGTCGCACAGAGTCGGACATGGCTGAAGTGACTTAGCAGCATCTATGGTACTATGTATAGAATAGATAACCAATGAGAACATACTGTATACCACAGGGCACTCTACTTAATGCATTATGGTGACTAAATGGAAAGAAAGTCCAAAAGGAAGGGAATGTATGTTTCTGTAAGGTTGATTCATTTTGCTGTACAGTGAAAACTGACACAACATTGTAAAGCAACTATACTTCAACAAAAATTAATTTAAAAATAAATAATACCTCACAAAAAGGGACCTGAGTCTCTACATGACATAAATAGATCTGAGAATTAAAATGAAAGGACTACAAATAAGTGAAAATAGAACAGACAACCTGCTTTTGTGGGCTTTGGACAGAGACTGTCTTTTCAGAGTTTCAGAGAACACACTGCATTTCTGAATTTTCATGGTTCTGGCAAACATTCTGTATAAGGCATATGCCATTCATTGAGAGTAATTCTGTGTGGATTGCTAAACATTTCTCCAGGCAATCGGGATAATTTCTGTCTTGGGATGACTCAGAAGGACTCTACTATGTCTCTTAAAAGAAGCTAATTATACTCTTGTGAGATGATAATTACCATCACAAGCTGATAATATTTAAGGTTTGAAGGTATTTTGAACATTCAAAGAGTCCACATCCTTTCTGATTCATGAATCTCTTCCAGTACAGGGAAATTAGAACTTCTCAAAATAGTGACACATACCTAGAGACAGTTGTGAAGGTAAGAATGTAATTTCTTATGTTATGCCTGTAACTATTTCTTTTTAATCTTGGAGCATAAGGAATATTTCTTACAAAATTATCCCTAAAGCAAACTCAACATGCTAGTTGTTAAGAGATGCAACAATAATCTTAAGTAAATTTCTTTGCTGAACCCAAAATTATCTTTTAAAAAATTATATATCATTTCCTTTTTATAGATTTAAATGTAAATAATGATTTTGTCTATTGAAAATAGAAAATGATTCCAAAAGATGGCAAACATTTATTGCATATATTTTTGTAAACCCTATAACCACTACTAAGGAGCATCTCAAGAATTTTGAAGTGCTCATTTTAAATTACTGTGAAACTGTATAACAATGATTTAATATACCATTTCATAAAATAAGATTTAATACTATAATTCTAGATTTTACCTGACATGCAGAGAACAGAAGTGTAAATCTCTTTCTAAACTTTTATACCATATCTGTGTGATTATACATAATTAACATAATATGTTAGGTAAAAATATCTCCCATTCATTCCATTTCTCTGAAGAACCCTGGGTGGTATAGCTGTAAACAATTCCCCTGCCAATGCAGAGAACTCAGGAGATGTGGGTTCAATCCCTGAGTTGGGAATATCCCTGGAGAAGGAAACAGCAACTCACTCCAATATTCTTGTCTGGAAAATTTCATAGACAGAGGACCCTAGAAGACTACAGTCCATGCAGTTGCAAAGAGTTGGACACAACTGAGCAACTGAGAACACATACAGCACAATCAATCATAATTATATAATCAATTACATATAATCATATATGTATGTAATATACATATGTATATGTAGATGTATGATTTCTAGAATGAGGGTTTTAGGATTATTATAAGGAATTGCCTCTCACTTTTCCAGTGGTCATGTATGGATATGAGAATTGGGCTGTGAAGAAAGCTGAGTGCCAAAGAATTGATGCTTTTGAACTGTGGTGTTGGAAAAGACTTTGAGAGTCCCTTGGACTGCAAGGAGATCCAACCAGTCCATTCTGAAGGAGATCAGCCCTGGGATTTCTTTGGAAGGAATGATGCTAAAGCTGAAACTCCAGCACTTTGGCCACCTCATGCGAAGAGTTGACTCAATGGAAAAGACTCTGATGCTGGGAGGGATTGGGGGCAGGAGGAGAAGGGGACAACAGAGGATGAGATGGCTGGATGGCATCACGGACTCTAGAGAAGTGAGTCTGAGCGAACTCTGGGAGTTGGAGATGGACAGGGAGACCTGGCGTGCTGTGATTCATGGGGTCACAAAGAGTCGGACATAACTGAGCGACTGAACTGAACTGAACTAAACTGATAATGAGTGATGGTGAACATCTTTTCATATGTTTGTTAGCCATCTGTATTTCTTTGGAGAAATGTCTGTTTAGTTCATTGGCCCACGAATGAGCGACTGAAATGAACTGATTACAGAGGGCTTAATTGCCTCTGCTGTCTGTGAGATGGAGACCCAGGAAAGCCAGTACTGTGTACATTTCAGTCCAAGTCTAAAGTTCTGAGAACCAAGATTGCTGATAGTGTAAGTCCCAGTAAGTGTAGACCAAGAGTAGAAGACTGATATTTCACATCAAGAAGTCAGGAAAAGGGAGAGAGAATTCTGTATTTCTCTGCCTTTTTGCTCTATTCAGATCTCCCAAGGATTGGACAATACCTTAGCCATTTTGGTAAGGCAATCTGCTTTACTCCATCCACCAATTTAAATGCAAATCACTTTCAGAAACACCTTCGCAGACACACCCAGAAATAAGTTTAAACAAGTATCTGGCCATTTTTGGCCCAGTCAAGGATACATATAAAATTAACCATCACAGCATCCCTAGTTCAAAATAGCTTGTTGAGATCTATAATAAACACATATTGATATATATTCCACTACTGACAAAAACTGATACACTTTTTAAAATATGTGTAACTATTAAGTAACATTTCATAAAGAAATGCAAGATCATGCATATCTCCATTCCATTAGATTTTACCATGGTATATTGGGTCATTATTTCAATATATAGCAATATTTTAAGGTTGTAATACTCATACATAGTTACTGATCTCCTATTTCATCCTCCATACATTTGATATTTGCAACATTTGGTGTCATCTATATTGACTTTAAAAAGAGTTATAGGAAGAATCTGACATCACACACTAGAGTAAACATTAAATCAAGTTGTCTTCTACTTGCTAGTGAACACATTTAAGTACATTATTCAATTTGAGAGCAATATAACTTTTCTGTTGACCCCAACCTAGATATCTCCATTTGATACATGAAAATCATCTGAGAGTCCTTGCAAAATACCTCAGATATACTGGTGACAGCAACATCTTGTTTTTAATTGAAACAAAGTAAGTAAGATATTGTGAAGCCCATGGCATAAGTAACTGTATGTTTGTCTCCAATAATCACTACTTTTTCTAATCAATACCCAAATAATATGTCCTAATAATTCCAGTAAATCTTTGTGATGTCATCAAGATAATCTACATTTTTATAAAATACTTATCTGCTCATTTTTTGAAACAATATCTTGTGTCTATCCTTACTTTTTTAATCATTTCAATACACATTGCTATATAAAAACCAACTGTAAAACAGTTTCCTCAAACAAAATTTCACAGTTTGGTAATTTGGGTTGGGATTGGTAGTATGGGATTCTAAGTCTTGCCTAAATGGTCCAAAGTGATCTCTTAAATGTCTGGTAGTTCACTGATGCTATCATCTGGGAAGTTTTTTTTCCTCTCCACTTGTCCTCTCTAGCAGGGAAAGTTTCTTACACAGCAGGGGTGCCATTTCAATTTGGCCCTAATTAGGTATCACTTATTAAGTTTCTAGAAAGTCACTGTGGAAGAGGACTGTACAAAGCTGTACGTATGAGGAGGCTTAGTTCATTAGGGGTCTTTGATGTAACAGTCTGAACAGTTACATTTCTTGTTTTTCACATTTTATCAGAAATAACTGACAGCAATTTTACAATTGCATTTGTAAACTAATCAGATTCCTAGGAAATTATTAAACTGAGCGCAAGAACTGTGTACTAAGAATCTCATGGTCTCTACCCATCCTAGATTTCAAAACTGATTTGAGAGGCATTGAAATGGGATGAAAATAAAAATTTAAGAGCTGAACCGAACATGCCAGAGATAAGGCTCTGATCCAAAAGAAAATCAGGCAATGACTATGTCTGCAAAGTCTAGTGAGCAGACACAGAGGAGAGATTATAGTTGCCCCAAATGGAGACCACTTTTGAACCTAGGCACTTATGAACAGAATTTTGAACAGCATATATATATATATAACAGAGAGTTGTTATTCTGTGAAGAAGAATCCAAATGCAATGTAACTGAGTCATGAAGATCAACCCCAATAGATGGCTTCACCTGTGAGAGGCAAGTTCTTAGAATGGGTAATAGTTTTACTAAGGTGGCAACTGGCATAGTCTTAGAGACAAGAAACAAAGCAGCAAAAGAGATACATTTTCCCTCAAGGTCAGGCTGGATATTCTCTAACAAGGAAATTCCTACCGTGACTGTTTTAATCTGATTCACTCTCCCTGTAGGATGCTCTATAGTTACTTCCTCAAGAAACTCCATTTTCCCTTAGCAAGATTTTTCCTTTTCATTGTAAATCCAAATATTAGTCTTTTGGGCAGAGAAGGCAGAAACAATTAGCAATTAAGCAATTCTTTAAGGAATTGTGTAGGGAAGAGTCCAAGTCATGAAAATGTAGTTCTACTTTGTGCACTAGGGTTTTAACTCTCACACTCTCTTTTATAAAAATGATATTTATTTAAATATTTAATCAATCTCTCTATACAGAGGACAAGATACCTATAAAAAGCACATATACACATGCATACACACCTATATGGTTTACCATCATTTTCTAGATTATCAACAGTCACTATTAATGAAAACACTTGTGGATCTATGGCAAATTTTAGGTTTATTTTAACACAGAGAAAATGCCTAGACTTTCCACCTTTTATTGTGATAGCAGTGAGGAAGAATAAGAAAAGAGCAGTAAAGAAAGTGGGTGCTCAGAAACATTGGATGTCCAAGGGATATCTGTGAGAGAATCTTAAGGCCTAATGAGGTTAATATACTAGTTATTTAGCCAAGGTTTCTAAGACAAGAAGAAAACAGGCAGTGAGCCAAAAGGCAAAGCAGTATGCGGATGAATAAGTTAAATGAAGACATTAAAGCAACACTGGCAGAAAAACGGGGACTTAGATGACAGGGCTTGCTTGGTGGCTCAGATGGTTAAGAATCTGCCCACACCGATCCCTGGGTCGGGAAGATCCCCTGGAGAAGGAAATCACTCCAGGATTCTTGCCTGGAGAATTCCACGGACAGAGGGTCCATGTGGGTTTACAGTCCATGGGGTCACAAAGAGTCGGAAATGACTGAGGGACTTACACTTCACACTTCAGAAGACGACAGCAAGCAGTTGCACACAGAGTGGGCTGAGGTAGAAGTGCACCTGAGGCAAACAATGACTGATTGAGAAAAACCCAAATAAGTAGCTGTATAATCATGCCCATGGGATATATCTGAATTATATCAAGGTAAGTGAATAACCTACCTCTTATTCCAACCAATTGCATAAAGCATTATTCATAAACCTTTTAATTTTGTGAGGCATTTCAGGATGCCAAAGGCAATGACTTGGCATTTCAAATACCCTAATTTGTCTGAAAGACAATCTTTCACTTTTTTCTTATCTTTGAATAGACAGTAAAGTGCACAAAAAGATTTCTTACACCAAGGTAGTTAGGACAGTAACGTTGATCCAGACCAATCATTGGTTTGAGTCCATTCTCAAGGAAAGCTGGAGATTTTCTCATCCTTCTTCATGAAAATGGAGAAAAGTCATACGAGATGCTACTGGACAGATAACTCTGCCTAATGATAGGTTATGGAGTATTAATCCCCAAATCACTCAGACCTTTAGTTCTGAAAATGCAAAAATATTTCAGGATCTTCACAGATTACTGAAAAACTTGGGAGTTCAGAAGGGATGTTACTAAATGACACGTAATTAGCATATTTGATTTTAATTATGGGACTAAATCATTTAATTTTAAGTAATACTGAAATCCCATGGATAGAGGAGCTTGGCAGGTTGCAATTCATGGGCTTGTAGAAGAGTTGGACATGACTGAGCAACTAAGCAACAATAAAAATACTAAAAATTGTTTCTTCTCATTTTCTGGAGAGAAGTGCACAACTGCTTATATAAACTTCTACTTAACCCTTGGACATCTGGGCAAGGAAAAGGAATACCTAACGCAAGTAATATTTTGACTTCTGAAGAATGATTTCAACATACAGGCCTAAAAGATTGTTTTATGCAAAGAAAATGAATAGTCTCCTTGGAAGTTTGCTTTCAAATATGTGTGACCAAAAATGCCCCACATTTAGCAGGAAATCTCACACCATTTTATAGAAGATATGCTGTCTGATGTTATGGAAAAAATTATCATCTTTAATAAACCTTAGAGAATGCTAGCCTGTGGCATGATTTAACCCAAATAAATTTAAAATCCTTTGGATCACAGAGAGGTGGTCTTACTTACTGAAAACACTACACCTAATTGAAGTTCTGGCATCCCTTCAAATACATTAGTTTTCTATAATAGAAAATATCTTCTGCTTTCTGGACAAAAATGCATGAGGTCTCATGTACTGCTAAGCTGAAATTGTGAGTTACAAAATGAGTCAAAATCAAACAGGCTCTAGTGTTTTACAAAGACAGCAAATCTCTCAGATTCAGAAGAAAAGAAAATATCCATTCTTACAGAGTTTTTTTTCAAGTGCCTGTCTCTTCACTGAAATTTATTATGCACTGTTACTTCTGTTGAACACTTTTTTTTTTCTTTCAGGTAGTGTTGACTAATATAAATTATTTCTTAATTTATCAAAGCAGTTATTTTTCTTTCACCTTTAAGTTTTTGTTTTATTTTTCAATAATACCTTAAATAAAACTATCAAGGAGCAAGAGAAGTTCTAAATTGTGATTTTCTGTGACAGTGAATATATATTCTGTTTTTCACAAAAGCAGTACAGCAGACAACTATGAAAATTCTGCTTCCTAGAATACATATTTATAGCCACATAGAATGGGAATAGGTTAAAAGTGTTTATAAATGGCTAAATCTTTAAATCAGTGTAACACAGTGTTATAATTCAGATCTGTGGTGATAGTTTTGCCTGGCTCTATGTTGTGAGCAAGGTATTCATTCTTAGGTTCTTATACTTAAAATTGTGAGGGGAAAATGAGATAGTTTCACATTAAGACATTATAGAATAGATAAGTAGATATAGGATATATTCCTATGACTCTTTATTCAAAAATGAGAAAACTAATTGGGAGACAATGCATATCTATTTACATTCCCACAAATTTTAATTTTATAACCTTCAACGTTAGAGCTACTACATGAGTAATTTTACTTAATTTTCACATTATGCTTATCAAGCAGGTATTATTCTTATCATCACTGCACAGATAAGAAAACAACCTCAAGAGACTTTGGTCACTCACTCTAGTCACGTAGATAACAAAGAGGAAAGACCATAATATGAAATCATATAGCTATAAGTTTAATGGAACCTTTCACTGTTCAGTTCAGTTCAGACACTCAGTCATGTCCAACTTTTTGCAACCCCATGAATTACAGCATGCCAGGCCTCCCTGTCCAACAGCAACTCCCAGAGTTCACTCAGACTCACGTCCATCCATTGAGTCAGTGATGCCATCCAGCCATCTCATCCTCTGTCGTCCCCTTCTCCTCCTGCCCCCAATCCCTCCCAGCATCAGAGTCTTTTCCAATGAGTCAACTCTTCGCATGAGGTGGCCAAAGTACTGGAGTTTCAGCTTTAGCATCATTCTTTCCAAATAACACCAGGACTGATCTCCTTTAGAATGGACTGGTTAGATCTCCTTGCAGTCCAAGGGACTCTCAAGAGTCTGCTCCAATACCACAGTTCAAAAGCATCAATTCTTCGGCTCTCAGCTTTCTTCACAGTCCAACTCTCACAGCCATACATGACTAGATGGACCTTTGTTGGGAAAGTAATGTCTCTGCTTTTGAATATGTTATCTAGGTTGGTCATAACTTTCACTGTACCTCAAATCATTTATCTAATATTTATCTAAGATCACTTAAAGAAAGGTTATTGCAAATTTAATACTTTATCTATACATCCAATATCCCACTTGAAATCTTCTGGATATCTAAAAGAAATCTCAAACTTTGTATGTCTGAAATTGAAATATAATTCCTTGAATAGTTTTTTTATTTCAATAAATGGCACCACAGTGTGCCTGTGAAACTCTTGCCCCAAACCTGAGGCCAATCTATATTCTTCTTTTTCCATCATTATTTATATCCCCAAATTTCCATTTCTCTCTTTCTCTACTGTTAACTCTACCAAAGCCACCCTATCTCTCCTCCAAAACATGACAACACATCTGAATCTACCTATTTGCTCTCCTATATCTCAGCTCCTTCCTCAGTTATCTACAATCACAGAAGTGAGAGCAGAATTTTGAAAACAGTATACAAGATCTAACTCTTCATTCCTTACACTCTGCTTTGATTCCTTGATTACCTTTCTGTTGCTAATAGAAAAAGAAAAACCAACTCCTTTATGATGACACAGATCCAGGTTTTATATTTTCCTGTCTACCCCATTCCAAGCACAATTCATACAACTTCTTTCTTTCTTACTGTGTTAGACAGTTCAGGTTGCTATAACAAATTACTCTAGACTGAGTTGATTAAACAATAGAAGTTAATTTTCTTTGTGTCAAGATGCTGGTAATTCTGAAATCAGGGTTCTAGTATGGTTGAGTTTTGGTAAGAACCTGCTTCTGCTTTTGCAGGTGATCATCTTGTGCTGACTTCTGATCATGCCCTCACATGGCAGAAAGCAGAGAGGAAGAGACCTCTCTTCTGCCTCTTCCCAGTGGCACTAATCTCATTCATCAGGGCTTCACCTTCATCATCTAATTACTTCTCAAAGGCTTCACCTCCTAATAGAATCCAACTGGGGGTTAGGATTTAAAACATCTGAATTTTGGAGGGACAAATTTAGCCCATATTTATCATACCTCAAACTTTCTCAATCACTTTGTAAATCTTTGGATATGCCAACCCTTTTTCTCCTCTCGGCTTCGGTGATTATCGTTCTCTCCTTTTAGAATAATCTCTTCCTGGTCCTTTGTATAGTTCAATTATTTACTCTTTGAAATTTCAGCTGAAAAACTTCCTAAAACATCTTAATTAATTAATGAAAATAGTTTCCCTGATTACCAGCTATAGCTTCTGTTTATTACCCTCATGTCGTTCAGTTGCCAACTGGTGTCTGACTCTTCCCGGCCCCATGGAATCCAATATGCCAGGCTTCCCTGTCGCTCATCATCTCCCAGTGTGTGCCCAAGTACATGTCCATTGAATCAGTGATGTCATCCAAACATATCCTCCTCCATTGCCCTCACCTTCTACTGTCAATCTTCCCCAGCATCAGCTCTTCCAATGAGCCAGCTATATGCATCAGGTGGCCAAAGTATTGGAGCTTCAACATCATAATCTTCTTTTATTATTTTCTTCATAGTCTTTTTTATTATTTTCCATTTGTTATCTGGGAGAAGACAATGGCAACACACTCCAGTATTCCCACCTGGAAAATCCCATGGACGGAGGAGCCTGGTAGGCTGTGGTCCATGGGGTCGCACAGAGTAGGACACGACTGAGCGATTTCACTTTCATGTTTCATTTCATGCATTGGAGAAGGAAATGGCAACCCACTCCAGTGTTCTTGCCTGGAGAATCCCAGGGATGGGGGAGCCTGGTGGGCTGCCATCTCCTGGGTCGCACAGAGTCAGACACGACTGAAGCGACTTAGCAGCAGCAGACTTAGCAGCATTTGTTATCTTGTTTACTGTGTCTCCCTCAGGTCAAGTTCACATTCAATTTTGGATCCTCAGCTCTTATCAAAATGCCCAGTCAGTTCAGTCACTCAATCATTTCTGACTCTTGCCACCCCATGGACTGCAGCATGCCTCCCTGTCCATCACCGATTTCCAGAGTTTACTCAAACTTATGTCCATTGAGTCAGTGATGCTATCCAACCATCTCATCTTCTATCATCCCCTTTTCCTCCCACCCTCAATCTTTCTGAGCATCCAGGTCTTTTCAAATAAGTCTGTTCTTTGTATCAGGTGGTGAAAGTGTTGGAGTTTCAGCTTCAGCATCAGTCCTTCCAGTGAACATTCAGGACTGATTTCCTGTAGGATGGACTGGTTGGATCTCCTTGCAGTCCAAGGGACTCTCAAGAGTCTTCTCCAACACCACACTTCAAAAGCATCAATTCTTAGGCACTCAGCCTTCTTCACAGTCCAACTCTCACATTCATACATGACCACTGGAAAAACCATAGCCTTGACTAGACGGACCTTAGTCAACAAAGTAATGTCTCTGCTTTTGAATATGCTATCTAGGTTGGTCATAACTTTCTTTCCAAGGAGTAAGCGTCTTTTAATTTCATGGCTGCAGTCACCATCTGCAGTGATTTTGGAGCCCCCAAAAATAAAGTCTGACACTGTTTCCACTCTTTCCCCATCTATTTCCCATGAAGTGATGGGACCAGATGCCATGATCTCTGTTTTCTGAATGTTGAGCTTTAAGCCAACTTTTTCCCTCTCCTCTTTCAATTTCATCAAGAGGCTTTTGAGTTCCTCTTCACTTTCTGCCATAAGGGTGGTGTCATCTGCATATCTGAGGTTTTTGTTATTTCTCCCAGCAATCTTGATTCCAGCTTGTGCTTCATCCAGCCCAGCGTTTTTCATGATGTACTCTGCATATAAGTTAAATAAGCAGGGTGACAATATGCAGCCTTGACGTACTCCTTTTCCTACTTGGAACCAGTCTGTTGTTCCATGTCCAGTTCTAAGCTCTGCTTCCTGACCTGCATATAGGTTTCTCAAGAGGCAGCTCAGGTGGTCTGGTATTCCCATCTCTTTCAGAATTTTCCACAGTTTATTGTGATCCACACAGTCAAAGGCTTTGGTATAGTCAATAAAGCAGATATAGATGTTTTTCTGGAACTCTCTTGCTTTTTCAATGATCCAATGGACATTGGCAACTTGATCTCTGGTTCCTCTGCCTTTTCTAAAACCAGCTTGAACATCTGGAGAATTTCATATTACTGATGCAAAATATGTTTCAATAATAATCTCCATAATTGTTTTCAATAGAGAAAATTATTAAAGAATGTGAAAATATAACAAAATGGAAAAGGATATCATTAAAACATACCTTCTTAACTAAATAAGTAAAATTATTATTCTGTACTTGTTATATTATAATTTTAAACTGTCCAAATTGGAATACATTCCAGCTATGAGTTAAGTTCAGGAAAAACTGACAATAAAGGAATTGTCTCAAATATAAAGAAATATGACTTACCTTTTTAGTCTAACAATAAATAGCATTTACAGAACAAGTTATAGCTTATTCTGCAATACAAAACAATCCTGAGGGTTTTTTTTTTTTCCTTCCAATCAAAATTCAATGTAGAATCAGAAAAGAAATGATGTTCTTATTTCTGCAATGAATACCTAGTAAAATGATGATTTTTCTGAAGACTGTGTTTTTTCATGTTTATCTGGGTATAACAATAAAGGGTTTCTTTCAATCTTTAAATATATTTGGCTTGTGAATATAAAATACACCTTTTTCAGTTCCACTTATTATTCTGCAGCGGGACCCTTCCATACGAAGGATTAACACAATATGCATCATGGGTTCAAAAATTTCAATTTGCAGCTATCCTTAGCAAATAATGAGAACCATCTGGACTGATTGATGTGGAAATTGAGAGTAATTGATCCTGCAACTGAGAAGCTTTTATGAAACATGAAATTAAACAAGATGATATTAAGCATTCTAAAGTTCATCAGAATGACACATCAAATGTCTTACTAGTTGTTCATTTTCCTTCCTTATATGAAGAGACTTGACTGGCAGAATGTAGCCAAAATAAAAGCTAAAAAATCTAACACTGAAGTACTGATCAGAAGTCCACAGCTGGTTTACTTAATTGCAATAAACATTCTCTGTGATACATAAAAATCTTTGATTTCTTGCCAAATATCATTTGTAGGTAAAAAATATATTAGTAGAATTATATTATTATCATTCATAGATCACCCTTAAAAAGAGCAGACAACATAGAAGGAAATTAGCAGTAACATTGTCTTTGAATAAAGTTTACATTATTTCATATTATATTCTTATTATCTCCTTTTTGGTAAAAAGAGTGCTTCACAAGCCCAGTTAAATAACTGGTTTCCACAGTAAACAATGGTAAACAGAGCTTATTCTTCCCATTTTAAGAATCGAAAGCTAATCCCTAGAGGTTATATTATTTGCTCAAGTCTGGGTAATGAAAGACCGAGACAAGAAACCAAAGTTTTGTTTTTAATTTATAACGTAAAGTATTTTTCATTATACCATATTGTATCTTGATAAGGAAATCCTAACAGAAAGCATAAACATTGCTTTGGTATAAAGTTTTTTATAATATTCCATGATACTTATAACCCTTTGCTTATTTCTCTGTATAGTAAAAGGCAGGGATTCATGAGAATTCATGGAATTCAACTTTATCACAGTATTCTCCGGTATCAAAAGGACACGTGACAACAGTGGCCGATGTGACTCTTGATAAAATAAGAAGGCAGGCATTTTGTAACTTGAAGATGACATCCTGGGAATTCATGAATGTCTAGAAAGTGGTACAAAGGGGAAACAAAGACCTGAGTCTAGTAAAACGCAGTGCTGCTACTTCTGGAATTGCTTAAGGCAACAAGGATCTTCTGAAAATCTGGGCATAAGGTCTTCAATTATATCTTCTGATGCAATCCTGAACATATTTCTCAGTAAGGAGATAAAATGTGACCAACTAAGGAACAAGATAATCACTGTTTCTCATTTATCTCAATGCTAAAGTAAAACAATACAGCCTGACAACAGAGAAACATCATCCCTGTATTCCAAGAGATAAAGAATATTCAGTAATACACTTAAATAATGAGATGCATACTCATACAATTATGCACATTTGTGTAGGAATGTAACATGCCCCTTTTGTTTCTCTAAACCTAGAGAGGTTTCATGGAGAAAATGAGATTTTATAAGAAATGCTAGGGAAAAAAAAAAAAAAAAGATATTGAGAGATTGTGGGGAAAGGGGCATGTTACAGAAGTAAAACAGCTTGAGAGGGCTCAGGGGCAAGAAGCGATCCATCAGTGGCTGCTGTAAATGAACCGTTTAAGTAATAAGATGCATCCACCCAAGCAGCAAGTCAACACTACTCTGTTTTATCTGTCTAGCCAAGTAATACCACAAACCCATGCAGAGCCATACAATGTTGGATGTTCCCCTAATGCGAGCATTCCTGCAGAAACTAGGATCAAGTTAACTGACTGAAGATGCCCATGAAGCAATGAGCAAATTAGAATAAACTGTCACACATCCTTACACTCAATGCTTTGCTGCATTAAGTAAACAAATCTTCCTCTCAAACTATGCAGGGAAATATTTTAGTACATGAATAAAAATGTGAAATTAATAACCTGCTTGAGACTGTATAAGAAAAGAGAACTGGGAGTTCTTGTTTCTTCAGAGACATATACTTTCTGTTCCTCCTTCTAGAGAGGGCTTTCCAGGTGGTGTAAGTGGTAAAGAACCTGCCTTCCAGTGCAGGAAATTTGAGAAGCAGTTTCAGTCCCTGGGTCAAGAAGATCCCCTGGAAGAGGGAATGGCAAGCCACTCCAGTATTCTTGCCTGGAGTATCCCATGGAGAGGCCTGGCGGGCTCCAGCCCATAAGGTGACAGAGTCAGACACAACTGAAGCAACTTAGCACACATGCATGCTCCCTTGGTCATTGAGCTGCAAACAAACAAAAACTCAGGAAAACTCTAACCTCCATTTCATATCTTCCAAATTTTTTTTTTTAAATTTGCTCATTGGAAGTATCTCTAATTTTATCAAAATTAAATAAATGTTGCTGCTGCTGCTACATCGCTTCAGTCATCTCCAACTCTGTGCGACCCCATAGACGGCAGCCCACCAGGCTCCTCTGTCCCTGGGATTCTCCAGGCAAGAACACTGGAGTGGGTTGCCATTTCCCTCTCCAATGCATGAAAGTGAAAAGTGAAAGTGAAGTCTCTCAGTTGTGTCTAACTCTTAGTGACCTCAGGGACTGCAGCCTACCAGGCTCCTCCATCCATGGGATTTTCCAGGCAAGAGTACTGGAGTGGGGTGCCAATGCCTTCTCTGAAATAAACGTTAAAACTTACCATATATTAGCTGTATCATATATGCCCAACATTTTATATTATTAAATTTTAAATATTTTTACATATTAGCATGTTGTTGTTAGAACTATCAAGTCATATCAGTTCTTGAGAGAGATGGTATCATTAGTTCTATATTACACATGAATAAATTCTGAAACAGAGAAACTGGTAACTATCCAAGATTTGCCAGCTACTAGTCAGTAGAGCAGGCTTCAACATAACTTGGCTTCAGAGTCATCTCTTAACCTCTGTTATATACGGTAAAATCTTCAGAAAGCAGGTAGGAGGACCACCGGATGTTATACTAGCTGATGAGCAAAATGCTATAGAAGAATGTACAATAATTCCCACACGATGTGAATATTGTTTCTATAATTGTTCAAGCCTCGTTTTCTGATCTAGAGAAGGAAATGGCAACCCACTCCGGTGTTCCTGCCTGGAAAATCCCAGAAACAGAGGAGCCTGGTGGGCTGCCGTCTATGGGGTCGCACAGAGTCGGATACGACTGAAACGACATAGCAGCAGCGGCAGCAGTAGGTTTTCCTATCATCAGGTCCTTTTGGCTGAGGGGTCCATCAGAATATTAATTTTATTGCCAACCATTCACAGCCAGAGTTCTTCCCCAAACCTCGTTCTCAATTCTCCTAACTCACATTTGGTTCAAATCCGAGACCACTTACTTATTAGCTCTGCATCTTGGGCAAGGAATGTTAATATAGCATCTCAGTTTACTCACTTATCAAAAAGAGATGATGATCCTACCTGGCATTTGGTTTTATGGAAAAGACAGAGTGAGATAATATATGCAAAATTTTTTTTTTTAATTTAGAGTTAATATGCTCATCCTATCATCACTTTTACCGGCAAAAGGAACCAGGGTTTTCAAAATACAACTAAAGAGTAGTTAGAGATTTCATTATTGGTTTTTACTTATGTCAGTGTAATACATGTATATGTTGTTGAATAGCTTGCACAGGCAGTACAATTGTTAATCTTGATTTATTTAATCCACATGCAAGCTTATACATTTGTGCCGTTATCACAATTACCAATTACTTCTAGTCTAACAGTAATTAATGTTATATACATTAAGATTAGAGGACACAAAGCATGTTATCTATTATTTTACTTGTGACTAATAAGTAATGGAATTCTCTCTTTTAATCTAAGTCCAGGGCTATTTCTACTAGAATGTAATATCCCTCTTCATAAAATATCAAATCATGTATAAGTTTTACTTGTTATAAGTAATATTTGTTTCACATAATTATAACACTTAGCCATAAATTATTATTTGAGTAATAATTTTGTAAGGGGACACAAGAACATAGAATGAGATTACTCACAATTCTTGATTCATGATACACTATAATCATTGATACAAATCTGGTCCCTTTTATTCAGCTTATTTCTATATGTATTTCTGTATTGTTTAAGAAACTAATGAATGCTGATGAGGTTAGTACCAAATCCAATAACTAGGTCTTTAAAAATAATTTACATGTACCCATACACCTTATGTGCTTTTTCCTATCTTGTTTACAGTTGTTCCTGTTCTGTTTACGACCAGAAGTAACTGCTAATCTGAGTTTTAATAATTACACATTCAGGTGTGTGCATGTGTGTGTATGTGGTTTAGTTTATTTTTTCAAAGAGCATCAAGCTTGTGCATGTAGTTGTCTAAGATTTAAATTTAAAACATTCAACATTACAGTACCAAGACTTGATCATGCTATTGCACACACCCAAAGTTCATCCATTTTCACTATTTTTTAATTAATATTCATGATGGAATTTTATGATGCACGTATCCGATTTATGATGCACATATTCAATCTACAATAGACAGGCATTTGATATTTTTGTAGATTAAGAAGAATGCTTCTATAAAAACCTATGTATATGTCTGTTGGCACATATATTTGTTAGTTTTTTGTGGATATACATTTAGCACTGGAATTCTAAAGTCCTAGAGCATAGAAACATTCAACTCTTTGCAACCCCATGGACCGTAGGCTCCTCTGTCCATGGAGATTCCCCAGGCAAGAATACTACAGTGAGTTGCCTTGCTCTCCTCCAGGGAATCTTCCCAAACCAGGGACTGAACCCAGGTCTCCCGCATTATGGGTGGATTCTTTACTGTCTGAGCCACCAGGGAACCTCAAGAATACTGGAGTGGGTAGCCTATCCCTTCTCCAGGGGAACTTCCTGACCCAGGAATCAAACTGGGGTCTCCTGCAACACAGGCAGATTCTTTACCAGCTGAGCTGCCTGGGAAGCTAAAGGATGTCCACTTTATACAATTATTTTATCAAGTTATAATATTTGTGTCATTGGGAAAGGAAAAATTGTATAATAATTGGAGGAAATAGTATTGGTAATTCATATGGGAAATAAATTGAATCTAAGCCATTTAAAAACTATGTCAAGGGGAAATATCTAAAACATTATGAGTAAAACAAACAAAATACAAACAAGGTTTCTACTCTGGGCCAAGTTGGACTAAGAGGGATAACATTATACCACCTTGTCTGTATTACCTATATACCAGTACATATATAATGAAATAAAATATAATAGACAGGAAACATCAATAGCTAATGACATTAAAAAAGAAAACAGGGTTTATGTCTATTTTGATGGAAATACACTATAGTCTTTAAAAAAATAAAACCTCTGTTTGATTAAGATTCTATATCCAACAACCAATATGCAGAAATGTAAAAGAAAGAGGAACTTGTTTAATGATACTCCAAATATATAAACATTAAAATTAGCACTATTAGAGACTACAAAACTATCAAGTCTTCAACAAAAATAACTGCAGGGAAAAATCTGTAGGAAACTATAGATTAAAAGATACTCCTAGAAGTTTCAACCAGTTAAAACGTGTGAATTTTTTACAGATATATTAATATTTCAAACAAACTGTCAAAAATAAGATTACTAGAAAATATGAATACAAATATTTAAATATATTAACTATTATTAATTCTGTAACTATAATAATGGCATTGTGGTTATGGTTTTTTAAAGGAAACCTTAAGTTTTAAAATGCACACTGTAATATTTACAGTTCAAATCATATGATATTGGTATTTATTTCAAAACATATCTTGGGTAAATTGTTATGGATGGGATAAATTTGATTACGTACTGATTATTGTTTGAAATTTGGTGATAAACATATCAGGTTCAATACACTGTTCTCTCTACTTTTGCATATGGTTGAAATTTTTGTAAAAAACAAGAATGCCTGCTCATCAAAAGATATCTCAGTGAAAGTGAGAAGCTAAATTTAAAAAATGGAATTTTACAGAAAATATAATACACAAAGGATTGGTATGGGTGATATGATGCCATAAATAAAAAGAAAAGGACAAACATCTCAGTATCAAATTAATGAAAGATTTGAAGAGTCATGTCTCCAAAGAGAGACACTAGGATATGATGATACACTCAAACTTGCCACTTATACTGAGTGTATGATAAGAACTATTCTTTACCCATTTGAGTGACAATAATTAAAAAGTCAAACAATATCCAGTATTAGAAGTTGAGAATCAATATAATTTTTATATACTTTTGGGATACTATGTTTGAAATATTTTATTAACTGTGATTTTAGTTACATCATTTTCTTTGTCCTGATTCTTGCTTCAGTGACACTGCTAGGACATAATGTGTTTTGTTGCCAACAAATAACATGAAGAAAGGTGTTAGAAGGAATAGAAAGGAAAAATAATGCAAGAAGAGGAAGAGAAAGTCTTGCAAATCTCCCCCAAAACACTATCAACCAAACATGCAGACATACACAGAGACTCTTATGGGCATAAAAACTTTCTCAATAATAGTTTGAACTTTTGAGAACTTGAATAAAAACAATTTACTTCACTTGAACAAAGGCTTATAGCATTTAAACATAATTATTCAACTCTGCTGAATTTAAACCTGGAAGGGGAAATCAAGAAGGTGAAAAAAGAAATGTACATAACAATATTTACCATTCAAAATACAAATGAACTTGGTCACCTCCAAATTTAACTATGTATGTACAGTTTTAAAGGTTGAATATAAAATTACATTTCTGTGCTTTCAGGGAATCAAAATAATACCATTTGATGATATTTATAAAGTGATATTTATATTGCAAAAATCTGTTGTGATCTATTGCTTAACATTTATGAATTGGAACAAAAATTTTGCTCAATTTGAAAATACTAATTTTTAAAAAGGTAAAAGACTGAATATTGCACATGGCACATGTCATTTTATGGCCATAGAACATATATGTATATGTTCTCCCAGATAATTTTATTTCCATTTTGTATAATCAGATTAAGGTATGTTAAAATATTTGGGAGTATTTGTGTACACAATTGAGAAGTCAATTTTGAAATATTTATACGTCCTCATTTCAACAACTTTCAAGCTGACCTTCAAGTAAATTCTTTTAGAATCTGAAAATTACACAATTACAAAATCCATTAATCCTTTTCCTCTTAAACATTTCATTTTTCCCCTTTATGATGGCCAATCTTACATGTCAACTTGACTGGTGGTTCTGTTTTTCTCCATAACCCTGACCAAAACACCCTTCAGTGGAAAATGTATGTTCTGGAATGCTGTTCAAAACCAATTAAGCAACAAAAGTAATAAAGAGCAACAATTTTGGAGGTGCTTATTCTTATGCAAGGTAAATAAAATTACTGAAACTTATAGAACATCAACTCTTTTGCTAATTAAATTAATTGCTTTTACATCTTCAACTTAAAAGTCTTTGAAGTATATATCACTGTGACAGGGACAGTGTTGCTGCCTGTATTAGTCAGATTGTGTTGCCATCACAAAGTAACACAGACTAGTGTCCTAGACAACAGACATTCATTTTCTCACAGTTCTGGAGGCTACAAACCCATGATCAAAGTGCTGGCAAATTTGATTTCTGGTTAGAGCTTTCTTCCTTACTTTTAGAAGGCCACCAGGTGCTACAGAATAAGTGCCCCATCCTTATGATCACATTTAACCATAATTACCTCCCTAAAGGCCCTAGTCCAATATAGCCTCATACAGGTTAGAGCTTCAACAAATGAACATGGGTAGAAGAGGCAAAATTCGATCTATAACCCATCTGAAACTTCTGCATATACTCACATATTTCCTAGCCCCCTGGCAGCACGCCAGGCCTCCCGGTCCATCACCAATTCCCGGAGTCCACCCAAACACATTTCCATGAGATGCCATCCAACCATCTCATCCTCTATCATCCCCCCTTCTCCTTCTGCTGTCAATCTTCCACAGCATCAGGGTCTGTTCAAATGAGTCAGCTCTTCGCATGAGGTGGCCAAATTATTGGAGTTTCAGCTTCAACATCAGTCCTCCAATAACACCCAGGACTGGTCTCCTTTAGCGTGGACTGGTTGGATCTCCTTGCAGTCCAAGGAACTCCAAGAGTCTTCTCCAACACCACAGTTCAAAAGCATCAGTTCATTGGTGCTCAGCTTTCTTTACAGTCCAACTCTCACACAGATACATGACTACTGGAAAAACCATAGCCTTGACTAGACGGACCTTTGTTGGCAAAGTAATATCTCTGCTGTTTAATATGCTATCTAGGTTGGTCATAAATCACCATCTGCAGTGATTTTGGAGCCCCAAAAAATAAAGTCTGCCACTGTTTCCCTATTGAATTGCCATGAAGTGATGGGACCAGATGCCATGATCTCTGTTTTCTGAATGTTGAGCTTTAAGCCAAATTTTTACTTTCCTCTTTCACTTTCATCAAGAGGCTCTTTAGCTCTTCACTTTCTGCCATAAGGGTGGTGTCATCTGCATATCTGAGATTATTGATATTTCTCCTGGCAATCTTGATTCCAGCTTGTGCTTCATCCAGGAGAGCATTTCTCATGATGTACTCTGCATATAAGTTAAATAAGCAGTGTGACAATATACAGCCTTGACATACTCCTTTTTCTATTTGGAACCAGTCTGTTGTTTCATGTCCAATTCTAACTGTTGCTTCTTGACCTGCATATAGGTTTCTCAAGAGGTAGGCCAGGTAGTCTGATATTCCCATCTCTTTCAGAATTTTCCACAGTTTATTGTGATCCACACAGTCAAAGGCTTTGGCATAGTCAATGAAGCAGAAATAGATGTTTTTCTGGAACCCTCTTGCTTTTTCAATGATCCAGTGGATGTTAGCAATTTGATTTCTGGTTCCTCTGCCTTCTCTAAAACGAGCTTGAACATTTGGACGCTTACGGTTCATGTATTGTTGAAGCCTGGCTTGGAGAATTTTGAGCATTACTTTACTAGTAATTGTGCAGTAGTTTGAACATTGTTTGGCATTGCCTTTCTTTGGGATTGGAATGAAACATGATCTTTTCCAGTCCTCTGGCCACTGCTGAGTTTTCCAAATTTGCTGATATATTGAGTGCAGCATTTTCACAGCATCATCTTTTGGAATTTGAAATAGCTCAACTGGAATTCCATCACCTTCACTAGTTTTGTACGTAGTGATGCTTCATAAGGCCCACTTGACTTCACATTCCAGGATGTCTGGCTCTAGGTGAGTGATCACACCATTGTGATTATCTGGGTTGTGAAGATATTTTTTGTGTAGTTTTTTTCTGTGTATTCTTGCCACTGCTTCTTAAAACTTGGTAATTCATCAATAAATGTCATCTGTATCATCATCAGTTTAGAAACAAATTTACACCCATGTTTCTATAAAAATACATTACATAGGCACGGAGGAAACCTAGGATGATTCAAGTAGTAATGTATTAGAATCAGAGACATCAGTAAGAACTCATGTTTATCTTTTTACATATCATTGCAAGTAGAAATATTTAGATATGTTCCTATTCATGGGCTAGTTACACAGGCATACATTTCTGTGCTCTGCCAGCCGAGAGGTCCACCCTGGTAGCAAAAAGCACAGATCTTTGTTTCTAACACCATTCTCCTATGAGAGAAACTAGTAATAAAGACATGGAGATGAGGGAACAAGAGCAAAAGAAGAACACCAAATACTGGGAAGGAGGCAGTGGATTTAAAACTCTACCTTGTTTCCACCTAAATTGTCCATATTCTTGGCTTTCAGAAAGTGGATTGCTAAATACAATTAAATTCAAACACGTTTTAATTATCTATCTATCCTCACATATTTCAGGGTAAACATAGCATATGTTCTGGCATGTAAAGTTATTCAATATCAATATCACATAATTTAAAGTAACTCCCTTTTCCCCATTCAAGTAAGCAACTTATGCATCCAAGGTATCCAAGCCCGAATCAATTTCTAAAATGAAAGGAATCCAAGCCCAAAGGACTTTCTAAAATCAAAGACTTCACAGGAGCACTGAGGTAGTAACAGAGCTCTACAAACTACATCTCCAGTCCCTTCTCTGCCAGGTCACACATTTACTCTTCTCTGCCGTGAGGTTTGAGAGAGCATGTGTTCAGCATCACAAGAGGCACTGAGGGCAACAAAGACTGAATATGGCAGGACCGCTTTCCTCTAGGTGTTCACAGAGGAACGAGGCAGACACACAAATGGGTAATTATAGTATGACATGTTTTGTGTGATGTTAAAGTATAAATATAGAAATGAGAACCATTAATTGAGTTCTTACTGCTCCCATCAGCTGGTTGATAAAATCTGTTATCAGCAAATCCATCTGAGGCCTCCAGTTCCGTGGCATGTTACCACTGCTTTACATTACTGATGTAGCAAGCAAAATCTAGACATACTTTGTGGAAACAAAGACAAATTCAGACTTGTAACTTTTTTTTTAATTTTTGATCTTAAATATAAGTATGTCCTAGTTAAAAGATGAAAAATAACTAAAGGAGAGCAAGGTTATATAATAAAAATGTAGGGTATTTTAAAAGATGATTTCCCAAAAGTATTAGAAACCATCATATATATATATGTAAAATAGAGTTTCAAGACAGATCCTGAATCATGAAGCTATAAATGTATAAACCATGGTCACATACATGAAGCTTGAAATATATAACTTTTCAGCAAGGTTATATCTAAAAATGTTACTAGGACCTGTAGCACTTAGTGATGATATACATGTCAGAATTCATTCTGAATTTAATATCATTTCCTCCCACTGTGAATTCTGGAGTTACTCTCACTGTTCTTTTCTGCCTCTAAGCTGCATCAACTATTTCTGAGAAACAGAGGTTGAAAAGCACTAGGAAGGAATCTCACATACAGAGCATAATCTATTTTTAGAGTTTAGCTAATTCTGACATGAATGCACAATCCACTGAAGCTACAATACCTGGGAATTTCCTGTCTAAGTAAACAAGGTCAATACATAGCATTCACTGCATCTGTAGCTGTAAAATTCACCAACTATTTGGAAAAGGTTTCGACGTAGGATTGAAAAGGACTTGAAAATTTCACAAATTGCCAGATCAGGTTATTGTAATTAACAAAGAGAAGCCTACATGGAAAATGCTTTCAATATTCATCAAGGCAAGCAAGGAAAAGAGGAAAGGATGGTCAGGCTGGTATAACAAATAACAGAAGTTTGTTATGTCAGTCTGGTCAGGCTGCTATAATAAACAACAGAAATTTACTTTTCACAGTTCTAGAGGCTGGGAAATCCAAGATCAAGGTGCTGACACATTTAGGGTCTGGTAAGTTTCAGCTTCTGCATTGCTGGCTGTCTTCTCACTGTAACCTCACATGTCAGAGGGGTAAGGGAGCTTTCCCTAGGGCCTCTTTTACAAGAGCACTAAATCCCACCACTAAGGGTTCCCCCGCATGATCAGATCATTTCTTAATGGTCCCATCTCCAAATACAGTAACACTGGGCATTAGGTTTAAACATGTGAATTTGGGGAGCTGGAGGGACATGGACCTTCAGACCATGGAAAAAAGGAAGAGGAATGGGAGAGCTGAAACTGAGCATCTTACCTAGTGCACTGTTTACATGAGATATTTTCACATGCATCATTCTATTATATTTTCATATATGTTTCTATCACTTAGAAATTCTTGGGGCTTCAGTTTCCTCATTATTTAAACCTTGAAAATGGGTGTGAAGATTAACAACATATATTCTCAACCAAGTCCTGGGTGCTTAGGTGATCCTCAGTAATTTGCTAGTATAAGAACCACCAATATCTATACAGCCATTTCTCAGAAGAGTCTTCTGAGAACACATTCTTCCCTTCATAACAGGGTGGCAGGGGGCACAATTTTTAGTCTACTTCTTTAGACAAGTGAGATCCAGTGTCATTAGATATAATCTGGCCTCTGAGTGTACTATTTCCAGGAAATAAAAACCATTAGGATAGTTACTAGTTATATGACTGCTGCACAAAGCATATATGTTTAGCAAGAAATAATGCCCCTCAAAGACTCAAACACAACAGAGAACAGCAGGAGACAGCCAAGCTCCAGGCCACAACATATCAAGACCAATAGAGGTTTTACTCCTAGGATCAATTCTATACCGGCGTTTTCATGTTTCCTTTGCAAGTTCAGAGAAACATTCACAACTCACACAGTGCAAACTCAGTGAATATAGCAAAAATCAATTATGTCCTTCCTATCCTTTAAAACCACCATAACTGTACAACAGAATTATCTCCTTAAATTCTACATTTCAAATAAATTTGATTACTTCTCTGCTCAATATATTCAAGGATTTACTTTTAACAGCTGAAGTTATTTTTGTGGGGTCGATAACTATCATAGATATGCCCTAAATTGCTTAAGGAATTAGACCTTGTACTGATGGAGAAATGAAGCAAATTTTAGTGATGAGAATACAAGTGTTCTAAGAAAGACTGTTAGCACAGTAATTATTACACTTATTTACATGTATATCTGATTCCTCTCCACTAAGTTTTATGGCCAGATTTTTTAAACTTCAAATTAAACTCCTTAATCAGGTTCTTTGTCCCCATCTCTCAGTTCTGCCATACTCTCTATTGGCTTTAGACTTATGTAAGATATCTTCCTATGGAAGCAAACATAAGAGATCCAAATGATACCAGTGTTATTCATTTTCTAAAGTCAAGATCACCCCCTCTTCCTTGGTGGTTACATTCCTCCTGCTCCTGCTTAGTCGCTCAGGTGTGTGTCCAACTCTTTGCAACCCCATGGACTGCAGCTTGCCAGTCTCCTCTGCTTATGGAGATTCTCCAAGCAAGATTACTTGGGTGGGTTGCCATGCCCTCCTCCAGGGCACCTTCCCAACCCAGGGATCGAATCTAGGTCTCCCATATTGTATGCAGATTCTTTACCATCTGAGCCACCAGGGAAGCCATTGATGGTTTAATCCCTGAGAAAGAATATTTATTGCCTTGCTACTATTATGAGCCCACAAGAAGATTAACCATTGTTTTCAAGTTGCACAGATCTTAAGACTGTTTCTCTTGAGATGAAGAAAGTGGGCTGAGTATTTAAAAATACCATTTGGTACAAGGGAGGGTGAGGTGCAGCTGTCAAAAATAAACATACTAGGGAAAAAAAAACATAAATTTATACATATACACTCAGCTTGACTCCCCTTAATTTCAGACTCCTCATTAGTAAAATTTGGAGAATAGCCCTTTCATATTGTTCATGGGGTTCTCAAGGCAAGAATACTGAAGTGTATTGCCATTCCCTTCTCCAGATAATAGGAATAATCTCACAGATTCACTAGGCAGGTTGGATGAGAAAACACAGGTAAAGAAAAACGCTATTTGATTTCACTCATACGTGCAATACCAAAAACAATCAAACAAACAAACAACAAATTAAATAAGCAAACCAAACCAAATAAAAATAAGCTCATAGAAACCGAGAGCAAGTAGGAGTTATTACAGGGGGAAGGGGTGGCAGTGGGAGAGTGAAACAGGTAAAGGGAATCAATTGTATGGTGGTGAACAGAAATAAATTTTTGGTAGTGAAAATGCTGGTGTCTACAGAAGTAAAAATACAACGTTTTGTAAATGAAACTTGTATATGTTATCAGTCACTTCAGTTGCTCAGTGATGTCTGACTCAGCAACCCCATGGAATGCAGCATGCCAGGCCTCCCTATCCATCACCAACTCCCGGAACTTACTCAAATTCATGTTCATTGAGTCGGTGATACCATCCAACTATCTCATCCTCTGTCATCCACTTCTCCTCCCACCCTCAATCTTTCTGAGTATCAAGGTCTTTTCAAATGAGTCAGTTCTTCACATCAGGTGGCCAAAGTATTGGAGTTTCAGCTTTAGCATCAGTACTTCCAATGAATATTCAGGACTGACTTCCTTTAGGATGGACTGGTTGGATCTCCTTGCAGTCCAAGTGACTCTCAAGAGTCTTCTCCAACACCACAGTTCAAAAGCATCAATTATTTGACACTCAGATTTTTTCACAGTCCAACTCTCACATCCATACATGACTGCTGGGGAAACCATAGCCTTGACTAGACAGACATTTGTTGGCAAACTAATGTCTCTGCTTTTAAATATGCTGTCTAGACTGGTCATAGCTTTTCTTCCAAGGAGCAAGCATGTTTTAATTTCATGGCTGCAGTGATTTTGGAACCCAAGAATATAGTCTCTAACTGTTTCCATTGTTGCCCCATCCATTTGCCATGAACTGATAGGCCAGATACCAGGACCTTAGTTTTCTGAATGTTGAGCTTTAAGCCAACTTTTTCACTCTCCTCTTTCACTTTCATCAAGAGGCTCTTTAGTTCTTCTTCACTTTCTGACATAAGGGTGGTGTCATCTGCATATCTGAGGTTATTGATATTTCTCTTGATAATCCTGATTCCAGCTTGTGGTTCCTCCAGACTGGCATTTCACTTGATGTACTCTGCATGTAAGTTAAATAAGCAGGATGACAATATACAGCCTTGATGTACTCCTTTCCTGATTTGGAACCAGTCTGTTGTTCCCTGTCCAGTTCTAACTGATGCTTCCTGACCTGCATACAGATTTCTCAGGAGGCAGGTAAGGTGCTCTGGTATTCCTATTTCTTGAAGAATTTTCCACAGTTTGTTGTGATCCACACAATTAAACGCTTTGGCAAAAACAATAAATCAGAAGTAGATGTTTTTCTGGAACTCTCTTGCTTTTCCAATGATACAGCAGATGTTGGCAATTTGATCTCTGGTTCCTCTGCCTTTTCTAAAACCAGCTTGAACATCTGGAAGTTCACGGTTCACGTATTGCTGAAGCCTGGCTTGGAGAATTTTGAGCATTACTTTACTAGCATGTGAGATGAGTGCAATTGTGCGGTAGTTTGAGCATTGTTTGGCATTGCCTTTCTTTGGGATTGGAAGGAAAATGGACCTTTTCCAGTCCTGTGGCCACTGCTGAGTTTTCCAAATTTGTGGGCATATTGAGTGCAGCACTTTCACAGCATCATCTGTCAGGATTCGAAACAGCTCAACTGGAATTCCATCACCTCCACTAGCTTTGTTCATAGTGATGCTTTCTAAGGCCCACTTGAGTTCACATTCCAGGATGTCTGGCTCTAGGTGAGTGATCACACCATCATGATTATCAGGGTCATGAAGATCTTTTTTGTATAGTTCTTCTGTGTATTCTTGCCACCTCTTCTTAATATCTTCTGCTTCTGTTAGGTCCATACTATTTCTGTCCTTTATTGAGCCCATCTTTGCATGAAATGTTCACTTGGTGTCTCTAATTATCTTGAAGAGATCTCTAGTCTTTCCCATTCTGTTGTTTTCCCCTATTTATTTTCATCGATCGCTGAGAAAGGCTTCTTATCTTTTCTTGCTTTTCTTTGGAACTCTGTATTCAGATGCTTGTATCTTTCCTTTTCTCCACTAAAAGTGTTATCTGTTCAATTGTGTCTGACTGTTTGCAACTTCATGGACTGTAGCCCACCAGTCTCCACTGTCCATGGAATTCTCCAGGCAAGAATACTGGAATGGGTAGTCATTCGCTTCTCCAGGTGAATCTTCCCAAGCCAGGGATTGAACCTAGATATTCTGCATTGCAGGCAGTTTCTTTACTGTCTGAGCCACCAGGGAAGTCCATAGAACACAATGATTAGATCTAAAATTAAATGATCAGTTATATCACCTCTGACATGCTTATAAATGATATGCCAACAATAGTAAAGACATGTAAATAAACAAAATCCTATCTCTAAAATTTGTTCAAGGGTTAAGAGAAAAACTATAAATTACTGAATGACTGGAAGTTATAAAATTGGTACAGCAATATGTTTTTACCTATCTTGTTACACTTCAAGTTCTCTCATTATTCCATAACAGTGTCATTGCTAGTGAAAATGAAATTACAAGGCAACATAGCCTCATGAAGTTACTAGATGATTTCCCAATTTTTACACTCTGTAGGTTAATCATGAATGTTTTTCTCACTTCGCAGGGTCTCTAATGCCAATCTTACTATTCATGTCACAGTTAGCATTACCATGCAGAACTTTCATTTAGAAACACACAACTAATGACACTCTAGTTCTGACAAAATAGCTATTTGATGTCCCAAATAGACTAACAACTGTTAGGAGAACTGTTTTACTCTTTCAGATTGAACATTCACAAAGTAATTAGCAAGAAATTATCTAACAAGAAAAAGTTTACATTCTTTCCAACTGAAAGGATAATGACTGTATATTTACTATGTCCTATCCTTCATATATCTTCTCTCTCAAATCCTTTTCAAATCTTATTTATCCATAATAGTTCAAATGTAATATATCCCCACATCTATCAAATCTTTCTAAATTATCTGTTCTCCCCATTTGAATGGTGGAAGTGATCTACTCCAGCAGAAATAAATGCTCTCAAGGTACTTTGTTGATATTCCTTCTAGAGTACAATTAAAATAATACCTGTGCTATACAGTATATCCTTGTCACTTATTTGTTTTACACATAGTAGTTTGTATCTGTTAATCTGAAAGTGTTAGTGTTCAGTCATGTCCAGTTCTTTGTGATTGCATGGACTGTAGCTCAATAGTCTCCTCTGTCCATCGGATTTTCCAGACAAGAATACTGGAGTGGGTTGCCATTTCCTTTTCCAGGGGATCTTCCCAACCCAAGAATTGAACTTGAGTCTCCTATATCACAGGCAGATTCTTTACTGCCTGAGCCACCAGGGAAGCCTTACAGTATAGAAATTAAAGTCTAGGACCTTCCCATTAATGGCACTGCACTACAGAGGTTTGTAGAAAATAGAACAAAGATGATAGAGCCAGGCCATAGTAATTTGAAAACTTTATTTTCCTAGTGAAAATATAATGGAACAAACTCCAAGACTCTTAGAGCCTCCAAAAATATTAGCTCTTTGTTCATTATCAGTATTCCATACAGTGAGAAACAGAGAAGACCCAACACCAAACCCCTGCCAGGACCACATAGCACCTAAGAAAGCATTCATAATACTATCGTCCTAAATGGTGACTCTTCCTTAAAGGAATTATCTGATAGGAACTCAGTGGATAAGGATTTGAATCTTATAGAAATAGTATGCCTTGGGACTAGATGATTTCAGAAGATGGCTTAGGTTATAGGTTCCTTTTTTATGTACTACAGAAACTTCTGGATTTTTCTTTGGCTAATAATGTTTGGTGATAAACATCCTGTGTCAATTTCTAGCCCTACATTCTGCTACCCAACTGCTTCTAAACCTTACTGCTTTTTAGCTAACATAACTGCCATTCCCTATATCTACCATGTTCATTCCTACCCCTGGTCCTCTGTGCATGTTGCTCCTTCTACTTGAGATGCCCTTCTTGCCCCTTTTCCTAATAAACACTGGGCTATACCTTTAAGAATATACGAATGAATCTCTATGCAAAACAGAGACATACCCAAACATACAGAAAGCAAACTTGTGGTTACCAAAGGGGAGAGGGAAGGGAGAAGGGATATATTAGGGGTATCAGTTCAGCTCAGTCGCTCAGTCGTGTCCGACTCTTCGCGACCCCATGAATCACAGCATGCCAAGCCTCCCTGTCCATCACCAACTCCCAGAGTTCACTCAAACTCAAGTCCATCGAGTCAGTGATGCCATCCAGTATTAACAAATACAAACTACTAGGTATAAAATAAGTAAGTGACAAGGATATACTGTATAACACAGGGAATTATACCCACTATCTTATAATAAACTATAATGGTGTATAATCTGCCAAAATGCTGAATCAACTATCTGAAGCTAACATCATATTATAAATCAGCTGCTACTTCAATACCAAAAAAAAAAAGAAAAGAATTCTTGGAAAAAATTTCAGGCCCTGGCATTTTATTGAAAGATGCAAAAAAGTTTATTGTATCATTTTTTTAAGTTCCTATAGCAACTAAGAAGATTGTAGGGAGAAAGTTAACTATATAAATTAAATATTTCTATGTGTCAGTTGCTGAGAAAACAACACACTAAATATTGTAAAATTAGAATGTAATACTTTGAGAAAAATTTAACACCATGAATCATTAGAATATACACTATTGTATGTTAAAGATATTATTTAACCTATGGTTTAGACAAAAAGACAAAATAACACTTTCATAAACTGCAATCCTTGAAGATGAAAGCTTGATAATGTGAGAAATTCAATACTGCAGAAAGGTAAAAGATTTACTGGAATTTTCATTTTTTATTCTGAAAGTTGTGAGAAATTATCACTGTTGACTTAATGGCATAGGAAGACCAAGTGTGCACCTTTGAGTCCCGGATCAGTGCCTTCCTCATGAATGTAAACTGCCTCCACAATGATAAAAGAAGACGCGCACCTCATTTTGCAGTGCATATCTTCATGCTAACTCATCTTCTGTGGACTGGTCTCTTGTCAGGAACAGAACTACCAACCTAAAAACTATGTAACTACGAAAATAATTATTCAAGAGCATTTTCTATGGCTGTAGGTGATTAAATCACAGATTTCCAGTGTGGGAGCATAAGAATTTATCACATAAGGAAAATAGGTTTGGGATCAATGTTGGTTATGAGCACAGCATTTTATAGTTACTATTATATTGCTGTTTTTTTTTTTTAACATTTCCTGAGGGCTATTGATGTTTTTAAAATCTGTGGTGCATCTGAACAAGAGCTCAGACATTATTTTCTCTAAGAAATTGAAAATGGAATAGGTGGTAAGAATGTCACCCATCGTAAAATTGAGATAATGGTCTCCTGTATATGGCATGCTTCAAGCATACATTACTCAGTGATGCGCATGAATTGACAAAAGGGAAATCTTCCCTGTTTCTATAAAAATATAGTCTGCATCCATATAGAGTTATTGGGTTTAATGCTTTGACAGAAACAGCTTATCCATTCAAATATTTCCCTGGGCTTCAATTCTAAATTTTGCTGACTTTTCTCTAAATCGAACAGTTTTTAAAGTAATTGAACTAGTCAATTGTTATGGCTCCCTATAGTTACATCTCTGAAGATGATGGTCAAAGAAATAGATCCTCTGACCTGAAATGTTCTTTTATATAATAAACTGTATAAAGTAGAATTTTCAAAATGAAATATTTACCAAAACCAGACAAGTTGTGCAAAAATTTAAAATTAGTGAATTATCCTTTATAACCAACTACAGAGTTCCTGAGACATCTAGAAAGGACAAATGAACTAGTGTTTGAAACACACAAGCCATGCAAGTGCACCTAGCTGTTGCCATACAGGAATATAGAAATACTTTACTGTTTGGATTCAGGAAGAGAATTTCTAGATCTTCCATTTTTTAAAGAAAAGCTAGACCTTTAAGAGAAATTTCATTATCTATAAATTCTGGAAAACAATACAAGTAATTTAAGAAACAGAGATCAACACGAACTTCCTCTCTCTAAATATAGGCCTATTTGCATATGTGTGCAAATATCCAGTATATATATATACACACACATTTGTATAATAGACTATGAAGTAAATATGTTCAATTATGAGCGTATATATATACACACACATACATAAACACACAGAGACACATATACTTCTGGGCCACATCTATCCTAAATTATGTCACTTTGCTCTTCAATGTAATATATATTTGTCTTTATCTAGTAAAGGTCCCTATTTCTGCATATATTGATGGTTATATTTTACAATACTGCTATAAAAATCTTCATGCTTCAATGAGCAAACTTGTACATAAATATACTTTGAGCTGATTTCTGCTAGGAGTTTTCTCTCCCCTTTCTCTATTGCATATACATAGGAAATCTAGCTCAGTTCAGTTCAGTTCAGTCACTCAGTCGTGTCCGACTCTTTGCGACCCCATGAACTGCAGCTTGGCAGGCCTCCCTGTCCTTCACCAACTCCCAGAGTTCACTGATTCATGTCCATCGAGTCGGTGATGCCATCCAGCCATCTCATCCTCTGTTGTCCCCTTCTCCTCCGGCCCCCAATCCCTCCCAGCATCAGAGTCTTTTCCAATGAGTCAACTCTTTGCAAGAGGTGGCCAAGCTACTGGAGTTTCAGCTTTAGTATCAGTCTTTCTAAAGAAATCCCAGGGCTGATCTCCTTCAGAATGGACTGGTTGGATCTCCTTGCACTCCAAGGGACTCTCAAGAATCTTCTCCAACACCACAGTTCAAAAGCATCAATTCTTTGGCGCTCAGCCCTCTTCACAGTCCAACTCTCACATCCATACATGACCACAGGAAAAACCATAGCCTTGACTAGATGGACCTTAGTCGGCAAAGTAATGTCTCTGCTTTTGAATATGCTATCTAGGTTGGATATAACTTTTCTTCCAAGGAGTAAGCGTCTTTTAATTTCAGGGCTGCAGTCACCATCAGCAGTGATTTTGGAACCCAAAAAAATAAAGTCTGACACTGTTTCCACTGTTTCCCCATCTACTTCCCATGAAGTGATGGGACCGGATGCCATGATCTTCGTTTTCTGAATGTTGAGCTTTAAGCCAACATTTTCACTCTCCTCTTTCACTTTCATCAAGAGGCTTTCCAGTTCCTCTTCACTGTCTGCCATAATGGTGGCATTTCTGAGGTTATTGATATTTCTCCTGGCAATCTTGATTCCAGCTTATGTTTCTTCCAGTCCAGCATTTCTCATGATGTACTCTGCATATAAGTTAAATAAGCTGGTGACAATATACAGCCTTGACAAACTCCTTTTCCTATTGAAACCAGTCTGTTGTTCCACCTCCAGTTCGAACTACTGCTTCCTGGCCTGCATACAGATTTCTCAGAGGCAGGTCAGGTGGTCTGGTATTTCCATCTCTTTCAGAATGTTCCACAGTTTATTGTGATCCACACAGTCAAAGGCTTTGGCATAGTCAATAAAGCAGAAGTAGATGTTTTTCTGGAACTCTCTTGCTTTTTCGATGATCCAGCAGATGTTGGCAATTTGATCTCTGGTTCCTCTGCCTTTTCTAAAACCAGCTTGAACATCTGGAAGTTCACGGTTCACATATTCCTGAAGCCTGGCTTGGAGAATTTTGAGCATTACTTTACTAGCATGTGAGATGAGTGCAACTGTGCAGTAGTTTGAGCATTGTTTGGCATTGCCTTTCTTTGGGATTGGAGGGAAAATGGAGCTTTTCCTGTCCTGTGGCCACTGCTGAGTTTTCCGAATTTGCTGGCATATTGAGTGCAGCACTTTCACAGCATCATCTGTCAGGATTTGAAACAGCTCAACTTGAATTCCATTACCTCCACTAGCTTTGTTCATAGTGATGCTTTCTAAGGCCCACTTGACTTCACATTCCAGGATGTCTGGCTCTAGATGAGTGATCACACCATCATGATTATCCGGGTCATGAAGATCTTTTTTGTACAGTTCTGTGTATTCTTGCCACCTCTTCTTAATATCTTCTGCTTCTGTTAGGTCCATACTATTTCTGTCCTTTATTGAGCCCAACTTAGCATGAAATGTTCCATTGGTATCTCTAATTTTCTTGAAGAGATCTTTAGTCTTTCTCATTCTGTTGTTTTCCTCTATTTCTTTGCATTGATCGCTGAAGAAGGCTTTCTTATCTCTTCTTGCTATTCTTTGGAACTCTGCATTCAGATGCTTATATCTTTCCTTTTCTCCTTGGCTTTTCACTTCTCTTCTTTTCACAGCTATTTGTAAGGCCTCCCCAGACAGCCATTGTGCTTTTTTGCATTTCTTTTCCATGGGGATGGTCTTGATCCCTTGCCATCTCTTGTTTGACCACTTCCAATTTGCCTTGATTCATGGACCTGACATTCCAGGTTCCTATGCAATATTGCTGTTCACAGCATCGGACTTTGTTTCTATCACCAGTCACATCCACAGCTGGATATTGTTTTTGCTTTGGCTCCATCCCTTCATTCTTTCTGGAGTTATTTCTCCACTGATCTCCAGTAGCATGTTGGACATCTCCTGACCTGGGGAGTTCCTCTTTCAGTATCCTATTATTTTGCCTTTTCATACTGTTCATGGGATTCTCAAGGCAAGAATACTGAAGTGGTTTGCCATTCCCTTCTCCAGTGGACCACATTCTGTCAGACCTCTCCACCATGACCCGCCCGTCTTGGGTTGCCCCGCGGGTATGGCTTGGTTTCATTGAGTTAGACATGGCTGTGGTCCTATATGTGCTCATATATTTATATATGGCCAAAGGAAATATCTGGACGTTATCCTTTACTCCTTCTCCTTTCTCAGCCCTCCTGTATAATCAGTCACCAATTCTTATAGGTCTATCTCATTTATATACGTCTTTTCTTTTTTTTTTTTTTAAAGTGGACTGCTTTTAAAATCTTTATTGTATTTGTTACAGTATTGCTTCTGTATTATGTTTGGTTTTTTGGCCTTGAAGACTGAGGGATCTTAGCTCCCCATGCAGGAATCAAACCAGCACCCCCTACATTTAAAATCAGTCTTAATCATTGGACTGCCAGGGAATCCCCTCATTTATACCTTTCTAATGCCTCTCTTTTCTCCCATCCTTCCTGTCCTTGCTCTTGTATTAGTCGTATAGTATTTTTCATCTTGATAACTGAAACTAAAATCCAGTTACCTATTTTATTTGCTCTTCCTATAACATATCTACAGTCTACCTTTCCAGCATACAACCATGCCTTATGCATTACAACTAATCTTTTTAAAAATTTCACTAATACAAAGAAATCTTCCCCAAAATGCCCAAAACCCCCAGTTCTAAGATTGGTTATGCTTCTCTCGCAAGTTACATTGATTGTGCCTTTGTCAAAATATATAATTATATAGTACTGTATGTATCTGTTTATATCTTGCGTCAGGAAAAATGATCATGTCTTTTTGTGTTGTATCTCAATTCTTGCCGCAAGCTGTCTGACCTATAGAAGGAGTTCAATAAATAGCTGCTTAAAAACTTTAAGTTTAAAGATGATTGATCTTAAAGTGACAATCACAAAGCAATCTTTCTCCATCTTCTCTATGATAAGTTTATTAGTTCAAAACAATTGCAGATAATGAACTTTCAGAATAGAGTTCCTTAACCTCTGTCCCTCACTTTGGACATCTCACCAAATAAAAGTTTTCAAAAATTTTCAAACTGATTTACAGATACTTTGCAATGATGTTCTCTGCACCCAAAGACAGATACGGAATCTCAGCATAAAGAAGCCTTTTGAAGGCTACTGCTGATATTTCTCTATAACTTTGAGAGAATATCATGGATGGCCATTCAAACAATGGGGTTTGCTGAATCAAAGAAACCCCAATAAATAGATCACCTATCTGTCTTCCCAGTAGGCCACCCAGTTTAATTGAATTCTTGTTATTGTTCAGTCACTAAGTCACATCTGACTCTGTGACCCAATGGACTGAATGATGCGAGGCTCCTTTGCCTTTCACTATCTCCCAGTTCAGTTCAGTCACTCAGTCATGTCTGACTCTTTGTGATCCCATGGAATGCAGCACTTCCCTGCCCATCATCAACTCCCTGAGTTTGCTCAAATTCATGTCCATCAAGTTGGTAATGCCATCAAACCATCTCATCTTCTGTTGTCCCCTTCTCTTCCTGCCTTCAGTCTTTCTCAGTATCAGGGTCTTTTCCAATGAGTCAGAACTTCACATCAGGTGGCCAAAGTATTGGAGTTTCAGCTTCAGCATCAGTCCTTCCAATGAATACAGGACTGATTTCCTTTAAGTTTGACTGGTTTGATCTTGCAGTCCAAGGGATTCTCATATTTTCCAGAGTTTGCGTAAATACCAGAGTCCGTTGAGTTGGTGATGCTGTCTAACCACCTCGTACTCTAGTCTGAATGCCACAAAGCAAAATGTATAGTCATAACACTCCTCTCAGTACAAACATTCCATTACAATGTAACTCTGTAGAGAGTAGGACCATAAAGAAAGCTGAGTGCCAAAGAATCGAGGTTTTTGAACTATGATGTTGGAGAAGACTCTTGAGAATCCCTTGGACTGCAAGGAGATCAAACCAGTCAATCCTAAAGGAAATCAGTCCTGAATATTCATTTACTTGGATTACTGTGATATGAATGGTTTGCCTTGGGAATAAACAGAGATCATTCTGTTGTTTTTGAGATTACATCCAACTACTGCATTTTGGATTCTTTTGTTGACTATGATGACTACTCCATTTTCTTCTAAGGGATTCTTGTCCACAGTAGTAGATATAATGGCCATCTGAGTTCACCCATTCCAGTCCATTTTAGTTCACTGATTTCTAAAATGTTGATGTTCACTCTTGCTATTTCCTGTTTGACAACTTCCAATTTGGCTTGACTCATGGACCTAACATTCCAGGTTCCTATGCATATTGCTCTTTACAGCATCAGACTTTACTTCTATCACCAGTCACATCCACAACTGGCTCCATGTCTTCGTTCTTTCTAGAGTTATTTCTGAAATGATCTAAAATGTATACAGAATAACAAAATCCACAAATATTTCAATAGAAAATGTTTAGATCCTGTCCAATAAAGAACCAAGAGCAGCTGATGTAATACCTAAGAGCAAAAGAAACAGAAGTCAAAGAAAGAATTTCTAAATGTAATCTACAGCCATATAACTACATATATGATAATAGTAACCATGCAAATTTTACTTCTGACCATGGCAGCTTGTAACATGTACATATACGTGTGTGTGTGTGTATAAACGGGTGGGACTTTTTCTTTTCACATTATCTTTCTGTTAAGTATTAGATATATTCAGTTCAGTTAGTTCAGTTGCTCAGTCGTGTCCGACACCTTGTGATCCCATGAATTGCAGCACGCCAGGCCTCCCTCTCCATCACCAACACCTGGAGTCCACTCAGATTCATGTCCATCGAGTTGGTGATGACATCCAGCTATCTCATCCTCTGTCATTCCCTTCTCCTTCTGCCCCCAATCCCTCCCAGCATCAGAGTCTTTTCCAATGAGTCAACTCTTCGCATAAGGTGGCCAAAAGTACTGGAGTTTCAGCTTTAGCATCATTCCTTCTAAAGAAATCCCAGGGCTGACCTCCTTCGGAATGGACTGGTTGGATCTCCTTGCAGTCCAAGGGACTCTCAAGAGTCTTCTCCAACATCACAGTTCAAAAGCATCAATTCTTCGGTGCTCAGCCTTCTTCACAGTCCAACTCTCACATCCATACATGACCACAGGAAAAACCATAGCCTTGACTAGGCGGACCTTAGTCGGCAAAGTAATGTCTCTGCTTTTGAATATGCTATCTAGGTTGGCCATAACTTTCATGGATGCAGTCACCATCTGCAATGATTTTGGAGCCCCCAAAAATAAAGCCAGCCACTGTTTCCACTGTTTCCCCATCTATTTGCCATGAAGTGATTGGACCAGATGGCATGTTGAGCTTTAAGCCAACTTTTTCACTCCCCTCTTTCACTTTTATCAAGAGGCTTTTTAGTTCCTCTTCACTTTCTGCCATAAGGATAGTGTCATCTGCATATCTGAGGTTATTGATATTTCTCCTGGAAATCTTGACTCCAGCCCAGCATTTCTCATAATGTACTCTGCATATAAGTTAAATAAGCAGGGTGACAATATACAGCCTTGACGTACTCCTTTTCCTATTTGGAATCCGTTTGTTTTTCCATGTCCAGTTCTAACTGTTGCTTCCTGACCTGCATACATGTTTCTCAAGAGGCAGGTCAGGTGGTCTGGTATTCCCAACGCTTTCAGAATTTTCCACAGTTTATTGTGATCCACACAGTCAAAGGCTTTGGTGTAGTCAATAAAGCAGAAATAGATGGTTTTTTTCTGGAGTTCTCTTCCTTTTTTGATGATCCAGCGGATGTCGGCAATTTGATCTCTGGTTCCTCTGCCTTTGCTAAAGCCAGCTTGAACATCTGGAAGTTCACAGTTCACAGTATTGCTGAAGCCTGGCTTGGAGAATTTTGAGCATTACTTTACTAGCATGTGAGATAAGTGCAATTGTGTGGTAGTTTGAGCATTGTTTGGCATTGCCTTTCTTTGGGATTGGAAGGAAAACGGACCTTTTCCAGTCCTGTGCCCACTGCTGAGTTTTCCAAATTTGCTAGCATATTGAGTGCAGCACTTTCACAGCATCATCTTTCAGGATTTGAAATAGCTCAACTGGAATTCCATCACCTCCACTAGCTTTGTTTGTAGTGATGCTTTCTAAGGCCCACTTGACTTCACATTCCTGGATATCTGGCTCTAGGTGAGTGATCACACCATCGTGATTATCTGGGTCATGAAGATCTTTTTTGTGCAGTTCTTTTTTGTACAGTTCTTTTATGTATTCTTGCCACCTCTTCTTAATATTTTCTGCTTCTGTTAGGTAGATACCACTTCCATCCTTTATCGAGCCCATCTTTGCATGAAATATTCCCTTGGTATCTCTAATTTTCTTGAAGAGATCTTTAGTCTTTCCCATTCTGCTATTTTCCTCTATTTCTTTGCATTGATCGCTGAGAAACTCTTTCTTCTCTCTCCTTGCTACTCTTTGAGACTCAGCCATGTTAGGTCTTAGAACATGCAGGATCTAGTTCCCTGAATAGGGATCAAACCCAGGCCCCCTGCATTATGAGCATGGAGTCTTAACCACTGGATCATCAGAGAAGTCCATTTGATATATTAAGAATAGCTAAATTATAATTCAGTATGTCATAGTATCACCATAGGGAAAGTGAGTGAACCAAAAAAGCAATGAACATACTCTCTTGAGATGAATAATTGACACATGAGACTTTATAGGTTCATTTATGTAGACGGAATAGTAGACAGAGTGTGCTGTTGTTGTTTTCTTTATTTGGAAGTTAAGTGTGAATTAAATTCCATTTAAGGATGATGTGCTGGACAAAGAGTTGGGCTGTCCATTAACAAATCAATATCATCACAAGTTCATTCTCTTTTTCTGCCAGATGAAAGAGAAGTCAGTAATTGAGTTTCCTAAAATTCTTTACCCAATGGTTCAAGGTTAGAATTTTCTAATGTGAGGCACTCACTTCAGATTCAGAGGCTGAAGAAATGAAAGATCATAATCTTTGGAGGAAATTATAACCAGATAGCTTGTCGCATGTGAGGCTTACAGCCACTTCCCTGTGAGCCTAGTGAACAACTCACTTTGCTACTGCCGTTGGAGATAATTGACTGATGGGAACCTTCCAGAGAGTCTTCATCATTTGGGCATATCTCCAGCAAACCTAAGATCTAGCCAATATGTTACTTTGAGCTAATAAAATCCCTAGTAATTTCCCTGATTTTTTTATTTTCCTGCTTTTCCAATTATTAGGTAAACTCCCAATTATCTATACTAATTTATTCAAGATCTGGAAAAAAATAGTATGACTTCTGTTTACTGACTAATATATTTCCATTAAGGACTCTTTCAAGAAGTTGCTCACATCACCTTTGCCAAAATTTAGTGTAATAAAGATGAGAATTATTGTTCTTTTCAGGATAGCCATGTGACAGCTTAAAATTAAGGATTCTATTACTTAAGAAACAAGATGAGAGTGGATACTGATGGCAATGCAGCCTCAAATAGGATGACCAACTTTGTGTGTGGGTAGAGTCACTCTCATCCTCACTCTCGAGATCTCCTTTAAGCTATTTTTCATAGCACTGTATTAGGAGGGCAGAGGCCTCAAACTAAAGAAAATAAACACCAGACATCCATTTGAGAGAAATTTCTTAAAGGCTGAGCTCTATATCCAAAGGGACTTTTCCCAGTTTGATTCCCCCTATAATTTTTTTTAAGACGCCATTTTGGATCCCAAATTCCACATGCACAAACATTACCTTACACCTTGTGGAGCCTCAGTTTTTTCAGTTATTAAATGGAAATAATAATGCTTTTGCTATAATTACTTCTTATGGATATTTTACTAACGAAATGATGAACATAAAGATACATTGTAACTGACAAAGCCCTATGCCAACATAAAGGACTAAAATCAGTATTACTTTAGTGGTTGTGCCAAAGTGTTCTATTGATTTATTTCAAAAAAATTCTTGTCTCAGAAGGAGAGATCTATACATGCTTCCGGCAGCATCATGAAATGGATAAAGTAGCCTTTTTTTTTTTTTTTTTTTTTTTTACAGTTTCTTCTGGCTTCCTTAAGTAACCGAGAGGAAAAGGTCAGCTGAGTCATATTTCCCACAATAGGATGACCCCGGTAAGTGTGTTCTTGCCACTGGCAATACTGCTTGTGAATCTTAACATTCACGGTCAGTGCTTATGGGCTGACAGCTGGGATTTAAAATACTTGTAGCTAAATCATAAGAGCAGCTGAGAAGCACAAGCCATCTGCTGCAGGTGTGCACTAAAATGCCCTCAAATTCGTCAAATTCACATTGACACCCATTAACAAAACATTTAGCAGCGCACGTTCTCTTCAGTAGTTTCATTTGGGGTTAGCTCCAAAATGTATCACTAAGCTTTGTGTCTTATTCACAGGAAACAGTCACTGTCCTCAGCCAAGTATATTCTGACAGAGTGCTGTTCACATGGCAACATCCATCAGACCCTGTGGAAGTTGGTGACCTGGCACATCTCGACTTTGCACCTCATCTGTCTGGACTAGACATTTATTGAATAGGTGCTTGCACTCAAGACAGAATTTTATCTGTCTCATTACAATCCACTGACTTCATCAGCCACAAAAATAGCCAGAGTGCAAAACAGGCCCTGGGCTCAAATTTTCAGGAAGCTGAAGTTTGTATCTGCAGTTTATTTTTGCTCTACTTAAGTACATGTATCTGTTTAATATGTCATGCTTTTCTGAGAGTCCTTCTTACATAGTTGTGATGCTCATAGACAATCCAAGTCTCAGTGTGTTCCTTTCTAGCCTAACCTTTCATGAATGCTTCAGCTATCTGTGTATGCACTCTAAGTCGCTTCAGTCATGACCGACTCTTCGTGCCCCTATGGACTGTAGCCTGCCAGGCTCCTTTATCCAGTGGGATTCTCCAGGCAAGAATACTGGAGTGGATTGCCATTTCCTCCTCCAGGGGATCTTCTCGACCCAGGAAACAAACCCATGTCTCTTGTCTTCTGCATTGGCAGGCAGGGTCTTTACTGCTAGCATCACCTGGGAAGCCCAATTTCAATTATTTTTTTATTTTGAAGTAATTTAAATAATCTGTTTTGTAACAAGTCATAAATGATCTTCCATAGGGCTTCCCTGGTGGCTCAGATGGTAAAGAATCTGCCTGCAAAGTGGGAGACCTGAGTTCAATCCCTGTGTGGGAAGATTCCCTGGAGGAGGGAACGACAATCCAATCCAGTATTATTGCCTGAAGAATTCCATTGACAGAGGAGCCCGGCAGCTATAGACCAATGGAGTTGCAAAGAGTCAGACACAATTGAGCAACTAACACACACACACAGGTACCATTTGTTTGTTTTTATTTCCATTACTTTGGGAAGTGGGTCATAGAGGATATAAGAACCTATGGAAGATCTTATATGGTTCTTATATCCTCTATGACCCACCTCCCAGAGTAATGGAAATAAAACAAAAATAAACAAATGGGATATAATCAAAAGATTTTGTACAGTGAAAGAAACAGTGAAGAAAACTGAAGGTGAAAAGACAACCCTCAGATTTGGAAAATATAATAGCAAACAAAACAATGGACAAAAGATTAATCTATATAATATACAAGCAGCTCATTCAGCTCAATACCAGCAAACTAAACAATCCAATCAAAAAGTCAACAGAAGACCTGAACACACATTTATTCAAAGACAGACAGATGGCTAATAAACACATGAAAAGATGTGCAACATCACTAATTATTAGAGAAATGCAAATCAAAACAATAAGGTATCATCTCACATCAGTCAGATGGCCATCATCAAAAATTCTACAAACAATAAATGCTGGAGAGAGTGTGGAGAAAAGGGAAGTCTCTTACACTATTGGTGGGTATGCAAATTGATACAGCCACTACGGAGAACAGTATGGACCACTATGGAGAGCAGTATGGAGGTTCCTTAAAAATCTAGAAATAAAATTATCATATGACTCAACAATTCCGCTACTGAACATATATCCTGAGGAAACCAAAACTGAAAAAGACACATGTGTCCCTATGTTCATCATAGCACCATTTACGATAGTTAGGGCATAGCAGTAACCTACATGTCCATCAACAGATGAGTGGATAAAGCAGTTGTGGTAGATACACAGAACAGAATATTACTCAGATATTAAAAGGAACACATCTGACTCAGTTCTAATGAGGTCAATGAACATAGAGTCTAATACACAGTGAAGTCAGAAAGAGAAAGACAAATATACTATATTAACATATATAGATGCAATCTAATCTATATATATGGTGCTGGAAAAGACTTCTGAAAGTTCCTTGGACAGCAAGAAGACTAAGCCAATCAATCTGAAGGAAAATCAACCCTGAATACTCATTGGAAGGACTGATGCTAAAGCTGAACCTCAGTATTTTGGTCATCTAAGGTGAACAGCTGACTCACTGGAAAAGTCCCTGATGCTGGGAAAGGTTGAGGGCAGAAGGAGAAGAGGCATCAGAGAGTGAGATGGCTGGATGGCATCACCAATGCAATGAACATGAACTTGGGCAAACTTCGAGAGATGGTGAGGGACAGGGAGCCCTGGTGTGCTGCAGTCCATGGGGTCGCAAAGGGTCTGACACTACTGAGTGACTGAACAACAACAACAGTGATTCTAGAAAAATGGTACTGATGAACTTATCTTCAGGGCAGCAATGAAGACACAGACATAGAGGACAGACTTGGAGACACAGGGGAAGGAGTGGGGGAGTCAAATTGAGAGAGCAGCATTAAAAGACATACATTACCACATGCAAAATAAGATAGCCAGTGGAAATTTGCTGTGTGATGCAGTGAACTCATATCCTGTGTTCAGTGACAACCCAGATGGAGTGGGATGGGGTGGGACGGAAATTCAAGAGGGAGGGGACACATGTATATCTACAGCTGATTCATGGTGATCTATGTCAGAATCAACACAATATTGTAAAGCAATTATTCTCCAATTAAAAATAAAGTTTTTAAAAAGAGCTAAAAAAAAAAAAGTGCCTGCCAAACCAGGTCACTAATATGCATCCTTCAATGGATTATGTTCAAATGTAGATTTATCAAGTCCTACTGCTCTGTCACTTCTTCCAGTGATAGAAGACGTGACAGGTTTTCTTATCCTGGGCTCCAAAATCACTGCAGATGGTGACTGCAGCCATGAAATTAAAAGACACTAGCCTCTTGGAAGGAAAGCTATAACAAACCCAGACAGCATATTAAAAAGCAGAGACATCACTTTGCCTATGGTAGTCAACGCTACGGTTTTTTCAGTAGTCATGTACGGATGTGAGAGTCGGACCATAAAGAAGGCTAAGGGCTGAAGATTGTGGTGTTGGAGAAGACTCTTGAAAGTATCTTGGACTGCAAAGAGATCAAACCAGTCAGCCCTAAAGGAAATCAATCCTGAATATTCATTGGGAAGGTCTGTTGCTAAAACTAAAAGTCCAATACTTTGGCCATCTGATGCAAAGAGCCAACTCATTGGAAAAGACCTTGATGTTGGGAAAGACTGAGGGCAAAAAAAGGGGAAAGTGGAGGATGAGATGGTTGGATGGATCACTAATTTAATGGACAAAAGTTTGAGCAAACTCTGGGAGACAGTAAAGGACAGAGGAGCCTGTTGTGCTGCAGTCCGTGAGTTTGCTGAGAGTTGGACATGACTTACTGACTGAACAACAACAGGCAAAGATTATCCATTCAGTCTAAAATATCTGTATCACAGTTTAAGCTGTTTTATGGATTTCAGTCTTTGATATGACTTCATTTGATTTTCAAGAATTCTAACAGGAAATTTTTATAACCACCAATGTGGACTTTTCTTTACCTTTGTTTTAGAAACTATGCCCAAGAAAATCTCCATGCTTTGATAAAATAGAAATCCTTAAATAAGGCATTTTTCTAACAGTGAATATTTTTTAAATTAGACAATTTTTACCAAATTGAAAAAAAACACATTTAAAATGTGCTTTTAAACAAAATGGACTTAGAAAAAATATTCACTAGAAAGAAGTTTGAACTGTGCTGAAATCCAAATCTCTTGCAATAATATATATGCCAATTCATGAAATGTAAGTTAAAATTCTCAGTTTAACATTTTCAAAGATGATGTTAAGTTCAAAAATTTCATTTCTATCATAGCACATACAAAAGGCATTACAAATATGGGCCACATTTATAAAGACATATAAAGAATGGTGATATAAATATTCCTATGAAACTTATAAGTTTGCCAATGCTCAATAAAAGCTTTCAGAATCACATTCCGAAGTATTCCATAAGTGTGATCACACCTGATCTGTCTACAGGTCATGTGGCAGGAGTGTTTGTTTACATTTATTCTGAGACCACAACCTATCCCAACACCTCTAACCACTACTACCATGCAAGTTATGAGCTGAACAGAGCCTCTTTTCTTTTCCTAGCCTCATGTATGGTTTGAATCTCAAAATAAATAACAGACTATAATCACTAATAATTTCACATCTTAATGCACATATTTATCAGCCTTTCTTCCTGCAGATTTCTGCTTGAAGTCATCTGAGATTTCTAAAGGCAAATGAAAAAACAGAAGTTTTCTTCATTTATCTTCTTTCTGCAAAAATCAGCTTCATTTCTAGACCGTTATCTCAAGACTCAATCCTATTTCTGTCCTAATCTTTGAAAATGCTGATTGTCAACTGAATATCCCTTTTAATTACATTCTGTCTATTAAAACTTCCTCATTCTTTAAGATCATTTTACCTTCTTCAAGACAACTAAAATCTTCCATACCTATAAAGTTTCCTTTGATGCTGGTAGCTAATCATCTTGCTTCTCTTTTTCTATGAATTTTTCTCACAATTTGAGTCAGTGTTACCAGTTAAACCTTCAATTGTTTTCTCCTTATTTTGTGCTTATTCATTTGCTACAAAGTGGGTTACAGATTCCTTAAAGGCACCATTATAAACATATCCTAGATATAGGATAAACAATACTCAATTGATTTCTCAGGAAAGGTTTCAAACCAACCATTAATTTAAGGTGCAGATTTGGCACCAGCCAATGGCTCTTGTGCTAGTATACTAAGTGGAAAATAAACCAGTAAGGTATGCTACAGATATAAGGCCTATTTCAAAATCTAAATGAAAACATCCATTTGACAAGACACATACACCCTAATGTTCATAGTAGCACAATTTACAATTGCAAGACATGTAAGCAACTTAAATGTTCATTAACAGAAAACTAGATTAAGATGATGTGGTATATGTCGAGACAATGGAATATTACACAGCCATAAAAAGGAATGCTGCTGCTGCTGGGGCTGCTAAGTCGCTTCAGTCGCGTCCGACTCCGTGCTACCGCATATACGGCAGCCCACCAGGCTCCCTGGGATGTTCCCTGGGATTCTCCAGGCAAGAATAGTGGAGTGGGTTGCCATTTCCTTTTCCAAAGCATGAAAGTGAAAAGTGAAAGTGAAGTCACTCGATAGTGTCCAACTCTTAGCGACCCCATGGACTGTAGCCTACCAGGCTCCTCCACCCATGGGATTCTCCAGGCAAGAATACTGGAGTGGGCTGCCATTTCCTTTTCCAAAAAAGAATGAAATACTGCCATTTACAGCAATGCAGATGGACCTAGAGAATATTATACTGAGTATAATAAGTCAGACAGAGAAAGACAAATACTATATGATATCACTTATATGCAGGATCTAAAAAATAACATGAATGTATATGCAGAACAGAAATAGACCCACAGATATATTAAAAAAGAAAAACTTATGGCTGCCAAGGGAAAAGGGATTGGGTGAGTGACAAATTAGTGGTATTGGATGAACAGATATTAACTACTATAAACAAAAATAGGTAAATAATAAGGATATACTGTATAGAACAGGAAATGATCTCTATTATCTTCTAATAACCTATAATAAATTACAAACTCAAACATACTGAATCACTATGCTATATACCTGAAACTAATACAATGTTGTAAATCAACTATACTCCAATTAAAAAAAATCTTAGCATACTCAGACATAAACACAACTAAAAACAGAGGTTTATAACCATAAAGTAGTTTTCCAAGGTCAATGAGTCAACAGGTGGTGACATAGAAACTAAAGAAACTTCATTTAATTATCATAGCATAGTCTTATAATTCCAAAATGCCATTCATGATAAAACTTATTACAAAAACAGACAGAACTCAAAATATTTTAGATGAACAAAATTATTTTGAGAACAAAAATAAGACATTATATTTTGGAATTATCAGATGGATAATTTAAGTACATTAAGCATGCAGTCTCCAGTTTGTGTCTATATATGCTCCTCTTCATGCTTGCTGAAGTCTTAGTGTGTGTGTGTCTGTGTGTAGAAATAAGCATTGAAAATTCCTGTCACTGCTGCTAAATAGGCAATTATCTTTTTTATTAAAAACAACATTACATCTTTTCTCACTTACACACAAAAATGTAGTCTTCCTTTAATTTACATTATATTCTAATTTTTCTTATGTGAGATGGATTTACAACATAATGTTCAAGTGTTCTGTACTTTATTTTCTTTAAAAACATCAGTATTTCTAATATATAAAAAGTTTTTCTCAGATCTGAATCATTTGAAAATCTAATCTCTACTATTGGCTGTATTTTGCATTGTAACAACAATTTTTAAAATGCCATAATATAAAGAAGTAGTCTTGCAAGAAAAATAAAAATCAACTTAGACATTAGTTCAAGGCCTTCATTTTTTGAGTGACATAACTGAGGGTTATGATTTTTCCCAAGCAAAAGTGCTTTATACAGAACAAAATATTACTGTTAAATTATTGCTGTATGTTGCTACCCCAATTTCATGACAATACCAAACTATGAAGTTTATTTTGTGTTCGATAAAAGAACAAACATGTTTTCTCAGAGGTAAAAAAAAAAAAGATACATCCAGAGATATACGTATATACCATCATCAAACTTTTATATTATTTAAGGTTCGTATTATTTAGTTAGTTAGTTCAGTCACTCAGTCGTGTCTGACTTTTTGTGAACCCTTGGACTTTAGCACTCCAGGCCTCCCTGTTCATCACCAACTCCGGTAGTTTACTCAAACTCATGTCCATTGAGTCGGTGATGCCATCCAACCATTTCATCCTCTGTCGTCCCCTTCTCCTCCCACCTTCAGTCTTTCCCAGCATCAGTGTCTTTTCCAATGAGTCAGCTCTTCGCATCAGGTGGCCAAAGTATTGGAGTTTCAGCTTCAGTATCAGTCCTTCCAATGAATATTCAGGACTGATTTCCTTTAAGATTGACTGGTTGGATCTCATTGCTCTCCAAGGGCCTCTCAAGAGTCTTCTCCAACGCCGCAGTTCAAAAGCATCAGTTCTTCGGCACTTAGCTTTCTTTATAGTCCAGCTCTCAAATCCATACATGACTACTGGAAAAACCATAGCTTTGACTAGACAGACTTTTGGTGGCAAAGTAATGTCTCTGCTTTTTAATATGCTGTCTAGGTGGGTCATAACTTTTCTTCCAAGGAGCAAGTGTCTTTTAATTTCATGGCTGCAGTCACCATCGGCAGTGATTTTGGAGATTAGTATGACATTAATCCAAATCTGACCATTGTGAATACTTTTTGTCTTTTAATAAAAGTTCTAAATTAAAATCACTACAACTTGAACCTTATAGATCTAGAAAATATGACTTGCATCCCTTTTGAAAAAGAAAAGGATTTTATTATGTTGGTCAGGTTCAAAAGTCATTTTTCTTTCCCATTGTCTCTAAAATTGGCCTGCCATTGCTTTGTTCAGGAAGAGCAGAAAGCAGAGGATTTTTCCTATAGAAATTTGTCATTGTCTCATGCCACACAAGTCTTTGAGCTCAAAAAGGCCATGTACCACACCCCCTTTTGCATTTTCCCATAGCTCTCATTTATATTAATTATTATTTACTATGAAATAATATGAAAACAACTATGAAAGTAAAGTACATATGTCATGAGTTTAGAAAACAATGGATATAAAAAACTCATATTTCCACTTATATACTTTCTTCCTTTTTCTCAACCAGCTTTGTTTCATCCACTTATTTTGCATATTTTTAAAAATAAAGCATTAATATTAGTTATAGCCTATATGTTTGTATTTGATAATTACAAGAATGAACTGACATAGGATGCACAGCAGTTATTTTTGAACACCTCATAATAATAATTGTCTGACCTTTTAGTAAATGTGTCATCTATTTGTACTAAAAGATACAACAACCTATTCTCATTTTACAAAAAAACAGACCAGTTACATATTATTCCTTCTTTCCTTCTCTGCCTCATCACAACCATGAAAACTTCTTTTTATATATATAAATTTATTTATTTTAATTGGAGGCTAATTACGTTACAATATTGTATTGGTTTTGCCATACATCAACATGAATCCACCACGGCTGTACACGTGTTCCTCAGCCTGAACCTTCCTCCCTGTACCATCTCTCTGGGTCGTCCCAGTGCACCAGCCCCAAGCATCCTGTATCCTGCATCGAACCTGGACTGACGACTCTTTTCATATATGATATTATACATGTTTCAATGCCATTCTCCCAAATTATTCCACCCTCTCCCTCTCCCACAGAGTCCAAAAGACTCTTCTAGACATCTGTGTCTCTTTTGCTGTCTCGCATACAGGGTTATCATTACCATCTTTCTAAATTCCATATATATGCATTAGTATACTGAACTGGTGTTTTTCTTTCTGGCTTACTTCACTCTGTATAATAGGCTCCAGTTTCATCCACCTCATTAGAACTGATTCAAATATATTCTTTTTAATGGCTGAGTAATACTCCATTGTGTATATGTACCACAGCTATCTTATCCATTCGTCTGCTGATGGACATCTAGGTTGCTTCCGTGTCTTGGCTATTATAAACAGTGCCGCGATGAACACTGGGGTACAGGTGTCTCTTTCAATTCTGGTTTCCTCGGTGTGTATGCCCAACAGTGAGACTGCTGGGTCATAAGGCAGTTATGCTGGGAGGGATTGGGGGCAGGAGGAGAAGAGGATGACCGAGGATGAGATGGCTGGATGGCATCACCGACTCGATGGACGTGAATCTGAGTGAAATCTGGGAGTTGGTGATGGACAGGGAGGCCTGGCGTTCTGCAATTCATGGGGTCACAAAGAGTCGGACACAACTGAGTGACTGAACTGAACTGAAGCTTTTAAAAGAAACTTGTCTAATCTTTAGAACTGAGACCTAAAATGTAGGACACAAATGAGATAATATTTTACTGGGTAGAAATATATTTGAGCACAGAATGGGCTTCCTGAAAGCTTCAACTTTTAGTACAGATTGTTCTGCTATGCTTGCCCAGAAAAATAATGTTGACCCTTCTAAACAGGAGATTACAGTGGAAATGTCAAACAAGTTCATTGTTCTCTTTTCTTCATTTGAACGTTTTTTTTTTTATTTTACTAACATCAATAAAGCCATCCAGAAACACTTCAGTTCTAAAAAGCCAACAGAAAACAACATGTAACAAAAGAATGATGCACTTAGGCAATAGCAGTCTCCAGACTGGCATTCATCACATTTAATGGAAAAAAAAATTGGTCTGTATTTATCTTACATAAGAATGTATCCTCTCACCAATACGTTTTTGAATAGGCTGTAAACAGAATACATTTTAGCTTTTATTTTTAATCAATAATTACCTACATTCTATTGCAAAAAGGAATGCTATCAATTTTTGATTTGCATTTCTTGCCTCCCTTTATTTTATTAGTAATTCATTCAACAAATATTAATTGAATGCCTTCTATGTGCCAGGCACCTATGTGGTTGGAGCACAGTGATAAACACAGATTTCTGCATCTGTAAATCTTTTGAGTGAGGAAACGGAGAGAATATAAACAATAAATCCAAGAAACATAGATTCTAGAAGGAGATGAGCACGTAGAACAGAACACGTGGCTCAGGAATGCTCTGCAGGGATGGTTTGCAGTATTAATTAGAGTAGGATAGGTTCTTCCAAGCAGGAGGAGCAGTCAGAACAAAGGCTTTACAACGGAAGTGTCTGATCTGTTAGGAAAAAAAAATCAAGGAGGAGGTGGGAGTAATAAGAGACAAAGGCAGGGAGGTTAGGGAGGCCTTCCACATAGAAGCCTTTAGACTATAGTAAGGAGTCTGCTTCTGTTTTCAGAGAGTGGGACCCACACGGAATGGCCAGATCAAGCAAATAAAAAGACACCATTTAAATACCACTTTCAGATAAACAATAAATATATATTTTAGCATAAACATGTTCTGTGGAATACATATACTAAAAAATTATCTGAATAATTTTATTACACGTATGCTACATGCAATACTTGGGACATACTTATTTCTAAATTATGTATTCTTTATCTGAAAAATCAAAATTAACTGAATGTTCTGTATTTACTCTGGCAACCCTAAATCTTGGGAGGACTTTAACCAAAGGAATGACATGACCTGGCTTATTTAAAATGATCGCTGTGTACAGAGAAATAGTTTAAATAGTCTACCTTTATAATGACTTATTTATAATGATCCTTGCTGCCCAGAGAATAAACTCAAGTGAGGCAAGGACAGAAATGGGGATAGCTTTTGCTGTGGTCCATGTGACAGATTCATGGTACATAGAACCAGGAATATAGACAGTAGGAGATAGAAAGGGTGAGAAAAGGCAAGATCAGGAAAGAATGAGAAAAGAAAAAATAAAAAAGCAGGACATGTTATTTGCTTATTATTGTATGTATAAGCAGATATATTTGATACATACAAATCTGATTAATCTAGACTAATTGGTTATATAATCATTTCTTTTCAAAATTATCAAGAAAAAAGAAAGAATATCTCCACTGCAGACTTGAATAAGAAAGTAGAAGTAAAAAGGAAGACTAGAAATCAAAACACTTGAGTCATTTGTCACTTGCATGTATGTGACTTGAGATAAATCACAATCTCTCAGAACTCCAGTTTTCTTTCATAAATGTAGATATAAATTTCTTCCTTCTTTACTTCACCAGGTTATTCTGAAGACTAGATGAGTCTGGATTCCTCTGACTGTCTCTGATGTGTCATGTAGGTACCAGTTACTATAAATATTGAGGTATAGGTAAATCATATGGATATAACTATGCAAGTGGGAAAATAAAGGATTTGATAAGATGAAGAAATGCCCTATTTCTTATTCAAGGAACGATAACTAAAACAACTTTTTTCTTCTAGGTAACAAATCAAAAGTACTGAGAATCCATAATGGTCTTTGGAAAATCATGCCCATGTCTCAATTTCACCTTTCTTCTTGACACTTCATCTTTTTTCTTTCAACAAAAGCAAACAGACAGCATGTATTAGTACATTCTTCTCAGTGTAATGGTGTTTTCCACAGAGAAGAAAAGTAAACTTCATAAACATTCAGTTGCTGTTTATCTCAGAAAATTACTTAGGAATCACAGTGAAGTAGAGTCAAAGCAATAACTAAGAATTAAAGGCCCCTAAAATAATAGATTTTCCAGTGCTGGAATCAGTGTCCAAAGTGAAGTGAGGAACTTCATTGCCAGTATCTATCTATTGATCCATCATCCAACCATCCAAATTATTTCTCGAGCATTCATGTATGAGAGTCTATCAGTTCAGTTCAGTCACTGAGTCTTGTCTGACTCTGCGACCCCATGAATCACAGCATGCCAGGCCTCTCTGTTCATCACCAAATCCCAGAGTTTAGCCAAACTCAGGTCCATCGAGTTGGTGAAGCCATCCAGCCATTTCATCCTCTGTTGTCCCCTTCTCCTCCTGCCTCTGATCCATCCAAGCATCAGAGTCTTTTCCAATGAATCAACTCTTCGCATGAGGTGGCCAAAGTATTGGACTTTCAGCTTCAGCATCAGTCCTTCCAATGAATACCCGGGACCGATCTCTTTTAGGATGGACTGGTTGGATCTCCTTGCAGTCCAAGGGACTCAAGAGACTTCTCCAACACCACAGTTCAAAAGCATCAATTCTTCAGCGCTCAGCTTTCTTCACAGTCCAACTCTCACATCCATACATGATCACTGGAAAAAAAATAGCCTTGACTAGATGGACCTTTGTTGGCAAAGTAATGTCTCTGCTTTTCAATATGCTATCTAGGTTGGTCATAACTTGCCTTCCAAGGAGTAAGCATCTTTTAATTTCATGGCTGCAATCACCATCTACAGTGATTCTGGCACCCAAAAAAATAAGGTCCGACACTGTTTCCACTGTTTCCCCATCTATTTCCCATGAAGTGATGGGGCCAGATGCCATGATCTTAGCTTTCTGAATGTTAAGATTTAAGCCAGCTTTTTCACTCTCCTCTCACTTTCATCAAGAGGCTTTTTAGTTCCTCTTCACTTTCTGCCATAAGGGTGGTGTCATCTGCATATCTGAGGTTACTGATATTTCTCCCGGAAATCTTCATTCCAGCTTGTGCTTCTTCCAGCCCAGAGTTTCTCATGATGTACTCTGCATATAAGTTAAATAAGCAGGGTGACAATATACAGCCTTGACGCACTCCTTTTCCTATTTGGAACCAGTCTGTTGTTCCATGTCCAGTTTGAACTGTTGCTTCCTGACCTGCATATAGGTTTCTCAAGAGTCAGGTCAGGTGGTCTGATATTCCCATCTCTTTCAGAATTCTCCACAGTTTATTGTGATCCACACAGTCAAAGGCTTTGGCATAGTCAATAAAGCAGAAATAGCTGTTTTTCTGAAACTCTCTTGCTTTTTCCATGATCCAGTGGATGTTGGCAATTTGATCTCTGGTTCCTCTGCCTTTTCTAAAACCAGCTTGAACATCCGGAAGTTCATAGTTTACATATTGCTGAAGCTTGGCTTGGAGAATTTTGAGCATGACTTTACTACAGTGTGAGATGAGTGCAATTTTGTGGTAGTTTGAGCATTCTTTACTTTGTCTTTCTTTGGGATTGGAATGAAAACTGACCTTTTCCAGTCCTGTGGTCACTGCTGAGTTTTCCAAATTTGCTGGCATATTGAGTGCTGCACTTTCACAGCATCATCTTGACCCAGAGAGATGTTGTGGGGAGGGAGGTGGGAGGGGGGTTCATGTTTGGGAACGCATGTAAGAATTAAAGATTTTAAAATTTAAAAAAAAAATAAAAAATTTAAAAAAAAATTTTTTTTAAAAGAAAAAATGACTACTCTCACAAGAATTGTACATCAATAACTAAAATGTTACTTAGAATATGATAAGTACTACAGGAGAAATACAGATAATAGAGAGAGGAATGGGCATGGCTAGAGTTGGTCAGAAAGGCTATAGTTATGGGAGAGTTGTTAGGCAGTGGACTATAAAAAGCATAGCTCACTGTGGTTAATAAGTAGGGCAAATGGAAGGAATAGAGAAAGCTAAGGTGCAAGGTAGGTTAATCCAACAATATGGAAAATGTTAAGTGTGAGATGAAGGTATATGGAGTTATTATGTTAGCAAACATAAGCTATTGAAGGCTTTTGAGCTGACAACACTATAAGAATCAAAATTAAGAAAAATCAACCTGGCTATTATGAAGAATTAAATGCAGTGAGACAAACTAGAAACCTATTACAATTGTCCATTGGAAAGATGACAACAGAATGAAAAGGATTATGTGTGAAGTACATTATCAGGATTGCAATTAAATGAGTGGAGTAACAGCAATGTAAAATAAGGACAGTAAGCCCATGATAGAAGTTCATCTGTCTCTCATTTAAAAGATGAACATTAGGAATGCCCAAGAATTAATACAGTTACTTTAAGGAGCCTTCAAATGACCCTAACTCTCCATGCTACCATTCTTGTATGGCTCCTATCTTAAGTTTTCCAAAGATGATGACTGTATCTGCATCATAGCATCTCCATTTCAGCCCTGGATAACAAAGTAGAAGTTCAAAAAAAGAATGTCCTCTACTCTGAGTCAGCTTCCTTTAAGCAACCTAATGGAAGGCACCCAAAATTTCCAATGACATCTCAGTTGTGAACTTGGCTATGTGACCAACCTTAGCTAAAGGGAAATCTGGGTAATATAGTCCAGTTAATGCAGGCAGAAACTGAAATTGGGATTTTTAATGTATACAAGGTTATGTAAATAGCAATTTCTGCCACAAACTGAGACATAGAGGATTTGATGAACAATTTAATAGAGAACAGGGCCTAAGTAAAGACAAGAAAATTAGAGATGTCAAATTTGTAAGACTGGATATCTGAGTTAATTTCTGTGACTATAAGAGAAATAATAAAATTCTCAGAAAGCTAAAGTTGAAAAAGAGGAGGAATTGGATTAGGTTGAAATATCTACAAGCATAAAATTATGGCCTCTGTTGCAGATATTTTAAAACACTGGAATCTGTCATATTTTCATAGTAACTTTAAAAGATCTGGCATAATTAAGCCAAGTTTATTTTGTTACCTGTCTAGTGAATTGTTTTAGATGGCTAGTTTTTCTAGCCAAATTATATTAATACAGGTCAGAGTCATTAACTATTTCAAAATTATTTTTACCATCACTTTTTGTTGTCTTAACAATACACTGTTTGAAAAATCTTGGAAAATTGGTGAATTTTTCTTTAACCTGATTGCACAGTATTATAATTATAATCAAAGTTCAGTTGTGATATTAAATTCTTTCATCCAGTTAATCAACAAATATTTATGAACATCTATCATATGACAGGCACTGTTGGAAGTGCTGAAGATAAGGTAGTCAGTAAAACAGATACAGTATTTTCCACTAGAAGCTTACGTTCTAGAAGGAGTATGGTAGGAATTGAGAGGTTAGGTGTATAGATATTTGAGACAAAGACTGATGATAGCAGAGGGGAGATGAGCCGTGTAAACAGCCAGGTAAAAAGCCCTGCACACAGAGGCAAGAGTAGATGCAAGGTCAAAAAACAAGGGGAAGGAGAAATGATAGCAGGAGTGAAATCATACGGTGACTTGTAACACATGAAAAGGACTTTATTTTAAAATATTTTTTAAATGAAACTGGTTTGAAGAGTTTATTGGTTTGCAGATAGTGACTTTATATTAGGCAAGAAATCAATTCACTTTTTAAAAGTACTTCCTTGAAAAAATTGCTATAACTGTTCTATTTGTTTGCTTTGTGTTTTGTACTAATCTTGAAAAGAGCTGATCTACAGCACTGCATATCAGAACTAAACCTAAAGTATGTGAATCTGCAATTTCTTGTATGCATTGTCTAACACTGCTCTTCCTACAGGCCAAAGGGTGACTTCCATGATCTTCTCAAAGCTATTTTCTTTTGATATGGAGCACACAAGTTGAAGTCCTAAACCTAGCATAGGTCTCCATGGTTACAAGAGGACAAGCTGCCTCTCCATGCCCAAAAGAGCTGGATTGTTTTCAGCTGAAAATGAATACCACCCAGGCTGCAGTTTCAGAGTGACATACTCAGTAAGTAGTGACACGTTTTTATTCCAATAAAAACAGAATGCATTTAATTCAGATTAAGGACAAAATGAAGAGCATTAATTCAGGCATTTAATATTCCAGCCTATGCTGAGACATGTTCAAGAACATGAACCCAGGAGGTCAACTGTTCAATTATGAATTCACTGAACACTATGCTCAAAGTGGAAATCTCTTTTCAGAATTAGAAAAAGAAGTTGAAGTCAACCAATAATTGATACCTATTTTCCTGGGAATATATATATATACATATATAGACATATGTGTGTGTGCGTGTGTGTGCATATATATATATATACACATATACATATGCTTGCTGCTGCTGCTGCTCCTGCTAAGTCGCTTAAGTTGTATCCGACTCTGTGCGACTCCGTCTTAGATGGCAGCACACCAGGCTCCGCCGTCCCTGGGATTCTCCTGGCAAGAACACTGGAGTGGGTTGCCATTTCCTTCTCCAATGCATGAAAGTGAAAAGTGAAAGTGAAGTCACTCAGTCGTGTCTGACTCTTCACGACCCCATAGACTGCAGCCTACCAGGCTCCTCCGATCATGGGATTTTCCAGGCAAGAGTACTGGAGTGGGGTGCCATCGCCTTCTCCGATACATATGCTTAACATATATGCTATTCTGTGCTTAGTCACTCAGTCATTTCCGACTCTTTGTGACCCAATGCGCTGTAGCCCGCCAGGCTCCTCTGTACATGGGGATTCTCCAGGGAAGAATACTGGAGTGGGTTACCATGTCCTCCTCCAGGGGATCTTCCCATCCCAAAGACTGAACCCATGTCTCCCACGTTGCAGGTGGATTCTTTGAGCCACAAGAGAAGCGCATGAAAACTGGAATGGGTAGCCTATCCCTTCTCCAGTGAATCTTCCTTGCCCAGGAACTGAACTAGGGTCTCCTGCAATGCAGGAAGATTCTTTAGCAGCTGAGCTACCAGGGAGCTACCATACATATATATACACACGGAATTTGTTTATTGTTCATGTGTGGATTCTATTCCTTAAGTATACATATGAATCCTCCAATTTAAGAAAGAAATTCTACATGTGTCCACTTTAAATGATTTTTTTTTCTTTTTCAGTAGCCTTATGATCAAATAATAATGCTTTAATTCAGAAAGCTTTAACATATATATGCTCTTTACCTGTCTTCCCAATTCCTCCAATGCTCCTTCTAGAACGTAATAATATTTTATATTATCCAAAAAGTTTACACTGAATAATTTTGTCAATTTTGAGTGTAGATATAATTTTTTAAAACCCTTCACATTCCACAGAGTTTGGAATGGAGCTGTTTCATTGATGCCCAGCCTAAGGATAGGCTTGTGTGTCTCTCTGCAGACTGTGATCTACAGGAACAAGAAGAACAATAGAGGTAGGCCTGACCAACAGGTGTTTCTATGTGTAGGGAAAAGAAACCAAATTAGAAGATAGGACAGTACGTTGAACAGTGAATGAATTATAGAAGCAAGAAATTAAAGGAAAAAAATAAAATTGAAGGAATATTGGATTTGGCTTCCATTTTATAGTCTTAAAAATGACATTGTGCTCATGGATATAAGATAGTAATCAGCCAGCTGCAAATACAGATTCTTAAATGTAAACATTTACAAAAATTTATAAAAAGAATTACACACCAAAACCAGGTGGGATTTATCCCAGGTTTAAAAGCTGGTTAAACATTTTTAAAGTAATATAATCAAGATGCAGCTTTGATCCCTCGGTCAAGAAGATCCGCTGGAGGAGGGCATGGCAACCCACTCCAGTATTCTTGCCTGGGAAATCTCATGGACAGAGCAGCCTGGTGGGCTACAATCCATGGGGTTGCAAAGAGTCCTACATGACTAAAGCAGCTTAGCACAGACCACATCAAGAGACTTAAAACATAAAAATAAAATGATCATATCAATAAATGTAGAAATAGCATTTGACAAGAAGCTCATACTCATTATAATAAAAATCTCTCAGGAAAAGGAATAGAGAATGTCCTTAACCTGATCCAAGAAACCTACATCATCCTAAATGGTGAAAACCCAGAAGAAGCTTTCCCAGTCGGATCAGGTACTAGGAAAGGATGTCTCCTCATACTACTCCTTTTTAACATTTTGTTGGAAGTATTTATTACTAATGCAGTAGGCAAGAAAATAAAAGTTCTCCAAGTAAGAAAGGAGACAATACCATCTTCATTTGCAGATAACATGGTCTACGTAGAATATCCCCAAAAATTGACAAAAAAACCTGGAGATAATAAACAATTATACAAGCAGGATAAATGCTTAACATACAATAGTTAATCATTTTTGTATATATCAACAATGAAGTAGAATTTGAAATTTAAAAATACCCAGTATCATTTGCATTGCAGACGGATGATTTACCATCTGAGCCACCAGGGAAGTCCATCATTTACATTAGCATCCCTCAAAAATGTAATACTTAGGTATAAATCTAATAAAATATACACAAGATCCATATGAGGAAAACTACACAACTCTGATGAACAAAATCAATGAAAAACTAAATAAATGGAGAAATAGTTCATGTTCACATGCTAAGTCTCTTCAGTTGTGTCTGACTCTTTGCAACCCTATGGACCATAGCCTGTCAGAGTCCTCTGTCCATGGGATTTCCTGGGCAAGAGTACTGGAGTAGGTTGCTATTCCCTTCACCAGGGGATCTTCCCAACCGAGGGATTGAACCCAGCTCTCCTGCATTGCAGGCGTATTCTTTACCATTTGAGCCACCATAATATGTGTTCATGTATGGATGTGAGAGTTGGACTGTGAAGAAGGCTGAGCGCCAAAGAATTGATGCTTTTAAACTGTGGCACTGGAGAAGACTGATGAGAGTCCCTTGGACTGCAAGGAGATCCAACCAGTCCATTCTGAAGGAGATCAACCCTGGGATTTCTTTGGAAAGAATGATGCTGAAGCTGAAGCTCCAGTACTTTGGCCACCTCATGCGAAGAGTTGACTCATTGGAAAAGACTCTGATGCTGGAAGGGACTGGAGGCAGGAGGAGAAGGGGACGACCAAGGATGAGATGGCTGGATGGCATCACCGACTCAATGGACATGAGTCTGAGTAAACTCCTGGAGTTGGTGATGGACAGGGAGGCCTGGCGTGCTGCGATTCATGGGGTCGCAAAGAGTCGGACACGACTGAGCGACTGAACTGAACTGAACTGAATATGTGTTCACTGGAGGGACTGATGCTGAAGCTGAGACTCCAATACTTTGGCCACCTGATGCGAAGAGCTGACTCATTGGAAAAAACCCTGATGTTGGGAAAGATTGAGGGCAGGAGGAGAAGGGGACGACAGAGGATGAGATGGTTAGATGGCATCACCGACACAATGGACATGGGTTTCAGTGGACTCCAGGAGTTGGTGATGGACAGGGAGGCCTGGCGTGTTGTGGCTCATGGGGTCTCAAAGAGTCAGACACGACTGAGCAACTGAACTGCACTGAATGTGATTATACCATAATTAATAGTTTAAAAAAATTAAAAGTTTTCTCCTAAGACAAAGGAAAAGACAAAGGTATCTCTTTTCACCACTTCTATTCAATACTGTATTGAAGGTTCTACCAGGAACAATTATACAAGAAAAACAAAAGACATTCAGATTAGAGATACAAAAATATTTGTTGATGATATCATATTCTATACATAGACGTTCTAAAGAATCCATAGTAAAATGATTATGGTTAAAACATAAGTTCAGGAAAAAAAGATAAGAATATACATTAGCAATAAACAATTTGAAAGTAAAATTTAAAACACAAGTTTACTTAAAAGTAGCATCACAAATATTTCCCATTAAATTTAACAAAAATATGCAAATGCTGTGCTTAGTCACCCAGTCGCTCCTGGCTCTTTGTGACCCCTAAAAATATCATTGAAATACATTAAAGATTTAAGTATATGAAGAGACATCCAGTGTTTGTGGATTGTAAGATTTGATATTAATAAAGCAATTATCCTAAAATTTATATCTAGATGAAATGCAATCACTATAAAATACCAGCTGCCTTTCTATTGAAAATATAGACAAAAATGATCCTGTAATTCATAGAATATTTAAGGAGCCCATAAGAGCTAAAACAAGCTCAAAAAGAACAAATTCAGTAAAATCACATTTCTCTATTTCACAGTTCTACAACATATAGTAATCACAACTCTGTCGTACTTAAGGATAGATCTAGAAATCAATGGAATAAAATTGAGATTCCAAAACAAATCCAAATAATTATTAGTAATTTATTTTGACAAGGATGTAAAAACAACTCAATGAGGAAAGAATAGTCTTTTCAAAAAATGGTTCTAGGAAAATGCCAAAAATGTACATGAGAGATCTAAAATTATAAAACTCTTAGATGAAAATTATATAACATATTTATTTTTTTTAATTTTATTTATTTTTTATTTTTTAAATTTTAAAATCTTTAATTCTTACATGCGTTCCCAAACATGAAGCCCCCTCCCACCTCCCTCCCCATAACATCTCTCTGGGTCATCCCCATGCACCAGCTCCAAGCATGCTGTATCCTGCATCAGACATAGACTGGCGATTCAATTCTTACATGATAGTATACATGTTAGAATGCCATTCTTTAAACGCTAGGCAATGATTTCTCAGATATGACAATTAAGTATAACCAACAAAAGAAAGTATATAGAAATTAGACTTCACCAAATTTTTTTATTTGTGCTTCAAAAGATACTGTTAATATAAGTATTATAAAAAGAAGGTGTCAGCATCATGGTGGAACCAGATGTTCCGTTTGTCTTCCCTTTAATCTATAATCAGTGAAACACCATAATTCAACAAAACTACCTCTGACCCACTCATCATGATCCCAAATAATTTCACACACCTGTACATCTAAATGTGTGTAGATTGGAACACATAGAGAAGGTAAAATAGGGGGAACAGTAAAGGTGGTACCTGTGATCCTGGGGCAACAGTCAAGATGGCTAAAGCTGCAAGTGGCATAAAGGAAGCAGCACACATGATTCTTCCTCTGGGCCACAGAAGCATCCACGGCCACAGAGAAATGGGCAGCAGTGGCATTGGGACCTTCAAACCCATCCCCCATTGCAGAAATGCCCATGACTCTGGTCCTCCACTCCTACGCACAGTGATGATGCCTACAAACCCAACACTCAGGGACACAGCAGAGGCCCCACAACCCCAGCTGCCCTCAACCCACCCCCTCCCTCTGTGGCAGTGTGTCCCACAACTCAGGAGACCTGGGGTGTGACAGAAGCATCCGCCAACCCAGTGCCCCAGGAGGCAGCACCAGGGGCACCAACAGCAGCAAAGTACCAAAAACTCTGGATAAAACAAACGAACAATTCAAAGGCATCAGGCAGCACCTCTGACAGAGGTAGTAGAGGGTGGAAAGTGCTAATTCTCATATAGAACCAGAGGCCGCTCAGGTAAGAGAAAACCAAAATTGTGCTGTACCGCCACCTACTGGAAAACAAAAGGAAGACCTCTAATTTCTAATCTGTTGAGTCAGAATCAAGCACAAAGATGTTCCTGCTTCAAATGCCAAGTTAGAGGAACAACTTGTCAAGCACCATGAAGAACCACAGTAAAACTGTATTACAGAAAGAAAATGATGATTTTTCAAATACAAAACTTAAAATCACAGAATATTGATATCTAATTGACAGAGGATACAAAATAGCTGTCGTAAAGAAACTCAACAAGCTACAAGAAAACTCAGAACAGAGGACTACTTTAGCAAAGAGATTGAAACTCTAAAATATATCTAACAGATTCTGAAGATGAATACCTCTATAAAGAGCTGCAGAATACATTAGAAAGCACTGGAAATAGTGCAGACCATTTGGAAGAGAGAATTAGTGAGCGTGAAGATAGAAATCTACAAATGTTTCAGAAATAGAGGAATTAAGATCTAAAAAAAAAGGAAATTTTACTATTTGACCTTATAAGAAGGGCAACCGTAGGATATTCTGATAATGAGCACCAAAGAAGAGAGGCATAAGGAAACAGAAAGTTTGTTTAGAGAAATAACGGCTGAGAACTTCCCAAACCTCAGTTCAGTTCAATTCAATCACTCAGTCGTGTCCGACTCTTTGTGACCGCATGGACTGCAGCATGCAAGGCTTCCATGTTCAGCAGCAACTTCTGGAGCCTACTCAAACTCATGTCTATCGAGTCAGTGATACCATCCAACCATCTCATCCTCTGTCATCCCCTTTTGCTCCTGCCTTCCATCTTTCCTAGCATCAGGGTCTTTCCAAATGAGTTCAGTTCTTTGCATCAGGTGGCCAAAGTATTGGAGTTTCAGCTTCAGCATCAGACCTTCCAATGTATATTCAGGACTGATTTCCTTTAGGATGGACTGGTTGGATCTCCTTGCAGTCCAAGGGACTCTCAAGAGTCTTCTACAACAACAGTGCTGAAATTCTGTAGCACTCAACTTTCTTTATAGATATACAAACCCATGAAACTAGAATACCTAGTTACTGAAACATAAAAAGACCTTCTCTAAGACACATTATATCAAACTGTCAAAAGTCACTGAAAAAGAAAGAGTTTTAAAGTCAGCCAGAGAGGGAAAAAATGGTAACCTACAATGGAACCCCTATTAGGCTATCAGCAGATTTTTCAGCAGAAATTCTACAGGCCAAGAGAGAAAGAAATATCATACTTAAAATACTGAAAGATTAAAAACTGTCAGCCAAGAATACTCTATCCAGTAAAGTTATCCTTCAGATATGAAGAATAAATAAAAGCTTTCTCAAACAAGCAAAAGCTGAGGGAGTTCGCCAACACTAGACCTGCCTAACAAGTGATGAAAGCTCTTCTGCCAGAAAATACGGCAAAAGTAACAAAAAAACTTTGAGTAAGGTGATAAGTAAAATCAGATCAGAAAATGTCAACTCTCTATCAGTAGGTTTTTGAACACTTCATTAAATCATAAAAGGTATAGGGGAGAGTGCAGTATAAAATTAGTATAGCTACTTCAATATGGTAACAAACTCACAACATACAAAGGGGTAATCTGAGACAACAAAAAATAAAGGGGGAAGAGAAAAAGAGTGAACCCATACAGGCCTACGAAGATAGGATGCTATCAGCAGAAAAAGGACTGCTATTTCTATGAGACATTTTACTAAACTTCATGGTAACCACAAAACATAAATCTAAAGCAGAGACATGAAATATAAAAAAAAGAATGTGAGAAAAAAATCATTAAAAACGAAAACAGAAGACAGAAACACAAGGGGGAAAGGGAGATACTGAATAACCAGAAAACAAAAGACGAAATGGCAGTACTAACTCATTTGTCAATAATCACCTTAAACAGAAATGTGTTGAATTCACCAGTCAAAAGACACAGAAGGCCTGGATGGATTAAAAACCAACATTATCCTGTTTCCTGTATACTCACCTCAGCTCTAAAGACAAACATGGGATCAAGATGAAAGGCTAAAAGATGATACTCCAAGCAAATGGCAGCCACAGGTAAGCAGGTATGGCCATAGTCACACAACCAGACTTCAAGCCAAAAAAGGTAACAAGAGTCAAAGATGGACATTATAAAAGGGACAATAATCAAAAAAGACATAATCATTATTAATATCTACACACCTAACACAGGAGCACTGAAATATGTTAAAGCTATGATCAATATACCTAAAAGGAGAAATTGATAGCACCACAGTAAAAGTAGGACCTTAAACACACACTTATATCAATGGATAAATCAGGCAGGCAGTCAACAAGGAAACAGAACATTTAAATGAAACATTAGACTAGATGGGCTTGATTTATACGGAACAGTCCCATCCCTGCAGCAAAATATACATTCATCTCTAGTGTACCTGAAACATTCTCAGGATAGAATGTATGTTAAGACATAAAATGAGTCTCAATAAATCTAAGATAAGTGAAATACTATCAAGCATCTTTTCTGATCAAAATGGTGAGAAATTCGAAACCAATAAGACGAAAGCTGGAAAACAATTACAAATATGTGGAGACTGAACAACATGCTATTGAACATCTAGTGGATCAATAAAGAAATCAAAGAATGAATTAAAAATACCTGAAAACAACAACAAAAAAAAACACAAAAATTTAACATTTTTGAGATGCAGCAAAGGTAGTACAAAGAGTAAAGTTTATAGCAATACAGGCCTACTTCAAGAAATTTAAAAAGCTCAAATGAACAATCTAAACTCACCCCTAAGGGAATTAGGGAAAGAAAAAATGAATCCCAAAGAGAGTAGAAGGAAGGAAATAATAGAGATCAGAAGAAATGTGAATAGAGAATAAAAGCACAATAAAAATTCAATAAACTAAGAGCTAGTTTTTTGAAAATATAAAATTAACAAACCTTTAGCTAAATTCAGTAAGAGAGAAGGCACTGATAAACAGAATCAGGAAAAAAATAGAAATAACACAAAAATACGACAGATTATAAGAGAATATTATAAATAGCTATACACTAACATATTGTAAAATCTAGAAGAAATGGATGAATTCTTGGAATCATACAACCTTCCAAAACTGAATCATGAAGAAGTAAAATATTTGAATACTGATCACTAGTAGGACATGAGTTTCAGCAAACTTCGGAAGATGCTGAAGGACAGGGAAGCCCAGCATGCTGTAGTCCACAGATTCGCAAAGAGTAAGACACAACTTAGAGACTGAACAACAAAAGAAATGGGATTAAAACAGTAATTTTAAAAACCACCCAAAAAGAGCTCCATTGGTAATTACTACCAAACATTTAAAATAGATTTAATATCTATTCTCAAACTCTTCCAAATATTGAAGAGGAGGTGATACTTACTAACTCATTTTAAAAGTTTAATATTACCATGATTCCAAAACTAGACAAAGGACACACACACAAAAAAAAAATTAAAAGCCAGTATCTCTGATGATTGTAAATGGGGAAAATCTCAACAAAATACTAGCAAACCAAATACAACAGTACATTAAAAGGGTCATCCTTTGTGATCAACTGGGATTTATTCCAGGGATTCAAGGATAGTTCAACATCTACAAATCAACCAACATTATACACTGTAACAAAATGATGGATAAAATTATATCTCAATAGATGTATTAAAAGAATTTGAAAATATTCAACACCTATTTATGATAAAGAATTATAAATAAAATGGGTATAGAAGGAATGTACCACAACATAATAAAGGCTAGATGTCTCAATAAACCTACATCTATTGTCACATTCAATGGTGAAAAGCTGAAAGTTTTTCCTCTGAGATCAGGACAGAACAAAACACTGTTGCCCGTCCTCACCAACTTTATTCAACATGATATTGGAAGTTTTATCCAGAGCAATTAGGAAAGACAAGGCAATAAATGGCATTCAAATTGGAAAAGTAAAATTACAGGGTACAAAATCAATGTACAAAAAATTGTTGCACTTTTGTATACTTAACAGCAAATAACAGAAAGAGAATTTATGAAAACAATCCCACCATTTATAATAGCAAAAAGAATACCTAGGAATGAAATTAATCAAAGAGGTAAAAGATGTAAAATGAAAGTTATAAGACATTATTGATGTAAATTAACAAAGACACAAAGAAACAAAAAGATTCTCCATGTACATGTACTGAAAGAATTAACATTATTAAAATATCCATACTATCTAAAACAATACAAAAATTCAATGCAATTCCTATCAAGATCCCAGGGACATTTTTTACAGATATAGAAGCCACTATGAAATTAGAACCACTGTTTGACAGCAATTCATAAAAATAAACTCAAAATGAATTAAATATTTGAATGTAAGACCTGAAACCATAAAACTCCAAGTAGAAAACATAGACAGTGCACGCTTTGATACTGGTCTTAGCAATATTTTTCTGTATATGTCTCCTCAGACAAGGAAACAGAAGCAAAAATGAACAGTTGGAACTACATCAGACTAAAGAGCTCTGCACAGTAAAGGAAACCATCAACAAAATGAAAAGACAACCTATCAGATGGGAAAAGATATTTGCAAATCATATATTTTAGGAGTAGTTAATATTCAAATTATATAAAGAACTCATATAACTCAACAACAAAAACAACCTGATTAAAAAATAAGCAGACAAGCTGAATAGACATTTTTCCAAAGACATACAGATGACCTACAAGCACATGAAAAGGTGCTCAACATCACTAATCCACAAGGAAATGCAAATTAAAGCCACATTCTGACCTCATATCTGTTAGAATAGCTATTATCAAAAAGGTAAGAAATAATAGGTGCTGATGAAGATGTGGAAAGAAGGAAACCCCTATATACTGTTGTTAAAAATGTAAAATGGTAGTATAGAAACCAGGCTTCCCTGATGGCTCAGACAGTGAAGAATCTCCCTGCAAAGCAGAAGACCCTGGAGACATGGGTTTGATCCCTGGGTCAGTAAGATCTCCTGGAGAAGGGAATGGTTACCCACTCCAGTATTCTCACCTGGATAATTCCATAGAAGAGTCTGGCAGGTTACAGTCCATGGGATCTCAGAGTCAGACATGACTGTGTAACTAACCATCATCATCATCACTGTAGAAAATAGAATGAAGATTCCTCAAAAAATTAAGAGCTATCACATGTTCCAGCTATTTCACTCCTGTGTATTTATCTGAAGATTACAAACACAATGACTGAAAAAGACATATGTACCTCTAAGTTCACTGCAGCATCATTCAAAATAGCCAAGATATGGAAACAACTTAAGTGCCCATTGATGGATGAAGGAATAAGGATGTAATATATATTTATAATTGGAATACTAGTCACCACAAAAATAGATGGAACCTTGCCAAAACAAAAACAAACATGTAGATACAGAGAAAAGAGCAGTCAGTAGTCACAAGAAGGTTGGGGGGACGGTGAAACGGGTATAGTGGGGTCAATCTTATGCTGATGAATGAAAACTAATCTTTTGATGGTGAGCATACTATAGTGTATACTGACACTGAAATACAGTATATTCATGAAACTTACAAAACGTTATAAAGCAATGTTACATCAAAAAGTAAGAAGACAAGAAATGAAAAGGAATCTACACAATGGGAAAGTATTAGTAAGTCATATATTTTAGAGTGGCCTAAAATCCAGAATATATAAACAAATATTACTTAACAATAAAAAGATAACACAAAAAGTGAAAAGTATTTAACAGATATATCTCCAAAGAATACATACAAATGGTCAATAAGCACATGAAAAGATGCTCAACATAATTAGCCAGTGAAAGTGAAAGTGAAAGTGAAATCACTCAGTTGTGTCCAACTCTCTGAGACCCCATGGACTGTAGCCTACCAGGCTCCTCCGTCCATGGGATTTTCCAGGCAAGAGTACAGGAGTTGTCTGCCATTTCCTTCTCCAGGGGATCGTCCCAACCCAGGGACGGAACCCAGGTCTCCCACATTGTAGGCAAACACTTTGCCATCTGACCCACCAGGGTAGTCCTAATTAGCCATTGGTGGTTTGATGGTTTAGTTGCTAAGTCGTGTCCAACTCTTGCAACCCTGTGGACTGTAGCCCGCCAAGCTCCTCTGTCCATGGGATTTTCCAGACAAGGATACTGGAGTGGATTGCCATTTCCTTCTCCAGGGGATCTTCCTCACCCAGGAATCGAACCCAGGTCTCTTGCATTGCAGGCAGACTCTTTACCAACTGAGCTAGGAGGGAAGCCCTATTATCAAAACTACAGAAAATGCAATCATAAGTTAAATCCGCTAGCATGACTATATGGTAAAAAATATACATATAAAAGTTTAAGTGTTGATGAGGATGTGGAGAAATTGGAACCCTCAAGTGTAGCTGACCACATTTTAACACAGTGTAACTGCTTTAAAAAGCAGTTTGGTGCACTGAGACAACCCAGAAGGATGGTACGAGGAGGGAGGAGGAAGGGGGATTCAGGATGGGGAACACGTGTATACCTAAGGCGGATTCATGCTGATGTATGGCAAAACCAATACAATATTGTAAAGTAATTAACCTCCAATTAAAATAAATAAATTTATATTAAAAAAATAATAAATAAATAAAATTTTTTTAAAAAGCAGTTTGATAGTTCCTCAAGGAATTGCACACAGAGGTATCACATTAAACAGCAATTCTACACCTAGATGTATGTCCAAGTGAATTGAAAGCAAATGTTTACAGAAATTTTGTTCATGGGTATTCTTATCAATATTTTCACAACAGCCAAAGTGAGAAAAAACTAATGTCAGTCGACTGATGAACAGATAGACTGAAGTGGCATGTCGAAATATTATTATGCCATGAAATATTATTCAGCCATAAAAAGAATGAGTGAACTTCAAAACATTATGTTAAGTGAAAGAAATCAGATGCAAAAGGACACATGTTGTATGATTCTATTTATATTAAATGCCCAGAATAGGTAAATCCATGGAGACAGAGGATAGGTCAGAGGTTGCCATGAAATATGAAGAGGGTAAAACATGGAAAAACAGCTGATGGGTATGAGTTTCTTTGGGGGTTTATGAAAGGTTCTGGAATAAGATAGTGAGGGTGACTTAACATCTTTGTGAACATACTGGAAAGCACTCTATTTTACATTTTGGAAACATGAATATTATATGTTAATTACCCCTCAGTGAAAAAATCACTGGGAGGAGTAGGTGTATAAATACTATCAACATAACTGTTCTATCTCATATAATCAGAAATATTCTCTAGATAGGTTATTCTAGCTAACAAAATTTTCTTCGATTCATGACACAGCTTAAACCAAAATATGCTTATTGCTTAGTTCTGATGCTTTTAGTATGGATTTTGCATTTCTATTCCTGCAAAAGAAAAAAAGAAATATTCTGCAGTGGAAAAATCACTTCATCTGAGCCAAAGTCTGCCTTATCATTTCTGTATAATTTCCAAGTTTCAGTTCAGTTCAGTTGCTCGTTTGTATCTGACTCTTTGTGACCCCAGGGACTGCAGCACACCAGGCTTCCCTGTCCATCAGCAACACCCAGAGCTTACTCAAACTCATGTCCACTGAGTCGGTGATGCCATCTAACCCTCTCATCCTCTGTCATTCCCTTCTCCTCCTGACTTCCATCTTTCCCAGCATCAGGGTCTTTTCTAGTGAGTCAGTGCTTCATATCAGGTGGCCCAAGTATTGGAATTTCAGCTTCAGCATCAATCCTTCCAATGAATATTCAGGACTGATTTCCTTTAGGATGGACTGGTTGGATCTCCTTGCAGTCCAAAGGACTGCCAAGTCTTCTCCAACACCACAGTGCAAAAGCATCAATTCTTCAGCAATCAGCTTTCTTCACAGTCCAACTCTTACACACATACATGACTACTGAAAAACCATAGCTTTGACTAGATGAACATTTGTTGGCAAACTAATGTCTCTGTTTTTTAATATGCTGTCTAGGTTGGTCATAGCTTTCCTTCCAAAGAGTAAGCAGGTTTTAATTTCATGGCTGCAGTCACCATATGCAGTGATTTTGGAGCCCAAACAAATAAAGCCTCTCACTGTTTCCATTGTTTCCCCATCTATTTGCCGTGAAATGATTGGACCGAATGTTGAGTTTTAAGCCAACTTTTTCATTCTCCTCTTTCACTTTCATCAAGAGGCTCTTTAGCTCTTCTTCACTTTCTGACATAAGGGTGGTGTCATCTGCATATCTGAGTTTATTGATATTTCTCCCGGCAATCTTGATTCCAGCTTGTGGTTCATCCAGCCCAGTGTTTCTCATGATGTACTCTTCATTTAAGTTAAATAGGTGACAATATACAACCTTGACATACTCCTTTCCTGATTTGAAACCAATCTGTTGTTCCATGCCAGTTCTAACTGTTGCTTCTTGACCTACATATAAGTTTCTCAAGAGGCAGGTAAGGTGGTCTGGTATTCCCATTTCTTTAAGAATTTTCTACAGTTTATTGTGATCCACACAGTCACAGACTTTGGCATAGTCAACAAAGCAGAAGTAAATGTTTTTCTGGAACTCTTGTGTTTTGGATGATCCAACAGATGTTGGCAATTTGATCTCTGCCTTGTCTAAGTCCAGGTTGAAAATCTAGAAATTCACTGTTCATGTACTATTAAAGCCTGGCTTGGAGAATTTTGAGCATTACTTTGCTAGCATGTGAGATGAGTGTAATTGTGTGGTAGTTTGGATATTCTTTTGGCATTGCCTTTCTTTGGGACTGGAATTAAAACTGACCTTCTCCAGTCCTGTGGCCACTTCTGAGTTTTCCAAATTTGTGGGCATATTGAGTGCAGCACTTTCACAGCATCATCTTTTAGGATTTGAAATAGCTCAACTGGAATTCCATCACCTCCACTAGCTTTGTTCGTAGTGATGCTTTCTAAGGTCTACTTAACTTTGCATTCCAGGATGTCTGGCTCTAGATGAGTGATCACACCATCGTGGTTATCTGGGTCATGAAGATCTTTTTTGTATAGTTCTTCTGTGTATTCTTGCCACCTCTTCTTAATATCTTCTGCTTCTGTTAGGTCCCTATCATTTCTGTCCTTTATTGAGCCCACCTTTGGTATCTCTAATTTTCTTGAAGAGATCTCTAGTCTTTCCCATTCTATAGTTTTCATCTATTTTTTTGCATTGATCACTGAGGAAGGCCTTCTTATCTCTCCTTGCTATTTTTTGGAACTCTGCATTCAAATGGGTATATCTTTCCTTTTCTCCTTTGCCTTGAGATCTCCTTTAGAGTTCAAAGGGAATTTTTTAAAACTTCTCTTCTTTAATTTCACATTATTTTAAGAAATGGAGGCATAATTCAATAAGTACTGTGAAATATAATTCATAAAACACAATATAAATTGTATATATTACTAATATTCTTAAACACTGTAGGCTGACCATACAAATGCGGTAACAAGACATATCCGTACTTTTCTATCAAAACTATTCAAGCATATTAATCAAAAATGCTTAAAAAATGTGAAATAGAAGATAAACCATAAAAGATTAAATTTTCTTCCTTTTTCATAATGGACACATATAGTTTAAATCAGTATTATTTAATAGTATGAGTATACTCTTAAATATTTATACTTAGGTTGATTTGACTCTTTATAATTAGCCCAAACATCTGTAAATATTATTTTCAATATGAACTTTAAATATCTCTGAGTTTTTGTATATCACCTAACTATGATTTATTCTTTCCAATAAATTTCTTCAAAATGACCAGAATTTTGTTGCAACTATTAAGCAGTCATGGCCTATTACTTATTTTGCTAATCTACTAATTAATACTAACTTTATGGCTGTCTCTGAGATATAACAAGGCCAAAATATACATGCATTTAACTTTCAAAACATATAAATACATTTACTTGGCATGAGAGACATATGAATTGAATTATTCTTCAGTTGTGATTATAACCACTGAGAATCTAATGCCAAAAAGAATCAAAAGGAGCCTGTGATCAATAATAAATCAGAATTCCTGAACAAAATAACTATCAGGAGTAGAGCAGAAATTTTACAAGATAAATCTGGAACATTTTGTGGAGCCAGAAAATAAGGAAGTTCTTAAACATACACACACACTTACCCCACCACATTCACAATTACGGCAGTATTTTAAAGATGTCAAAGAGACATAGGAACCACCTGAAAGAGCTCCAACTGGCCAAAGCTGGAACAATTTGAGCAACAGAAATACATAAAAAAATAATTGATTATAATCCAAAGTATTAAAAAAAATCAGTGAGGCCACTTAAATAAATGTCTGAAAAAATTTATAAATGATACAGAAGAGACAAATCTCCAATGCAGAAAAATTCTAAATAATATATGAAATTTATGAGAATACTATGGCTCAAGAAAGTGAAACATAATTTTCTAGTCCTTAAGTGTGGTCTTCATAGTTGAATAAAGTATGGACTTCAGTATTGATATAATAATGATATATCAATACTGCTTTAGTAACTGTCACAAACATATCATATCATGTTAGGTGTTAAGGATAAAGGAAACTGGGTGTTGGGCATAAGGAAACTCTGTAGTATCTTCCCAACTTTTCCATGTATCTAAAACTAATCTAAAATGAAGAATTTATATTTTTAAAAGAGTCTATACAAATTGATATAAACTGAAGGACACATGAATAGAAGACTAACATTTTTCTCTCACCGGTGAAAGAAAAGTGAATTACATCTTTCAAGTCACCTGGAAGTGGGTGATGGGGTTTTCATGAAAATTCTAGAGGAAAAAATGAAAAGATTATTCAGGAAAGAATCAAAAGAAGAAAAAAAACATCTAAGATGGAGATGAACCCAATAGAAAGGATAATGCAATGAGTTGTTCCAAACAAGAAACATTTTGGAATCAAATACTGTATATTGTGATATCATTCCATATCTATTCACATTACAGGTTAGTACATTCAAAACTGTGTATACGCTACTTCATGGAAAACTCAGGATATTTCTCAGAAGCATTTTTTATTTAAAATTTTCTAATTCACTGAATTTGAATTTTTTTGCTCATTAGATTTAGGTCTGCGACTTATGATTTGTCTTATCTCATGAAAATATAGTTTCATGCCCATACAGTTCTGTTTTCCTAGATCAGAGACAAAGAGCTTAATAGACTCATATTAACCACTTAATATGAGCCTCTTGATGAAAATGAAAGAGGAGAAAGTTGACTTAAAACTCAACATTCAAAAAACTAAGATCATGGCATCTAGTCCCATCACTTTATGGCAAATAGATTGTGAAACAATGGAAACAGCGGCAGACTTTATTTTTGGGGGCTCCAAATTCACTGCAGATGGTGACTGCAGCCATGAAATTAAAAGACGCTTGTTCCTTGGAAGAAAAGCTATGACCAACCTAGTGAACGTGTTGAAAAGCAGAGACCTTTACTTTGCCAACAAAGGTCCTTCTAGTTAGTCAAAGCTATGGTTTTTCCAGTAGTCATGTATGGATGTGAGAGTTGGACTGTAAAGAAAGCTGAGTGCCAAAGAATTGATGCTTTTGAACTGTGGTGTTGGAGAAGACTCTAGAGAGTCCCTTGGACTGCAAGGAGATCCAACCAGTCTACCCTAAAGGAAATCAGTCCTGAATATTCTTTGGAAGGAGTGATGCTGTAGCTGAAACTCCAATACTTTGGCCACCTGATGCAAAGAGCTGACTTATTGGAAAAGACCCTGATTCTGGGAAAAATGGAAGTCAGAAGGAGAAGGGAATGACAGAGGATGAAAGTGTTGGATGGCATTATCATCTCAATGGACATGAGTTTGAGTAATCTCCAGGAGTTGGTGACGGACTGGGAAGCCTGGTGTGTTGCAGTCCATGGGGTCACAAACAGTCAGACATGACTCAGTGACTGAAATGAACTAAACTGAACTGATTGACCACTTAAAGGAACTTATCTGTGTACTTTTGGGACCTGCTCCAAAATCACTGCAGATGGTGACTGCAGCCATGAAATTAATATACCCTTACTCCTTGGAAGGAAAGTTATGACCAACCTAGATAGCATATTGCAAAGCAGAGACATTACTTTGCCAACAAAGGTCCGTCTAGTCAAGACTATGGTTTTTCCAGTATTCATGTATGGATGTGAGAGTTGGACTGTGAAAAAAGCTGAGTGCAGAAGAATTGATGCTTTTGAACTGTAGTGTTGGAGAAGACTCTTTAGAGTCCCATGGACTGCAAGGAGATCCAGCCAGTCCATTCTGAAGGAGATCAGTCTTAGGTGTTTTTGGAAGGAATGATGCTAAAGCTGAAACTCCAGTACTTTGGCCACCTCATGCGAAGAGTTGACTCATTGGAAAAGACTCTGATGCTGGGAGGGATTGGGGGCAGGAGGAAAAGGGGATGACAGAGGATGAGATGGCTGGATGGCATCACCGACTCAATGGATGTGAGTTTGAATGAACTCCGGGAGTTGGTGATGGACAGGGAGGCCTGGCATTTTGCAATTCATGGGGTCACAAAGAGTCGGACACGACTGAGCGACTGAACTGAACTAAACTGAGGAATCCTACATCGGAGAAGGCACTGGCGACCCACTCCAGTACTCTTGCCTGGAAAATCCCATGGATGCAGGAGCCTAGTGGGCTGCAGTCCATGGCGTCGCACAGAGTCGAACACAACTGAAGCGACGCAGCAGCAGCAGCAGCAGCAGCAGCAGGAATCCTACATATTTATTTAATGAAACACTGTAGCCAATGAAAGAGACATTTGAGAAAAAATACTAGCTATCAATTTTAAATATATTATGGAGGGTATAGCTGTGTAGTTCTGAAAATCTACAGAAAAAAGATTCAGTTAATCAAAATAAATTCTAGAGATCCGTTGTACAACATTGTCTATAACTAACAATACTGATTGTGTAATTAAAAATTTGTTAAGACGGCACATCTCACATTTAGTGTTATTAACAAAATAAAAAGTAAAATAAAATCTTTAATAGTTGTTTAAATACACCAGCATCAAAAATAATCTTTGTTCTTTGGGACTCTAACAGAAATCTGCTAAGGGACACTGTATAGAACTGGAAGTTATATAAATCTACAAATTATTTAGCAAAGTTCTTTGGGTAAGCTACTTAAATTTTTTGAGTTTCAGTTTTCTCCAATTTAAAATGAAAATAATAATACTTAAGACACAGTGTTCTTAGGGTTATTCATTGAAAAATTATGTGGGGAGCATCTGATAGATTACCAAGCACATACCTGGCACTATTAACCAGGAATATACTGTATCTGTTCATTTCCTGTATTAGATTTAGGAGTAATAGCCCTCACAAATTAATACTTGTTAAAATGCTGAACAGCATGAACGAAGGCATTTTAAAAATGACCATATACATTTCACAGGTGAGATATTGAATTTTAAAGAAGTTGAATACTGTATCATAAGACAGATTTTATTGGTGCTGATTTCAGGCCTACAGTCAGACAACCCAGCTAGTGACATGCCCTACAGCACGGTGTCCAGGAATAATGCCTCCTACTATTTTCACAATAACCAAAGGTCTCTTCTTAAACTGAAAATCACATTTCTGGACAGTATTAAAAATTTAAATGAACTTTTCAGGAAAACAAATATAGACGTCAAAAAAACAACTAAATATGTCCCTTTTTTGAAAGGTAGTTTTCTTCCCCCCTCCCAAACTATTAGCAGAGTTTGGTTTTGTTTGATTTTTTTCTATTTTAGAATCTTCTGAGAATGCAAACTGGCAAACTGTCATTTAAATTGAAGCTTAACTTTTACCCCAAAGAGAAGGAAGTATAGCTAATCCTTACTAAAGCTGGTGAATATTCATTTCCCTATCCAGGATTTTATAGTGGATTCAACTTGCAGAAATCCCCTTAGGATATGGTTATGATTCTATTATTTGGCTGATTCAATAAACAGGAAGAATAATTGCTAAGCTCTCCAGGGAACTGGTTGGGAAAATTATCCTGCAGATAGTATTAACAATTACTTACTTTGTTTGGATTCTTTTCAATTTTTTGACAGAATACTTTTTAATATAATAAATACAAAAGATCACCAAAGATTGGGAAATTATCTATACAGTTAAATGCAATTCAACCATTGTGAGCAATGAAGTTTTGAATATACCTTGATTCAAATGTATCAGTAGAAATTTCCTTTTTCTACCATAAGTGTTTCTTTTTCCATGATAATTGAGCAAATACAGTAAGAGATGCAGATATTAAACAAATAAAAGAGAGTAGGATAGAGGATTTCAAATATGTTAGACCAACACTAGGGCAAGTGGCTAGATACTAAAATAATCAGGCTTCTGGCCTGTGTTCTCTTTTACAGGATATCCTAGACCCTATATACCCTTGGAATCTAGTTCAATCACTTGCCTTTAAATATCATTAGCATACTGATGATTCTTCAATTTACATATCCTACCCTAACTTCCATGAGTTCCAGGATTATACATCAAACTGCAATCCAATCTCCATTTGAATATTGATATTTGAAAGTGAAACTGAAAAAAGAGAGAGAATGAGAGTTCTAGGTTTTCTGGGGAAAGAAAGGAGGTGGGAGGAGAAATTGAGAGAGAGAGAGAAAGAGAGAGAGACAAAGAGAGAAAAAGAAAGAAAAAAAGATAACAGTAGAACACAGTCTAAGTCTTTCTTACCTCCGGAAATAACTGTCATCTACTCGTTTTTCTAACCAAAAACCTGGCGTGTATTTTTTAATACTCTTTTTCGCCGGTACCCTGTGAAGTGAAAGTGAAGTCGCTCAGTCGTGTCCGACTCTTTACGACCACGTGGACTGTAGCCCACCAAGCTCCTCTGTCCATGGGATTCTCCAGGCAAGAGTACTGGAGTGGGTTGCCATTTCCTTCTCCAGGGGATCTTCCCAATCCAGAGATCTAGCCCACGTCTCCCGCATCGCAGGCAGACGCTTTAACCTCTGAGCCACCAGGGAAGACCTGGGGTATATTTTTTAATCGTCTTTTTTGCCAGTACCCTGTATCCAGTCCATTTTCTTCTGTTCTACTTTTAAAATCTATCCCTAATCCATCACTTCTTCACTGATACCACCCTATTCCAAGCTATCCACTGCTCATCAAGATTGCTACAGTAGACTTTATGCCTACTGTCCATTCTTTAAACCATTTACAACACAGCAAATTTATCCTTACATTTGGCATTTTCCTGTTTATGAGCTCCCCACGGACAGAGGAGCCTGGTGGTCTATAGTCCCTGGGGTCACAGAGTCGGACATGACTGAGCAACTCACACACACACACACACACACACAGCTTCATATTCTAAGTAGAAAAACCCAAGTCTTAATTCAACTTATATGATGAGATGGCCCCCCTGCCCAACTTTAGTTGCCTACTTCTAACCACACTGGTCTTCTTCTAAGGAAACCCCTACACTTTCTGCTTCATCTATCCAGATATTTCTAGTTCTCACTCACAGTCCCAGCTCCTGGTTTATATGCCACTTCTGGAGAGTGGATTTATGGAATTAATGTTTAAGTGAAAGCTGAAGAAGAAGACTAGCGTCTAGGAAGGAAAATGTACATGAAGTCGGTGGAATTTCCTCTTCCCCTACTGAGATTTAGAGGGAAAGTTGTTGTTCAAATTCTGTTAGAATAAAAAGTGTTCCTTCTCTATTTTTCAAGTTTACTTCAGTGGAAGTTGCTCTAACCTGCCTGGCCTCATTCCCAGTCCCTTTATCAAACTGTCACTGAGGGACATGGAGCAACTCAATATCCTCGTGAGAAGCATGACTCTGCTGGGTTCTCCGTAGCAAAAGTTTTATAGAGATTGCCACTGCCCTTGAACTGAGTAGGTAAACCTGGCTACATCCCCACTGAGTTGCGTTATAAGCTATATCACAATAGATATTTTGTCTGCTAAAAAGAAGTCATATCTTGATCCATATTTGCCTTATGTCTATATATATGCATATCTGCTTCACTGCTCAGATGGAGACAGGGCATGGCATCTGTCAGAACCTCTTCAGTTCCAAAGGAAGCATGCAGCCTTCCAGCATGGGTGACTAAAATGAACTACAACTGGCTGCAATCTACAGTCTGAAATGAAGCCCTGGTCTAAGCTGGAACTAAGCACTCCTAGAAAAGCTCTTCTGCTTCCTGATTAGAAGAAAAAAATAATAATAATGGTCACTTAATTAAGAGAGTTTTCCATATGACTAACTTATAGATTATAGGAAGGCTCAATAATTATCTGCCAAAGTAGTGAACAAGTGACACAAGATGCATGTGGTTCAACATCAGTAGGATACTATCTGTCCCTTTAGAGCACAGCAGTAAAGCATCCATATCCGCATGCAGGGTGAACAGCACAGACAATTAGGGCAGATGGATTCTTTCAGAAAGAGAAACAGCATTTATACCTGAAAATTTAGAGGATGTACAAAATAAATGACCCAATCAAAAAATGGGCCAAAGAACTAAATAGACATTTCTCCAAAGAAGACATACAGATGGCTAACAAACACATGAAAAGATGTTCAACATCACTCATTATCAGAGAAATGTAAATCAAAACCACAATGAGGTACCATTTCACACCAGTCAGAATGGCTACGATCCAAAAGTCTGCAAGCAATAAATGCTGGAGAGGGTGTGGGAAAGGGAACCCTTTTATACTGTTGGTGGGAATGCAAACTAGTACAGCCACTATGGAGAACAGTATGGAGATTCCTTAAAAAACTGGAAATAGAACTGCCTTATGACCCAGCAATCCCACTGCTGGGCATACACACCGAGGAAACCAGAATTGAAAGAGGCACGTGTACCCCAGCATTCATCGCAGCACTGTTTATAATAGCCAGGACATGGAAACAACCTAGATGTCTATCAGCAGATGAATGGATAAGAAAGCTGTGGTACATATATACAATGGAATATTACTCAGCCATTAAAAAGAATACACTTGAATCAGTTCTAATGAGGTGGATGAAACTAGAGCCTGTTATACAGAGTGAAGTAAGCCAGAAAGAAAAACACCAATACAGTATAGTAACACACATATGTGGAATTTAGGGTAATGATATCCCTTGTATGCAAGACTGCAAAAGAGACACAGATGTATAGAACAGTCTTTTGGACTCGGTGGGAGAGGGTGAGGGCGGGATGATATGGGAGAATGGCATTGAAACATGTAAATTATCACATGTGAAACGAATCACCAGTCCAGATTCGATGCATGATACAGGGTACTCGGGGTTGGTGCACTGGGATGACCCAGACAGATGGGATGGGGATGGAGGTGGGAGGGGGATTCAGGATGGGGAACATATGTACACCCATGGTAGATTCATGTCAATGTATGGCAAAACTAATACAGTATTGTAAAGTAAAAAAAAATAAATTAATTAAAATAAAAAATTTCAAAAGCAAAAAAAGCTTGTACAAGCAAGCCAGCAATGAAGAGGTATATGAGAACATGGGGAAAATGGCAATTTGAGAGAAATAAACAAGAAATAATGATTTATTAGTGGTAAGTACATCTTCTAAACCTGGAAAATACTTCTCCCAATAGGTTCTTTTAAAGTCACTCCATCTGTTGGATTATATTTTACTAATTGCCTTTTTCACCCTGGCTTCCTTGAAGTTGGAAGTAAGAAGTAAGAATCCCCTGGTAGCAAAAGAAATATTTTCTTGAAGCTTTATTTAAACTCCACAAAATAGTGAGTCTAATAAAGAAGAAAATTTAAACAAAAAAACTGAGAGTGGATCTTTCACATTTTTATTCAAATACTTAGCTAGTCTGTTGCATTAAGCAATGATTCCATAAAAGTGGCAAATTCTTACTTTGTTAATTTCCATGAGGCATTTAGAAAGTCCCATGACTGGTTTCTGAGCAAAACTCTATCCTCTTGGGAAGAACTTCCAATCCACAGCTGTTTAGCATCCCATTATCATGGTTTGTTGTCAGAGTAGCCTGGATTGTCTCTTTGAGGATCAATTTCCTAGTGAGCAATTGGATCAAGAGTAATCAATCTAATTCTATCACTTTAATGACCCAGATAACTGGAAAAGGGCTGTAATTTTGGTGATTAAAATGACAAATAAAATTCAATTGTGCAAAATTGACAAAGCTCAGTGCTTGGCTGTGATGTCAACACACATACACAAAAATCCCTCTGAGCCTAACCAAAGCGCTTTGTGGATACAGTCCACAAACGTCCCTCTCTTGCCATTGTATTGCAATCCAAGGGTCTATTACTTTTGATAGTTCTATCATAATAATGAACTGCATCTTCTGTGTTCCTTGCATAGCCACATCTTAGTGAAAAAATAAACCAAATATCACCTTACCTCAACCATATAAAATTTAGAGGTGGGGTTCTGACAATGTGGTTAAAGTAATCACAACTGTTTATCACTCTGGGGTGAAAAGGTTCATTTGTTTTCAAAACAAACAACGCCATATAATTTGCAATTTTGGAGAACATTTTAGAAAAGGGAAATCTAGAACACCTGTTGTCAAGGCTCAGGAAAACTGCCAGAAGCATTTAAAATGGTGCCTTTACCTGTTTCACACAACAGCTGAGACTCACCATCTGGGCAAGGCTGAAATTTCCATGAGTTCAGCCAAATTGTCAGAATAGCTTCCTTTTGCCAGTCCTCCAAGCAACAGCTGCTTGGGAAAACTAAAAATACATTTGACATCAGTAAGGTTTCTCCAAATGCATGAAGCCGAAGTGCTATTAAGCAGTGGAAAGAGTATTATGCTTATACACCATATAATCATTTCTAGTGTAGCACTGTGTAAGAATTAGAGATTAAGCCAACAGAGCTTATTTGTTTAGAATTGTGATAATTGCTGGGTCCAAAGCAGTATAAAATCATTCCTAAAAGTGGAATATTGCATTATCTTAATGGACAACTAAATAAACATGTTTTAAATATTTCAAGTCAGATAACATTATGGAGCAAAAACCTCATATACTCTCAAGATCACAAACTTTTCCCAAGAAGCACTTAAGACAATGCCAATGGGACTTCTCCGGCGATCCAGTGGTTAAGACTCTGCACTTCCCATGAAGGGGGCATGGGTTTGATCCTTGGTTGAGGAACTATTAATAAGATACCACATGCTGCATGGAGTGGTCAAAATTCTGGGGAAAAAAGACAATGCCAACAGAATTAAATTGCACTAAGAATTGATGCTTTTGAACTGTGGTGTTGGAGAAGACTCTTGAGGGTCCCTTGGACTGCAAGGAGATCCAACCAGTCCATTCTGAAGGAGATCAACCCTGGGATTTCTTTGGAAGGAATGATGCTAAAGCTGAAGCTCCAGTACTTTGGCCACCTCATGCAAAGAGTTGACTCATTGGAAACCACTCTGATGCTGGGAGGGATTAGGGGCAGGATAAGAAGGGGACAACCAAGGATGAGATGGCTCGATGGCATCACGGACTCAATGGACGTGAGTCTGAGTGAACTCCGGGAGATGGTGATGGACAGGGAGGTCTGGCGTGCTGAGATTCATGGGGTCGCAAAGAGTCGGACACGACTGAGTGACTGAACTGAACTGAACTGAAAACCAGTTCATGTTCAGAGACTGTGGGGATTTTAATTTCAGAATTATTAATTTTTTTTGAAAATCAGAAAATTAATTACCTATAAAATGAGCAACAATTTTTAATGAGGTGTAATTTACATCAGTGAAATGCACAAATCTTAAGTGTAATATCTTGATGCATTTTACAAGCATACACATCCATATACCTCACATAGATAGCAAGAGAAAAAGTGTGCCCATCAACTCATCACTTGCCCTCCCCAATCTCTACTTTATTTGCATAAACTACTATTCTAATTCCTCACACCAGATTTACCTGTCATAAAATTTCATGAGTATAATTATATAATTCATACTTTTTTATATCTAGCTGACTGTTTTTAATTTGAATCAATGTCACTGTATGTACATTTAAGTACCATTTCATCACATTCCATAAATATGTACTTCATTTAGTTTATATAGTTTTATTATTGAAAAGCATTTTAGGTTACATCCAGTTTTTGTCTATTTTCAATAAAAATGCTATGAATATTATTGTTATTTCCTTTGGTGGAGATATGGTTGGAGTTTTCCTGTGTAGACACCAAGTATGGAATTTCTGGTTGATAGCCGATGTGTCTGTTTGAGTTTATAAGAAAATGCCAAAATTTTTATCAAAACTGTTGCACCATTTCACACTCCCGCCAACAGCATATGAAATTCCTATATCTTTTTCATTCTTATCAGTTCTGAATGCTGACAGTGTTTTTTTATTCTAACCACCAGGGTAGTATCTCATGTGGTTTTAGTTTGAATTTCCCAAATCACTAGTATTAGTGAGCACTTAGGCTTATTTCCTCCATATACATCTTCCTTCCTGAAATGCCTTTTGAAGTCTTTGGCCCTTTTTTATACAAGGCTGGTTTTAGGCATGGTTTATTTATTTTGAATACAAATCACCTTGTCTTACATAGACATTAGAAATATTTTTTGTCAGTTCACATTTTGATGAAATATAATTTATAATTTTTTTATTATTTGTTATTTTTATTCCTAAAAAACATTTGTATAGCTCAAGGTCAGGAAGATATTATCCATTCTTTTTCCTAGAGGCTTTATAATTAGAGCTATTACACTTAGTTCTCTAATTTATTTTGACTTAATTATTGTGTATGATGTGATGTAGGTTTAAGGGTTTTCTTTTCTCTTTTATTTCTTATATGTCTAATAGAATTTATCAGGAAATTCATTTGTCCCTGAAGTTTTCTTGAGGGGAAGTTTTTAATCATATATGATTAATTCTAATCATTTCTAATTTTTATTTGTTCTTGTGTCAATTTTGTGTTTGCTCATTTCATCTGAATTGTTACATTTATTGGCATAACTTTTTCATAATATAGAATATTTTTAAAATTTAGGGTTACAGTTTTGTTGACTTTTCACTTCTGATATTTATCTTTTGGTCACTATTTCTTTTCTTCTTGATTATTTTGGTCACGAGTGACAAATTTTATTGATGCTTTCAATATTATTTATGATTGCATTGATTTTTCTCTGTAGTTTGTTTTTTAGTTCATTGATATCTACTTTTTTATTTCTTTCTTCGTTTTACTAAATTACTTTTTAATTTGCTCTTTCTCTAATATAATATAGAAACTTAAGTTTCTAAAACTTAGATTTAAAAACTTTGTTGGTCTATAATACATTTAGAGATAAAAATTTCCTCATAAGCCCTTTTTAATATATGTCCCACAAATTTTGACAGGTTTTAATTATCATTTAGTCCAAAATATTCTCACTTTCACTGTGATATGCTTGATCCTTTGGTTATTTAGAAGTATTTTTTTATTTTTAATTATTTGAAGATTGTCTGGGTAGCTTTCAGTTATTTTTAATTTAATTTAATTGTGGCCATGGAATATATTGTTTAATATTGCAATCCTTTGAAATTTAAGGCATTTTATGACACTGCATAGGCTCCATCATGGTGAATGTTTCATGTACACTTGAAAAAAAATGAATTCTGCAGTTCTAGAGTGGATTGTGTATAAATATCAATTAAATTGGTTGCTAACATGGAACAACAGAATGGTTCCAAATAGGAAAAGGAGTATGTCAAGGCTGTATATTGTCACCCTGCTTATTTAACTTCTATGCAGAGTACATCATGAGAAACGCTGGACTGGATGAAGCACAAGCTGGAATCAAGATTACCGGGAGAAATATCAATAATCTCAGATATGCAGATGACACCACCCTTATGGCAGAAAGTGAAGAGGAGCTTAAAAGCCTCTTGATGAAAGTGAAAGATGACAGTGAAAAAGTTGGCTAAAAGCTCAACATTCAGAAAACGAAGATCATGGCATCCAGTTCCATCACTTAATGGGAAACAGATGGGGAAACAGTGGAAAGTGGCTGACTTTATTGTTTTGGGCTCCAAAATCTCTGCAGATGGTGACTGAAGCCATGAAATTAAAAGACCCTTACTCCTTGGAAGAAAAGCTATGACCAACCTAGATAGCATATTCAATAGCAGAGACATTACTTTGCCGACTAAGGTCCATCTAGTCAAGGCTATGGTTTTTCCAGTAGTCATGTATGGATGTGAGAGTTGGACTGTGAAGAAGGCTGAGTGCCAAAGAATTGATGCTTTTGAACTGTGGTGTTGGAGAAGACTCTTGAAAGTCCCTTGGGCTGCAAGGAGATCGAACCAGTCCATTCTGAAGGAGATCAACCCTGGGTGTTCTTTGGAAGTAATGATGTTACAGCTGAAACTCCAGTACTTTGGCCATCTCATGCGAAGAGTTGACTAATTGGAAAAGACTCTGATGCTGGGAGGGATTGGGGACAGGAAGAAGAGGGGAAAACAGAGGATGAGATGGCTGGATGGCATCACGGACTCGATGGACGTGAGTTTGAGTGAACTCCAGGAGATGGTTATGGACAGGGAGGCCTGGTGTGCTGCGATTCATGGGGTCGCAAAGAGTCGGACGTGACTGAGTGACTGAACTGAACTGAACGGATTAAATGTATACATATTTAAGATTAAGTCTCTTTGATGCATTGATTCTTTCATCATAATATTTCTTTGTATCTCTGATAACTTATCTTAAAGTGTATTTTAACATTATTTACACTGTCTTTCTAGTTTTCTGATGGTTAATGTTCATGCTTATGTATTTCTTATTCCTTTAAACTTTTAACCTATCAGTTATGTTTTATTAAAATATATTCCATATAAGAAGTTTATAATTCTTTCTTGCTTTGTTTTTCTTTCTTGCTTTTAATCAAATCCAATATTGTACATCTTTAAAATAAATATTTAATCAATTTATATTTGCTGTCATTGATTTGAATGCATTTAATTACATTTTGCAGTTTTCTTTCAGTCTGTACAATGGTTTATTTTTTCCTTTCCTGTCTTCTCTGAAATCAAATATTCAAAAAAAAATTTTTTTACCATAAGATAGGAAGGCTCCCCTGTCCTAAAGAGTATAAGATAGCCAAACATGAAATCTAAATAATCAACATTTAAGATTGGCAAGAAAATATCTGTTACATTTACCCACAGCCTCAGAGGAGGTGAACACTGCAATGCACTGTCTCCCAGTGCAGCACCCCAAGGGACTGTACTCAGGAACAGAGTATGCCAGCATGGGCCATGGCTTTGTAGTGGCAAGTGTGGATGACACCTGCCTCCTGCAAGAGAACATGATTGGCTTATTCGAATAATTTTATGGGCTGACGGAGGAGCCTGGTAGTCTGCAGTCCGTGACGTCGCTAAGAGTCAGCCACGACTGAGCAACTTTACTTTCACTTTTCACTTTCATGCATTGGAAAAGAAAATGGCAACCGATTCCAGTGTTCTTGCCTAGAGAATCCCAGGGGTAGTGGAGCCTAGTGGGCTGCCATCTATGGGGTTGCACAGTCAGACGCAACTGAAGCAACTTAGCAGTAGCAGCATCAGTAGTAAAGTGAAACTTCTTAGATTGAAGATTTGGTAGGTGCAAGTGGTCCTACTGATGGTGAAACCAACCAGATGGCAGTCTTTTCTGCTGGATGTAGGTGACCTCAAGGCTAGGGCTTTGGGGTCTCATGAGGCTTACAGATGTCAAGGATGCCTATCATGAATTAATAGCATACCATTTTACATAGAGTTTAATAACCTTACAATGGTATAATTTCATTTATCACTTTTATATTTTGTGCTAAGAATAATACATCTTATATCTACTTGCGTTGTGATCTTCCCAGAAAATATTACTAATTTGCCTTATCAAAAACATTTTGTAAAAGTTTTTAAAAAGAAAAATACCTTAGTTTATTACATATTTATAATTCCTGATATTGTATTTTCCTTTATGTAGACCTCAATATCCATATAGTGACAACTTTCTTTGATTGGAAGTACTTCCTTTACTTAAGAGGTACTTAGGTAGTTGCCTGCTGCAGACACACTTGTTTTTGTTTCCCTAAAATGTCATTATTTCATAATTTCTGAAGAATTTTAGCTGAACATCAAATTCTAGGATGGCAGTTCGTTTTTTACCCCTTCTTTGATTTAATGTTGTACTTTCATTGTCATCTGGATTATATTGTTCTTAACAAAAGCTCAGCTTTTATCCTTACCCACGTTCCTGTTATTTTTCCTCTGCTACTTGTAAGATTTTTTTCTTTCTCTTTGATTTGCAGCTCTTTGTGTATGCCTGTGTAATTATTTTTCTGTTTTTATTCTCCTACAGGTTTACAGAGCTTCTTGGATCTGGGGGTTATTTTTCATCAAATTTGAAATTTTTCTGTCATTTTTTCAATAAACTTTCCTAACAAATTATCTCCTACCTCTCCTTTTGAGTCTTTAATTGTATATACATATTTGATTGTCTGATATTTTTCACATGTCTCTGACAGTACATTGTTTTTTGGCCTATCTTCTGTGCTTTAGTTGGTAGGGTCTCTACTTGCTTGTCCACAAGTTCATCATCTTTTCTTCTGCAACCAGTTTTTTTAAATCCTAGGCACAGATTATTTTCAGATATTTTAATTCTCATTTCTGGAATTTCATTTGGGTTTTTCCTACCATTTCTACTTCTCTATTAATATTCTCCATCTTTTCCGTAAACAGTTTTGTCTTTTTCACAAATCCTTAAACATATTTATAATTACTGTTATAAAGATTTAGTCTGCTATTTCTATCATTTATTTACTTTTTAAATCTGTGTTACTGTATTCCATTTAAAGGTTCATATTTTTCTGCTTCTTCATTTTTGATTGGATGTTGAACATTACAGTTATTACACAATGGTTGTGAATTGTGTTCTATCTTATTTGACAGAAAGTTAATTTAATAGCAGTTCAACCTGTTCTTTTAGGGTTTTTAAAAGATATTCTTCCTTATATTTTTTAATTAAAAAAATGTTTACAGTAGGTCTCTGTTGGTTAACTATTTTAAATTTAGTAGTGTAGTGTGAATCTAAAGAAGTCCAAATTCTAAGGCTAGATTACGCTTGCTCTTCAGGCATGGCTTTTCTGCTGTCTCAATTGATTCCTCTGAGAATTTAGTGAATTACTGTCCCCTCTGGGCTTCCCACGTGGCGCTCAGTTCACTACAGTTCAGTCACTCAGTCCTGTCTCACTCTTTGCGACAGATCCCATGGACTGCAGCCCACCACGCCTTCGTGTCCATCACCAACTCCTGGAGTTTACTCAAACACATGTCCATCGAGTCAGTGATGCCATCCAACCATCTCATCCTCTCTTGTCCCCTTTTTCCTCCCACTTTCAATCTTCCCCAGTATCAGGGTCTTTTCCAATGAGTCAGTTCTTCGCATCAGGTGGCCAAAGTATTAGAGTTTCAGCTTCGACATCAGTCCTTCCAATGAACGCTCAGGACTGATTTCCTTTAGGATGGACTGGTTGGATCTCCTTGCAGTCCAAGGGACTCTCAAGAGTCTTCTTCAACACCACATATCAAAAATATCAATTCTTCAGCACTCAGCTTTGTTTATAGTCCAAGTCTCACATCCATACAAGACTGCTGGAAAAACCATAACCTTGACTAGACAGACCTTTATTGGCAAAGTAATGTCTCTGTTTTTAATATGCTGTCTAGGCTGGTCATAACTTTCCTTTCAAGGAGTAATCGTCTTTTAATTTCATGGCTGCAATCACCATCTGCAGTGATTCTGGTGCCCAAAAAAATAAAGTCTGCCATTGTTTCCACTGTTTCACCATCTATTTGCCATGAAGTGATGGGACTGGATGACATGATCTTCGTTTTCTGAACATTGAGCTTTAAGCCAACTTTTTCCCTCTCCCCTTTCACTTTCATCAAGAGGCTCTTTAGTTCTTATTAGCTTTCTGCCGTAAGAGTGTTGCCATCTACATATCTGAGGTTATTGATATTTCTCCTGGCAATCTTGATTCCAGCTTGTGCTTCATCCAGCCCAGTATTTCTCATGATGTACTCTGCATATAAGTTAAATAAGCAGGGTGACAATACACAGCCTTGACATACTCCTTTCCTGATTTGGAACCAGTCTGTTGTTCCATGTCCAGTTCTAACTGTTGTTTCCTGATCTGTATACAGATTTCTCAAGAGGCAAGTCAGGTGGTCTGGTATTCCCATTTCTTTAAGAATTTTCCATAGTTTATTGTGATCCACACAGTCAAAGGCTTTGGTGTAATCAATAAAGCAGAAATAGATGTTTTTCTAGAACTCTCTTGCCTTTTTGATGATCCAGCAGAAGTTGGCAATTTGATCTCTTGTTCCTCTGCCTTTTCTAAAACAGCTTGAACATCTGGAAGTTCAAGGTTCATGTATTGCTGAAGCCTGACTTGGAGAATTTTGAGCATTACTTTACTAGTGTGTGAGATGAGTGCAATTGTCCAGTAGTTTGAGCATTCTTTGACATTGCCTTTCTTTGGGATTGGAGTGAAAACTGACCTTTTCCAGTCCTGTGGCCACTGCTGAGTTTTCCAAATTTGCTAGCATATTGAGTGTAGCACTTTCACAGCATCATCTTTCAGGATTTGAAACAGCTCCACTGGAATTCCATCACCTCGACTAGCTTTGTTCGTAGTGATGCTTCCTAAGGTCCGCTTGACTTCGCGTTCCAGCATGTCTGGCTCTAGGTGAGTGATCACACCATTGTGATTGTTTGCATCGTGAAGATCTTTTTGTACACTTCTGTGTATTCTTGCCACCTCTTCTTAGTATCTTCTGCTTCTTTTAGATCCGTAACATTTCTCTCCTTTATTGAGCCCATCTTTGCATGAAAATTTTCCCTTGGTATCTCTAATTTTCTTGAAGAGATCTCTAGTCTTTCCCAGGTGGCACTAGTGGTAAAGAATTTGCCTTCTATGCAGATGTAATAAACACAGGTTTGTTCCTGGGGTGGGGAAGATTCCTTAGAGGAGGTCATAGCAACCCAGTCTAGTCTTCTTGCCTGGAGAATCCAATGGACAGAGGAAGCTGGTGGGCTGCAGTCCATATGGTTGCAAAGAGTCAGATATGACTAAAGTGATTTAACACAGAGCATATCACCTTTAATCATCCCTTACTGAGTGACAATGGCACACACTGGGCTCTGATTCTTTGTGCTGTTGTCCAGAAGTGCTTTTAGGTAAAGAACCACAGAGTTTCTGTAGTTCAGTTTATGTCTTTGTTATTTCAGGGATTATATTCTGCACTGACTGTTCCATAGCCAGCACTTAGTTTGCATGCTTTGTTTGTATAAAGTTAATTCACAATTAGAGCAAGCAAAAGTTCTGAGCAGCAATTTTCCTATAATTGTTAGCATTGAAGTTACAACCAAGTGATGGTTTTATGATGCCGAAAGCTTATAAAATTTAGAGAATAATCTTTTGAAGATAAATAGAAAATTTTGAACACAAGGTTAGGCATGGATATAAATATCTAAAGAAATTATTGCACATCATAATTTTTAAGAATTGGCAATTAACATAGATATCTCACACACACAAACAGAAAATAAACTATTAATTGCATTAATTATCTACCAATAATTTTTATCCTAAAATGTTGAATATTTTTATTATCTCTTTATAAATCAATAGTTTTATTACAATTTGCTTTAGCAACACCATGGTTGAATCAAATTTGTTTTATTATTAATAATTTTAAATGGTTACATTTTATGACATAACTGGTACTTTAAAAAATTTTTAGATGGTAGTCACATTTGAGAAAAATTATGTCTTAATATATGAGGTATACTATTTCTCAGTATTTCAAATTTTCTTATGAAGTGACTAATGCAGTCAACCTGGAAATGCATTTACATTTTCCTAATTTTTTTTCTCATTTGTATGTTTCATTCCTTATGTTTAAGTGTATGAAAAAATAATAAAAGAACCTATTATTACTTCTATTGAAAACATCTCTTCTGTTATTGAATGCTGCCTTTGGTATCATATGAAAATTGTTCACAATTTGTTTCTGATCTCAGAGTGACACCCCTTGATTTTATATTGTTTTTTAGATTTGACTAATTTTTACTTGACTGCCTTGAAATTATTTACTGAATAAATGTAAATACACAAGACATCTTTTGCTGCTGCTGCTAAGTCACTTCAATCGTGTCTGACTCTGTGCGACCCCATAGATTGCAGCCCACCAAGCTCCCCCGTCCTTGGGATTCTCCAGGCAAGAACACTTTAGTGGGTTGCCATTTCCTTCTCCAATGCATGAAAGTGAAAAGTGAAAGTAAAGTCGCTCAGTCGTGGCTGACCCTCAGCGACCCCATGGACTGCAGCCTTCCGGGCTCCTCCATCCATGGGATTTTCCAGGCAAGAAAGAGTACTGGAGAGGGGTGCCATTGCCTTCTCTGCAAGACATCTTTTATTCCCACCCAAATCAAAAGTCTATAATTTCTCATTATTTCCCAAAATGTTCTAAAAATGTCTTTGTCAAATTTTTTACTATATTGTTTGCATTTTATTTATGTATACGATTCCTTTCCATGTATTTGAAAATGTATTTTCAATTCTTTAAAATGTTGTCGTAGCAATGTTCCAGGACTTGCACTGTTTTACAATAAGCAGATCCATCTAATTACATTTATGGTAAAAGGAGTTAGCATATATGCATGATACTTCAAATTCAAAAAGAAAATCTATTACTATTTAAAATATCTAAACTTGATAATAACCTCAGAGACTGTAAATATGGCTTTTATCTTTGATGAGAAAGAGTAAATAAGAACATGTAATACATATGCTATTCGTTAATATTCATAAAGAATGCATGCAGCCCTTTGTCATCAACTTTCAATCCTATGACTGACCATAGAGGTGGCTAACATACTTTTTATAGTCATCTCAAAGAGATTTACTTGGTAAAAGAAATGACTGATAGTTTTCAGTTGGCAAGAAACTTCAACATTGTTCGGAGGGTTTTATATTGTAATAGTGTGTTATGTGTTAAGTCGCTCAATCATATCTGATTCTTTGCAACCCCATGGACTGAAGCCCACTGGGCTCCTCTGTCCATGGGGATTCTCCAGGCAAGAATATTGGGTTGGGTTGCCATGCCCTCCCCTCCAGGGGATCTTCCCAACCCAGGGATTGAATCCAGGTCTCCTCCATTGCAGGAGGATTCTTTACCAGTTGAGCTACCAGAGAAGCCCATTTTGTAATAGTATTGCACAGTAATTATCAACTAATTAGTGTTTGTTGCATCCAACTTAGAAACTAAAGTAAGAGTAGTGTTTAGTTTCTGCTTTATCTGTTAGATTTATTGGTTCATTTTGTCAATGCTTTCAATTACTTTAAGGCTTTATAAACTCTTTGGGGTAAATAAATAACATTTTGTTTAACTCTAGAATTTTTAAAAAGTTGCTTCTGCAATATATTGATTGATTTCAACCATCATCATATCATTTCCAAATATGTGAAGAATGCCCCTTTGCATCTTCACCAATGAAGTGTAAACTTTATTGACCTGAAACCATAATAGATACAACTACTCCTTTTAACACTTCAAAAATCAGATGATGTTTTATCTTGTATGCTCAAGATACTGGTCTAGCAAATTTTCACTTGATTTTCAAACTCCAAGTAAATATAGTTTTATCTGACCATTGTTGTCGTGACTTTTAAGGGGTCTCGAAGTATTCATCTAGTCTGAAGATCAATCTAGTGTTTATATTCTCTGTCTTATATTAATATATAAAGAGTTGATAAACAAAAATATAGCATTGAAATAGGCTAGCAAGTATCTGATAAGAATTTGACATATCTCCATATTTCTCTATTTGAGAATAGCCTTTTCCCCATTATATATTCTTTGATTCTCTATGAATATTTTAAGACCATGATTGTGACTAAATAAGCCATTAATAAAGAGTGTTGAGTAAGCTATTCTCATTATTAGGATCTTATTGGGGATCATAGTACTTATCAAAGTCAACAAATTTATCCAAGCAAATCTCATATAATTGTTTTAATTGGGATCCAAATAAGGTCTATATGTTAGGACTACTAAAATATCTCTTCCCTTTGAATCTATATTTTCATCTAATTTTTCTTTATATTTTTGTTTTTGTGGTTGAAAATTCGGGTCATTTGTCCCATGGGGTCTCCTTCATTGCGGATTTTACTGGTTATATTATTAAATGCTATTTAACATATCTCTCTTTCATAAGATTCTCTAGGAATTTGATAGTTAGATATAGAGGCTAAGTGATAGCCTAGTCTAGTCAAGGATTTATTTTTACCCCATCACTCTGTAAGTAGTATATTGTATAAGACTAAGACTGTTGTGGTATAGGGTGGGACAAAATCAAATGAGAAATCATGTTGGTGACATTGAAAACAGAGGACTTTTCTTTCTCTTAGGAGAAAGGAAATATGGTTTCAAGAATAAGGTTAAATTTTTTAAAATTCCTATTGACCTAAATCTGAGTTGGAAATATGAGTAAAATTTATGATTATATATATATACATATATTTATATATACACATACAGAAATTATGTGTGTATATACTGAAAAATCCTACAGACAATAACCACTCAGTAGCAATGAACAAAACTACCATCCAGATTTTCATCATTGAGTACAATGTCTCAAGAAACCATATTTCCTTGATAAATGGCAGATTTCCTGATCTGGACTGAGATATGTACAAAATCAATCTGGCATATTTTGTTATAGCAGAAATTAAGGAAGCTAGGCTCCCATTCAGCCAAATAGAACCACTTGAGTACCAATAAGATAATAAATGCAATGAATTAAAACACATTAAATATGTTTAATTTCATCAGTTCATGATATTTAAAACAAAATAAAATTCACTGATCAAATTTAAAAGATGACAGGGAACAAAATCATTATTGTGAAACCTAGAAAATAAAAGCATTTATCCTGCCTTCCCCCTAGAAATTGTACCTAAGGGTATGAAAAATTGATGAGGACAAGTTTCTGTTTATAAAAGTCATCCAACTAATAAATGAAGAAAGGATGATATAATTAGAATACCATGACTTTGCAGTGCCTGCCAAATTAATGAATCAAGGGAATAATCACCTGTAGGTGCTAACATCACTGAAAGATAACAATATGGCCTATGTGCTCCCTGAAGGAATTCTACAATGCCATCTATGAAGTAGTCTTGCCAAAAACAGAAAAGAAAAAGGAGATGGGGATAAGAAAGGAAGAAAAGAAAAACCTTAACCAGTTGAAACTTTTAATGTCAGTATTCAAATTAGCTCAGACTTTATTAAACACCTACAAGGCCTCACACATACAAGGGAAATGACAGTATCTGTACCTATTTGAACCTCAAAGAAAACTGAAGAAGTCTATGTGAATAAATGTATTTAAAAATCCTCAGTTTGGATTTAGAAAGCTGCCGAAAATGAACTCTCCATGGAAAATATTAACAGAAAATGACCATTGAGCATATGATAATTAACAAGAGAAAGACAAAGATACAACCAACATGATTTAAACACATAGCCTTTTTCAAAGACAAAGCATCTCTCTTACATAAAAGAAATAGTAAGCTCTTATAATGACTGTGACTCACCATTAAATTCAACTTGCAAGTTTCTTTCAACAATGATTGTAATGAAAGATATTTCTAAAGAGATTTTTGCACATTGAGGTTTGAAACTCAGCATGGACCTCACAACCCCATGCAGGGGAGAATGAATGTGCTAAGGAGGTGACAAGCTCTTTGTTCACAGAGAAAGAAAAAAAAAGTATGTCATCCATATCCCTGCAAAAGCCATCCTGTGGGGCAGTAGCTTTGCAATGATAACCCTCTTTGTCCACCCTCTTGGACACATGACTCTGATACACAAAATACTATTTCCTATGTAGTCCATAGCATTGCATATTTTGTAATGTTACAAATTATATCTCAGCATTTTCTAAAAGATTAGCCAGAGTACACAGTCACACACACACACTTGCTTCTCATATTATTTGTAAGTCACTGCCCAAATCAGCTTCGAGTTTAAAGACAAACCAAAAATATGATGCTACTTGTACAAAAAAGGCATGTTTAAGAAAGCAGCTGTGCTAAGTAAAACAATGCATAGGTTTTATGTAAAATTTATTAACATAGCTTTATTGAATAACACTTAATTGCCTAATGATGTTACATAATCATTTGCAAGGTATAATTACTTTACCATTGACTCCAAGTTCACAAAGGATGCAAAAAAATTGCTAGTCATTTAACCTCTCTGAACCTCCATATCTTTATTTGGAGAATTCCAGAAAACTGAAGTAAGGCATCTTCAAAAGACTTTGAATTCAAGAAGGTTCTTAGTGTATGATAATCTGTTCTCATGCTGCCTGTAACATCACAGGCAATGCCAAACTGTGTAACATCTCCAACTTTGGCTTTATGTATGGGTACATTACGATCAAGATTACCAACATGTTTTAACATATTTTTCTTGAGCATCAAATGTTATGTTCACTATCACCTGTGGGATAACAACAACAAAAAGAATCAGAAACAGAGACCACCTTGAGGCTCACACCAAAGAGATGTGGAGAAAAGGGAATCCTTCTACATTGTTGGTAGGAACATAAATTGTTGCAGCCGCTATGGAAAACAGGATGCAGGTTCCTCAGAAACTAGAAGTAATAGAATTACTATATAATCCAGCAATCCCACTTCTGGGAATATATGGAGACAAAACTGCAATCATAAAAGACATATGAACCCCTCTGTTCACAACAACTCTATTCATAATAGCCAAGATGTGGAAACAACCTGTATGTCCATCGACAGATGAATAGATAAAGAAGATGCTGTACTGATACACTATGGAATACTACTCAGCCATAAGGAAAGATAAGGCCATTTGCAGCAACATGAATGCAATATAGATTATCATACTAAGTGAAGTAAGTAAAAATGCGAAAGACAAATAGCATGTGGTATCACTTTTACGTAGAATCTAAAATACGGCACAAGTGAACCTACCTATAAAACAGAGACTAAGAGAATTGTGGTTGCAAAGTGAGAGTGGGGACCGAGACAGACGGACTGGGAGTCTGGCATTAATACACGCAAACTTTCACATTTAGAATGGATAAACAAGGTCCCATATCCAATCCCCTGCGATAAAACATAATGGAAAGAATATTGGAAAAGAATTTATATATGTACATAGTGGAGTCATATTGCTGTACAGCAGAAATTAGCACAATAATTGTAAACATTGAGAAAACCCCACAAAATTGTCTTACTAAACAAAGAAAAAAAGCTTACAAACAGAAAACTTGTCACTGCTCATCAGTCAAAGAATATAGTAGCTTTAAAAAGTATTCCAAAATAAAGAATAGGGGTCCCTAAATGACAATGAAAACTCTGCAAATTTTGGAAATGCCTGAATCACTCTTCCCAATTACTACTGCCATATGACACTCAGCTCTGCACAGTGTGAGGTGAGATTAAAAGGTTTTGATTATTCCAGGGGGTCGTGGAGAGATCATATGGCACAGGAGGCCATAATTGAGTAGGAGCAGTGGGAGCCAGACGCCCCCGAAGGAGATCTTCAGCAGACAATGAAAGCATGACTGCAAGCTCGAGGCACAGGGGAGGGGCAGATGGTGCTGGTCAGCAGACCCCGCTTTGCTCATGGCAAGGGTGACCCTGCTCTTCCTCACTTGTAAGGGTCTTAAATGCATTCGAAATAGAAATTACCTTTCAACCCTCAGTCTTCAGTGGAAAAAGTCTTCTTTTAAACTATGGGCTTCAAAGTAAATGACTCTCTGAAGAAGTGACTATAGTTTTTCAAGCATCATATGTACAATCAGAGAACAACAAATACCATGAAGAATCAAAGTCAGTGATACCTACTCATTTTAGAGAGCCTTTTTAGGAGACTTGGTGATCAGATTACATGACTAAAGGGTGAAGTTCAGCAGAAGAGCTCATTATTTCTATTATTGATAGAGCTGCTAAGGGTCATGGAATGCAGAAGAGAAAAGGGAACAAGTCCCATTAGGCTTAGAATTTAGTTTATCATTGTTATCATTCTGGCCACAGCTCTTATTTAATATTAAAACAAATTGAATGTTTAAAGCATTTGTTTTCTGTTTCTTCATATGTTTTCAAATATATGTATAATTTTAAGTAAAAGGCAGAGAAAAGGTCCCTAATCATTATATTTTAGTTCCTTATGTGCTGGATCACTTCTTAGTGTGCTGAGAATAGTTTACCTTCAAAGGACATATTTGAATGTAATATTGATAATAACTTTATACAAGAAAGTTATTTGTAATCTTCAATAACTGAATCTATTTAATGATACCAAAGACAGACCTGCTTCTCAATACATTCTCTTTAGAAAATCAGGAAATGAGTTTCATAGGCTGAATAATTCAACCCTTTGCCATTTCTTTGATTAGTTAACTAATTACAATGATGGATCTCAAATTGTATTGGACATCAGAATCACATGGAAGGTTTGTGAAAACATGAATTCACCGGGTCTCACATCAAATAAAGAAGGTCTATGATAAGACCTTGCATTCTTTGGAACTCTGCATTAAAATATAAAGGAGAGATAAGAAAGCCTTCCTCAGTGATCAACATGCAGATAGAGGAAAACAATAGAATGAAAAAGACTAGAAAACTCTTCAAGAAAATTAGAGCTACCAAGGGTAGAAATGGTATGGACCTAACAGAAGTAGAAGATATTAAGAAGAGGTGGCAAGAATACACAGAAGAACTATACAAAAAAGATCTTCATGACCCAGATATCACAATGCTGTGGTCACTCACTTAGATCAGACATTCTGGAATGTTAAGTCAAGTGGGCCTTAGGAAGCATCACTGTGAACAAAGCTAGTGGAGGTGATGGAATTCCAGTGGAGCTATTTCAAATCCTGAGAGATGATGCTGTGAAAGTTCTGCCCTCAATATGCCAGCAAATTTGGAAAATTAAACAGTGGCCACAGGACTGGAAAAGGTCAGTTTTCATTCTAATCACAAAGAAAGGCAATGTCAAAGAATGCTCAAACTACCACACAATTACACTTGTCTCACATGCTAGCAAAGTAATGCTCAAAGTTCTCCAAGCCAGGCTTCAACAGTACGTGAACAGTGAACTTCCAGATGTTCAAGCTGGATTTAGAAAAGGCAGAGGAACCAGAGATCAAATTGCCAACATCTGTTGGATCATTGAAAAAGCAAAAGAGTTCTAGAAAAACATCTATTTCTGTTTCATTGACTATGCCAAAGCCTTTGACTGGGTGGATCACAACAAACTGGAAAATTCTGAAAGAGATGGGAATACCAGACCACCTGACTTGCCTCTTGAGAAATCTGTATGCAGGACAGGAAGGAATGGTTAGAACTGGACATGGAACAACAGACTGGTTCCAAATTGGGTAAGGAGTACATCAAGGCTGCATATTGTCATGCTGCTTATTTAACTTATATTCAGGGTACATCATGGGAAACACTGGACTGGATGAAGCACAAGTTGAATCAAGATTGCCGGGAAAAATACCAATAACCTCAGATATGCAGATGACACCACCCTTATGGCAGAAAGCAAAGAAGAACTAAAGAGCCTCTTGATGAAAGTGAAAGAGGAGAGTGAAAAAGTTGGCTTAAAACTCAACATTCAGAAAACTTGGATGATGGCATCCTGTCCAATCACTTCATGGCAAATAGATGGGGAAACAGTGGAAACAGTAAGAGACTTTATTTTGGGGGGCTCCAAAATCACTGCAGATGGTGACTGCAGCCATGAAACTAAAGGATACTTGCTCCTTGTAAGAAAAGTTATGACCAACCTAGACAGCATATAAAAAGCAGAGGCATTACTTTGCCAACAAAGGTCTGTCTAGTCGAAGCTATGGTTTTTCTAGTAGTCAGGCATGAATGTGAGAGGTGGACTATAAAGAAAGCTGAGAACCAAAGAATTGATGCTTTTGAACTGTGGTGCTGAAGAAGACTCTTGAGAATCCCTTGGACTGCAAGGAGATCCAATCAGTCCATCCTAAAGAAAGTCAGTCCTGATATTCATTGGAAGGACTGAGGCTGAAGCTGAAACTCCAATACTTTGTCCACCTGATGCGAAGAACTGACTCATTTGAAAAGACCTTGATGATGGAAAAGATTGAAGGTGGGAGAAGAAGGGGACAACAGAGGATGAAATGATTGGATGACATCACTGACTCAATGTACATGAGTTTGAGTAAACTCTGGGAGTTGGTGATAGATAGGGAAGCCTGGTATGCCTCAGTCCCTGGGGTTGCAAAGAGTCAGACACAACTGAGCGACTGACTGAACTGAATGATAAGACCTGATAATAAGATCTATAAATATTCACAATATTTACACTATAAATAAAATCCAGGTGATACTAATGCTATTGATCAGTGTATATCAATAGTAGACCACTTTTGAGATGCTCTGAATCAGAAAAGAAGAACTATGTTGATTTAAATCTCTACACAGAAATTATTAAGTGCAGAGAGTCTTGGTAACTGGCATAGGATGAGATATAGAATCTTAGTTGAACAAAGTACAGCTTCAGAGGGAACCTTTAGGAAAAAGTTTAAAAATGAATAAATAGATATTACAATTGAATTAATTCTAGGAGCTTTAGGAAATAGAGCTGTTGTGTTATTTATAAGTTATAAGTTAACTGGTATCAGCTGAGTATGTCAGTAAGTGAAATTAAATAATAGATACAGCATAAATGCACTGTGTCAAACCAATCACACTTGGAGGTTTACGACATACAATTCTTTATAAAATGAGTAAATCTTACTGCTATGCCCTGACTCAATAAACGCTCTATGGATGACACTCTGCAATTGTTGAATTTAAATGCATATTCCAGTTTTCATATTAGTTTTGTGAAATCATAAAAGCTATATGTACCAGCTAATTTATTTAATACATATTTTATAATGCAAGAATTCTATTACCTTGATGATCACAGGTAAGTCCAATGGTAATAGCACCTTATCATTACTACAAACTATAAACAGTGACAACAAGATATAGCATCTTAAAAAAATCTTAAAATGACAAATAACTAGTCATCTTCCACCTCAAGTTCAATCTTCAGAAGGACAAATTAGAAACTCACTACCTGGAACAGGCTTTCCCAAAGCCTCAAAAAATGTACTGTTGTTTAGTATTGCTTAATGAAATGTGGTCAGATTATGTCATTTTTGTTGTTGTTAGCAATAGACAAGAAAACCAGGTCTGTAGCTATAGTTTTGTCCTTGGGGTTTATCAACAATCCTTTCAATATTCGTGGGTTTTCTCCCTCCTGTGCTCATGAAAGGCCTTGAGGCATGAATAAACATGCTTCTTTTTCCTGTCAGAATTTTGAACCAAGTAAGAGAGAGAAATATCTAGACAGATTAAGGTCAAAATGACAGCTTCACTTTTTAAGAGTTATTGGGTCTCTTTGCAGTAACAATGAATTTCCTATCACTGTAAACAAACATATCTTCCTACTCACAAATAGAGCTATACCATATCCCACCTCCTGTCCCCATAAATGGACAGGATTTTAAATCCTTGAAATGGTGATGAAAAGAATTATTGTATCACTGCATCTGTAAATTATTTCTGATGGTAACACACTTTGAGGTGAAAATATCCGAGATAAAAACAAAAAAAGTATACATCATCAGACTAAATAGTTGTTGCTGTGTCATGCACACATGACTTCTGCTTCTTCAGGAGCCTGGGGATTAAATGGTCCATGTTTGATTTTTATCAGAAGTACAAAATACTGAAAGTTCTTCATTCTTAGACTGGTGTGATGTTTCTATATATTACACAAACCCTAGTGAAATCATGCTTTTTTCATGCTGAGGCAAATTCAAAGATAGCAGGAATAAGGTGCTTGTAAAACCGTTTATGTTGGAAGCTTTAAAGCACTAAATCTGATCTCAAAACACACTGATCTCAAAACATAGGTGCATCTTTCCTAAACATGGTGATTTCCCTTTTAACTCATATCAGTTATATCTTCAGCTGAAACCTCTGTTCTGGGTGCAAGACACATACCAAACTGTTTACTTAATATCTCTGGGCTGTGCTTAGTCACTCAGTCATGTCCGACTCTTTGTGACCCCATGGACTGTAGCCCACCAGAGACCCCTCTGTCCAAGGGATTCTTCAGGCAAGAATATTTCAATGGGTTGCCATACCCTCTTCCCGGGGATCTTCCCAGCCCAGGGATCAAACCCAGGTCTCCCGCATTGCAGGCAGATTCTTTACCATCTGAGCCACCAGGGAAGCCCATGAATACTGGAGTGGGTAGCATACTCTTCCCAGGGGATCTTCCCAATCAAAAAATTGAGCCGGGGTGTCCTGCATTGCAGGCAAATTCTTTACCAACTGAGCTTCCAGGAAAGCTCCACTTACTGTCTCTAGCTGGAAGTGTAACAGACATCTTACACTTAACAAACCCAAAACAGAGCTCTAAATTTCTCCTAATATTCTACCCACTTTTCTTCTCACCATCTTCACCATCTCATTTAACACACACTTGGTTTCATCTTTAATTCCCCTGATTCTTTTATAATTCACACTCTATAAACAAATCGTATTGACTCTAGCTTCCAAATTGATCGGGATTATGCCCATATCTCCCCACCATCACCATGCCCCGACTGAAATCATCACCTTCATCCCTCCACTATTCAGTTGGATTTACTGCTATAGCCTCCAAAGTGGTCTCCCAGCTTTTGTGCCACCCCACTCCCTTCAGTGTTTTCTCATCTCTGCAGCCAGAGGGATTCCTTTTAAACATGTCAGATTGAAGCAGTCTTCTTAAAACCCTCCCCTGGTTTCCTTCTCCATCTCACTCGGTGTATTAGAGTCCTCGGGCTTCTGTAACAAATTACCACAAACTGGGTGGCAGAAACTTATTTTCTCACAGTTGGAGAGGTTACAAGTCTTAAACTAAGGTATCAGCAGGGCCATCCTCTCTCTGAAGGCTCTAGGGGAGAATTATTCCTTGTTTCTTCCTAGGCTCTGGTGGTTGCCAGCAATCCTAAGTGTTCCTTGATTTGAAGTTGCATCACTCCAATCTCTGCCTCCATCTTTACATGGTCCTCCCTGCTCTGTCCAAATTTCCCTCTTCTTACAAGAACACTAGCTATTGTAGTCATGCATCCCACCCCACACAAATCTATAAGCACCTTAGCTTGCATTGATTATATTTGCAAAGATCCTATTTCCAAATAAGCTCATATTCACAGGCACTGAAAAGTAGCATTTGAACATATGTATGTGTTTTGGTGGGAAGGACACAGTTCAATCCACAACAATCAAAGTAAACACAAAATCCTTATAATGGCACACAAGTTACAATTTTTTGCTATTCAAAGTGTGATCTACCAGACCACCAGTATGAGCATCACCTGGGAACTTGTACAAAATGTAAACTCGAGACTTCCTAAATCAGAATCTTCATTTTAATGTGACATGTACATGATACACATGCAAATTAAAATTTGAGAAGTACTGCCCCTTGGAATGATCTAGTTATTTTTCTGCTCTCTTCATAAATGTCTATCCCTTACATCTCTCCATCACTTCAGTTATACTGACCTTTATTTTTTCTGAAATGCCTGAAAAACTCCTCTTCAAGATGTACAACTTTTCCTGGATACTGTTTTTGTTAGGGACCAATCTACGGTCTCTAGGACCTGAGTCATGTTTACCAGAAAGAGACAGGATATGCGCTCATCCTGCCTGGCCAATCATGTAACGCCAGCTACTCCTGTAACTGAGACAAAGAACTGCCTGTATAGAAGCCGCCATACTCCTTTGTTCGCGGCTCTTGTCAGATTCCCTTGTGTGGGATGAGACTTGGGCCCTAGGGCACTAGGAATAAACAAACTCCCTTCTTGCATTTGCAATACTGTGGTGGACTTGCTCTCTCAGTCAGTTTGGAGATACGGGCTCGGAGCATAACATCTGGGGGCTCGTCCGGGATCTCCGTCCCGCTGGGGAGGACAACTCTCCTGGTAGAAGGAAGCAACCTCGTTAGGAGATAAGAGCTCTGAGCACCAGTGCTAATGTTGCAGAAACCCAGATTAAGTCCGGGGCCTGGTATCTTACTCGGGAGGCATCTGGCTGTAAAGTGCAGAGGCAAGTCAGCGTAAGGCCGGGGCCTGGTTTCGTGCTGGGGAGGCAGCTGGCTCTGGTTACTGGATTAAGTCAGCGTAAGGCCAGGGCCTGGTTTCATGCTGGGGAGGCAGCTGGCTCTGATACTGGATTAAGTCAGCGTAAGGCCGGGGCCTAGTTTCATGCTGGGGAGGCAGCTGGCTCCAGTTACTGGATTAAATCGGCGTAAGGCCAGAGCCTAGTTTCGTGCTGGGGAGGCAGCTGGCTCTGTGAACATCCTGCAGGTAAGACTGAGTGCATTGTCAGTGGCCACCTTGTGTTTGTTATCTGTTTGTCTATTTGTGGTGTCTGTGCTGCTCTTTGTGTGCTCTATTGGCTCCCAGTGCACTTTTCTGTGATCATGGGACAAACAACTTCTACTCCTTTATCTCTTATGATTAACCACTTCTCTGATTTCAAGTCTAGAGCTCAGAATCTTTCGTTACTGGTAAAGAAGAGCAAACTGGTGACTTTCTGTTCTGTCGAGTGGCCCACCTTTGACGTCGGATGGCCACAAAAGGGAACCTTCAATCCCCAAATTATCCAGGCAGTTAAAGAGAGGGTGCTTACTCCTAGTCCTGCCGGGCACCAAGATCAGACTCCCTACATTCTGGTCTGGCAGGATCTAGTGAGGAACCCGCCGGAATGGCTTAAACCCTTTGTTCTCACTCCTCCTAAACCTCCCCATCCCTCTTCCCCAACTCCAACCTCACCAAACCCACAGGTGCTAGTAATGAAGGCTTCCAAAGAAAAAGAAGAAAAAAGGGATGAAAATCGACCAAAGCCGGTATTCCAGGAATCTTCTCTGTATCCTAATCTGATAGATCTGGAGACCGAATTTTTCCCACCCCCGTATGCGGATCCACATCCGCCCTTGCTTCCACAGGTTTCATCGGGAGAAGCCAGGAGAGAACCAAGCCTTCAGCTCATCCCAGAGAAGGGGGCCCCGTCCAGGGAACTCAGGGAAAAACAAGAGGAATGGCCAATGTATCCGAAAAAGACCCAGAAGTCCCCTCCTCCACTGTTCACACGTTTCCGGTCCGGGCAGGACCAGCCAGAGAGGGTGGAGAGTGGACATATCAGTATTGGCCCTTTTCAACTAGTGATTTGTACAATTGAAAAACCCAGACTCCCTCCTTCTCTGAAAAACTGCAGAGTCTTATTGATCTTTTAGAGTCTATCCTTTTTACTCATAATCCCACTTGGGATGATTGTCAGCAACTGTTACAGGTGCTTTTCACTACAGAAGAGCATGAGCGGATCCTGTCAGAAGCTCGAAAAAATGTTCCAGGGGTGGATGGGAGGCCCACAATACAGCCTAACCTCATTGAGGAGGGGTTCCCCTTGGTGCGACCCAACTGGGACTTCGAACGCGCTGAAGGTAGGGAGTGTCTCTGGGTATACCGTCAGACTCTTATGGCCGGCCTTAGAGTGGCCGCCAGAAAGCCAACTAATTTGGCCAAAATAAATTCAGTGAGGCAGAAACCAAAAGAGAGCCCAGCAGCCTTCCTTAAAAAGATAATGGAAGCTTTTAGACAGTATACTCCTATGGACCCACAGGCAGATGAGTCACGAGCGGCAGTTATGTTAGCATTTGTAAATCAAGCAGCCCTCGATATTAGAAAAAAATTACAAAAGATAGAGAGGTTAAATGAACAATCCTTGCAAGATCTAGTGAGGGCAGCCGAGAGAGTTTTTAATCATAGAGAGACCCCAGAAGAGAGAGAGGACCGCATTAAAAAAAAAAGAAAGAAAATTTAGAGCTGAAGAAAACCGTAAAAATCAAAAAGAGCTGGCCCAGATATTTTTTGCTGGGGTTGAAAACAAAAACAGGTTCCAGAAAGGAAAAAAATTGGACTCAAAAACTAAAGAAAAAACGACAAGGCGTAAGCTTGAAAAAAAGCAATGTGCGTTTTGTAAAGAGTTTGGACATTAAAAAGATAAATGCTCCAAGAAAAATCTAAAAGAGGGGCCCAAGAACCCCAAGAACGAGACTCCCTCTCCAGACAGTCATATCCTCTATGTGGGTGAAGATAGCAACTAGGGGGGTCAGGGCTCGAAGCCCCTCCCCGAGTCCTGGGTAACTATAAATAAATGTGGAGGGGAAACCGGTTGGCTTCATGGTGGACACGGGAGCCCAATACTCAGTCTTAAACCAAAAAGATGGACCCATGTCTACAAAAAGTAGCTGGGTGCAAGGAGCAACCTGGACTAAATGATATGGATGGACTACAAAACGGCATGTGAACTTGGGGGGGCCCACCAGGTGACCCATTCTTTTCTGGTGATACCTGAGTGTCCAGCACCCTTGTTGGGAAGGGATTTACTGTCTAAAGTGAATGCCCAAATTCATTTCGACCACGGATAAGTGTCGGTTTTAGATGGGACCGGGCATCCTCTTCAGGTCTTGTCTCTGGCATTAAAAGATAAATACAGACTCTACTTGCCAGAGGCCCCAGCGTCAATAAGCCCCAAAGTACAACCATGGGTTCAAAGATACCCTCAGGCCTGGGCTAAAACTGCAGGAATGGGACTAGCCAAACAGAGGCCCCCTATCATTGTAAAACTGAAAGCCAGTGCTTCCCCGGTGAGGGTACGACAGTATCCCATGAGTCAAGAGGCTCGACAAGGAATTACTCCTCATATACAATGCCTCATAGACGCTGGGGTCCTGAAAAGGTGCCGGTCCCCATGGAACACTCCCCTGTTGCCTGTGAAAAAGCCTGGGGGAACTGATTTTAGACCGGTTCAAGATCTACGAAAAGTCAACAAACGGGTGAATGATATTCATCCTATGGTTCCTAACCCTTATACATTGCTAAGCAACTTGCCTCTAAACTACATTTGGTACACTGTTTTAGATTTAAAAGATGCCTTTTTCAGTTTGCCTCTTGCCCCCGCAAGCCAAGAGATCTTTGCCTTCGAATGGCAGAAAGATGGTGGTCAGACCCCTGTGCAGCTGACATGGACTCGCTTACCACAGGGTTTCAAAAACTCGCCCACATTATTTAATGAGGCCCTGGACAAAGACCTCCGTATCGGGTTGAACACCCTACCATTGTTTTATTACAATATGTTGATGACCTTATGCTGGCAGCGGCTACAGAAAAAGAGTGCCAAGAGGCAACAGGTGACCTTCTCCAAACCTTGGGGACTTTAGGTTACCGGGCTAGTGCCAAAAAGGCCCAGATTGCCAAGCAAGAGGTTACATACCTCGGTTATAAGATAAAACAGGGCCAGAGGTGGCTAACACAGGCTATGAAAGAAACCATCCTCCAGATCCCTGAGCCGGCTAACCCTAGACAAGTGAGAGAATTTCTGGGAACGGTGGGATATTGCCGGTTATGGATCTTGGGGTTTGCAAAAAAGGCTAGGCCCCTATATGAGGGGACCAAAAAAAACAAGGACTAGAAATGGACTGAGCCAATGAAAGAGGCCTTCCAAGAGCTCAGGCGAGCCTTGCTAGAAGCTCCTGCCCTTGCCCTCCCTGATCCATCTAAGCCTTTCCAATTATTTGTAGATGAAAAGCGGGGGATAGAAAAAGGGGTACTAACACAGAGATGGGGACCATGGAAGCGACCTGTAGCTTACCTTTCCAAGAGACTGGACCCAGTGGCAGCCGGATGGCCACCTTGCCTCCGTATCATCGCGGCCACCGCGCTCTTAGTCCACGATGCTGATAAACGGACTTATGGACAGAGACTCTTGGTCTACACTCCTCATGCCATAGAGAGAGTTTTAAAGCAACCCTCAGGTAAATGGATTTATAATGCCCGCTTGACGCACTACCAGGCCTTGCTACTTGACACCCCACCGATTCATTTCCAAACGCCCTGCACTCTAAATCCGGCCACTCTTTTGCCCAATCCGGGGGAAAATAGCCCCCTCCATGATTGTGATGAGATACTGGCCGGGGTAACAGCAATGCGAAAGGACTTAACTGATACTCCACTGGATAACAGTGAGCTAAAATGGTTCACAGACGGCAGCAGTTATGTAAAAGATGGACAGAGACGGGCAGGAGCCGCAGTAGTAGATGCCTCTGGACAGACGATATGGGCAGAGGCCCTTCCCCCGGATACCTCAGCACAAAAGGCAGAGTTAATTGCCCTGATTCAAGCATTAGAGAGAGCCAAAAGAAAAAAAAATAACTATTTTCACTGACAGTCGCTATGCTTTTGGCACGGTACACATCCAGGGCCCAATATATCGGGAACGGGGGTTTTTGACAGCTAAAGGAAAAAAAATTAAAAACTTGCCTGAAATCCGTAGACTTTTAGAGGCTGTACAGATGCCTCGGGCTGTGTCAATAGTACACGTACCTGGACATCAAAAGGGTGACAGCCCCACGGCATGAGGGAATCGTGCCGCAGACCTGGCAGCTCAAAAAGTAGCTGATAAAGATTTCATCACCCCTGTGTTGGCAATCGGACTTCAACCTCCAGGTATGGGAACTCTGCCCCCAACCCCTGAGTATTCATCCACAGACTTTGCTTGGATCCAAAAACACACCAACCTTCAAAAAGATAAAGATACATGGTACCGAGACTCAGACGGCTACTTGATACTCCCTGCTCAGTTGGGACGGCAACTATGTGAACATTTGCACTTGTCTACTCATCTGGGAGAAAAGAAGACTCTGACGCTCTTTCAAACTGCGCGCCTGCCATTTCCCCGGCACCAGACAACTGTAAAGAGCATAGTGCATGCTTGTAAGGCGTGTCAACAGATGAGGCCAGGAAAAGGACAACATGCAGGACTGAGGTATCGGGGAGAAGGGCCAGGGCAACACTGGGAAATAGATTTCACTGAGGTAAGGCCAGGCAAGTATGGTTACCGGTACTTGTTAGTGTTGGTGGATACCTTCTCAGGGTGGGTGGAAGCTTTTCCTACAAAGGGAAAAACTGTGATGATAGGGGCAAAAAAGATTTAAAAAAAAAAAATAGTTCCCAGGNGCCAGGAAAAGGACAACATGCAGGACTGAGGTATCGGGGAGAAGGGCCAGGGCAACACTGGGAAATAGATTTCACTGAGGTAAGGCCAGGCAAGTATGGTTACCGGTACTTGTTAGTGTTGGTGGATACCTTCTCAGGGTGGGTGGAAGCTTTTCCTACAAAGGGAAAAACTGTGATGATAGGGGCAAAAAAGATTTAAAAAAAAAAATAGTTCCCAGGTTTGGCCTGCCAGTGACCATCGGCTCTGATAATGGACCTGCTTTTGTGAGTCAAATAGTTCAGAGCCTTGCCCTAGCCCTGGGGACTAAATGAAAGTTACATTGTAAATACAGTCCACAGAGCTCAGGGCAAGTAAAAAGAATGAATCGGACTCTAAAAAAACTTTAACTAAATTGGCTATAGAGACTGGCGGGGACTGGGTGACCCTCCTTCCCTTCGCCCTCTTCCGTGCGCGTAATACTCCTTATCAACTTAATCTGACCCCATTTGAGATTCTGTATGGGAGACCTCCCCCTGTATGTCCAATATTTGAAGGGAAGAAACTACCGCCTCCCACGTTGAGGCAACTCCAAGAGGCCTTGATGGCCTTAAGCAAGGTGTACTCTCGTGTCTGGAAACTGCTCCGGGAAATACATGTGGGTCAAAATAAGGGAACTATTCCCTCACATGACATTGGCCCCGGAGACTGGGTATGGGTCAAAAGGCACCAAACCAAGGCACTAGAACCCAAATGGAAGGGTCCTTATGTTGTTCTTCTTACCACCCCAACTGCCCTAAAGGTCGACGGTATCGGGCCTTGGGTGCGTTGCAACCACGTACACCCAGCTGCTTCAGCAGAGCAAAAAGACGCTAAAAAAAAATGGGAAGCATCTCTGCACCTGTCCAACCCCTTGAGGCTAAAGCTTCAAAGGCGCCAACAGGACCAGGACAACTCGGCTGGGCCCTCTTGTGGATGACCCAGTTACTCTGCTGCGGAGTTGCCAGCGTGAACCCGCATCAACCCGTCAAAATCACCTGGAAGCTGCAAAATGGACTAACACGAGAGGTGCTAAACTCCACTACCACAATACATCCACCAAACACATGGTGGCCAGACTTGTACTTTGACCTTAAGCCGATGGTAAATGTGCCTTGGGCTAGGGGTTATCTCCGAGAACGAGGGTTCTGGGCATGCCCAGGCGCACCCAGGCATGACTGGAAGACCTGTGGGGGGGCACAAGACTCTTATTGTAAAACTTGGGATTGTGTTACTTCTAATGATGGACCTTGGCGCTGGGAAGTAGGAAATTGAGATTTACTTAATTTTTCATTCGCCAAGCCCCTCCCTAGGGTCCTCGGAGATCCAACTTTTAGCTGTGAAAGTTGCAATTATGCACAAGTCAAAATAAGGTTCAATCCAGAAAAAAGCAAAAAAGAGGGGACCTGGATCTCTGGCCTATCCTGGGGGCTACAGACGAGGAAATCAGGAGGGTTTGGGGTTGATAAAAAAGAGATTATAGTAGTGAGCCAGGTCTTAGAGCCAATTCTTGTACACAGTATCGGGCCCAACAAAGTAAAAAAGCTGGCTGTAACACCCCGCCTAACGACTTCCATGCCAACATCTTTGGCAGTGAGTCCCAAAGCAGAAGCGCTCGCTAAAATAGATCCCCTATGGAAGCTGATTAGGGCAGCTTATGCCACCCTAAATCAGACCCATCCTGAGGCAACTAAATCTTGTTGGTTATGTTACAACTTAATTCCCCCTTATTACGAAGCAGTAGGCCTCAATGCCTCTTATGACTTGGCCAACAGCACCGATCCTCCTCAATGTCATTGGGGGGACTGAAAGGTGGGTCTGACGATAAAAGAAGTATGGGAAAAGGGCTTATGCATGGGCACGGTGTTACCAGCAAAGTCTCCACTTTGTGTGCATGTTGTCGAGCCTGATGATTTGCCTGTAGCTAAATGGTTAATACCTCAATTGGGAGGATGGTGGGTCTGTTCACACATGGGGCTAACTCCATGCCTGCATAGCTCAATCTTTGACCCCAAAGAAAAATTCTGTGTTATGGTGGCTGTCATGCCAAAGATTTTGTACCGACCAGAAAAAGCAATATATGATTATTGGGCCCAGAAATTAACTCTAAATCCTCCAAAAAAAACTTATAAAGTTAAGAGGGAACCTCTCACCGCCATAACCATAGCAACTATGTTCGGTCTTGAAATAGCCGGGGCTGGAACCGGAATAACAGCTCTGTCCCTGCAAGGCCAAGGATTTAACTCCCTGAGAGTGGCCATAGATGAAGACATTACCCGTATAGAGCAATCTATTAGTTATTTAAAATCATCTCTAACTTCTCTATCTAAAATAGTTCTGCAAAACAGGAGGGGATTAGATCTGCTCTTTCTGCAACAAGGGAGACTCTGTGCTGCCCTAAGAGAAGAGTGCTGTTTCTATGCGGATCATACAGAAATAGTTAGAAAATCTATGGCCAAAGTGAGAAAAGGACTAGCCCAACGTAAACGAGAATGTGAGGCTCAACAGGGATGGTTTAAATCTTGGTTTCAACAATCTCCTTGGCTGACTACCTTAATCTCCACCTTGCTAGAACCCCTGCTAGTACTTTTACTAATGCTTACCTTCGGCCCATGTATTATCAATAGACTTGTAGCCTTTGTAAAGGAACGCATAAATACAGTACAGCTGTTTGTGCTCCGACAACAATATCAAACTGTGTCTCAGGACCGAGAAAAAGATTCCTCTATATGATCTAAGGACAGGGGGGAATGTTAGGGACCAAACGACGGTCTCTAAGACCTGAGTCATGTTTACCAGAAAGAGACAGGATATGCACTCATCCTGCCTGGCCAATCATGTAACGCCAGCTACTCCTGTAACTGAGACAAAGAACTGCCTGTATAGAAGCCGCCATACTCCTTTGTTCGCGGCTCTTGTCAGATTCCCTTGTGTGAGATGAGACTTGGGCCCTAGCGCGCTAGAAATAAACAAACTCCCTTCTTGCGTTTGCAATACTGTGGTGGACTTGCCCTCTCGGTCGGTTTGGAGATATGGGCTCGGAGCATAACAGTTTTAAATTAACATCTCCAACTATTCTATCCATCTTCCTTGCTTTATTTATTTATTTATTTATTTTGCTATAGAACTTCCCACCATCCAATATACTAAATATTTTACTTATTAACTTTGTTTGCTGTTTTCTCTATCAACTAGAATATAAACTACTTGAGCACAAGGATTTGTGTCTGTATTTTAGACTCCTGAAATGATATGGGACACTCAATACAGGCCATACAAAAAAATGTGTCAAGTGAGCCATTTATTTGCCCAAATACATTAAGTAACTCTTGCTGTTTGAAATCAACTGTATCGTATGCATCATGTAATGCTTTTTAAAGTAGATATATAAGAATCATATTAGCTTATATGGCAAAAAATTATCATTTACCTAAGCATTTGTGAATCAATTTTTTTTAATTTTATTTTAATTGGAAGATAATTATTTTACAATACTGTGATGGCTTTTGCCATGTATCAACATGAATCAGTCAGAGGTATGCATATGTTTCCCGTCCCCCCTTAAACCTCCCTCCCACCTCCCTCCTGACGACTCCTCTCTAGTTTATCACAGAGCACCTGCTTTGGGTTCCCTGCATCATATAGCAAATTCACACTGACTATCTATTTTACTGTGGGAACATACCAACCAGATCAGTCCTGGGTGTTCATTGGAAGGACTGATGCTAAAACTGAGACTCCAATACTTTGACCACCTCATGTGAAGAGTTGACTCATTGGAAAAGACCCTGATGCTGGGAGGGATTGGGGGCAGGAGGAGAAGGGAATGACAGAGGATGAGATGCTGGATGGCATCACCAACTCGATAGACATGGGTTTGGGTGGACTCTGGAAGTTGGTGATGGACAGGGAGGCCTGGCATGCTGTGACTCATGGGGTCGCAAAGAATTGGACACGACTGAGCAACTGAACTGAACTGAATATTTGATTGTGTATACGTACTATTTCTTTTTCCATTCATCTATCAATAGACATCAAAGTTGCTTCCATGTTCTAGCTATTGTAAATAGTGCTGCAGTGAACACTGAGGTACCTGCATGTTTTTCCGTTATGGTTTCCTCAGTGTATATGCTCAGTAGTGGGTTTTCTGGGTCATGTGAAGTGAAGTCGCTCAGTCGTGTCTGACTCTTTGCTACCCTGTGGAGTGTAGCCCACCAGGCTCCTCTGTCCATGGGATTTTCCAGGCAAGAATACTGGAGTGGGTTGCCATTTCCTTCTCCAACCCAGGGATCGAACCCAGGTCTCCCGCATTGCAGGCAGATGCTTTAACCTCCGAGCCACCAGGGAAGCCCTGGGTCATATGGTAGTTTTATTCCTAGTTTTTAAAGAAACCTCCACACTGTTCTCCATAGTGACTGTATCAATTTGTTCTTATCATATTTCTCATGGTAAAGCACACTTTAGCCCTAGTATATCCTATGAGAATTGCTGTGGTTGTTATTTGGTCACTAAGTCATGACCAACTCTTTTGAGACGCTATGGACTGTAGCCTGCCAGGCTCCTCTATCCATGGAATTTCCCAGGCAACAACACTGGAGTGGGTTGCCATTTCCTTCTCCAGGGGATCTTCCTGACCCGGGAATCAAATCTGCGTCTCCTGCCTCGGCAGGCAGATTCTTTACCACTGAGCCACCAGGGAAGTCCATTCTGTGAGAAAATAGATGTTTTTTATGCATCCTAAATATATTCCTTTTGAGTTTCACAGGATATTTCCTTGTTCTATGAAACAGAGATATGGTCACCATATACATGTACACCATATCTTGCCTTTCATACATTTTGTCCCTTTTCATTGCATTTTCTTTCCATTTCTTCTTTTCAAAATAAAGATTCTTAATCTTAGCTGGTCCTAATATAATGGACCTTCTGGGAATTTGCATCTTTCTTCAATCATGTTCTTGTAACTAGACTCTTGGCAACAACAAATCTGTTCTTCATCACTAGAATTCTGTTATATAATTTAAGTCTTTTCAAAACCAAAGCCCATGATTGTTAAATGAATGGCAATTTCTTAAGTATTATTTGCACCCTTTATAAATTCTTAATAAATGGTATACCACAGCAAGCATTCAAATGTGTGTGTGTGTGTGTGTGTGTGTGTGTGTATGAGCTAAAGCTTGAATGTGGATTTAAATGCACAAAAGAGATAAATATTATAATGCTTTTATCACTATATCCATATTTATAACTCTGTTCTAAAGACTAGTTACAGCTTTTTCTTTTATTTATAATATCTGAATTATAGTCATTACTAAATAAGAATATATTTAAAACTTTATACACATTCCTGAATTTTACATTTTGCTTCAGAACTTTAAATGGTGTTAAAAAGATATTTTACATTTAAATATATCTAACTGAAGGAAAAGGTACAAATAAATTATCTCAAAATATAATCTTGGAAACCGCTTTTTTTCCAGTTGAATATCACCACTGTTAGACTCTACTAGTTACATAGATTCCCTATAAAATCATGATTTCTCAAGAGACAATAGACAGTAGAGAACAGTTTTAATTTTTAATAAGTCAAAGTAAGTTTTGTCATTCTTTTCTTGTCCCCACTCCAGATAGTTCTTGCACTTGTGGTCCACCTTGTAACACAACATCCCAGCTCTCCACAGGGTATTCTCCAACTGCTCTTCCCTAGGAAGGTCAGAGACTTTACCTTAGCTAGACTTTCTCAGTGCCTGCCTTCCGATTAAATTTGCAAGTCCTATAGACTATTCTCACAAGTCCTTGAAGAGCAATGCATAATACATCTCCTGCTAATTATCTGATGAGTGTCACTAAATATTTTATCACATTAGATAAAATATCCTTAGATCAAATGGTACAAGAATTTCCAATTATGCTACTCCTTTGGTTAAATTCTGTGGCTAGATTGAGGACTGTGTCACAGCAATAGAAATGCTAGGAACAGAAACAGTACTTGTTCTCAATTTTGACTGGAGTGTCACTAAGGCCACACTGCTACTCATTATTTCAGAATGCTTTTTAGATAAAAAAAAATAACTGCACTATTAAAATGAAAACTTACTATAACCCTGTGTGACAGGCAGGACCAGTATTATTATTCATAGTTTGCAATGAAGCAGTTAGGTTCAGTAGTATTAAAAGATTTATCTCAGGTCATTGGTTTATTAAATGACAGGCTAAGATCAGAACTGAGTTTTATTCTCATATAAGACTGTAAATAAGAAGGCTAAACCAAATAAATTATAAAACTTTTGCTACAGCACCAATAACTATAATTGATCATCCAATGATTTCTTTAATAACAATTATATATGACAAGGTGGGTGTGACAAAACCAACATAATCTATTGGATAGACTTGGGTAATTTTTAATGTTTGCTCACAAAAAGTTTTATGTTTTATCACAAGATAATACACATTAACTCATTTTTTCTTTTATGTGCTCATTAAATGAAATACAGCAATGCTTTCCATGTTATTAAAGGAATACCATTTAATACCATAAAATATCTCAAGTATGTACCTTTTGCAAAGTGATTTTTAGGCACTGAGATTATAACAGTGACAAAATAGAGTCCCTCTTCCCATGGGTCTTATATTTTAGTGGAAGGAGGTGATGCGTAAAGAGAATATCTGTAAATTATATCTATCAGCAGTAAGTAGTAGGAAAGGAAGTAAAGTCAGATAAAAAGATAGAGAATGATAGGAGGGTACCCCTTATAGGTAGTGTGGTTAGCAAAAGCCTCTCTTAGGTGATAGTAACATTTAAAGAAACCAGAATGATATGAGAATGAACTTGCAAATAACTGGAAGATCATTCAGGCTGTTGGAAAAACAAATGAAATGATTTTTTAAGATGGGAATTAATTTGGTGTGTTTGAGGAAGAGAAAGAAGACCAATAAAGCAGGATCAGACTGAATGACTAGAAGATAGAAAACAGTTAAAAGAAATATCTGAGTCTCATGGTGTTCTCACTTGCAGTATTGTGGATCTTGGGATTTTACTCTAAGTGTGATGGGAATCCATTAAAAGACTTTAAGGTTTGTGTATTAGAGAACCAGGAGTAGGCTATGATGTGACTTAAACAATTTAAAGTTTTAAAGTGTCTTCTGTTATTTGAGTACAGATTTGTATCAGTTTGCTAGGGCTCCCAAAACGAAGCACCCTCATATCTTTCAGAATGGCTATGATTAAACACATACAAATAACAAATGTTGGCAAGGTTGTGGAAGAAAGGATACACTTGTACATTGTTGGTGGAAAGGTAAATTGGTACAGTCACTGTGGAAAGCAGTAAGGAGATTCCCCCCAAAATAAAAATAGACTCACCATATGATCCAGGATTCCACTCCTGAGTATATATCCAAAGTAAATGAAAACACTAATTTAAAAAGATATATGCACATAACAGCATTATTTACAATAGCCAATATATGGAAGCAACCTAGGTGTTCATCAATAGATGAACGAATAAAGAAGATGTGCTACATATAAGCTAGGATACTATTTGGCTATCAAAAAGCACATTTGTCATTTGCACCATGATGACCTGGAATGTACTATGCTTAGTGAAATAAGCCAGACAAAGACAAATACTGTATGTTATCACTTGTATCTGAAAAATAAAACAAACTACTGGATATAACAAAAAAGAAACAGACTCATAGATACAGAGAAGAAACTAGTGGTTACTAATGGTGAGAGGGAAGACAGGAGAGGCAAGATATGGGTAAGTGATGACTTTTTATGCATAGCTGTTTGTAACTCTTAAACTATAAGTATATATAGGACATAATAGTGAATATAAATAATATTGGCAATTATTAATGAAATATAATTGATAAATATTTCAAATTATTTTGTTGTACAATGGAAACTAATATGATACTGTAAGTCAAATATTCCTTGATTAAAAATAAATTTACAATGAAAATGAAAAAATAAAGGAGTTAAGGTGCTTAGCAAGATTATCTCATGAAATCCCCCTAATGGCACTAATAGCATTTTAGATCTGGTACTGCTTTCTCCATGTTGACTGTTATTCATGCTAAGTTCACATAGCTAGAACTTTAGGAGCTAGAATTCCAATGTAGATGTATCTTATTACAAAGATACATTCTATCCTCTCTAGCAGGCTTCCTGGAGACTTTCATCTCTTAGGTGTATTGAATAGTATGTGTATAAACATTATCTTCATTGGGAGTTCTTTTAGCATAAAACTAAAGGAGTATGGGGGATTATTTTTTCCTAAATATATAATGTATATTTACATTGTCTTTGTATAGAATGCCATATCTGTTGCAACTAACCTTGAATGGCAGCTTTCTGTTTGACAGGCCATTCATTTAATCTCTGTTACTTACTAGATTCCATAATAAACTCTGTGAGGAGTCAGAGATATGGCTCTTTTCTTTCAAAGAATGCCCCATTATGTTGAGAATAAAGGCTGATAGGCATGTAAAAAGATGTTATTTCCTGAGTACCAAGTGAGTTAGCTAATGAATAGTACTGTGCTGTGCTCAGTCATTTCCAACTCTTTGCTACCCCACGGACTCTTGCCTGCCAGGCTCCTCTGTCCATGCGATTTCCCAGGCAAAAATGCTAGAGTGGGTTGCCATTTCCTGAGGTCAAAAGAAGAAAATCACTTTGGAAGAGTAAAAAAAGGATTAAGTTTAACTTTCTAAAGTTGGTACAAATCCAATCAATACATAAGGCGATTCCTAATAAATTCAAGTTTACAAAAGCAGACAGTCTTATTTTCTTTCTTATTCCAAGGAGGTAAATGTCTTCTCTCTGGAAGTCCTTTGTGAAAATTAAACCTACCATTTATGCAGACTTCCTAGCAGTCTGCATATTTCTATTTCTTGGTTTGTTTGTTTAATATCTGTATCACTGGTAATTGGTAAGCATCTTTAAAGCAGGGATGGATCATATTCTGATTCCCTTTTAACTCCTCCATCCCATAGGAATTACTGTGGGCAAGAAGTCAATAAATTAGGTTCAAAGACATAAATAGTTGGCAAGAAGAGTAAGTAGTCAGATAGGACATTCGTACAAAATTAGACTATTTGGAGGTACTTTTATCTAGTCACTTATTTTTGAAAACATCAATGTGCATACTAATCCATAAAATTTTTATGACTTGAACACAAATTATGAATGACTTCCCATATTAATAAAGGTATCTAAATATCATTATAATGGCTCTATAATATTTTATTGTGTGATTGTGTCAATTAAGTCAGTGGTAATGTCCTGTTGCTAAACATTTAGTTTCTATTTCCTTTTACCAAAGCAGTGGCTACATTATACATTTTTTATATGTATTTTAAGATGTGCAATTGTTGAGACAAAAGATGTGAATAAATTTAGAGTATTTGGTAAACACTGTCAGAACTCTCTCCAGAGAAGATATAGCAAAGCATCTCTACATTTCAGTATAATTGCCATATTCTTCTGAGGCTTCCTGTAGTCCTTGGTTTGCAAGATTTTTTGTTTGTTTGTTTTTTGGTTGGTTTGGGGCTTTGGTTTTGTTTTTCAAGTAGGTTGCAGTATTATTTAGTATTCAGTGGACATAAATACTTGAAGAATAATTTCTCTCTTTGAAAGTATTCCTCCAACATATACAAATACCAGTGCGTTCTTTCTCTAAAAGAAAATTTAAGCAGAGAGAAATTAAATGCTGTTCAAATTCTGAAACTGTGAAAACATAACAATGGAAAAAACAAATAGAAAGTTTTCAAGCTACTCAGTGACTTTAGCAGCTGGTGGATCCTGCCATGCCTATTTTTGCACAGAATGAAAAAGACACAGCAGGTTCCTTTGGAACATCAAACTGAGAAAATTGACTACAGTTTTAACAGCCTTAAAAGAATTTTTTGGCAGAATGAATGACTATGCATAGTTGAGAAAAATGCCCCAATCTGTAGGAAAAATAATATAAAGAGGCTAAACAAGAATGTTGCTGCTTTTTCTTTTCATAACAATCTTCCACCTGTCCCTGACTGCAGTATTTAGGGAACCAAGATTTAGAGCGATAAAAGAACAGGAGGTTGCTGAGTGTAGGATGTAGGAGTGAAGGGTTAGGAGAACCTCAGAGGATTCAGAGCTGGAGACTTGAGTGATATGTAACCATGGGAGGTCTGGGAAGCAGGAAGCCAGCCTTAAATCCCAATTTAGCTATTTACTAATCCTGTGATCCTGGGCGGATACTATCCCTTTTCTGGCTCAGTTTCCACAATTTAAAATGAACATAGTATTAGTGTCTAGCTTTCTCTGTGTCTGGCTTTTATTAACATAGTTAAATGTGTCATTATTTTATAATATACTGTGAACTCAGTTAAGTCATTTTGTCTTTTGTCTCAACTTCTTCAGCTATGAAATTAGACAAAGTGATCATGTAATATCACATCTAGATTTGAAGGTCTATGATCCTGTGAGAACAATATCCTAGATGCTACCATTAGACTTAATTTGCTGATAATCTGAAGCCAATACAATAAATATAAATGAAGGATTGAAACAAAATGGGAGTGGGAAAGAGAGAAAGTAAAAAAAACAAGTCACCTTTACAAATAGAGTTTTTAATATCTACATTTATTATTCTGTACTATAACCACATAAAAATTATGATACATTACATAGGAAGCAAAGCCAGTAAAAATAATCATTTGTTCATTTCAAGAATAGCAGGACTCTTCCAGGGGTTTCCCAGGTGGCACTATTGGTAAAAAGCCTGCCTGCCTATGCAGGAGACATAAGTGACATGGGTTTGATCCCTGGGTTGGGAAGATCCCTTGGAGGAGGGCATGGCAACCCACTCCAGTTTTCTTGCCTGGGAAATTCAATAGACAGAGGAGCCCAGCAGGCTACATACAGTCCATAGGGTCGCAAAGAGTCGGACATGAATGAATTAACTTAGCACACAACACAAAGGATTTTTCCAACTTTTCTTCCAATATAAGGAAACCTCCTAGATGTTTTCTATTTTCAAACATTTAACTGTCCTCATGGTTTTTACTTAAGTTCAGAGTACTATAATTGCATTCAATAATTTTGGACATCCTAAATATATGATTAAAGTTTCACTTGAAATTAAGAAGTGGTTATATGTTGCTGGCTTTTTTCTGGATTATAATTTCAACCCCAGATGAGGGCTTCTAAACTCTGAGTTTTAGTTTCAAGGAATCCTGAAAACAGACAATATTTCGTATACACAAATAAATTTTCTTGGAAGACTGTTCATAGCATTCAAAAAATTTTCAAAGGCAAATTTGTTGCCACAAATGTTAAGAATCATTGCCAAACAGAATTATTTCTTGAAAACTTGACTTGACCATATTACTTACTGAATCATGACAGGCTATACAGTGCCTATTCAAACAATACTCCAAATAAATATTATGAAATGAATTAATAAATGATTGAGTAACAGTACCTGATAATGAGACTTTCCTTGAACATTCTATTTAAAACAAATCCCCAGGTCTCCACATCTCTCTTACTCATTTTTTCCCCAAAATTATTCACATTCATCTGATGAAACATATATTGATGGTCTTTCTCTTAGGACTAGAATGTAAACTCCAGAAGAGCAAGGTCATTGTCTGTGCTGTGTTTTATATTGCTTTTTCACTGCTGAACACACATTTCACATAGTAAACAATAAATATATACTGTAAAGATATTTCAAACAATTCACTTGATTTACTCTACAAATTGTGTCACTTTGAAGTTCAGATTTCTTTTACACGTTAGTTTCCTTCTAACCTCTGCTTTGAATATCTGTCAGTTGCAGACTTAATGATTATACTTTCTGTCCAAGTCAATGATAAAAATCTTCTAGAAGAACTAAGGTAGGGAAATTTATCACACAATGTCTAGTTTGATCTTGTTACATGCAATAGGTTATTTGATATCTAAAACCTGTAATCTCTTTTGTTTAACCAGATTTAATTCAGGCTTTTGCTAACTTCTTTTGTAAAGCAGATTCTGAATCTTAACGTGCCAGAATTAAACAGAACGCACTTGGTATGTGGGGGCTAAAAGCAGGTCAGAGAGATGATTCCTTTTACTACTTAATAGGTAGTAGGCACTTTGCTTGGCGCCTCCCCATTCTGTAGGTTGACTCTCTAGTTTAATGCGAACAATAGTCTTATACAGTAGATATTATGCCTTTACTTTTCCTATGGGCATAAGTCTCACACTTGAATTCTTGCTCTGCCAGTAACTGGTTATAATCTTTGACAATCATTTTAAGCTTCTGTTTCTTTATGAATAAACTAGGGGAGCATGACACTCAATGCCGATCAAAAGAGTGATGAAAATTTAATGCCTCTTTGTGTAAAATTATTTATGATAACCAGACATTATTTTCTATCATGCTACACACATTTGGACTTGACAACAGATCAATATTTATTAAACTTGACTATAATAAAAACTGTCAATATTTAAAATTTTGCAAATTTAATGTGCTGATATTTATATCATATTTTTGGCTTCTCCATTAGAAACAAAATGGTATAAAAATCTATATGCTGTGATTAGCCAACATAAGTCATTACTGAAATCGATATTAAAGAAACTAGAGGAACCTATAATATTTGGTTTAATTCTTCAAGCCATATACTCAAATAAATTATTTGACATAATCAAATATGTATTGCATGCATCTTTATATTCATACTAATGGGTATTTTACATGCACAGTAGTTTATGTCTTAAAAATAACTTTATGAAGTATATTTTGATATCCTAATTTTAGGGGTGAGAAAACTAAAAACCAGGTAAAATTAACTCACTCAGAGAGATGGTCACTGATGAAGATGAGATTCAAATCATTATCTTTCAGAAAGCAAAGCCCGTGTCTAACTATGAGGCTCATTCCTCTAGCTTTTCTAGCTGCTTTCTATTTGAAGCTGTTGTTTCTTAAATTCCAGCACCTTCTCTTCAGGCAATGTAGATGTGACTCAGGCTCCATTCCTAGGTTCTACCCTTCACTCTAGATTCAAGTCTAAAAGTTCTCAACAGTCTCGCCATGGACCATTCCTTGTATTGACTTCCCTATGCTAAAAGATTTCCCACAATTTATTGACCTAGTAGCCTTTCATTCAGTGATTCATCAGTCAAGCAGCCTCCTGTCTGACACATGGAGAAGAGCTCCCCAGAACCATAGAAGGTGAGAGAGCTTTATAGATCAAAGTGAGCAGGGACAAGTAAATTACACTGGGCCTTTGCTGGCTGGTTAAAGCTGGGTAACTTTATATGAAGCAAAGGGAAGTCTTGGTGTTGCGTTCAGTGACCTGTGCTGAACAGGCAAACACTGACAAGGTGACCTAGGCCTTCTTTCTTGGGATTGCTAAGCACAGAAACTTGGCTTTGATTTGTTGTCATGGGGCTCAGCATGAGCAACTCCATCTTGGGCCTATTCTGGTTACTTTAACACTTGTGAGATAGTCTTTTTCTGTGTGACAATTACTCTTTTCAGGATATATCTCTTTGTTACTCTGGTATAGCACTGGATTAATCTTACACAAATAAGATACTGTATTAATCAGCTAGGGCTGTCATAACAAAATATTAGATTGTTGGGCTTAAACAACAGAAACTTATTTTCCCACAGTCCTTAAGGCTGGAATTCTGAAATCAGTGTGCCAGCTTGGTTGGAGTCTGGTCAGAGCTCTCTGCTTGACTTGTAGATGGCTTGACCAAATTCTTGCTATGTCCACACAGAGCAGAAAGAGAACAAACTCTGTTGGCATCTTTTTATAGGGACCTATTTTATCAGGGCCCAATCTTTATGACTTCATTTAACCTTAATTAGTTCCATAAAGGCCCTATCTCTAAATTCAGTCACACTGGGGGTTAGAACTTCAGCATAAGGATTTTGAAGGGACACAGCTCAGTTTACAGCAATTACTATTCATGACAATTTGTGTCTGTTTTTCACTATCCTTTTATTCTTTTCCAAACCAAACTCTCCCATGTAAGAACTGCTACTGTTTCTTAATGAAAGACAAAAGGATATATAGCTATAAAGCTAGCCAATCTTTATATATCTCAGGTGACCCACAATGATCTCTACATACTGTAACTTACATTCTTAACTTGTCTCCACTCACAAGGCACCAAGGTTGGTCTTCCACTTAGTAGATGAAGAATGATAGTGTGCCAGCTCCCAGACTGGGTTAGAAAAGACTGGCTTTCATGCTTTCACCTTCTCTCTCCCTGTCTATCTCCCTCATTCTGTCTCCATCCTTCCCTTCTCCCTCAAATTCCACTGGTTGGACCTAAATCACTAAAGAAAGAAAACTAAGGAATAAAGTCTATATCAGGACAGAATAAAAAGGGATTCACTCAGAGGTCAATTAGAGGCCCCTTCCAAACCTGTGGCTCTAATACTGGTCTCTCCATTAAACTTCAGACCTGAATATCAAAATGTCTGCCTGTTGGACATTTCAACTTAAAACACAGTTTCTCAATACCAATATTATTGAGTTTTGGTCCATATAATTTCTTGTTAAGAGAATAGCCTGTTCATTACAGGATTTTCAGCAGCACTCCTGTCCGCTACTCATTACATGCCACTAGCACTAAGCTCCTATGGTGACAAACAAAAGTCGCCACTGATGAATGCTGCTTGGGAGTAAAAAATCACCACCCTATTGTTCAGACTTTGAAACTATCCTTTTATCTCTTATATCATTATCTCTTATATCATACTTTCTTTTCTTATTTCCATAATCCAGGAGATGGCAAAAAACTTAAACCAGTGTCTCAACACCAAACTGATTTTCGTGCTTATTTCTGCTTTCTCCCTCAATCCTAGCATGAAAATAATCATGAAATTCTTCCAGTTCTACTTCATTCACATATGTATCAAATTACTTTTATTTTCTTTATTGTATATAATAGTCCATAATTCCTGTTACTAAAGTCCATCAGACCACTCTTGGAAATTTCATTCTTCTCTTCCCTTGCCCTCAATAATTAACAACCAAAGAGAACTTTGGAATGAAAATATGGGGTAGCAATATAATAATTTACATGAGACTTCAGCAATTTATTNATCAAATTACTTTTATTTTCTTTATTGTATATAATAGTCCATAATTCCTGTTACTAAAGTCCATCAGACCACTCTTGGAAATTTCATTCTTCTCTTCCCTTGCCCTCAATAATTAACAACCAAAGAGAACTTTGGAATGAAAATATGGGATAGCAATATAATAATTTACATGAGACTTCAGCAATTTATTTTCTTTTTTTTATTTTTATTTTTTTTCATTTTTTATATTTTAAAATCTTTAATTCTTACATGTGTTCCCAAACATGAACCCCCCTCCCACCTCCCTCCCAACATCTCTCCGGGTCATCCCCATGCACCAGCCCCAAGCATGCTGCACCCTACATCAGACATGGACTGGCGATTCAATTCTTACATGATAGTATACCTGTTAGAATTCCCATTCTCCCAAATCANCCCCTGGGGGCCCACGTGATTTCCCCTGGTGGCCCACGTGATTTCCCCAGGTGGTCCACGTGATTACCCCTGGGGGCCCACGTGATTTCCCCTGGGGGCCCATGTGATTGCCCCAGGTGGCCCACGTGATTTACCCTGGGGGCCCACGTGATTTCCCCTGGGGGCCCACGTGATTTCCCCTGGGGGCCAGGTGATTTCTCCTGGGGCCCACGTGATTTCCCCTGGGGGAGCACGTGATTGCCCCTGGGGGCCCACGTGATTGCCCCTGGGGGCCCACGTGATTGGCCCTGGGGGCCCACGTGATTTCCTCTGGGGGCCCACGTGATTTCCCCAGGTGGCCCACGTGATTTCCCCTGGGGACCCACGTGATTGCCCCAGGTGGCCCACGTGATTTCCCCTGGTGGCCCACGTGATTTCCCCTGGGGGCCCACGTGATTTCCCCTGGGGGCCCACGTGATTTCCCCTGGTGGCCCACGTGATTTCCCCAGGTGGTCCACGTGATTACCCCTGGGGGCCCACGTGATTTCCCCTGGGGGCCCATGTGATTGCCCCAGGTGGCCCACGTGATTTACCCTGGGGGCCCACGTGATTTCCCCTGGGGGCCCACGAGATTTCCCCTCGAGGCCCACGTGATTTCCCCTGGGGGCCCACGTGATTTCCCCTTGGGGGCTCACGTGATTTCCCCTGGGGGCCCACGTGATTGCCCCTGTGGGCCCACGTGATTGCCCCTGGGGGCCCGAGTGATTTCCGCTGGGGGCCGACGTGATTTCCCCTGTGGGCCCACGTGATTTCCCCTGGGGGCCCACGTGATTGCCCCTGGGGGCTCACGTGATTGCCCCAGGTTGCCCACGTGATTTCCCTTGGGGGACCACGTGATTGCCCCAGGTTGCCCACGTGATTTCCCCTGGGGGACCACGTGATTGCCCCAGGTGGCCCATGTGATTTCCCCTGGGGGCCCACGTGAGTTCCCCTGAGGGCCAACGTGATTTCCACAGTTGGCCCACGTGATTTCCCCTGGGGGCCCTCGTGATTGCCCCTGGGGGCCCACGTGATTTCCCCTGGGGGCCCAGGTGATTTCTCCTGGAGTCCCTCGTGATTTCCCCTGGGGGAGCACGTGATTGCCCCTGGGGGCCCACGTGATTGCCCCTGGGGGCCCACGTGATTGCCCCTGGACACCCATGTGATTTCTCCTGGGGGCCCACGTGATTTCCCCCGGGGGAGCATGTTATTGCCCCTGGGGGCCCATGTGATTGCCCCTGGGGGCCCACATGATTTCCCCTGGGGNCACGTGATTTCCACTGGGGGCCCACGTGATTTCCCCTGGGGGCCCACGTGATTTCCCCTGAGGGCCCACGTGATTTCCCCAGGTGGCCCACGTGATTTCCACTGGGGGCCCACGTGATTTCCCCTGGGGGCCTACGNAAGCAACTTATGCAGCTCAATTCCAGAAAAATAAACGACCCAATCAAAAAATGGGCCAAAGAACTAAATAGACATTTCTCCAAAGAAGACATACGGATGGCTAACAAACACATGAAAAGATGCTCAACATCACTCATTATTAGAGAAAAGCAATTTATTTTCTGCTTAAGTTCAGTTCAGTCACTGAGTCATGTTCGACTGTTTGCGACCCCATGAACCAGAGCACACCAGGCATCCTTGTCCATCGCCAACTCCCGAAGTCCACAAAACCCATGTCTATTGAGACGGTGATGCTATCCAACCATCCCATCCACTGTAATCCCCTTTTCCTGCTGCCCTCAATCTTTCAGAGCATCAGAGTCTTTCAAATGAGTCAGATCTTCACATCAGGTGGCCAAAGTATTGGAGTTTCAGCTTCAGCCTCAGTCCTTCCAATGAACAACCAGGACTGATCTCCTTTAGGATGGACTGGTTGAATCTCCTTGCAGTCCAAGGGACTCTCAAGAGTCTTCTCCAACACCACAGTTCAAAAGCATCAATTCTTCAGTGCTCATCCTTCTTTATAGTACAACTCTCACAACCATACATGACCACTGGAAAAATCATAGCCTTGACTAGATGGATCTTTCTTGGCAAAGTAACGTCTCTGCTTTTTAATATGCTGCCTAGGTTGGTCAGAACCTTCTTCCAAGGAGTAAGCATCTTTTAATTTCATGGCTGCAGTCACCATCTGCAGTGATTTTGGAGCCCCCAAAAATAAAGTCTGACACTGTTTCCACTGTTTCCCCATCTATTTCCCATGAAGTGATAGGACCGGATGCCATAATCTTCATTTTCTGAATATTGAGCTTAAAGCCAACTTTTCCACTCTCCTCTTTTACTTTCATCAAGAGGCTCTTTAGTTCTTCTTCACTTTCTGCCATCAGGGTGGTGTCATCTGCATATCTGAGGTTATTGATATTTCTCCCAGCAATCTTGATTCCAGCTTGTGCTTCTTCCAGCCCAGTGTTTCTCATGATGTACTCTGCATATAAGTTAAATAACCAGGGTGACAATATACAGCCTTGACATACTCCTTTTCCTATTTGGAACCAGTCTGTTGTTCCGTGTCCAGTTCTGTTGCTTCCAGACCTGCATACAGGTTTCTCAAGAGGCAGGTCAGGTGGTCTGGTATTCCCGTCTCTTTCAGAATTTTCCACAGTTTATTGTGATCCACACAATCAAAGGCTTTGGCATAGTCAATAAAGCAGAAATAGATGCTTTCCTAGAACTCTCTTACTTTTCCAATGATCCAGCAGATGTTGGTAGTCTGATCTCTGGTTCCTCTGCCTTTTCTAAAACCAGCTTGAACATCTGGAAGTTCATGGTTCATGTATTGCTGAAGCCTGGCTTGGAGAATTTTGAGCATTACTTTACTAGCATGTGAGATGAGTGCAATTGTGCGGTATTGTGAGCATTTTTTGGCATTGCCTTTCTTTGGAATTGGAATGAAAACTGACCATTTCCAGTCCTGTGGCCACTGCTGAGTTTTCCAAATTTGCTGGCATACTGAGTACAGCACTTTCACAGCATCATCTTTCAGGATTTGAAATAGCTCCACTGGAATTCCATCACCTCCACTAGCTTTGTTTCTAGTGTTGCTTGCTGAAGCCCACTTGACTTCGTATTCCTGGATATCTGGCTCTAGGTGAGTGATCGCACCATCGTGATTATCTGGGTCATGAAGATCTTTTTTGTATAGTTCTTCTGTGTATTTTTGCCACCTCTTCTTAATATCTTTTGCTTCTGTTAAATCTTTACATGAAATGTTCCCTTGGTATCTCTAATTTTCTTGAGGAGATCTCTAGTCTTTCCCATTCTATTGTTTTCCTCTATTTCTTTGCATTGTTCGCTGAGGAAGGCTTTCTTATCTCTCCTTGCTAGTCTTTGGAACTCTGCATTCAAGTGGGTATATCTTCCTTTTGTCCTTTGTTTTTTTGCTTCCCTTCTTTTCACAGCTATTTGTAAGCCTCCTCAGACAACCAGTTTGCCTTTTTGCATTTCTTTTTCTTGAGGATGGTCTTGATTCCTTTCTCCTGTACTATGTCACGAACCTCCATCCTTAGTTCATTAGGAACTCTGTCTATCAGATCTAGTCCCTTTAATATATTTCTCACATCTACTGTATAGTCATAAAGGATTTGATTTAGGTCATACCTGAATGGTCTAGTGGTTTTCTCCACTTTCTTCAATTTCAGCCTCAATTTGGCAATATTTCTAAATGCCCACTTAAAAAAAAATTCAATGAAATGGTAAATAGTAAAGTCAAATGTTATGAATAACTGCCAAAGACAATAAAGTTCACAAAATTTAAACTTACAAGGGCTATACTCTTACATTCCTCTAAACAAAGTTTTCAGCAGAAAGATTTTTCTAAAGTGAATTAGGCCACTCAGTAAGGTGCTATCTGATTTATTTGACTTGGAACTTAAAGTAAATGAAAGAAGATGAATAGATCAATGATAATATTAAATTTTTAAAAAGGGACATAAAATATTAGATGCAGAATCCAAATCTCTTAGAGATGGACCATGGGAAAAGCATGAGACATCTTTATAATTATCTAGGTTTATATCTTAGAATGTCCCAAAGAAACTGTCATTCCACATCAAGTGGATGGTCATTTTCTCTTCTCCTACAAGATTACAAAAAAGGACCTCATGAATAAAAAGCAGGATCTATCTATGGAATTCTTCCTTTTCTGAATTCCTGGACACAGTTTCAACAGGTGTATGTGTTGAGAGGGAGGTCTAAAACAACAATAATAAATAATGCTCTGGACAAAAGCTGGGTGTCCTAAACTCAATTTTAGCACTTCTAGTACTCTCCTCTCAAAAGGAGCATTCAGTTCAGTTCAGTCGCTCAGTCGTGTCGGACTCTTTGCGACTCCATGAATCGCAGCACGCCAGGCCTCCCTGTCCATCACCATCTCCCGGAGTTCACTCAGACACGTCCATCAAGTCTGAGATGCCATCCAGCTGTCTCATCCTCGGTCGTCCCCTTCTCCTCCTGCCCCCAATCCCTCCCAGCATCAGAGTCTTTTCCAATGAGTCAACTCTTCGCATGAGGTAGCCAAAGTACTGGAGTTTCAGCTTTAGCATCATTCCTTCCAAAGAAATCCCAGGGTTGATCTCCTTCAGAATGGACTGGTTGGATTGCCTCGTAGTCCAAGGGACACTCAAGAGTCTTCTCCAACACCACAGTTCAAAAGCATCAATTCTTTGGCGCTCAGCCTTCTTCACAGTCCAACTCTCACATCCATACATGACCACAGGAAAAACGATAGCCTTGACTAGATGGACCTTAGTTGGCAAAGTAATGTCTCTGCTTTTGAATATGCTATCTAGGTTGGTCATAACTTTTCTTCCAAGGAGTAAGCATCTTTTAATTTCATGGCTGCAGTCACCATCTGCAGTGATTTTGGAGCCCCCAAAAATAAAGTCTGATACTGTTTCTACTGTTTCCCCATCTATTTCCCATGAAGTGATGGGACCATATATCATGATCTTCGTCTTCTGAATGTTGAGCTTTAAGCCCACTTTTTCTCTCTCCTTTTTCACTTTCATCAAGAGGCTTTTTAGTTCCTCTTCACTTTCTGCCATAAGGGTGATGTCATCTGCATTCCTGAGGTTAGATTCTACCATTTAAGGGTTCAGTCCTATAAGTTTCCTATCCAACCCCTACTGTAGACCTTAGTTAAAAGCCAAGGTTGTTACATTTGCTTCTAACTAACTGGTTACTGGAGAAGGCAATGGCACCCCACTCCAGTACTCTTGCCTGGAAAATCCCATGGATGGAGGAGCCTGATAGGCTGCAGTCCATGGGGTCGCTAAGGAATGGACACGACTGAGAGACTTCCCTTTCACTTTTCACTTTCATGCATTGGAGAAGGAATAGCTAGATAGAAAAGATGCCTAGGGCAATGTATGGGGAGAGGGCCCAGAGCTTCCATGCTCTCTGCAAACACACCACTCTCCCAGCCTCCCAGTGTGTTCACCAAACTCAAAACTCTCTGAACCCTATACTTCGTTTTTTGTGGAGGAATCATTATACAGGTATGACTGGTTAACTCACTGACCATGGTCATTTTTCCAATTCCCAGGCACTCTCCCTCCCTAGAGGTCAGGGTATAGAAGAAAAAGTTCCACACCTCTAATCATGTGGTTATTTCTAGGGGAAGAAACCTTTATCCTTAGGTGAGATCCAAAAGTAATCTCATTAAAATAACAGAAGACACATTTGTTCCCTTGGTCAATTGTGAAATTCCAACAACTTTAGAGATTGGTGCCAGAAACAGTCACTAAGACCAAACACAGATTTCTTATAAGCCACAATATAATACTCCCTGTAATAGGTTTAATACCATGGCACAGCAGAAATGGACAGGGAAGCCTGGCGTGCTGCAGTCCACGGGGTCTCAACGAGTCAGACACAACTGAGAGACTGAACTGAACTGATGGTAGAAAGGCTGCAGTGAATTTGTAAACTGGCAGTTATACCCATGTTTACCAACAGGTTATCCACATGTTAGAAAAGAGAAAATTCTAAGTTACAAGATGTTCTGCAGCTGGCAACTTTTGCCATCTGGAAAGAAGAATTTATCAAGGGAGAGACTGTTAAGGGGGGAAAAAAAAAAAAACCACAAGACTTCTTTCTGAGCCAGTGAGACTTTCAGCTTACAGGAAGCTAAATCAAGTAATAAATGGCAAGCATCATGAGACAGTTTCTATGGACCTCAGAAGAAAACCCATAGAAATAAACTCTCTGTTGTTGCTTAATCGCTAAGTCATGTTCAAAAAAACCAAGGGCTGATTTTATTAGAAAAATCAATAAATAAGTGCAATTAAAGTAAAATAGAATAAGTAAAAAGTAAACATTAGAAAAACAAGCCATTGAAAAAATAGTTGAAATCCAAAAATTAAATAAGTAGAGAAAAATCAGAGATGCAAATCAATTTTGAAAATATTATTATCTTAACCAACATTATGAAATAATTTTGAATATATATGAAATTACTATTTTCTGAGTAATATAAACTACTAAGATTTATCTGATATCATATAGAAATTCTCAAGTTCTAGAGAATATAGAAATTTTGAGAATATAAAGTAGCTGCCCTTTAAGCACGGTTCAGACCAGATAGTAACATAATTCCCTTGAATCTTCAAGAAGAAATACTAACTCTCTCTAAATTGGTCCAAAACATAAAGAGTAGCCAGAATATAAGTTTATTGAAATCAGCCTTATATTGACCTCAACTTTACAAATTTACTCACTAAAAATAATGACTAATATCATTACAAAAACAAAAATAAGCAAAAAATTTAAAATATATTAAAATCTGAAAATATGACCAAATTAAAATCAATAGGTTGTACTTAAACTAGGGAGACAAACAGTTCAATATTGTGTGTGATCAGTCGCATCTGATTCCTTGTGACCCCAATGGACTGTAACTCTCCAGGCTCCTCTATCTAAGGGATCCTCCAGGCAAGAAGACTGGAATGGGTTGCCATTTCCTTCTCCAGGGGATCTCCCTGACCCAGGGATCAAACCCGAATCTCTGCTTTCACAGGCGGATTCTTTACCGTTGAGCCACCTGGGAAGCCTAAGAATTCATTAATATAATCAGCAATATTTGTCAAAAGGTGAACAAGGAGACGACATGTATAATTAGGGCCCACCTATATAAATTATTGTAGTGCTATATAAGAGAAATAAATGTCAGTTTTAGAAAAATTAAGCTAAGGTTGTAAGTATTCTGAATTGTACATTTTATTAATTGGGTTGAGAAGGGGAGCTCATCACAGAAGAGTGTGCATAATGTAGTTTCTTAATATGTCAAAGAGAGGGCAATTTTCTTTCCCCTTTCTAAGTTCTTCTGGCTGGTCTAAGAATTAAATTGACATGAGACAGATTAACAGGAGAAAAGCTCCTTGGAAGAAAAGTTATGACCAACCTAGACAGCATATTAAAAGCAGAGACATTACTTTGCCAACAAAGGTCTGTCTGGTTAAAGCTATGGTTTTTCCAGTAGTCATGTATGGATGTGAGACTTGGACTATAAAGAAAGCTGAGCGCCAAAGAATTGATGCTTTTGAACTGTGCCGTTGGAGAAGACTCTTGAGAGGCCCTTGGACAGCAAGGAGATCCAACCAGTCAATCTTAAAGGAAATCAGTCCTGAATACTCATTGGAAGGACTGATACTGAAGCTGAAACTCCAACATTTTGGCCACCTGATGTGAAGAACTAACTCATTGGAAAAGGCCCTGATGCTAGGAAAGATTGAAGGCAGGAGGAGAAGGGGACAACAGAGGATGAGATGATTAGATGGCATCACCGACTCAATGGACATGTGTTTGAATAGACTCCGGGAGATGGTGATGGACAGGGAGGCCTGGTGTGCTGCAGTCCATGGGGTCACAAAGAGTTGGACACGACTGAGTGACTGAACTGAACTGAACTGATGTGTGGTCCTCTATCACCTTGTGCTTAATTGCTCAGTCTTGTCTGACTCCGAAATTCCATGGACTGCAGCCCGTGAGACTCCTCTGGCCACGGGATTTTCCAGGCAAGAATACTGGAGTGGGTAGCCATTCCTTTCATCAGAGATTCTCCCCAACCCAGGGATCAAACCTAGGTCTCCGTCAATTCAGTCACTCAGTCGTGTCTGACTCTTTGTGACCCCATGAGTTGGAGCATGCTAGGCCTCCCTGTCCATCACCAACCCCCGGAGTTCAGTCAGACTCACGTCCATCGAGTCAGTGATGCCATCCAGCCATCTCATCCATACCTCCTATATGTACACCATGGATCCAGGAAAACTGAGTAACTTGCTAAAATGGATGAAACTCATCTCAAATACCATCTTCACCAAAGATAATTGAGAATGTTCAGAGTTAAGGTTAGGGACTTGAAAAAGGAGGAAAGCAATTCACATGAGATCAGTTCAGTTCAGTTCAGTCACTCAGTCATGTCCGACTCTTTGCGACCCCATGAATCACAGCAAGCCAGGCCTCCCTGTCCATCACCATCTCCCAGAGTTCACTCAGACTCACGTCCATCGAGTCCGTGATGCCATCCAGCCATCTCATCCTCGGTCGTCCCCTTCTCCTCCTGCCCCCAATCTCTCCCAGCATCAGAGTCTTTTCCAATGAGTCAACTCTTCGCATGAGGTGGCCAAAGTATTGGAGCTTCAGCTTTAGCATCATTCCTTCCAAAGAAATCCCAGGGCTGATCTCCTTCAGAATGGACTGGTTGGATCTCTTTGCAGTCCAAGGGACTCTCAAGAGTCTTCTCCAACACCACAGTTCAAAAGCATCAATTCTTCGGCGCTCAGCTTTCTTCATAGCCCAACTCTCACATCCATACATGACCACAGGAAAAACCATAGCCTTGACTAGACGGACCTTAGTCGGCAAAGTAATGTCTCTGCTTTTGAATATACTATCTAGGTTGATTATAACTTTTCTTCCAAGGAGTATGCATCTTTTAATTTCATGGCTGCAATCACCATCTGCAATGATTTTGGAGCCCAAAAAAATAAAGTCTGACACTGTTTCTACTGTCTCCCCATCTATTTCCCATGAAGTGATGGGACCAGATGCCATGATCTTCTTTTTCTGAATGTTGAGCTTGAAGCCAAATTTTTCACTCTCCTCTTTCACTTTCATCAAGAGGCTTTTTAGCTCCTCTTCACTTTCTGCCATAAGGGTGGTGTCATCTGCATATCTCAGGTTATTGATATTTCTCCCGGCAATCTTGATTCCAGCTTGTAGAAAATAAAATATTTGGTAAATAAATGCTTGCTGGGCCACACAGAGACAAACAGCAGACTCCCTATCTCTAGGCCCTACCAAGTGTTCCCCACCACATCTGGCCCATATTCTTTGCTGATATCTGATGATAGCTCAACTTCAGAACAGGTCCTTTATCTGACTTCTTTAAGCAGCTAAGGAGAAGGTACAAAGGAAGACTTCAGTCTTTGTTTCTTAAAAATAATTAGCCTAAATTAATCCTCATGCTAAAGGATTTTTTAAAAATTTTACTCCCCTGCAATAATCATTTAATCCTAATAAGAATTCCTGGAATAGAGAAATGATCCTTTAACATGGAAAATTAGACTACATGAAAATAAAATACTTCTGTGTAGAACAAACTGGTATTAAGTCACATGAGAAATCAGTGGGAAATTTTTATATAAGATTGAAAAATTGCTTTCTAAATATATAATAAGCACATCTAAGGGATTTTAAAATATTTTTTAAAGCAACTTACTTTTTGAAGAGGCAAAATACATAAAGAGTTTACAGAAGAGGAAAAAAAAAGGATGCTTCATAACTCTGTAAAGAGGTACCTACTCTGTTCAAAATAAAGATGTGAAAATACATAAACAGACTATTAGAGCTCAAATTCCTGGTTGTACACAAAGATACTGTTGAGGATGAAGAAATATTCCCCTTTGCCTCTATCAAGTTTTTGTGGATAGACTAATTATTCAATTGATACAAGACAAATTAACAGGCGAAAAGGACATTTTAATTTATTTGCACAGAGGTCTCATAGAGATAGGACCTAAGATGTGGCCAAAGCAGATAGCTTTTATACTTTTTAGGAAAGCAATAAATCTGTGAGGAATTGACAGAACCAAAGACCTAGGTTTGGGGTGTTTGATTAGTATAGAATCTAAACGGAGTTTGGGCTTGGGATAATGAATTAAAGAAGAAATAAGATTTGTCTATACAGGCTTCTCAGTGTGAATTCCCGTCTCTGGCATTAAGGATGCCCTTCCAACTCCACATGCAGGGAATTTACCCTCAACATGGGAGATTTCCTGCTTTGTGGAAGACAGAACGAGTTTCAGAATGCCCTTTTTTGGAGTGGGGTGGAAGGGAAGAATTATGCAATAGCCCTTATTGAGAAACACACAGGTAAAACTCACTGTGATCATAAAAGAAGAAGGCAGGGTACAAGAAGCATGAGGGAACTGACAGGAAATCTATAAGGATTCTGACAATCATGATTATGTGGAAACCTCTAGGAACATTATGAGAATTTGTTTTCCTAAGTTACTTAGAAGAACTAGGTGAATGAATGAATGAATTTGTGCCTAATAGTGTCCGATTCTTTGTGGCTCTGTGGACTGTAACCCACCAGCCTCCTCCCATCCATGGAGTTTTCCAGGCAAGAATACTGGAGTGGCCTACCATTTCCTTCTCCTGGGGATCTTTCCCACCCCAGGGATCAAACCCATGTCTCCTGTGGCTCCTGCATTGCAGGCAGACTCTTTGCCTCTTGAGCCACCAGGGGAGGTCAGTCCTAATTTCAGAGTCAAAGCCAAGACATAATTTCTTATCAAAGATGCAGGAAACTGTCACATGATCCCCCTAGTTGGGGGATTCATAAGCTGATTCATAAGCTTTTAAAAAGGGAAATGAGTAACAAATTCTGGTAGAGCATGCCAGTTGTCAGTAAAGTCTAGGAAGTGATTTTGTTTTGTCCCCAAATAGCAAGTCAGAATGCCCTTCTTACATTGCCATTTCTTAAGTTACTTTAATTTAAAATAATCAATATCCCACTGTAGCATATTTGGTGTGGTACATGCTGAATCCCAACATTAGGGAGGCTATAAAACATTCAGTGATAGCATAAATGAGCACAAGCCCTTCAAAGAGCAAATGAGAGAAAATATTCAAAATTAAATATATGAATACTCTTAAATTATCGTTTCTAGTAACATTTTACAGAGAAACCCACATACGCTTGTAGAAGTATGTGACTAGAAATATCTGCCCAAGGGAGTCTTTGTGGATTGCCCCAGGAATTGGTTCATCGTTCCTATTAATTGTTCTCACATCTCCCTTACTGAGCCTTATTAAGGTGTTCATCTCTCTGTAATATATTTACCTACTCTCTAACCACTTTTCTTTCTACTTTTAAATCACTGGAGGGCAGGAATTTCTAAATAATTGTATATCCAGGAATCTTTTGCTGTATAATATCTGAAAAAAATTAAGTGCTAAAGAGATACTTCTTGAATATTGAATGAAAACAATGTAAGCAATAGACTGTATCGCTGTTACTGGTAAGGAAGTATTATACTGAATCACTTAAAACTATAGAATTTCTCATATTCCCACTTGGTTTTATTGCAGGGAAATACTATGTCGGTGCTGTAGGTATTTTAACTTCTGTATTTCTTCATTTCTTCCCTTTTGTTCTTTACACATCTCAGGTGAGAAAACAGCTCTCAAATGCTAGAAAGTGTTATGTCTGTGATACACAGAAATAATAACACTGGAAGCAACACTCTCCTTGCTTCTTACTCCTGGGTGTTCTCTTGTGTTTGTTTTTAATATTTGCCTTTTCTCCAAGCTTCCAAGTTTTCTTTACATTGTGTAAGATTGCTTCCTGATTACTAAAAGCCAAGGGAAACATGACTTAAGTGAGAAACTAAGATATGCTTTGAAGAGGACATTCCTCCTTCATGTCAGCGGTAAGGAGATAAGCAGAAAGTTATTGCTAATGGATAGAGAAGCACATAGCTGGTGTCAGGTGTGGGAATGTGACAGAATGAGCCATCTGGGGGCCCTGTATGATGTTTGTGAGGAATGGGGATTTGGGGAACAGGTATAAACAAGCAAATTTGCAAATTGATACTAATTGCAGAAAAGTTAACAGATAAGTGAAAATACCCGAATTAATGGTAATGATAATTAGTATTGATAACAAAAAGTGCTAATAATCTTACAAACTTGATTTATTAAGAGTTGCTTTTCCAGGAAGAAAACATATTCTCTCGCATTCCAAGCCAAAAAGCTTTAAAGTCAACCAATTGTGAAAGACTCAAAATTTGCATATTGGCTTTGCTCACTTTGTCCTTACAATTGGCTAATTGAGCATTCCACTGGTTTTCCTGGAGTCTCTGTAAGAAACCAGCTCTTCTGAGTTCTAAAATTTAGGCTACTTTTTGTTGTCAACACTCAACATCAAATGTATTGGTGGTGGTGAAGTGTACCTTGAAATAGCAAAGCCTAAAACAAAGCACACAAGACAGCATCTGAAAAATGCTCTCTTCCCAGTTTGTTGTTATGCGCACTGCCATAACCCCAGAGGAACTCAGAGAGTTATTAAAATATTGCACTTTCATAACCCTTATAATGTGGGTCTCTCTAAATCAGGCTGTCTGTTGGAACAAATCTGGTTCTCTCACAGGCTGACAATGTCTTATGCCAAGAAAATCTCCTCAGAAATCCTGGCCAGACTTCCCTGGTGATCCAGGGGTTAAGAATCTGCCTGCCAATGCAGGGGACACAGGATCCATCCCTGGTTCAGGAAGATGCCACATACCTCGTGGCAACTAAGCCCATGCATGACAATTACTGACCCCATGTGCCACAGCTACTGAAGCCCATGCGCCCTGGAGACCATGCTCCAAAGCGACAACAAAAGAAGACACTATAATGAGGAGCTGGCAACTAGAAAGCAGCCCCTGTTCACTGTAACTAGGGAAAAGCCTGGTGCAGCGACAAAGACCCAGCATAGCCAAGAACTAATTAAATTTTGAAAAACCTGAGCAAAGTTCTCAGTCTTATAAATTTCCCATAATTCATAAAGAGTCATGGTCGCAGTGAAAGGAGTAAGAGTTTCCAATATCAGCAACAAGTATATATGAGACATAGCTAAAATAACATGTTTTGAGCCTGATGAAATATCAAAGGAGATAGTATCCTTGTCTCCTAGTTTCTGTGGAGGGTAAAAGCCAAACTTGGATGGGTGTTAATCAGCAAACATAGAAGGCCTAATCAAAGAAAACAATTTTTTGCAAAATTAGGAATAATTCAATGGGCTGAACATATTCTGTTGATTAACCTCTACTCAAAAGTCCTCCAGTACTTTTCTATTAACTTGCTTCGATGTTTAAAAATGTCCCACCTTTTCTCTCAGGCTAATTAATTTCAGTATCTCTCTTCCACTGCAATAATCTTAATGCCATGTGGGCTAGGGAACATAATTATCAATTTGAATATGGCTTTGTGAATGATGCAGTTTTGCCAAATGTTGGTAATACATCAGGATTGCTTCATACCCTCCAAAATCCGTAGTCTACATGACATTCATTCATAGTCTGTGGTAATCAGAAATAACTAAAGCGTTACTCTGCAAAAGGCATAACTGCTACTGAGCTATTCTACATCTAGAATAACTACCGTGCTGAAGACATGCGGCAGATACATGGAAACATGGACAGTGAAAATCTTTTTATATTCAATCGGTTTATGAAAAACAAGAATAAAAATGTCAGTGGACACCAGAAGCTGCTTTAATTTTGACCTGTAAAAAGTACCATGATGTTCAAAATCAGAATTTTGATTGTTAGTATGCTCAGTTGTATCATACTCCTCCCAGCCCCATGGACTGTAGCCCACCAGGCTCTTCAGTCCATGGAATTCTCCAGGCCAGAATACTGGAATGGGTAGCCATTCCCTTCTCCAGCTGATCTTTCCAACCCAGGGACTGAAGCCAGGCCTACATGGCAGGCAGATTCTTTACCATCTGAGCCACCAGAGCAAAGCAGCAGAATTTTAATTCTGGAAAGCAAATGATAAACTAATATAGTATATTTTATAGAAGTAGAAATACTTCTAAATGCTTCTCACTATAGAAAAGCATAAGATTAACAAAACAAGGATTAATAATGACAGTCCTGTCACTATTAATTTAAAAGTAACATGTAGCAGCCTTAATATTTAGGTCCCTTTACCAATGACATTGGGATTCCTCTATCTGTGACCTTTGGCCTTTTATAAAGGCCAAATGATATGAGTTTAAGCATATAGTAATTTGATTGCTTTTTATTTGGAAAATAAATGTAAATATAACATTCTTAAATCTCTTAGTATTTCTGGGCGTCAACAAAAGAATGAATAAAAGTTTGGATCACTTATGTCCTAAATCCTAGCCTCCTTGATGAGATGTGTAAGTTTGACCAATGGTTAAAATAAGCCATTTCTCATGTAATGAAATGTTTGTGGTGTGTCTTATCAATTTAAGTACTGAATAGAATTTTCCCTGGAAAACACAAAATCAAAAATATCTGGCATATAAAAGCTACAGATAAGACAACTAGAAAGGTGTCATATACAATAACAAAGATAAATTAGTCAATTATCTTTTTTGAAAAAGTATTGTTTCATTTTATGTAATATATCTTTCTTCTTAAAATATTTAACACCTGCTACTAAATGATGCTATATGTGGATTCCATATTGTATTATATTCAAATAAAATTTTGAAATCTGTCAAGAACTTTATGAATCTCAGAATTTTGGGTTTGCTTATTCCAATAGGCTCAGTCTAATGGAAAGTAAGCACTAGTGAGGACACAGACAAAACTATTTTGAATTTGAGTGTGTCTATTAAAAATGATTTGTGCCATGCTCAACCAAGGTCAGCCTGGTCATTTGAAGAAAAATATACACATAGGTGAATGGATATACCTCTCTAAATGCTTTTAATCTGCAACATCTGCTCAAATAACACATTTTCTATTTTCATTACTCAAGTCACACTCTTTAATAGTTTGTTACTGATGTTGCAAATTTTTAGTAACACTATTGTGCTAACTTTTTTGAAAGTATCACTGTTTAACACAATGTTACTCTGAATTCTTAACATTTGCTTTGCTCTAAGAAAAGTTATGACCAACCTAGATAGTATATTCAAAAGCAGAGACATTACTTTGCCGACTAAGGTCCGCCTAGTCAAGGCTATGGTTTTTCCTGTGGTCATGTATGGATGTGAGAGTTGGACTGTGAAGAAGGCTGAGTGCCAAACAATTGATGCTTTTGAACTGCGGTGTTGGAGAAGACTCTTGAGGGTCCCTTGGACTGCAAGGTGATCCAACCAGTCCATTCTGAAGGAGATCAACCCTGGGATTTCTTTGAAAGGAATGATGCTACAGCTGAAGCTCCAGTACTTTGGCCACCTCATGAAAAGAGTTGACTCATTGGAAAAGACTCTGATGCTGGGAGGGATTGGGGGCAGGAGGAGAAGGGGACGACTGAGGATGAGATGGCTGGATGGCATCACGGACTCGATGGACGTGAGTCTGAGTGAACTCTGGGAGATGGTGATGGACAGGGAGGCCTGGCTTGCTGTGATTCATGGGGTCGCAAAGAGTCGGACATGACTGAGCGACTGAACTGGACTGAATAGGCATGGTGGCAAGTCTGTCTTCTGCTTGCTATCTTATTTTAGTGCAGGAAAGTTTTAACATTAACTGGACAAGAGTTAAATAACATGTTACCTAATCTTGAACTCATCGTTTTACCTGAGTGAAACAATTGTAATCAAGTTTATGTATAGCTCTATTAAATATGTATCATTGTTTTGCTTTCCCATGAACCAAGACTTAACCTTTCAACCAACATAGTTTTTATATTGATATTATGTCTCATAAATTCATAATAACTTGATTAATCTGAGATTTTAACTGCCTTGGGTCTTGTGAACATATTAATTACAAAAGCATTCAAAGTGTCTAAAGCTGTCTATATTACATTGACTCACAGCAGTTGTTATAACTCCGAGGCTTGGGGTGAAGCACAGGATCTCAATCACTAGAGATAATAAAAGTCACAGTGTCATTAAAACAGAAAAACTGGACAGGCTGATGAAATGTTCCAATGGGCAAGTGCAAGATGAGCTAGACAGGTGTCAATGGCTGAAAAAGTAAAATTTGGGAGTGGGGGGAGGGAGCAGTAGGATAGAATGAGGATGGATCAGAACCAATTCTCAAAGACAAGGTGAGAAGAAGAATCAGTACCTTGGGTAGCTGATCTACTTGGAGAGAGGCAAGATAGAAAGCACAGAGTTGGGCTCCAAAGAGGCAAGGGCTTTCAAAAGCAAGTGTTCACGGGTTTTCAGAGGGCTGCGCTGTGACTCACCACTGCGGTCTGGCCTCCAAGCCAAATCTAATGGGATGCAAGACAAACAGGACCGAAACTCCCTCAGAAACTTGATTCGACAGAGTAGGAAAAAAATGAGAAGATGTTAATATTTTACATTTAAGGGTAATCAAGGCTTACTCTGTGAAAACAGCTCAATAATTGAGAGGGCCTACAACAACAGATTTGATCTTCTGTTTTCCCCAGGTACTATTTTGTCACACAAAAGACAACAATAACAACAAAAATCTACAAAATAAGCACTTGAATATCATACACACACACACATACACACACACACACACACACATATATATATAACAAAGTTACAAAACAATCAGAACAACATTTTTAAATCTGTTATGTTATTATGGTTTAATAAATAGCATGTATCTTCTTAAACTCCTAGAGAGTTATTTAGCAATGTGAATCAAGATAATTTCATTTTCTATATCTTAAAAATCAACCATTCAAGGAACCAAATTCTTTCTTAAAAAAATATGTATTTTAAGAGAAGACAAAATTAATAACTTGAACCAGTATTTCCCCCACACCTCCCTCAAACTGAGATTTTTTTAAAATGTCATAGTTATATACATTTGGAAAATAGAATGTATTATATACTGTTCAAAGAAGTATTAGCACTGTTGCAGAAAACCTCAAAATCTGTATCGTTTACAAAAATGGAAGCAGATTTTCTTCATGTCAGCTCATTACTGTCAGTTGCAACCATGTCTTCATCCAGAGACTTAGGCTTAGTGAACAGTTCCTATCTGGGACATGCTGGCTGATGACAGAGGAAAAACTCATGGTGGAAACACATGATATGTCAAATTTTTGTTCATAAATAGCACATGTTCACTTTTGTTCTTTTCTGCCCCCACCAAAACCAGGCCAGTGGAGGAGTAATCAGGATCCTCTCAAAGGACTTTCAAGTAATTGGGACAATAATACAGTGTAATTCTTACACATATACCCTCTTCTTTGATAGTCACATGTGTATTAAGGTTTTGAAGAATTCTGAAGTAAAAAAAAAAAAAAAAGACTTTAAAATCAACTTTCATTTACATTAGAAGTAGGTTGCCATTTATCAGAAGATGCCACCATTTATAACATATAATTAGGATCCTAGAAAGTCACTCTTTCATTGTTTGCCTGTTAGGTTAGAATTTCTGTGGCTATATAAGCAACTTAAGTTACCAGTTTCATCCAAATGACTTGAGTTTTTTCTTTTCATTAGAAAAAATAATGAAACCTCTTTTTGAAGAAACTTGAAATCAGTTTCTTTCAGTTTACCATAACTTACTTCACTGTGATATTTAACTAACATAAAAAAATGATTCCCTCTAGTCTTTTTCTGGTCCCGCCAAGTTTCACAGTCACACTACTCTGTGCTTCCTTGGTCTGGATGCAATTTCCCACTGTTGTTCTCTCTTGCAGAATTTCCTCTGAAATTTTTAGTTCTTGTTTCACAGTAACAAGTCTCTATGTTTAACCTATTCCTAATGTCTTTTCTACCTCATTTTAATTCATCTTACTTGAACATACTTCTCCTTGATATTATCTGTTCACACTCAGTACTACTATTCCCATCTGCTAAGCAGCACATTATCATGTATCATAAGGGACAGAGTTTGGGGAAATTATTTCCAGACTCACAGGCCAGCAGAGTTCTGGTTTAGAGTCCACTAACGACAGTCATTTCTATAAGACTTGGAAGCTAGATGAAGAGCACTAGTAGACTGACATTCAGCTGAGTCTGGAGCCGAATATCCAATGGAGTTGATGCTTCCTCCTCTCAATCTCCCACTTTTGGCTAGCTAGGATTCTTTTTTACACTTATAAAAAAAAAAAAACTTTATTGAAATATAACTTAAATGCAATTAAGTATACTCACAGGATTTTAGTATATTCACAGGGTTGTGCAGCCACCACCACAATCAATTATAGAACATTTCATCACCCTAAAAAGAAAGCCCATATCACTAAGCTGATATCCCTTATCCCTAAGCCCATATCACTAATCTTCCATAGTCCTAGGCAATCACTAATCTATCTGTCTCTATAGGTTTGCCTATTCTGGCCTTTTCACAAAAATGGAACTGTGTGTGACCTTTTGTGACTGGCCTCTTTCGCTTAGCATAGTGTTTTTAAGGTTCATGTGTGCTGCATAATATATCAGCACTCCATGTATTCTTATTGCTGAGTATATTCCATTGTGTGGAATATTTTATTTATCTATTCATGTACATGTGGGTGGATACTACTTTTGGGCTATTATGCATCACTTCAGTTCAGTTCAGTCGCTCAGTCATGTCCTACTCTTTGTGACCCCATGAACCGCAGCACACCAGGCCTCCTTGTCCATCACCAACTCCCAGAGTCCACCCAAACCCATGTCCATTGTGTCAGTGATGCCATCCAGCCACCTCATCCTCTGTTGTCATCCCCTTCTCCTCCTGCCCTCAATCTTTCCCAACATCAAGGTCTTTTCAAATGAGTCAGTTCTCTACATCAGGTGGCCAAAGTATTGGAGTTTCAGCTTCAACATCAGTCCTTCCAATGAACACCCAGAACTAAACTCCTTTAGGATGGACAGGTTGGATCTCTTTGCAGTTCAAGGGACTCTCAAGAGTCTTCTCCAACACCACAATTTAAAAGCATCAATTCTTCTGCACTCAGCTTTCTTTATTGTCCAACTCTCACATCCATACATGACCACTAGAAAAACCATAGCCTTGACTAAATGGACCTTTGTTGGCAAAGTAATGAGTACTTCTGTAAACATTTGTGTACAAGTGTTTGTGTGGCTATATATTTTCATTTCTTTGGGTATATGCCTAGAGTAGAACTGCTGTGTCATACAGTAAGTGTGTTTAAGTTTTGAGAGATTTTTAGACTGTTTTCCAAAGTGGGTCCACCATTTAAAATTCCCACCAGGAGTGGGAATTTCACTGCATCCTTGTTAATCTTTGTTATCCTCTGTCTTTGAGCTTAGTTCCATGGCAGGAATAGAGATACAGACGTGTGGACACGGAGGGGAAGAGGAGGGTGGGGTGACTTGGAGATTAGGTTTGACATAAACTACAATGTATAAAATAGTTATGATTATTAGCAGTGGTTTCCAGAAAGGCTTGTTTTTGTAGTAATTTCCTAAATGAACAGAAGAGCTTCCCCATTTTTGTAAGCCTCTCTTTTTCTGTAGTAAATCCCTTCCTTAAATTAACTAGAGGTTTCTCTTTTCCTGACAGATTGCTGGCAAACACAATACTATTTCCCTTGCAAAACTCTTTATCAAATAGATAAAGAGTTTATCAACTTTCAGGCTCCCATATTTTACTTTCTTCAGAGTCCAGAAGCACGGAAACTGCAGGGTAGTTGTTCACTTCATGGTGCTCATTTTGGGCCATCCTTGCTTCATCCTCACCATTCCTCCTCTGCATCCGTGTAGCTTCCTATTGATCTCATTGACTCACAAGTGACCTTGGCTCCTGGCATGCCATATTCTTTTTCTTACAACATTTACCCCTTCATTCAACATTTATCTTCAGTAAACCAATGACCAGGTGACAAAGTTATCTGAACATTGAACCTTTTCTGGCTTTCCATAATTCAAGTTATTTCATCACTTTCTATTCCCTCGTCCACTCTGGTGTCTATATTCTGGACTATGTTATCACCCAACAACTCTTCTGCTTCTGAAATATTAAAAGATCTTCCTCTGATCAAAACATCCTGTCCTTCTAGCTTATGCTTCTAGGACCAACTGATTTCCATCAAAATTTTGCCATAAAGCAAATAATTCATCATTTCTATGGCTATTCTCTCCCAAGTAATGAACACAGAAATGAAAAAATGTAGTTATCCAGACTTATGCTACTGAAATGTCACTCTTCATTGACTCAGTACAGCACTTTTTCTCCTACCCTAGATGGCTTTCTTCCATACCTTTCTCTCATGTGCCATTATTAACTGATGATGGTGTGTGCATGCTCAGTCACTTCAGTCATGTCTGACTCTGCGACTGAATGGACTATAGCCTGCCAGGCTCCTTTTCCATGCAGGTTCTCCAGGCAAGAATACCAGAATGGGTTGCCATGCACTCCTCCAGGGTATCTTCTTGAGCTAGGGGTGGAGCCCGCCTCTCTTGTCTCTCCTACATTGGCAGGTAGGTTCTTTACCACTAGCACCACCTGGGAAGCAACTGATGATAAGTGACTAAGAAAAAGTTCTAGATAGTCTCCCAACTGACATCTATCAACCCCTAGCCTCGGAATTCCACTCCCCCACTACTCCCCAGTGATGCAAGAACCATAGTGAGACACAGGTTTGATCCCTGGGTTGGAAAGATCCCCTGGAGGAGGGCATGGTAACCCAATCCAGTATTCTTGCCTGGACAATTCTGGGGACAGAGGAATCTGGTGGGCTACAGTCCATGGGGTGGCAAAGAGTTCTGCTGGATCATCGAAAAAGCAAGAGAGTTCCAGAAAACATCTATTTCTGCTTTATTGCCTGTGCCAAAGCCTTGGACTGTGTGGAGCACAATAAACTGTGGAAAATTCTGAAAGAGATGGGAATACCAGACCATCTGACCTGCCCCTTGAGAAACCTATATGCAACAGTAGGAAGCAACAGTTAGAACTGGACATGGAACAACAGACTTGTTCCAAATAGGAAAAGGAGTACATCAAGGCTGTATATTGTCACCCTGCTTATTTAACTTATATTCAGACTACTTCATGAGAAATGCTGAACTGGATACACATAAGCTGGAATCAAGATTGCCGGAAGAAATATCAATAACAATGACTGAGAAGACTCTTGAGAGTCCTTTGGACTGCAAAGAGATCCAACCAGTCCATTCTGAAGGAGATCAGCCCTGGGATTGCTTTGGAGGGAATGATGCTGGAGCTGAAACTCCAGTACTTTGGCCACCTCATGCGAAGAGTTGACTCATTGGAAAAGACTCTGATGCTGGGAGAGATTGGGGGCAGGAGGAGAAGGGGACGACCGAGGATGAGATGGCTGGATGGCATCACTGACTCGATGGACATGAGTCTGAGTGAACTCCGGGTGTTGGTGATGGACAGGGAGGCCTGGCGTGCTGCGATTCATGGGGTCACAAAGAGTCGGACACGACTGAGCGACTGAACTGAACTGAAAAGACTTAGCAGGCCCACTCAAGCATCATTTCTGAGCACGTCCTAAGAAACAGTTGCATTTTAATCACATAGAAATCTGCTGCTGCCGCTAAGTCACTTCAGTCGTGTCTGACTCTGTGCAACCCCATAGATAGCAGCCCATCAGGCTCCCTGTCCCTGGGATTCTCCAGGCAAGAATACTGGAAAGGGTTGCCATTTCCTTCTCCAATGCATGAAAGTGAAAAGTCAAAGTGAAGTCGATCAGTCATGTCCGACTCTTAGAGATCCCATGGACTGCAGCCCACCAGGCTCCTCCATCCATGGGATTCTCCAGGCAAGAGTACTAGGGTGGGCTGCCATTGCCTTCTCCAACATAGAAATCTGGTGACTCCCAAATCACTTCAATCGCAAATATCTCTCTTAAATTTCCAGCCATTTTCTTCAAATAAGTAGCTAAGGAACTTCTTAAAATAATATATTTCAACATTAACTTTCTAGACTCTCTGTAAAGTCTATTATATTTCTATCTTCCTCTGGGTTTATTTTAACCATTTATTATTTATTGTGTGCCATCGCAACAATTGTGGTAACAAATATTTTAGAGTAATTATGATTAGTGGCAATTCTTTATTCTACATTCAATAGCAGAAAAGTGTGAATCAATGAAATATGCCAGGGTTTTCAGTGTATAAAAGAAGAACACTTTTCTGCTATTCAAAGAATGTATTTCTCTTTATGCATGAATTTTCAACTTACAAGAAAAACATGGGACACTCTGTCACCAGGTATCATTTCCAAAAGACCTACTTGTCCAAGTTTCTTTGGTATAAAATCTTAAGATATTTCCTTCTGGTCCATTGGCTTATCTTTTCTACATTTACTGTGAACTCCTCTCACACAACAGACTTTCAGTCTTTCCATCAATTTATCTTATATTTATTTCTAACAAATAACACACTCCAGTATCGCAACTTTCAGCAGAGGGAAAGGCAAACCTTTAATTATTCTTCTAAACAATTAAATGTTTAGTAACTTGGTACTTTTTTTTTTCCCTTTCAGTTTCTTTTTAGGGTACCAAATCTTTTATACTTTGCTTTTTTTGTTTTTTTCCTGACATTCTTGTAGTATTGTTGACAGCTTGAAGCAATGTTAACCTTCCAGACTTTAATTAGTATGAGACTCACACCAGATAAATTTAAATGTAACAAGGTAAGAATCTGCTGAGAAAATGACAGGACAAGAAAAGACATCTTTGCAAAGACATTTACAGTGATTTCCATTCATGAGTGGTATTACTTCTTCCACTCAACCCCATACTCTACATGGGGGACATCTGGAAATGTGTGGATTCATATTTGGTTGCTACTGTGACCAGGGCCAAGAGCTGCTATTAACACTAGCATTTAGCATTTGGAGGACAGGGATGCTAAATTTCCTATTATAAATGCTAAATACAGTGATGCAAAATTACGAATTATTCTGCTGAATATTTTAAGGTGAAGGCTAATGCTATCTTTTCCTAGCCATGACTGGGGAAATTAAATATCTTTACCAGTTCTCTGTAACTAGGTCTTCATGGTGTAATTTCATTATGTGAAGTGTTGTGACTTTTTTTCCAACAAATAGAATAACTCAAACATATCTGTATAAACTCAGTTTCAAAAATTCTTGCATTTAGATTAAAATAACTATTTGTATTTCTTAAATCCCAGGGCTTTTATTATTGTAGATAATTCATAACTGACTATAAAATTCATATAATACTGTTGCTGCTGCTGCTGCTGCTGCTGCTGCTGCTGCTGAGTCGCTTCAGTCATGTCCAACTCTGTGTGACCCCATAGACAGCAGCCCACCAGGCTCCCCCGTCCCTGGGATTCTCCAGGCAAGAACACTGGAGTGGGTTGCCATTTCCTAGCTACAAGTAAGTCTCAGCAACGTTATTGGCCATTGTCAACCAAAACTCTAAGTGCTGATACATCTGTAGTTATTAATTTATTATTGGTTTTTCATTATTTAAAAGGAGTCAACATATTCATAGATGATGAAGGTGCCTAAGATAAGACACCCCATCTAACCAAATGAATGCACACGTGAATGAGTGTTTGAACCTAGAACAGATGTCTGGAGACAACAGTAATGACAGGACAAGCAGTTTCTATGACAATTATGTCAGTGATCTTCACAGAAGGGTTCACATTTCAAAGATAATGTTAATTCTGCCCAGTATGTCAATGATATTAGCTATATTTTTTGTCTCTATTCACCTAATTGCTTTGTGTCTTGCATCAATCATAGGTCTGCCAATAAGCATAATTACTTTTAATTAAAACCATAACTTAATTAAAATTTGAGAAGGATTAAAACACAACAATAGATTTATAAATCTGTGATTGAGATGTCTCAAGTGGAGGCACTGAGATCAAATCCTCGAGGTGAGTCTAGACAGTGCGCATGAAACCCTCAGGGTCTGTTTACGAGCCCTAGTCAGCCAAGGAAGAGTCAATCATGAAGACTCTTCACATTTTTCTCCAGGTTAGGTATTATTAATATTGATAATGTGGCAACTCTAACAGTTAAGGCCATAATTTGCATTTAATTAAAAGTATAAATCTGGATAAAGTTGCTCTCTATGAAGTTTGAGAGGAGAATCCATTACTAGTAGGAAAGAGAACACATATGAATATCACCCATTCTCTCTGGTATTTGGCATGGTTTTCCTCTATACCCTTATAAGAAGGGGAGCATTGGAAATAAAGGCAAGAAATCAGCCTCCAAATTCTATTACTTTACAGCCCACCCTAATATGCTCCAGTTATCATTACTATTTATTCAATATGTAGCTGGATTCTAAAGTTTAGGATAAACAAATCTTGTCTGACTTGGTTTAATAACTTTCCTAAATGAGTTCTTCCAACGGTTTGTAAAAATGAGTAGGTCAAGTTCTTTGAGTTCTTGAATGTCTTTTCACAAAGTCAAAACTAGGATTTGTTGAGCTCCTTACTGGAGGAGAAAATTTTTAAAAAGCAAAGTGCTATAATCTGTAGCCAGCAAACTGTGTGTCAGCAAGTCTCTTATTGAGTGACCATATATTTACTGGCTCCATAAGCCATGAAACCCCAATATTTTGGGCAAATGATGTGAAAAACAGACTCATTTGAAAAGACCCTGATGCTGGGAAATATTGAGGCCAGGAGTAAGAGGGGATGACACAGGCTGAGATGGTTGGATGGCATCACCAAAGTAATGGACATGAGTTTGAGCACGCTCTGGAAGTTGGTGATGGACAGGGAAGCCTGGCGCACTGCAGTCCATGAGGTCACAAAGAGTCAGACACGACTGAGCAACTGAACTGACCTGAAATAAGCCATGTAACTAGCACTATGCCCAGAATACTGTAATAAACAACACAGGCACTTATCCTCAGGGAACTTATAGACAGAAAAGTTGTATCCAGAACTCCTCACTTTTGTAATAATAACCCTATAGAAATAAAAACACCACTGAGGCTGGGAGAACTAATATGAAAATACATACCAAAAAGCAAGTACACAAAATTTATAGTCTCTGATAATATTGTGGCTGAAACACAAACATGAAAAAAGCGAGAATCCTTTGGGTTTTACATCATCTTAGTGTCTAGTATCTAGAAGCCCTTGTGGACCATTTGTGGGTAAACCCACGACTGCTTCTCAGACCAGAACATCTCTCTAAAATGTCTTTTTCTTCCTTTTCTCAGGCATTAGGGACAAAAACTATTCTTTGCTCCTGACATCAATCTCAGTCTTTAGAATAGGAAACCTGTTCTTTAGCATTCTCTTTTTTGTTTCTTTACAGAGGATCATACTAGTTACAAAGAGTTTTATTGCTATTTGTTACAAAGAAATAAGAGAATAAAACAATTATTATCAAGGAACTCACAAAGCCTAAGACATGCTATTAATTGTTACAGAAGTGATCCCAAGTATCTTTTTTTTCCTTGCTATGATAGTGATAGAAAGCATTCTCTGATTTCTATGCTCTTTTGTCTTCTTGGATTAGTAGTACAGGACGGTGTTTCTGCTCCTCCTCCACCATCTCAGTATTCTGCCCTAGAATATAACACAGAACTTGAAAGTGTATCCTAAACATACTTTTTCTCCATTAGCCCCTCTGCTTCCATTGGTCAATTTTCTTCATGAAGATTTTAGACTGAATATCACTCATTCTTCTGGGCATCTAACTTAAATAACCATATATTAGATTTCACAAGTTTATGGTAAAGTTCAATTTTAAGAATGATACAAAGGTTTCCTACTGGAAATGGTATCATTGTTACTGTCAGATAGTAGAATTGCTCTACAACAGTTTTCATTTTATTAATTACAGCTATTGAGTAGCCGGAGAGTGATGTTTGTTTCTCTATTAGAAAAAGATATTGAGGGTTACCTAGTTTAGGAAAACTAGGAGACTTGGAAGACCTAAAACTAAAAGGAAAAACATTGGGGGAGTTTCTAGCTACAGATGTAAGATCACCCAATTTGTTAGGATGAATCAACTATTTGGAAGATAAAAGCTAGAGAAAAATGGGCATTAATATAGGCTAGTTTTGTTAAATGGCAAATTCTGCAGATGAGTGACAAGCTGCTTAAGATGATGGTAAGGAAGCCTAAGATTATGCCACATTCTAATTGTGTATAGCAAGATTCTAATTATAGAATGGATGCCAGAAACAGGACATTTATTGGACACATGAGTGGGTGGTGGCAGGGACTGCAAAGTGAGAGAAAGTAGATGATCGCTCAGAGGACACTGGTGAAGCAGAGAAGGGATATCATTTACATATAGACCTGGGGATGCAAAAATGGGTGAAAGTATAAGGAGTGAAAAATGCTAGTCAAAGTACCTCCCACAACATATATATTAATTATTAAGAAAAAATTGGCAAATTTTATTGTGAAGAAACTAGCAGATGCAACCTTAACCAAGTGATGTAGGTTTCCATTAGCACTGATATAAAGCCACATCACTCGTCATAGCACAAAATGACTGGTTTGTAACTTCAAAAATGCCAGTATTAGGGAAAAAAGGAAAATGAAAGAATTGTATGAGATTAAAATAGACTAAAGAATATGCCGGCTCACTAAGTGCAGGTGGCTGTGAACCGGCTCACTAAGCACGGCCAAGAGGACCTACCCCACGTCCGAGGTCAGGGGCAGCGGCCTAGAGGAGCTGTCCCACGTTGAAGGGTGGGAATGGCAGTGGTGAGGAGATACCCCTCGTCCAAGGTAAGTAACAGAGGCTGTGCTTTGCTGAAGCAGCCCTGAAGAGATACCCCACATCAAAGGGAAGAGATACCCCACGTCAAAGCTAAGAGAAACCCAAGTAAGATGGTGTTACAAGAGGGCATCAGAGGGCAGACACACTGAAACCATACTCACAGAAAACTAGTCAATCTAATCACACTAGGACCACAGCCTGGTCTAACTCAATGAAACCAAGCCATGCCTGCAGGGCAACCCAAGACAGGTGGGTCATGGTGGAGAGGTCTGACAGAATGTGGTCCACTGGAGAAGGGAATGGCAAGCCACTTTAGTATTCTTGCCTTGAGAACCCCATGAACAGTAGGAAAAGGCAAAATGATAGGATACCGAAAGAGGAACTCCCCAGGTCATTAGGTGCCCAATATGCTAATGGAGATCAGTGGAGAAATAACTCCAGAAAGAATGAAGGGATGGAGCCAAAGCAAAAACAATACCCAGTTGTGGATGTGACTGGTGATAGAAGCAAGATCTGATGCTGTAAAGAGCAATATTGCATAGGAAACTGGTCCATGAATCAAGGCAAATTGGAAGTGGTCAAACAAGAGATGGCAAGAGTGAACGTCGACATTCTAGGAATCAGATAACTCAAATGGACTGGAATGGGTGCATTTAACTCAGACGACCACTACATCTACTACTGCTGGCAGGAATGCCTCAGAAGAAATGGAGTAGCCATCATGGTCAACAAAAGAGTCCAAAATGCAGTACTTGGATGCAACCTCAAAAACGACAGAATGATCTCTGTTCGTCTCCAAGGAAAACCATTCAATATCACAGTTATCCAAGGCTATGTCCCAACCAGTAATGCTGAAGAAACTGAAGTTGAACAGTTTTATGAAGACCTACAAGATCTTTCAGAACTAACACCCAAAAAAGATGTCCTTTTCATTATAGGGGACTGGAATGCAAAAGTAGGAAGTCAAGAAACACCTGGAGTCACAGGCAAATTTGGCCTTGGAATGAGGAATGAAGCAGGGCAAAGACTAATCGAGTTTCGCCAAGAAAATGCACTGATCATAGCAAACACCCTCTTCCAACAACACAAGAGAAGACTCTACACATGGACATCACCAGATGGTCAACACCGAAACCAGATTGATTATATTCTTTGCAGCCAAAGATGGAGAAGTTCTATACAGTCAACAAAAACAAGACCAGGAGCTGACTGTGGCTCAGATCATGAACTCCTTATTTCCAAATTCAGGCTTAAATGAAGAAAGCAGGGAAAACTGCTAGACCATTCATGTATGACCTAAATCAAATGCATTATGATTATACAGTGGAAGTGAGAAATAGATTTAAGGGCCTAGATCTGATAGATAGAGTGCCTGATGAACTATGGAATGAGGTTCGTGACATTGTACAGGAGAAAGGGATCAAGACCATCCCCATGGAAAAGAATGCAAAAAAAAAAAAAAAAAAATGGCTGTCTGGGGAGGCCTTACAAATAGCTGTGAAGAGAAGAGAAGCGAAAAGCCAAGGAGAAAAAGAAAGATATAAGCATCTGAATGCAGAGTTACAAAGAATAGCAAGAAGAGATAAAAAAGCCTTCTTCAGTGATCAATGCAAAGAAATAGAGGAAAACAACAGAATGGGAAAGACTAGAGATATCTTCAAGAAAATTAGAGATACCAAGGGAACATTTCATGCAAAGATGGCCTCGATAAAGGACAGAAATGGGATGGACCTAACAGAAGCAGAAGATATTAAGAAGAGGTGGCAAGAATACACAGAAGAACTGTACTAAAAAGATCTCCATGACCCAGATAATCACGATGGTGTGATCACTCATCTAGAGCCAGACATCCTGGAATGTGAAGTCAAGTGGGCCTTAGAAAGCATCACTATGAACAAAGCTAGTGGAGGTGATGGAATACCTGTTGAGCTGTTTCAAATCCTGACAGATGATGCTGTGAAAGTGCTGCACTCAATATGCCAGCAAATTTGGAAAACTCAGCAGTGGCCACAGGACTGGAAAAGGTCAGTTTTCATTCCAATCCCAAAGAAAGGAAATGCCAAAGAATGCTCAAACTACTGCACAATTGTACTCATCTCACATGCTGGTAAAGTAATGGTCAAAATTCTCCAAGCCAGACTTCAGTAATACGTGAACTGTGAACTCCCTGATGTTCAAGCTGGTTTTAGAAAAGGCAGAGGAACCAGAGATCAAATTGTCAACGTCCGCTGGATCATGGAAAAAGCAAGAGAGTTCCAGAAAACCATCTACTTCTGCTTTATTGACTATGCCAAAGCCGTTGACTGTGTGGATCAAAATAAACAGTGGAAAATTCTGAAAAAGATGGGAATACCAGACCACCTGACCTGCCTCTTGAGAAATCTGTATGCAGGTCAGGAAGCAACAGTTAGAACTGAATATGGAACAAGAGACTGGTTCCAAATAGGAAAAGGAGTACGTCAAGGCTGTATATTGTCACCCTGCTTATTTAACTTATATGCAGGGTACATCATGAGAAATGCTGGACTGGAAGAAACACAAGCTGGAATCAAGATTGCCGGGAGAAATATCAATCACCTCAGATATGCAGATGACACCACCCTTATGGCAGAAGGTGAAGAGGAACTAAAAAGCCTCTTGATGACAGTGAAAGAGGAGAGTGAAAATGAAGATCATGGCATCTGGTCCCATCACTTCATGGGAAATAGATGGGGAAACAGTAGAAACAGTGTCAGACTTTATTTTGGGGGGCTCCAAAATCAGTGCAGATGGTGACTGCAGCCATGAAATTAAAAGACGCTTACTCCTTGGAAGAAAAGTTATGACTAACCTAGATAGTATATTCAAATGCAGAGACATTACTTTGCCGACTAAGGTCCATCTAGTCAAGGCTATGGTTTTTCCTGTGGTCATGTATGGATATGAAGTTGGACTGTGAAGAAGGATGAGCGCCGAAGAATTGATGCGTTTGAACTGTGGTGTTGGAGAAGACTCTTCAGGGACCCTTGGACTGCAAGGAGATCCAACCAGTCCATTCTGAAGGAGATCAACCCTGGGATTTCTTTGGAAGGAATGATGCTAAAGCTGAAGCTCCAGTACTTTGGCCACCTCATGCGAAGAGTTGACTCATTAGAAAAGGCTCTGATGCTGGGAGAGATTGGGGGCAGGAGGAGAAGGGGACGACCCAGGATGAGATGGCTGGATGGCATCACGGACTCAATGGACATGAGTCTGAGTGAACTCTGGGAGATGGTGATGGACAGGGAGGCCTGGCGTGCTGCGATTCATGGGGTCGCAGAGAGTCGGACACAACTGAGTGACTGAACTGAACTGAAAAAATATGACTACCGGAAGTATGATCTAGGATTTTTTTTTTTTTTTTGCTATAAATACCATAATTGATACAACTAGCAAAACCTGAATAAAAACTAAAGTTTAGATACTTTATTATTGGTACACAGAAATTTACTGATTCATGGCTATTAAACAAGATGATGACACATCTGTTTTTTAGGAAGAACGCTTTGAGGATTTAGGAGTGAAGGGGCATCCAGTATGCAGCTTAGTCTGCATTTACACAAATCATGCATACATGGATACTTGAAAGGATGAGGTAAGCACAGTAAACTGTTAAGATTAGGTGACTGGGATATAAAAAAGCCATCTGTGCAAATTTTTTGTAACTCTGAAAGTATGTCACAGTAAAAATGTACAAAAGATAGTTTTAACTTGACATTTTTTCAAAGCAGGTATTCAGAAATAGGGAAGCAAGATAAGGGCCCACTTTTTGAAACTAGGAAGAAACTAAGTCTCAAGAACAAAAGAGTATTACCAAAGACTCTTTATTGTTATTAATAGTAATAGAAACATACTAGAATTCACTTAAATAAACAACAACAACAACAAAGATGTTGCAGGAATCCCAGGATAAATAACAGAATCAGTGGAGAGGCTGCAGAAACAGGGGGAAGTTCTAGTGATCTGAGTGCCTAAACTAAGCTGACATATCCATGAAGACATTTCTCAAACCTTCACCTTAGCTTATCTCTGAGTATCTGCACCTTATATAAGATCAGATCTCAGGAATAGACACTAATTTAACTGGTCCAACGAGTGACCAACGCGAATCCCTGTAGATGGAAGGATAAACATTAGATCGACACTCTGGGGGTGGAGGGGTGGTAGAGTACTGCAATTGACAGCTATATGTCAATATAGTTGTACTGGGTGAAGGATTAATTCTATAAATGTTAGGAGTGAGTAAATTGATAGTGAAGGACAGGGAAGCCTGGCGTGCTGCAGCTCATATAGTCGCAAAGAGTCAGAAATGATGTAGCTACTGAACAACAACAACAAATATTGTAATTTACAACCAGAGGTATAGTTTGAGTGAAGATTTACTCCAACCTTTCATTAAGGGTGGGCTCTAATTTTTTCCAACTTAATGCACTGGATAGCATGCCTTAGACAAGAAGAGTTGATAAGGATGAACAGGTCACAAAATCAGAGCCAGCATGATACAATGGAAACTCTTCTGAGGCTTTGAGGATGCTGGCAATACTCTCCTCCACTGAATCTGAGGATTCCCAGGTGGCGCTAGTGGCAAAGAATCTGCCTGCCAATGCAGGAGACAGAAGAGTTCTGGGTTCTATCCCTTGGTTGAGAAGATCCCCTGGAGGAGGGCATGGCCATCCACTCCAGCATTCTTGCCTGAAGAATACCATAGACAGAGGATCCTGGCGGGCTAAAGTCCAGTAGAGTGGCAAAGAGTCTGACATGACTGAAGAGAATTAGCACGCAGGGCATGCATTGAACTTGAACCTAAAAGTTTCTAATGGAAGTTGCTTTCAACTTGCCACCATATGTTAAGCCACGGCACTGAGAGTTGAGCATGAGAAGAAAAACAGCTAGATCTTGGTGACATTATTTGAGCTCAAGGAGACGAAACTTCAAGCCAGGTCTACCACTGAATTAATTGAGCCAATAAATATTTTTGCTTATATGCATTTGGCAATAGTTTTCGGCCACCTGTGTCAGAAATATCCTGGTAATACAAATTAACTTATTAACTTACCCTGGTAATACTATTAATAAAGGAAGAGAGAAACAAATGCTTGGTGTTCCCACAACACAGACACACACACCCTTCAATGGAGAGTTGTCATCACTATGCTTAGAATATAAGATCAAATCAAACACAAAATAAGCTCATCTTGATGGTGAATCAATATAACTCAGTTGTTGTTTAGATCTAATTTACAAAATCAATATGGATCTTAGTGCTGGGGTGGGGTCATTTTTTATAAGTATGGAGAAAAAAAGCAGAAGAGCTTTGAGAAAAGGGCACAAAACGTGATAGCACAGTCATTTTGACTTGAGAATTGAATAATATTGCACTTCTAAATTTATGAGCTGAAGAAACTTTTGTAGAAGACTTTCAAGAAATGTACACTTTCCTTAACCTATGAGCACCCATCAATTTGGACAAGAATTCAAATGAGATATCAAGGAGTGCATTGATGGATAAAATTAAAGATTTATCTTTTCTGTCTTTTTATTAACCTCCCTAAAAGAGACACAAACTTATGGTTTGAACAATTAACAGATATTAGTCATCCACTGTTCTCAAGCCTTAATAAGATTTGAAGGCTGACATTTTGAAAACAATAAATGGCTGACTTACTATTAATATATCCTTCCAAGCTGATTGCTTAATATCTCTCTATTTCAATTTTCATCTGTAAATGATGCTAATTATACTCTCCTACCTCCCTTAAGAGCTATGATAATTACTGTTGGTAAAGTACTTAGATTTCCATGGATAAGGGAGATGGTGTAAGGGCAATGTATTATCATCATCATTATCATTGCCCTGGGCAGCTGCTCATTAATGACTACACTTCAAGGAAAAACCCATGAAACGTTTAATTGATAAGAAACAGAAACTGGTCAACCTTAGCCATATTCGCTGCCAAGTTTAAGTCCAAAGAGAAAAATTTCTTTTTAATTATATCATCTCAAATGTCATCACAAAAGGAATACAATAGTTTTTAAGTGTTTTAACAATTCAGCATTCATTCATTTAGTGAACATTTGTTGAATATCTGTTATGTATCAGGCACTGTCATGGGTTCTGAGCATACAATCCTAAAAAAAAAAAAAAAAAAANNNAAAAAAAAAAAAAAAAAAAGGCCTTTCTGGAGCTTACCTTCTGAAGTGTGTGAAGCTTAATTCACCTGGGGTATTGCTTTTATTCCTAATGATCCAAATTGTACTTATCTTTTAAATTCTTTATCATGCACTCTGTTCCTAATGCCACCTTTTATAACATATCTCAAACCAATTTTACTTTCTCCTTCTCTAGGAATATATATCTTATTTATTTTTCTCAACAATAAATTGCTGCACGGTATGTAAAACTTTCAGGTTTGCCTGCCCTTTTCCCCTGAAAAGTGTTGGTTCTTTCAATTGCCTAACACACCTACTTAGCACAGTATTGTATATATTGTATGCTCATAAATGATGCTGGAATTAAATATGCAATTCAGTTCAGACAGTTCAGTCGCTCAGTCATGTCCAACTCTTTGCGACCCCATGAATCACAGCACGCCAGGCCTCCCTGTTCATCACTAACTCCCGGAGTTCACTCAGACTCACGTCCAACGAGTCAGTGATGCCATCCAGCTATCTCATCCTCGATCGTTCCCTTCTCTTCCTACCCCCAATCCCTCCCAGCATCAGAGTCTTTTCCAATGAGTCAACTCTTCGCATGAGGTGACCAAAGTACTGGAGTTTCAGCTTTAGCATCATTCCTTCCAAAGAAATCCCAGGGCTGATCTCCTTTAGAATGGATTGGTTGGATCTCCTTGCAGTCCAAGGGCCTCTCAAGAGTCTTCTCCAACACCACAGTTCAAAAGCATCAATTCTTCGATGCTCAGCCTTCTTCACAGTCCAACTCTCATATCCATACATGACTACTGGAAAAACCATAGCCTTGACTAGATGGACCTTAGTCGGCAAAGTAATGTCTCTGCTTTTGAATATACTATCTAGGTTGCTCATAACTTTTCTTCCAAGGAGTAAGCGTCTTTTAATTTAATGGCTGCAATCACCATCTGCAGTGATTTTGGAGGCCCCCAAAATAAAGTCTGACACTGTTTCTACTGTTTCCCCATCTATTTCCCATGAAGTGATGGGACCAGATGCCATGATCTTTGTTTTCTGAGTGTTGAGCTTGAAGCCAACTTTTTCACTCTCCTCTTTTACTTTCATCAAGAGGCTTTTTAGTTCCTCTTCACCTTCTGCCATAAGGGTGGTGTCATCTGCATATCTGAGGTGACTAATATTTCTCCTGGCAATCTTGATTCCAGTTTGTGCTTCTTCCAGCCCAGTGTTTCTCATGCTGTACTCTGCATATAAGTTAAATAAGCAGGGTGACAATATACAGCCTTGATGCACTCCTTTTCCTATTTGGAACCAGTCTCTTGTTCCATGTCCAGTTCTAACTGTTGCTCCCTGACCTGCACAGATTTCTCAAGAGGCAGGTCAGGTGGTCTGGTATTCCATCTCTTTGAGAATTTTCCACAGTTTATTGTGATCCACACAGTCAAAGACTTTGGTGTCATCAATAAAGCAGAAATAGATGTTTTTCTGTAACTCTCTTGCTTTTTCCATGATCCAGTGGATGCTGGCAATTTGATCTCTGGTTCCTCTGCCTTTTCTAAAACCAGCTTGAACATTTGGAAGTTCATGGTTCATGTATTGCTGAAGTCTGGCTTGGAGAATTTTGAGCATTACTTTACTAGCGTGTGAGATGAGTACAATTGTGCGGTAGTCTGAACATTCTTTGGCATTTCCTTTCTTTGGGATTGGAATGAAAACTGACCTTTTCCAGTTCTGTGGCCACTGCTGAGTTTTCCAAATTTGCTGGCATATTGAGTGCAGTACTTTCACAGAATCATCTTTCAGGATTGGAAATAGCTCAACTGGAATTCCATCACCTCCACTAGCTTTGTTTGTAGTGATGCTTTCTAAGGCCCACTTGACTTCACATTCCAGGATGTCTGACTCTAGATGAGTGATCACACCATCGTGATTATCTGGGTCGTGGAGATCTTTTTAGTACAGTTCTTCTGTGTATTCTTGCCACCTCTTCTTAATATCTTCTGCTTCTGTTAGGTCTTTGACCCTACTTTCTTCAATTTCTGTTACTAATATTGCTCTTATTTACTAACTAGTAAATGGAGGTTTGTATAAGTCATTGAGAATTTAGAAACGATCTCTAGACATGTGCAACCCTTTGCTATGAAGCCAAGAAAGATTAGGGTTTGAAAAAGTGTCAAATCTAGAAAAATATATTTTCTGGTTCTCCTTCATCACTGCCCACCTGTTATTGCAAGATTTCCTGTTTCAAGCAAGACATTCTCTGCCAAAAATCACTCCAGTCATCCTGCAGGCTATTTCCTGGCTATCATGACCATGTCAGTTAGCAACCACAAGGCATCCAGGAATTATTTCTTCTACTCTGGCCCTTTTTAGTACTGCTGTTGTTGTTTAGTTGTTAAGTTGTGTCTGATTCTTTTGTGACCCCGTGGACTGTAGCCCACCAGGCTCCTATGTCCAAGGGATTTCTCAGACAAGAATACTGGAGTGAGTTGACCTTTCCTTCTCTAGGGGATATTCCTGACCCAGGGAATAAGCCCATGGCTCCTGCATTGCAGACAGATTCTTTACCACTGAGCCATCGGGGAAGCCCGCTGCTGAAGCCCTAGTTGTTTCCAAAGCTATGTGAAGATGTTCTGTATCTGCTTAAGCAGGGCCTCCTTTTTCCCAAGCACTTTCAGTGCTACTTCTGCTGGGCAGCACTGTAGCTGCACACTCTGGAATGCTGACATCAAACTAACATTCAACTCAATTCAAACTAACATTCCAAAGTTAAGGTTTCAAATCCAAATGGTATGTTCAATAGAAAAAGAAAAAATGCATTTTTATTCTAAGAATATCCAGGAAATACTGATTTGTGTCCCTAAATCTTAAGAACTCCTGAGGTGAAATATCTCCACCAGTTTCTATGTCTTCTGGTTGATTTCTCCCTTTTTCTCTTACCTTCCCACACTTCTCCCTGCTCCCCAGATTATTTAAGTAAGATCTTTGTAGCTGGCCAAGAAACCCATCTGATAAATAAACATCATCATATGAACAGACTCAATTCTGAAAAATAAAAAGGTAGTATATGGCCAAATGTATCTAATTCTTTTAAGATGAAATTATCTTCTGAAACATTCCTTTGGGGAAAAATGTTTTCTTGCATCATCCTCATTATCTGCCCTGAAATGAGCATATCTCAGGCTCAGGCTGAATGGGACGTGGACATTAGCAGGATGACTTTTCTGCCCTTTCTTCTGTTTTGTAGGGTCATTAGCTGGGAAAGCACAGGTCAAACTGTCACTCTGCTTCTGTTACTCCACCACATTGACTTTTCAAATATTTAAAGGTTGTGGAAAATAAGATAAACTTTGCTTGTATTGGCCTTAATAAATGGCAACCACATAAAGGTCTATTTAAAAGGAGATCAAACCAGTCAGTTTTAAAGGGAATCAACTCTGAATACTCATTGGAATACACCGGCCACCTGATGTGAACAGCCAACTCATTTGAAAAGACTCTGATACCGAAAAAGATTGAGGGCAGGCAGAGAAGGGGGCAACAGGGGATGAGATGCTTGGATGATATCATTGATTCAGTGGACATGAACCTGGGCAAACTCCAGATGATAGTGAAGGATGGAAGCCTGGCATGCTGTAGACCATAGGGTCACAAAGAGTCAGACATGAATAGGTGACTGAATAACAACAACAGAATTTGCGACTGCTATTATTTAAGGTAGAAATAATGATGGAAATTGGGTGAAATCACCTGACATTCAACGAAGAAGTGGCCAATTATTGCTTTTGTCAATAAAACCACTGCACCTCTAAGTTCTACCCATACACTTCCTGAAAGCATTGGGTTTAAGAAAGAGCAGCAAAATGAGAATCTAATACCACCGAATACCCTTATTGTAGCATTGTATTAAAAGCTGAGTCCAAACACATGTTTTAGTCTTGGAGTCTAAAGGGAGACTTCTATTTTTTCACATCCCCTCCTTTCCCAAATTCAAATCTTGAGATCTTTGCACATCCCTAGCAGTTGAATGGGGGTGGGAGGGTGGGGAGTCAGAAACAAAGAAGCAAGATTGCTAGGTTCAATTTTGGCAATGTCAACTTCTGGAACAAGTCACTAAACTTCTCTGTGCCTCATTTTTATTATCTGTGAGATAGGAATAATAATGCTATCCATTTCATACTAAAGTTGCAATCGCTGTATTAATGTAAAATGCTTCAAACAATGGATGATAAATAGAAAGGACTCAAATATTACATATCATAATAATGATCATTATCATTACCTTCATGACATTTTCATTACTACGTACTCATCAGTGCCTGAGCCCACTGACTTGCTTATTTACCTGCAAAGAGGAAGGAAGAAAAAGAGAAAGACCCCTTCTGATTTCTTCAACCCACTTAGCCAGTTTAGCTCATGTGAAGTGGAAGTGAGCAAATCAGATGACGTGATCTCTCACTTAGGCCTCCACCTCAATGCTTCCCAATTAAATATTGTGAGCTTGAACTAACCGAACTTCCATGACCTTCTCCTTTAAAGAAAATAACGCAACCTGGTCAAACACAGAGGTGTCTGGGAATACAAAGGAACTGGAGAATAATCCTCATCAATTGCCAAATAATGACATGGGATTCCTCAAACATCCTGAATCAAATTGAAAGGCCAGCTCAGGAGTGCTGAAGAAGAGATGTCTGCAGTTATGTATTGCTGAATTTAATGTTCTCAAGGAGACAAGTGAGAGAGCCAGGAGACATAGCCATGGGAGAGCTAGGGCTAAGTATGAGTGAGGGGAGGATATAGCAAGGCTGTACTCAGGAAAAAAAGACACTGAATGTGAAATACATGCTTGTGGATGGATAGGAGGCATGTCGTATGTCAGGAGGTGCATGCCCTGTCTCTTCTGAATATATACACATACATCTATTCATTTCCATGGGTCTGTGTTATAAGGAGAACAGAGAGAAAATGACCTGGTGTGTCTAATGATCATTATTCAACATAAAACCTGACCAAACATACCCTGGTCAATCTCCAAGCTATTTTCAACAATAAACTTTCAGACCCTTAAAAAGCCCTAATTTTTCATAATCATTGTCATAGATTTCATTGTTAAGCATAAAGGCCACTATTCTAAGGATAAAGCTAATTATATCTCTACTACTTTTAGTCACCCACAAAATTGGGCAGCTCAGTAGCAAATAAACAGATTATTTTTCATCAATCAAAAATGAAAAATTCAAATTCCTATCTCTTTCACAGAGATGTATCTCTGAGAAAAGAATGTCTGCTCTGTAGCCTTTCATGAAAGGAAACCATTTATATCACCTCTGATGTGAAAAACAATGATGCCAAGAAGGTAAAAACAGAAGTGTGCTGATCCTACCTTGCTAATTAGTGTTCCCAGTGAAACAAAATCAGATTAATCATCTGATCACTCTTTGAAGAGCTCTCAAGGGAACTGTGCCTAAGGTGAGATCATGCCTGAACACCCATATTTTGTATCCTTCCACACAAGGCAAAGCAAGTTATCAAAGTAATAACGGAACCCATCACAAAAGAACAGACTGCTCTGAAGTAGAGTGCAAGTGACAACACTGAGCTATGTTATTTACACTAAGCTAGACTTATTTTCTCATTTCAATTCCTTCTTGGGAAAATGATGAATTAAGTATTATGTGTGTGTGCATATGTGCATCTGTACGTGCGTGTATCCTCCAAGCTCTATAATCATAGCACATTTACTTAGTGACTGATATTTTGAAAGACACTATTTTTCTCTTACTCTGTAATAGGAGAGCGCCTCTTTTCTTTGGTGTATAATCTCTGGTTGTACCAAGTTAAATGTGCCTTTTGATCACATTGAGGTAGAACCATTTGTTATTGTGAGTAGTGGTTACACAGCAGTAGATCATCATTAAGCAAAAGGTATTTTTCTTAAAACCCATACATTTTTAAAATAAGGTTGCTTGAACATGAGGCATAAGAAAAAAATATTCAGCAATATTTACCCCAGGATAAAATTTTCTTTTTTAAGCCAGTATGACACCATCAAGAACTGATATCTAGTTCATTAACAAAAACCAATGTATTATTATGGAATCAATGGCTTAAGATTATTTTAGGATAGTATACAATATCAAAACCCTTTCATTATCAACCTAAATATTGAAACAATTTGACACCCTATATTTAATCTGATGAAGACTTCTCTCAAAGATGCCTGTGATACCCTTTTTTAAGTAACATTAAGATAAATTTCTTGAAAAGAAACTTTAAAATGCTTCCAGGGAAACAGACAATTTGGAAGAAAGGGGTGCCACTCAGCCATTAAAAAGAATACATTTGAAAAAGTTCTAATGAGGTGGATGAAACTGGAGCCTATTATACAGAGTGAAGTAAGCCAGAAAGAAAAATACCAATACAGTATACTAACACATATATATGGAATTTAGAAAGATGGTAATGATAACCCTGTATGCGAGACAGCAAAAGAGATACAGATGTATAAAACAGTCTTTTGGACTCTGTGGGAGAGGGCAAGGGTGAGATGATTTGGGAGAATGGCATTGAAACATGTATAATAGTATATGTGAAACGAATCGCCAGTCCAGGTTTGATGCACGATACAGGATGCTCGGGGCTGGTGCACTGGGATGACCCAGAGGGATGGTACGGGGAGGAAGGAGGGAGGGGGTTCAGGATGGGGAACACAGGTATACCCGTGGTGGATTCATGTTGGTGTATGGCAAAACCAATACAATATTGTAAAGTAACCTCCAATAAATAAATTTATATTTAAAAAAAATTTTTTAAGGCAACTGTGCTTTTCTCTTTCAAGTCTGCTACTTTCTTCTTCAACATTCAGTCTCTCCTCTTACTTTTTGTATCTGGACCATCATCTTTCCCTCTTAGACCTAGAAACTAGCCACTATTTCTTGCAAAGATTTGGACACAACCAAAGTGACTTAACCAAAGCATCTGGTCCCATCACTTCATGGGAAATAGATGGTGAAACAGTGGAAACAGTGTCAGACTTTATTTTGGGGGGCTCCAAAATCACTGCAGATGGTGATTGCAGCCATGAAATTGAAAGACGCTTACTCCTTGGAAGGAAAGTTATGACCAACCTAGGCAGCATATTAAAAAGCAGAGACATTACTTTGCCAACAAAGGTCCGTCTAGTCAAGGCTATGGTTTTTCCAGTAGTCGTGTATGGATGTGAGAGTTGGACTGTGAAGAAAGCTGAGCACCGAAGAATTGATGCTTTTGAACTGTGGTGTTGGAGAAGACTCTTGAGAATTCCTTGGACTGCAAGGAGATCCAACCAGTCCATTCTAATGGAGATCAGTCCTGGGTGTTCTTTGGAAGGAATGATGCTAAAGCTGAAACTCCAGTACTTTGGCCACCTCATGTGAAGAGTTGACTCATTGGAAAAGACTCTGATGCTGGGAGGGAGGGATTGGGGGCAGGAGGAGAAGGGGACGACAGAGGATGAGATGACTGGATGGCATCACCAACTGGATGGACGCAAGTCTGAGTGAATTCCGGGAGTTGGTGATTGACAGGGAGGCCTGGTGTGCTGCGATTCATGGGGTCGCAAAGAGTCGGACACGACTGAGCGACTGAACTGAACTGAAAGCGACTTAACACACACGCACCATTTCTTGTAAATCTTTAACTTACATAAAATGATGCTTTTTATAAATTATTTTAAAGGTTAGAATTTCATGTCAAAGTAAACATATTTAGAAGATTTTATGATTTCGTGATTATCCTTTCATAAGTTTTAGGCAACTGTTAAAGACAATCAAATGTACATATTGCATGTAGGCACTAAGATTATCATTTTCCTAGTATTTTGCAACTGGGTAAAGCACAATTCATAATAATTATTCTCTCTTGCAGATATGTTTTACCAACCCAACGGGGCTATAAAGTTGACTTTATATATTTTTCCATAATTCCAATAGCAGGTAACATGGTTGCAAGTGTATAAGAGCGGGCAGTGGTAACCATTATGGGAAAAAAGGTGAAATGATCTCATAGTGCAACAAATAAAATCTTGAGTTAATAAGAGCTATCATCCTAAGAATTGCTGAGGTTTGCAAAAAGGCAAAAGAAAAAAAAAATGGGAGGGGTGTTTTTAAAAGAAACACTTTATGATAATCTAGTATTCCTCTACTTTATTTTGTAATATACCAACATAAGGATTTTGTCATAATTAAAAATGTATTTAATATGTTTTTTAAATGACTTTTTGCTTTTTTAAAACAAAAAAAGCATTATTTTTATTAAAAAGCAGAGACATTGCCTTGCCAGGTCAATATAGTCAAAGCTATGGATTTTCTATTAGTCATGTATGGATGTGAGCATTGGACCATAAAGAAAGCTGAGTGTCGAAGAATTGATGCTTTTGAACTGTGGTGTTGGAAAGACTTTTAAGAGCCACTTTGACTGCAAGGAGATCAAACTAGTCAATCCTAAAGGAAATCAGTCCTGAATAGTCATTAGGACTGATGCTAAAGCTGAAACTCCAATACTTTGGCCACCTGATGCAAAGAACTGACTCTTTAGAAAAGACCCTGCAGCTAGGAAAGATTGAAGGCAGGAGGAGAAAGGGATGAAAGAGGATGAGATGGTAGGATGATAGCAACAGCTCTATGGACATGAGTTTGAGCAAGCTCCGGGAGTCAGTGATAGACAGGGAAGCCTAGCATGCTTCAGTCCATGGGGTCACTGTGTTGGACACGACTGAGTAACTGAACTGAACTGAAAGTGATATCACAGCCTCCCTGGTGATAAGCTACAAAGTAAATTTTGTTTCATCTTCCCAAATTCATATGTTGAAGCCCTAAAACCCTATGCAATGGTATTAATATTAGGAGGCTAGGCCTATGGGAGATAATTAGGCTTAAATGAGGTCATGAGGGTGGAACCCCAAGATGGGTTAATTCCCTTATAAAAAATGATACTGTATTTCCTTCCCTCCTTTTTCCATCACCATGCAAAGATATAGCAGGAGGGTAGTTGTCTGCAAGCCAAGTAAAGAGCCCCCACCAGGAACTCAATCAGCTGGCACCTTGATCTGGAACTTCCCAAGCTCCAGAACTGTGATAAATATATTTCTAGTGTTAAGTTGGAGAAGGCAATGACGCCCCACTCCAGTACTCTTGCCTGGAAAATCCCATGGACGGAGGAGCCTGGTAGGCTGCAGTCCATGGGGTCGCCAAGAGTTGGACACAACTGAGTGACTTCACTTTCACTTTTCACTTTCATGCATTGGAGAAGGAAATGGCAACCCACTCCGTTGTTCTTGCCTGGAGAATCCCAGGGACGAGGGAGCCTGCTGGGCTGCTGTCTATGGCGTCGCACAGAGTCAGACATGACTGAAGTGACTTAGCAGCAGCAGCAGTGTTAACTTAGTCAATTAAGTATTTTAATAGTCTAGAGTGGGCTGCCATCTATGGGGTCACACAGAGTTGGACATGACTGAAGTGAGTTAGCAGCAGCAGAGTTAAGATATGGTATTAAAGAAAATCTCCCACAAAGGATATCCAAGGTATCTCTATGATAAAATTTAGAAAATGAAATCATCTTAGGAGTTGTTTCCAAGAAAATTACAGAAAATAACCACCTTCTGAAAGACAAATATTTTCTTTAAAAGTCTATTCTGCAAACAGAAGGCTGTTAGACAACCAAAATAGCTACTCTTTAATTTTCCTAATGAGTCTCCTTCATTTTATTTAAGATTAAGTTTTTAGGCAAACATTTATCTGCCTCAAATAAGTAAATAAATTTTCAATTAATTATTGGAAGTATGCTAAACCTGCTATAATAAAATTTATTCTATCCTTCAGGAAATACATATATTTTTCAGTGAATATCTATAAAAGTATCTAGTTATCTGAAGCATAGGTCTTTTGTCTGAAAAAAAAATATGACGTGACAATTTCCCGTATCACTTTTGGAGGCGTGTAGAAAAAAAGCAAGTAATAATTCTGAATACTGTATATCATTAATGTATTCAAAATTACATATTAAATGCTTTCTATGTGTTTGGAACTATGCTATGAGCCAAGTTAGATAACTGGTGTACAATGCTAAACCTGTGAGATATCTTACAACACAGAATGGTATCATAAGCCAATTGCCATTTCCGGAAAATAGAGTATCTCATTTTTGCCTCATCTACAGAGCCCAGGTGTTATTTTTTTAATCAAATGCATCATAGGAAAAAACCCTCAGCATTTCTAAAGCAGGAGAAAAGAAAAAGAAGCAGCTAAAAGAAATGGAGCATAAAGTGGAGAAAGGGTTTTGGAAAACTCAGTTCTCAAAAAAGCTTTCATGGTATGAATTTATTCATGGCTCCTGCTGGACTGGGTTCACAGTGTTTGCCTATTCTCTTGATTGTGGTAATCATCTAAAACGTCTCAGCTCATAACCCAAGACAGGAGGCCTTGCTGCTCAACTACGAAGTTATCCCTCCAAAGCAATATTCTGTACACCAAGAGGCTGTGAAACAGACAAACAGATGTGTCTGAGGCCAGTAGACCTCAAGAGATTGTCTGCTGCTGAAATTCACTGGGCCCTCAGGATTCATCACAACCTTCCTCAACTACTTGATGTCCTTCCTCTATTTTGTGTCTTTGTTTAGAAAAGATGTGAAAAAGAAAGGCCAGAGCAATTACTTGATTAAAGAGAAAAAGATTTCACAGTATACAAGATGAAAGACTGAACTTCCACGCATATTTTCTGAATTTCTTATATGTCATTACCGTGTGTTTAAAATAGCATGTACTCTAAGTATATACTATAGGAAATTCAGGAACATTCTACCTATATTTATTATTATTGAAAAAGGAAATGGCAACCCACTCTAGTATTCTTGCCTGGAGAATCCCATGGACCGAGGAATCTGGTGGGCTACAGTTCATGTGGTCGCAGAGAGTCAGACACGACGGAAGCAACTCAACACACACACACACTTATTCTTATTTATTTGTAAAACATCTGTTAAATGCTTCATGATTTAGTCCTTGAAGCAATTCAAGTTAGTTCTCAACTTGCAAGAAGAAGTATTTTTATTCCTAGGTTTTAGCAGAGATAAAATATCAGGAATATACTTAATTGGTAAGTGGTGGGTCTGAATTGAACCCCAGTTGCCTAAATTTCAGTCTAGCCTTCTTTCATGTTTCTGGCCACTCCTCTCTGACAGTGGCAACATGATTCAACATCAAACAGAAGTGGATTTACAAGTAACTACAAAGTCTCTCATTAGCTGAACTCGGTAGTGCTGATTGTGTGCACTTTACAGAAGATCTAAGAATAGCAGCAACACTCAGAGAGGAAACGGCAGTCCTATCCTTAAAGCAGTAAGACGCTATCTGACTCAGTCTTGAAGAGTCTGTGTAAATAACCTGAACAAACATCAGAGCGACCACACATTACTGACAGCAACTATATTCTATCACTCAGTGAGAGCTCCACAAATGCTAAAAATGTCAGCTTAGCCAAAATGAGAGTCATCCTTAGAACTGGCTATGGAATACAATTAGTAAAAATAAGTTACTCAGAGTAAAGTTACCTGTGCAAGGATATTTATGAAATCAAAGGCAAATAATTATTAAAGGGCAACAAAGGAAACATCATACAAGATGGGCTGAAACCTACCAAGTTCTATCTGTAGTCAATAGAAAAGCCCCTTCCTTACTCGCAAAAGTCCCAGAAACAAAAATAGATTTTCAGGGACAGATGCACCTAGTCAAGAATAGACCTGCAAGGACAATTATAGTCTTGAAGTTCAATACTCAGGATTAGATTAGAAAGTAGGGCCTGGGGAAAGCTGAGACTTTTACCAAATTAAAAAATACATGTTAGTAACTCTATCTGGCACTAGGAGTTTCTTTCTTTAGCATTTAAACCAATTCAGAAATCCTCTATGGCTTTTTTTCATAGTTGCAACAATATACATGTCACACTCACAACTTTAGTGGTTTGACTCTTTTCTATTTCAGTGTTAATAAGAATGTCCCATTGATAAAATTGTCCAAGTTGATCTGTCTGGTAAAGGAAGCTAACTGATATGGCAAATAGTCTCAAAAATATATAGTGATGATCACAGTGGAAGTTTAATTTTTGCTCACATAAATAATCCAAAGAGATGTTCCAAACAACATTGGATTCTTCTCACTAAGTGGTTCAGGGATCCAGGCTCCTTCTATGTAGTCTGAAATACCCTAGGGTCTCATCATCATTTGCATTTAGCCAGTGAAGGGGAAAGAAAGTGAAGGCACATTAGCTTGATCTTGAAATGCACACGTCTCTTCTACTCATAGACTTGGTCACACCTGACAGTAATTGAGACTGGGAAATATTTCCTACTTATATCTCAAAAGTAAAGAGAAGAATATGGATTTAAGTGAGTTTTGTAGAAGTTTTTGTCAAAGAAGCTCTTTTTTTCATTATATGTGTGGATGGCTAGTGAGCTCTAAATGTGATCATAGTGAAAGTCGCTTGGTTGTGTCCAACTCTTTGCAACCCCATGGACTGCAGCCTGCCAGGCTTATATGACCATGGAAATCTCCAGGCAAAAATCCTGGAGTGAGTAGCTGTTTCCTTCTCTAGGGTATCTTTCCAACCCAGGGATCAAGTTCAGGTCACCCGCATTACAAGTGGATTCTTCACCAGCTGAGCTACAAGGGAGGCCCCAGTAGTAACGGTAAAAGATTGGAGTACTTATAAAATAAGAGACAGCCAAACAAACCTGAAGTGCAGTATAGTAAATACCAACCAAAGCAGCAGAGCTAAGCACCCTGTTAATGTCTAAAAAACAGCCACGGCCTGAAATTCTTTTGTATTTTAAGTCTTTATTTTATTTGTTATAATATTGCTTCTTTTTACGTTTTGGTTTTTTTGGCCACCAGACATATGGGATCTGAGCTCCCTGACCAGGGATCAAACTCAGAGCCACTGTATCAGAAGAAAAAGTCTTAATCACTAGACCAACAGAGAAGCCCTTTTTTTTTTTTTTTTTTTTTAATTTGAAACACTGTATGACCCAGCAATGCCACTACTGGGCATATCCCTGAGAAAGCCATAATGCAAAAAGATGTGGGACCCAGGATGAACTTCATCACTTAAGATCAGCTGAGAGATTGCTATGGTATTTGGAAGGAGCTAAATGAGAGGCTGATGCATAAACTGGGTAGGGATTCAATCCTTGGAAGTAAGTTTAAGCTTGCAAATTTACACTCTTATCAGCAAATATTTGAAGGTTATTAATATTTCCTAAAATCCTAAGCCAGTTGATGACCTTGTTCTTCTCAATGACTTCAGAGTCAGGACAGGAAACAATGTCAACAATACAGAACATTTCCAAAATTCAAGGGAGAATGTATGTGGTTTAAACAGAGGATGGAAAATCAGGGGTTAGTCAATAACAGCCAGCTGAGAATGCCAGTCTCCCACTGCACTTACCCACAGGGTTTTGAATCATTTCACCACTTGCCTCTGGAACACTCTTCTCTGCTCAGGAAGACTACCCTAACACTCATGGTGAGAAACCACCTACTACAAATTTAGAAGTTTCCCTTTCAACACATAGAAAGGTACTGAAGATATCTGAGTCAGTAACACTACCAAGTCTTATTCTTACACTTACTTCCTCTTTTCATAGAATTGGGCTATGATCACCAACATTAGGGGACTAGAGTAAACTGCTTTCATTTTAATTTTCTGCTAATCAATCCATTCTCAAATATAGAAAATATATTGTAAAAGAATAATATGTTTTGTGTCCACTGCGGAGCAGAAAATAATATAATTGGAGTGGTGGAGGAGGCGATTGGATAGTGTTATATCATTTCTGGAAATAGAGATATCTTTAAGTATTCTCTTTGAATCACTTAGATTCGAGAGTTAGATTCACCAACATGTACTTTTACTGTGCACACACACACACACATATATACCTGAATATGAATTGGAACACAAAGAAACCTTAGTAAATTGGTTCAAAGAAGCTTTGTGATTTGAACCTAGGTCATTCCATTCTAAAATCCCCAAAAGAATAAAAAAGGCAAAATATCAATCTGGCTAAACTGGATTTGCAAATATAACTGAATGACTTCTGTGTAAAGAAGCTTTTTCCCCCAAACACTGAAATAGTCTGCTTTGTGTAAGATATTTCCATTATTTTTCTTTACTTTTTGTTTTTACTTTGCTAGAGAATCTACTTATATGAAAATCATGTAAATGAAAAGGCCAAAGATTAACATTACAGAATTATAGTATTTAAAAAAATAAACTTCACTTCTGCAAAGCAATTGGAATTTCTATATTTTTTAGTAAACAGTCCAAGAAGTAACTTGAGCTTAATACTTTAAATTTTTAAATTTTTCATACAATTAGGGACATAGCTATATATAGAACTATGCTGTGTAAGGTTCACAGACACCACCGATTAATTGACGGTGTCTTCAGCCTTTTTGTTCACATTACATTAAATATTATAATTTTTCTGTCTACTTTACCTTTCACAGTGCTAATTCCAATTTGAAGCATAGAACTGTTACTTGTGTTTCAATTTATTTGATCTTCTCTAAAAGCCTTAGGCTATTTGAATTGAAAGCTTAAGTGATTCAAATGTGAGTGAGCAGAATTTCTGTTATCTAAAATACAAATCCAAATGGTAAAACAGCATCCCTTATACCATAAGCAGATCTTGATAAATAGATGGAAAAATACAAAATGTCAATATATTCAAAACCTGTTTTAAATTTTAATTTACATTTGGTTTAAATCATATTTTACTGTTGCAGAATAAACTGACTTTCCAGAAATATTATTATCCTCTAGTTAAAAAAAAAAATTAGTGTGCTACACCTTTAAGTCACCTAATTTTAGAATAAAGAATCTCTCTCTCCCATTTATTGTCATCTGTACATTTCAATATTGGCAATAACAGAAAGTTTCTCTATTATAATACAGTAACACATTTGAGTAAAAAGTTTGCATTAATTCTGTAACATTTTTCTTTTTAACTTTCAACTCATTGAAGCATGAACATCTTTTGCCTGTATAATTGGGTTTTCGTGTGAAAAACAAAGTTTTTGAACTGGCACTAGAGAACAAATTTAATTAAGACAATTCCTATAATGATCACAACATCTGTGCCATAGCCAAATACTTTTCACTGCTTACATTTCTAAGACCTTTATTTGCGAATCTACATAAGCTTCATTTAGCTCATGATACTGGACAGTTATTTGCAATTTTGAAATCTACTGAAGCAATTTGGTGACTATATACAGTTCATGGAACGTTAATTACAAGAAGTAGCTAGATATTTTAAAATTCTACTTTAACAAATTATATAAAAATAAAACTCAAGGAAAGGAAAATTAGTTAAAGACAATCTGATCTAGAGAAGCTGTACATATGTAAAAATCAACACCCCATAAAATTATTACTGGAGAACCATAAAGTTTTTGTACTGAGAATTATTTCTTCCTCCATTCATCTTTATAAGGGAGGAGAAAGAGGTGCTTGCATGTGAATAGAGACATAAATATATATTTAATAAAGGAGGAACATTGCTGTAACCAAAAAAAGTAATGATTAAAATGTTTGGGAAAAGGGAAAAAACAAAAATATAATATAAGATTTTTGTTTGGCGGGGGAATAGGTGTGCAGTAAGGAGAGAAATTAATCAGTTGGAGGACCCGATGAGGAAGATAAGGAAATGGAGAGGCAGGTGTGATATCTGTGTGTGTGCATGCGCTCAGTTGCTTCAGTCGTGCCAGACTCTTCGCAACCCCATGAACTGCAGCCCACCAGGCTCCTCTCTCCATGGAATTCTCCAGGCAGGAATACTGGAGAGGGTTGACATTTCCTTCTCATACTCTATATTTTTAAGTTTTTACAATGCCTAGAAATTCTGTTTTCAGTGTTGAAAGGATATTTTCAATGTAGTAGGTGAGAGTTGACTCTTTAGAAGCAATACACCCTAAAAAAAAAAAAAAAGGTCAGTCAATAAATGGGTAATTTGTTGAGAAAGTGCAGGAGCACATAAGTATGGACACATATGTGTTTCAACACAGCTAAAGCCATAACACAAACAAATGGAATGTAAAAAGTTTAGTCGATTCAAAACACAATCAATTACCTTCGTGAGGTGAGGTGAGGTGAAGTCGCTCAGTCGTGTCCGACTCTTTGCGACCCCGTGGACTGTAACCTACTGGGTTTCTCTGTCCATGGGATTCTCCAGGCAAGAATACTGGAGTGGATTGCCATTTCCTTCTCCAGGGGATCGTCCCAACCCAGGGATCGAACCCGGGTCTCCCACACTGGAGGCAGATGCTTTAACCTCTAAGCCACCAGGGAAGCCTAAAAGAGAGCACCAAGCAGAAAAACATCTATTTACTAATGTCCAAGTCAGAGAGACACTGTAGAACTCAACTGATAACCTGAAATGAAAGAATTTAACAACCAAAACCTACTGGAGTATATGCTTTATGAAGGTAGGGACTTCTATTTTCTTCATTGCCATATCATTAGCCTAGAAAAGAGTGCCTGGTATAAAACAGATGCTTCTCCAGGGGATCTTCCTGACCCAGGGATCAAAACCGTTTTCCTGTGTCTCCTGCACTGGCAGGCAGATCCTTTACCACTGAGCCATGTCTGGCTTAGAGGTTGTCAATACAGCTAAAATGTACACTTTAAAATTAATTTAAAGTATATAAATAAGAAATGGTCTTGCAAGTCCTTAAATACACCAGGTTCACCATGCCTTGAAGCTTTGTATTTACTATTCCCAGCTTGGAATACTTTTTCCTCCAGAGTTTCATAGCTTACCCTTTTGCTTTGTCCACATGATAACTATCTTGTCTTGTTTAATCTCATCTCCTAATTGAAGATCTTCCTAGACACCTTTTTTATATAGAAACACAATACACACTCTTTCCCTATATAATTTGCTCTGTCATACTTTCCTCCACAGATCTAATCAGCATGTAATGTACACATTTCTCCCACTATATGATAATGGTACATGCCTATGAAGCCTTTCCTGATATAAACTGGCATAAAGTGAAGAAGGAATTCACTTAGGATACATCTTGCTAACAGATGCACAGAATCACACAAAATAAAGCACAGATGCTCGTAGATACAGTTCAAAGCTATGGCAGCTTGATGCTGAGTGTAGTTCCCAGGAAGGTGCTTGGTGGTGCCCTACTCTCTCTGCTCTAGGTGTGTGCTGCCACTATAAGGGCTCAATGCAAAATAAATGCTGCATGTTATTTTTGCTTTTCACTTTTTGGAAAAGTGAAAATCTTCTTTGGGTTTCTATCATTGAGTGAAAACAGTCACTAATATAGGTCTTTGTAAATGCAAAGCGATGTAAAGCAAACTTTCAAAAAGATAGACCGGTAATTTTTATTTTCTTTTATTGTCTATTCTCCCACTTGAATGGGTTTTCATGAGGGCTAGAATTTTTGTCTGCTTTGTACTTTGCTGTATCTTTAAGTACAGAGATCAGTACACAGTACAGATAGCAAGCACTTATCAATATTATGGAATAAATGAACAAGGAGATTCCTTGAGAACGTGACTACTTCCAAATGCAACAATGGAATCCCATGTACAGATTTGAAAAGGCAGTTCAGTTCAGTTCGGTTGCTCAGTCGTGTCTGACTCTTTGTGACCCCATGAACCGTAGCACACCAGGCTTCCCTGTCCATCACCAACTCCTGGAGTCCACCCAAAACCATGTCCATTGAGTCGGTGACACCATCCAACCATCTCATCCTCTGTCATCCCCTTTTCCTCCTGCCTTCAATCTTTCCCAGCATCAGGGTCTTTTCAAATGAGTCAGCTCTTCACATCAGGTGGCCAAGGTATTGGAGTTTCAACTTCAGCATGAGTCCTTCCAATAAATATTCAGGACTGATTTCCTTTAGGGTGGACTGGTTGGATCTCCTTGCAATCCAAGGGACTCTCAAGAGTCTTCTCCAACACCACAGTTCAAAAGCATCAATTATTCAGCGTTCAGCTTTCTTTATAGTCCAACTTTCACATCCATACATGACCACTGGAAAAACCATAGCCTTGACTAGATGGACATTTGTTGACAAAGTAATGAATGCCTCTGCTTCTTAATATGCTGTCTAGGATGGTCATAACCTTCCTTCCAAGTAGTAAGCATCTTTTAATTTCACGGCTGTAATCACCATCTGCAGTGATTTTGGAGCACAAAAAAAAATAAATAAATTCTGACACCGTTTCCACTGTTTCCCCATCTATTTGCCATGAAGTGATTGGACAGGATGCCATGATCTTAGTTTTCTGAATGTTGAGCTTTAACCCAACTTTTTCACTCTCCTCTTTCACTTTCATCAAGAGGCTCCTTAGTTCTTCTTCACTTTCTGCCATAAGGGTGGTGTCATCTGCATATCTGAGGTTATTGATATTTCTCCCAGCAATCTTGATTCCAGCCTGTGCTTCCTCCAGCCCAGCATTTCTCATGATGTACTCTACATAGAAGTTAAATAAGCAGGGTGACAGTATACAGCCTTGACATACTCCTTTTCTTATTTGGAACCAGTCTGTTGTTCCATGTCCAGTTCTAACTGTCACTATCTGACCTGCATATAGGTTTCTCAAGAGGCAGATCAGGTGGTCTGGTATGCCCATCTCTTTCAGAATTTTCCACAGTTTATTGTGATCCACACAGTCAAAGGCTTTGGCATAGTCAATAAAGCAGAAATAGATGTTTTCCTGGAACTCTTGCTTTTTTGATGATCCAGTGGATGTTGACAATTTGGTCTCTTGTTCCTCTGCCTTTTCTAAAACAAGCTTGAACATTTGGAAGTTCACGGTTCATGTATTGCTGAAGCCTGGCTTGGAGAATTTTAAGCATTACTTTACTAGCGTGTGAGATGAGTGCAATTGTGCAGCAGTTTGAGCAATCTTTGGCACTGCCTTTCTTTGGGATTGGAATGAAAACTGACCTTTTCCAGTCCTGTGGCCACCACTGAGTTTTCCAAATTTGCTGGCATTTCAAAATTTTTTTACTGTACTATGTTGTAATAGACTGGGCTTTTCTCCCCCTAGTTTTCCTCACAGTTGATCCATTTAATTTCTCAGTACCTGACTTCCATAACTTCTGAATTCTAATCTATCATCTAAATAAATGTAGAGCCAAGTGCGTCAAAATACTGGTTTGGTCAGTTGTTTGGATTTTTCCATAACATCCTACAGGAAACCCCAAATGAACTTTTTGGCCAGTCCAATATTTGAAAACCCTAAAGCAGTAAACAAACTAACAAACAGTCTTGAGAGATTTCATCCAAATACAGCACGTTGACGTAAATGTACCTAGCTCTCTACTGTGAAAAGCATAGTTTCATTATTTCATATTATTTCTATGACTAAAATTGTAGTTTCTACATTTAATTCTTTTGCAACATTAACCTGAACTGGTTATTTTCCTATTGCCAATAAAGACTCTCCTACGCTGCTACTTTTGTAAAAACACAGAGGGATGCAAAAAATTGTCTCTGGACCAAAAAAAAAAAAAAAAAAAGGAAGCACTGTCTGCTCTAACAAAAGGGCTGGGGGGAGTTACTGGTCATAGAGTAGAGAGAGAATTAAGCGATTTGTGGAAGAATTGAAGAGAACAGATTGTGTAATGATAAAGACAGGCTAGTATGAAAAAACTAAAATGAATTTGACTAGTCCTAAAATTTAAACTTTACCAACAAAAGTCCATCTAATCAAAGCTATGGTTTATCCAGTAGTCATGTATGGGTGTGTGAGGTGGACTATAAAGAAAGCTGAGTGTCAAAGAATTGATGCTTTTGAACTCTGGTATTGGAGAAGACTCTTGAAAGGCCCTTGTACTGCAAGGAGGTCAAACCAATCAATCCTAAAGGAAAGCAGTCTTGAAAATTCATTGGAAGGACTGATGCTGAAGCTGAAACTCCAATACTTTGGCCCCCTGATGCGAACAGCTGACTCATTTGAAAAGACCCTGATGCTGGGAAAGACTGAAGGCAGTAGAGGAAGGGGACGACAGAGGATGAGATAGTTGGATGGCATCACCAAGTCTATGGACATGACTTTGAGCAAGCCCTGGAGTTGGTGATGGACAGGGAAGCCTGGCATGCTGCAGTCCATGGGGTTGCAAAGAGTTGCACACGACTAAGCAAATAAACTGAACTGAAAATCTAAATGTTTGGATTATTTCCCTAAATTGTCTCATCATTTCAAGATAAAGTATAGAAATAATGGTAATTTAAAAATTTTAACAATTCAGAAAAAGAAAAATGACAAGTGACCTTTGAAATTTTCCTTCTAGCCAGTGATACATATATGCCAAAGTGGCAATGTGATTTGGAGGCATTAAGTGAGCTTTGAGATGCTAAAGTTCTGTAAGCTCTCCTATATCATGGTTCTCACTTATACCCCAGCCCATCCATCACACATCATGTTTCTGAGATGCTTCTTATTGCCTTTGTCTTATTAACCAGCATAATTCCTACTCACTTTTCAGATGGTTGCCTGAGTTTATTTCCTCTAAAGCACCTCACTGGTCTATCACCCTGGTCCTATCACAGTACTCTGATTGCCTGGATGCTTTTTGTATTCCCTTTCAAAATGTGAGTTCCATGAAGGCAGGCACAGTATTATTTCTATGCTATTAGAGTACCAATAAGCAGGCACTAAGCTGTTGGCACAGAATAAATTCTCAATATAGTTTTTGACAAAATTAACAAAGGAATACATGTTTATTCTCCCACTCAAAACTTTTATGATGTACCACAAACCTTTAAGCAAGGAAAAGGAGATTTGTTGAAACCTCTGGGAACCACCATGGGGAGGCAGTCTCTCTGACAGTATGTTTCTCAGATGTTCATTTCTATTGTGGTCTTTTCCTATGTCAAGAAAAATTGTAAAAGACTTTGAAATGGGTGAAACATACCTTTTATCATCTTTGAGCTATTTTAAAACTCTATGAAGATATAGAAAACAGATAGTAATACAAATGAAATTTTTAGTGGATTGCAATTGATTATTTCCCTATATATATATGGATCAGCTTTGCATCTTTCTTTTGGTTTTGTTTTATTTTATATTGGCACATAGTTGATTTACAATGCTGTTTTAGTTTCATGTGTACAGCAAAGTGATTCGATTATATATATACATAATTGATACATACACACATATATATATTCTCTTTTCAAATTATTTTCCCATTTAGATTGTTATATAATATTGACCAGAGTTCTCTGTACTATGCAATAGGTCCTTATTGGACCATTTAAAATATATTAGTGTGTACATGTCAATCCCAAACTCTCCAACTAACCCCCCCTTCAACCTTCCCCCCATCCCACTCCATAATCACAAATTTATTCTCTCAAGTCTGTAAGTCTGTTTCTGTTTTGCAAATAAGTTCATTTGTATAATTGTTTTAGATTCCACATATAAGCAACATCATACAGTATGCATGTTTGTAAGCACGTTCAACATTCTCGATTGTTGGCATATGTGCGTGTTCTTTAAATTGTCCTTTGAACTTACTAATTTTCTCATTAACTAACGAATGTGACATAAGTTTGCATTTGTATGAGATTTATGACTTTATTCATTAAAAAGTATCCCTTTTCCCCAATGATGTATAATACACATTTTGTAACAGGAAACTTACTATACAGCACTGCAATAAGCTTTTTTGTTTTTGAAAAGTATTCTTTAACACCTGTACCTGTAAATGGATTAAGTTTTAAACTCTTTAAATCTGTTCAACTTCAAATAAATGAAAGGTCAAAAAATATAAATATATTATCAAGCATCTTTCTCTAATTATCACGTAATAAGAAATAATACCATAAATAAAATGAGGGTGACAAAACAAATCTCTATCATTTTTAGCTTGTTTCTCATAACAGTTTTATAATCACCTTTTTCTGACAAAAGAAGATAAGCACATATTTTTTAATGACAAAAGCTATTTAATCTTTTCTTTTTAGAAGGGACATTAATAATGCAGTTTCATAAAAATGAATGAAGGTTAACATGTATGCCAACATCAATTTACAACTTCTGTTTAATTAATATTATTGCATGTTTTAATTTGAAGTGTGCTTTGCTCATCATCATGAAATATTTATTTTGTATGAAACTTCATTCAAAATAGTGCCTCTGGAGAGCAACAATTTATTCTGGGCTATGTCTATATATTTTGAATAAAATATTCAGTTTACAGAGGACTTTGTTAGAAGCTTCACTCACAATTAAGTTGAGCTAATTGTGGATTAGCTAATAATCCAAGTCTACTCTAAATAAATTACTTAGATATCAACTGACAGGAGACATAAATGGGATTAACTCCATTTATGACTGTGATTGATCTCCAGTTTCTATCAATTCTATTTTTCTATGTTATTTGAATCCACTCTCCTACTGATTTTAACAGCAACATCCTTATTCACGGTCCTTGCCATCCTTGCTGAGACCACAGCAGTCATCTCCTATCTGGTCTCCATATCACTATTTCATCATCTTTTGCAATACAGCCAGAGTAGTCACCTCTTTAAATCAGCATTTTCTACATTCCCTAGTAATTCCTGATTTTACTTAACTTTTAGAAAACACAAATCTGGCGATGCTTATACCCTACTTAAAATGTTCCAGTGACTACTTTGGTCACTTTCTCCAACTCATCTCATACACTCTATATACTCTACCAACAAGGTTCCTTCTATAAGCAGTTTGCCTAAGCTTTCATAAACTCTGTATTCACTGGGCCTATTACATTCTAGGGAAAATTTCATGCAAAGATGGGCTCGATAAAGGACAGAAATGGTATGGACCTAACAGAAGTAGGAGATATTAAGAAGCGGTGGCAAGAATACATAGAAGAACTGTACAAAAAAGATCTTCACGACCCAGATAATCATGATGGTGTGATCACTCACCTAGACCCAGACATCCTGGAATGCAAAGTCAAGTGGACCCTAGGAAGCATCACTATGAACAAAGCTAGTGGAGGTGATGAATTTCCCCTTGAGCTATTTCAAATCCTGAAAGATGATGCTGTGAAAGTGCTGCACTCAATATGCCAGCAAATTTGGAAAACTCAGCAGTGGCCACAGGACTGGAAAGGTCAGTTTTCATTGTAATCACAAAGAAAGGCAATGCCAAAGAACGCTCATACTACCACACAATTGCACTCATCTCACTCACTAGCAAAGTAATGGTCAAAATTCTCCAAGTCAGGCTTCAGCAATACGTGAACCATGAACTTCCAGATGTTCAAGCTGTTTTAGAAAAGGCAGAGGAACCAGAGATCAAATTGCCAACATCCGCTGGATCATTGAAAAAGCAAGAGTTTGAGAAAAACATTTACTTCTGCTTTATTGACTATGCCAAAGCCTTTGACTGTGTGGATCACAACAAACTGGAAAATTCAAGAGATGGAATACCCGACCACCTGACCTGCCTCTTGAGAAATCTGTATGCAGGTCATGAAGCAACACTTTAGAACCAGACATGGAACAACAGACTGGTTCCAAATCAGAAAAGGAGTACGTCAAGGCTACATATTGCCACACTGCTTATGTAACTTATATGCAGAGTATTTCACATGAATTGACAAACTGGATGAAACACAAGCTGGAATCAATTTTGTTGGGAGAAACATCAATAACGGCAGAAAGTGAAGAAGAACTAAAGAACCTCTTGATGAAAGTGAAAGAGGAGAGTGAAAAAGCTGGCTTAAAACTCATCATTCAGAAGACGAAGTTCATGGCATCTTGTTCCATCATTTCATGGCAAATAGATGGGGAAACAATGGAAACAGTGAGAGACTTTATTTTCTTGGGCTCCAAAATCACTGCAGATGGTGACTGCCGCCATGAAATTAAAAGATGCTTGCTCCTTTGAAGAAAAGCTATGACCAACCTAGACAGCAGATTAAAAAGCACAGATATTACTTTGCCAACAAAAGTCCATCTAGCCAAAGCTAAGGTTTTTCCAGTAGTCATGTATGGATGTGAGAGTTGGACTATAGAGGAAGAACTGACTCATTTGAAAAGACCTGATGCTGGGAAAGATCGAAGGTGGGAAGAGAAGGGTATGACAGAGGATGAGATGGTTGGATGGCATCACCGACTCAATGGACATGACTTTGAGCAAGCTCTAAGCATTGGTGATGGACAGGGAAGCCTGGCATGTTGCAGTCCATGGGGTTGCTAAGACTGACATGACTGAGTGACTGAACTGAACTGAACTGATTATATTCTGAAACAGCCCATATTCTCTCCTGTTCTAACTACTTCATGAAGTGAAGTGAAGTCACTCAGTCGTGTCTGACTCTTTGTGACCCCATGGACACCAGGCTCCTCTGTCCATGGGATTTTCTAGGCAAGAGTACTGGAATGGGTTGCCATTTCCTTCTCCAGGGAATCTTCCCCACCCAGGGATTGAATCCAGGTCTCCTACATTGTAGACAGACACTTTACCGTCTGAGCCACCAGGGAAGTCACTCATAGCCAATTCTTTGTGAAATTTCCCATGATAACTGCCTGACATAGACTCATTTTCCCAACTTTCCAAAAAAACTACTTCTATATGTGGTCCCTTCTGACAAGTCTTCCCAGGTGGTAAAAAATCTACCTGAAAATGCAGGAGATGCACAATATGTAGTTCAATCCCTAGGTCAGGAAGATCACCTGGAGGAAGAAATGGCAACCCACATGAGTATTCTTGCCTAGAAAATTCCATGGACAGAGGAGCCTGGTGGGATTGGGCGGTTGTTTATTTGTAATATTCTGACTCACTTGCCTGGATATTACTAAAAAATAATAACTCACAAATATTGGACTATATTTTAAATGAAAAATTTGTTATAATTTTATGCAGTGAAATTAGATTACAATCGTGGTTATTAACAAACAAGAGTATTGAATACTCAAATTTTCTTGGAAATGGACACATAATGTCAGAAGTAGAAAATGAGAAAATGATAGATTTATTCATTAAACATATTATCCTCAGGAGAATATTTGGGGAAAATTTTGTCAAATTATTAAAATTTTATTATATACAAAAAAGTAATCAATGCTATCAAATTTACTGAGACCTTACCATCTATCAGAGACCCAACACACAATGATCACTACTGGTCAGCTTCTTTCCAACATATTAAATTGAATCACATGAAAATGCCATTTTAGTAAGTTAAAACTACTTGTGAGCTCATAATTTCATATATATCAAACTAATATTTTGGAAAATAGGTATAGAACTTAAAATATCAAAAGTAGAATGTCTCAAGTCCTTAAATATAGCGTAAGATGTGGATTAAGCAAAACAAGGAAGAAAAACAATTGTCATTTGAGATGGGGCCGGGGTGAAAGTGCATTCAGAAAAGCTACAAATAAGCAGAGGGATTTCAGCTAATTCATGAAGCACTAAATAGTTTCAACAGACAAAAATTTTGGAAAATGCATTTCAATTCTATTGATAGATTCAGTTCAGTTCAGTTCAGTTCAGTTCAGTAGCTCAGTCGTGTCCGACTCTGTGACCCCATGAATCGCAGCACGCTGGGCCTCCCTGCCCATGACCAACTCCTGGAGTTCACTCAGACTCGCGTCCATCGAGTCAGTGATGCCATCCAGCCATCTAATCCTCTGTCGTCCCCTTCTCCTCCTGCCCCCAATCCCTCCCAGCATCAGAGTCTTTTCTGATGAGTCAACTCTTCACATGAGGTGGCCAAAGTACTGGAGTTTCAGCTTTAGCATCATACCAGGGTTGATCTCCTTCAGAATGGATTGGTTGGATCTCCTTGCAGTCCAAGGGCCTCTCAAGAGTCTTCTCCAACACCACAGTTCAAAAGCATCAATTCTTCGATGCTCAGCCTTCTTCACAGTCCAACTCTCATATCCATACATGATTACTGGAAAAACCATAGCCTTGACTAGATGGACCTTAGTCGGCAAAGTAATGTCTCTGCTTTTGAATATACTATCTAGGTTGGTCATAACTTTTCTTCCAAGGAGTAAGCGTCTTTTAATTTCATGGCTTCAGTCACCATCTGCAGTGATTTTGGAGCCCCCCAAAATAAAGTCTGACACTGTTTCCACTGTTTCCCCATCTATTTCCCATGAAGTGATGGGACTGGATGCCATGATCTTCTTTTTCTGAATGTTGAGCTTTAAGCCAACTTTTTTTACTCTCCTTTTTCACTTTCATCAAGAGGCTTTTTAGTTCCTCTTCACTTTCTGCCATCAGGGTGGTGTCATCTGCATATCTGAGGTTATTGATACTTCTCCCAGCAACCTTGATTCCAGCTTGTGTTTCTTCCAGTCCAGTGTTTCCCATGATGTACTCTGCATAGAAGTTAAATGAGCAGGGTGACAATATACAGCCTTGATGTACTCGTTTTCCTATTTGGAACCAGTCTGTTGTTCCATGTCCAGTTCTAACTGTTACTTCCTGGCCTGCATACAGATTTCTCAAGAGGCAGGTCAGATGGTCTTGTATTCCCATCTCTCTCAGAATTTTCCACAGTTTATTGTGATCCACACATTAAAAGGCTTTGGCATAGTCAATAAAGCAGAAATAGATGTTTTTCTGGAACTCTCTTGCTATTTCAATGATCCAGCGAATGTTGGCAATTTGATCTCTGGTTCCTCTGCCTTTTCTAAAACCAGCTTGAACATCAAGAAGTTCATGGTTAGAATTTTTTCAAAAATGGAAATGGGCAAGTCTCACTAAGGCTATTTTGAATGAAACAAATAGAAATATACTTAGATAAGCTCAACTAAAAAAGATTGTATCATGTACCATAAACTCTCACAAAAATCTGAAGATAAGAAACAAAATACTTTTGGGTCTGATGGGAATTAGAACTACAAACTGGAACAGAGGCTATGTAACCATATCTTGGGTACCAGTGTAAACAGACTGAGTTCTTTTTCAGCTTATCTACTCCATAATTGTGTCACCTGAAGTAAATCATTTACTTTCTTTATGCTTTAGTTTCTTCATCTTAAAATAAGGAAGTAGAGTTGTGAGGATTAAATGATGTCAATACACACAGAGTGCATAGATAGTGCCAGGCATATAACATGCAGAGTGCATAGACTTTGCCAGGCATATAGTAAGTGCTACAGAAGAATTTACTGATATTATTCTTTCTGGGATGTGCTATTTTGCTTTTTTTGCCCCATTACTGGATTCCATCCACCCAACTTGCTTGTAACTCAAAATGAAAGCCTCCTGAATTGTCTTTAAGCATGGAACTGTTTTCTGTCAAAATAACATATTGGCCTGTGTTGAGTCCCATGCACATATCAAATCCTATTAGCCACAGATAGGAACTGAATGATATCCTAGGAAATAAGCTCAAATAGCAGAGAGTGTGTCAGAAGATGTAACATAGCTTAACAGAAATAGGCACGTTTTAATCTGATAAAAGTATCAAAGATGATTTTGACTTCATACTAGTAGGTTCATGCTCAGTTATGTCTGACTCTGCGATCCCATGTTCTGTAGACCACCAGGCTCCTCTGTCCATGGGACTCCCTGGCAAGAATGGGTTGCTATTTCCTACTCCAGGAGATCTTGGAGTAGGAAATGGCAGGAGATCTTCCTGACCCAGGGATCAAACCCACATCTCCTGAAGCTCCTGCATTGGCAGGCAGATTCTTTACCACTGAGCCCCTGGAAAGCCCATTATACCAGTACAGGTTGTCATAGTGTGAAGATGTGAAGTGAAGTGAAAGTCTCTCAGTTGTGTGTGACTCTTGCATGGACTACATAGCCCATGGAATTCTCCAGGCCAGAATACTGGATTGGATAGCCATTCCCTTCTCCAGGGATCTTCCCAACCCAGAGATCGAACCCAGGTCTCCCTCATTGCAGGTGAATTCTTTACCAGTTGAGCCACAAGGGAAACCCAAGAATACTGGAGTGGGTGATGTGAAGATAAGTAGGCAAATTAAAGCCCAGTTCCAATGGTGACAGCTACTCTGCTGAGTTTAGACTCCATTCCATGGGTAATGGGGAAGCATCGAAGGCTTTGAGATTGTGTTTTAAGAAGATAAAAGGCTTTCAGATTGTGTTTTAAGATGATAATTTGAAATCAGTGTGGAGATAGAATTACGTAGTGCAGAGATAGGATTCAGAGGCAGGAGCACAGGATATAAATCTAGTGTGTGGTTTGACAAACACAGTCCAGTGCATTGAGAAATCAGTAATTATGCGGGAAACCAAGTTCTGTCACTTTACTTCTGTGTAAATATTGCTCATTTCTAAGATATTTATGAAAGCAATGTGTTCACTCTACCATGATCTCAATAAAGATCAAATTGAAATATACATACATACATTCTATGTGTGTGTGTGCATTTTGAAGACTTTCAAGTATAAGAAGATTGAAAGGCATTTATTAATATTTTTATGTAAAATTGACTCTCCAATAACATCAGTTCCCAAGGAAAGTGTTTGTTCTGTAATGTATTCAAAAGTGGTAACAGCCCAACCATCATTTATATTTCTACACTTAAAACCTAGATCCAGAAGATTTATAGCACAAGTACTAACTGAAAACAAATTTTCCCACTTCAACAAAACTTTTCACTTTCCCTCTTCCATCACCATAGTGATACATTTAGATTCTCAAGATAGATGATTCAAACTGGCAGAGTAAAAAGGAAATGTTTTGCAAAAAGAGTTGTGATTCAGCTGCAATGATTGCCAAATAAATTAGTTTATAAATCTTTAGACTTCAGCTTTAGTAAACCCAAAATATGTCCTGTTACACATAAGATTTATTTTGTTTCTGGGAATCTTTTTAAGCTTCTCAGATATGACTGATTTTAAAGCCATTTTAAGAACTTAAAAATTCAAAGGAAAATATCCATTCACTTCAATAGTTCTATTACAAAGTTTTAATGTCATCATTATATTCTTCCGATTCTTCTGCATTTTCTTGAGAACAGTACCTCCACAATGTGTACCTTCTCCTCCATACTTAATTTCCTTCTACATCAACAGAATTATAAAACAAAGTGCTCTAGGAAAAAAAAATGAGCATGTTAAAAACAGTTCCTTATGTTACCTTTTTTAAAAATTAGGTCAGTTTTAGTATGTGCTGCTTGAATGTTTCAGGAGGCTAGCTGGTTTGAAAATACTACAGGAATGATGTGGTTTCTTTTAGAGTAGATGCTTTCATGGGTGGTGTATCCATGCCCAAGCTGATGTGACTGTTGGGTGCTAATGGAATAGACCACTCACTTCTCTAGAGATTTCCCCCAGGGCAGCTTCAGCATGGGGAATATGCCTCACTGCCACTCCCAAGGTGACTTACAGTCAATGTCTGAGTGATATGAGTTACAAATGGGTATGGGTGGCTATTTTGCTTCAGGAGAAGATAACTCTGTATGGGCTTTTTACTGCTTCAGAAACATCCCTTGGATAAAGCCAAGGTTTCACTTTACATGAGTCAGTGTCTTCTCTTCCACTTCTCTATCACGCTTAACATCTTTGCTTGTCGACATTCCCTAGAAAGCACAGCTTCAGTAAAACTCAGGCACCAAATTCTATCTCCTTAGGTTCTGCTTTGAGGAAACTCAACCCAAGCCTCTTCATTCACAGGATACCTAAAGGATATCCTTTACATGTAAAACAGATATGAAACATCTACAGGAATACATACCCATTTCATTTGAAAGTTCTTGGAAGTCATAAGACTTTGTTAAAATTCAATTCAATGATTACTTATGAACAACAACTATAAGTACACAGTGCTTAGAAGTAAAATCTTTACTAGTAAATTAATAATGTACATTATTACTCTGATCCTAGAAATGTCTCATTTTGATATAGGATGAATAAGAAAAAAAAGTTATTTCAGTGTTCAGCTTACACAGAAATATGAAGCTAGATTAAGTACAAATTTATAGATCATGCCCACGTTTTTGTTATGTCTGGTGATGTCACCGGTTGACCTGAACTGTATATTCTATTGTGGTTAGACGTCTTTCGACCTAAGATCAGAGTCTGACCTTTAATTCTATGGTCACAAGATCTAGATCGAATCGGTGACTGGATGAGAGATGATACCTGATTAAAGAAGGGAAAAGACCCATAGTCGACGGGGGGACTCCAGTGTTGACAGTTATAAATAACGGATACGATCTTAGTGGTTTGAAAAAAAAGGGGGAGGGGGTCTTCCCTAGAATATATAATCAACTGAACGATTCGGTAACTACCTTTCCTACACCCACCGTCCCTCACAAAGGGACAATAAAAACATTTCAATAAAATTTGAGTGGCAGTTTATTTTCACGTTATTACGACAGAGTTTTTTTTTTTTTTTACTTAAGTTTGTTCTCCGGTGTACAGAGTTAAGAATTTCTCTTTTTAACATGACTTTTTATCGTTTCGGTAACTGTGTTCACTAAAACTTTCGTGTCTCGTACATAAATTGGTAATCGAAATGAAATCTAATTATCCATTTATATGTGATGGAAATAAGAGCTAGTGTATACTATTATAAATATTCTTTAGACAGGTGGAATACCTATAACAGTTACGTTTCAATTCGAAGATTATAGTGATTGAAAATTTTTCCCGTTTTTAGACACTACAGTAGATTTTTCATAACTAGATAAGAACTCTGATAATTAAATATGTCATTCTCTGATGTAAATAATTTTAAACAATGTCTTTTCAAAGTTCAATATTTAGGAGAGATAGTATCCTTCAACTAAAATAAGTGATTGGAACACTTACAATTGTATGACTGAAACTAGATTGCTGAATGTACAATTAAATTAATGTCCTTTGACACGTGTAAGTGAATTTCATTCTCTTTTCGGAAATTCAAAGAAGAGGGACAAATTTTTTTGTTTTCTTCTTCAGATAAACTATACGAATTGTTCATTTAGTCTCTTTCGTTACCGTGAGTTGAGGTCATGAGAACGGACCTTTTAGGATACCTGTCTCCTCGGACCATCCGACATCAGGTACCCCAGTACATCTCAACCTGTGCTGACTCGCTGAAGTGAAAGTGACAAGTGAAAGTACATGACCTCTTCCTTTGCCGTTGGGTGACGTCACAAGAACGGACCTCTTAGGGTCCCTACCCCCTCGGACTACCCGACGGCAGATACCCCAGCGTGTCTCAGCCTGTGCTGACTTCGCTGAATCGTCGTCGTCGTCGTTCATTTATCGAGAGTGTCCAATTGAAATCTTGGTTCCGTCTTAGAACTAAAAAAAGATAGAGTCTTTCTGACTTTTGGATCTCCCACTGAACTTTAATCAATAGAGTACTATCACCGGTGTTTGACAAAAGAATTTCTTAACTTTATTCATCTTAATATATTAGATCTTTTTTTTTTATGGGAGTCCTACTTCTTATGAATATATAGTGGATGACGAGATTTAGTTCAGATGGAAAGTAGAAACAATTTCTACGGTAGGATTTCCTCTAGTCAGGGCCCACAAGTAACCTTCCTGACTACGACTTCGACTTTGAGGTTATGAAACCAGTGGAGTACACTTCTCAACTGAGCAACCTTTTCTGGGACTACGACCCTCCCTAACCCCCCGTCCTCCTCTTCCCCTGCTGTCTCCTACTCTACCGACCTACCGTAGTGACTGAACTACCTGCACTCAAACTCACTTGAGACCCTCAACCACTACCTGTCCCTCCGGACCGTACGACGTTAAGTACTCCGACGTTTCTCAGTCTGTGCTGACTCACTGACTTAACTTGATTTGACTTTCTACGGGACGATGAGAACTACGTCAGATTCTAATTGAATCCGTCAAACCGATACATTTGTGAGTAAATTAAGAATTTTGGGACACACAACCCTGAAGGGACCACCAGTCACCGACCCTTAGACGGAACGTTACGTTCCCTGTGCCCGAGTTAGGGACGAGTCCCTTGACTCTAGGGTGTACAGCGTCCCGTTTATTCGGAAGCATGAGACTTCGGGTATACGGTGTTGATCTCTCGGACTCGTGGTAGTGTTTTAAAGTACGTACTACATTACTACTATAGTTAAGTCGGTTTATTATTTAATTGAGTAAGTAATTTTTTAAGGATACACAATTCATAACAATAATGATAATACGAAGGGGACACCGAGTCTACCATTTCTTAGACGGACGTTACACTCTCTGGACCCAAACTAGGGACCCAACCCTTTTACGGGACCTCTTCCCTTTCCGATGGGTGAGGTCATAAGACCGGACCTCTTAAGGTACTTGACACATCAAGTACCCCAGTGTTTCTCAACCTGTGTTGACTCTCTGAAAGTGAAGTGTAAGGAAATAATAACAACGAAATGTCTTTACCTTTGAGTCCAATATTGATACTCACCCCCTTAATCCTAAACTTGATTCTGTCAGACCAAGTGTCACATAGAAAATGTAAAATATCAAAAATTATTATAGCGACAAATTTATCAACTTTCAGACAGTACAATTTTCCTATCATCTAATATCATTCTTGTTAAATACGGTCGAGTAGAGTCGAAAACTTGATCTATCTTGGGTTTTCCTTCTCTTTACCACTAAAAAGACCAGTCGGACAAAAAGTGACTCTTTCGTCCTAGTCAAGTAATCCCGTTCTAAATGGTTCGAACCATGTTAATAAACCCTGATCTGTTAAGAAACACTAACTCCGGGGATACGTAAAGTCCTATGAATTTTAGTAGGGACCAGAGACCGGGAATCTACGGTCCTCGTTGAGGAGTCAACCCTATTGATTTTTATTGTAGGAGACGTTTAGTTTTAGTGGGACCTGACTCTTGGTGGCGAAACTTTTGTTCCTATCTCTTTAAAGAGAGAACTATGTTCTTTTTTTTATGTTCTTCCAGACTCCAGTTTTCTGATGTCTTATGATTTTGTATAGTTTTTCCCTCTCCTTCATACATTGGTCCTTGAACTAAAAATTTTCATGGTTTACATTGACTATGTGTAGGTTTTTTGTTTGCTTTTCCTATAAAATTTTCCTTTTCGTCAAGGTCACAGAGTAAAGAGAGAAGATGAGTACCCCAGTGTTTCACAACCTGTGTTGACTCACTGAAAGTGAAAGTGACTCATATTAACTGTTTATTTTCAAAACGTGTAAATCCAACATGTTACACTGTTAAACTATGTGTGTATGTGACATTTTTAAGTTTCATCGAAATTCTCATCTTTGACAACGTTATTTCCAAAGTTTACCACATATTGGTGACTTCTTGTTTTATTTCGGATAGGGTGGTAGAGGGAGTGTGAGGTAGATCCTGTCCTTCACATATTTTCATGGTGGAGGGGTACTCCACCGGAACTGTCCACAGTGATCAACTACCGTTACGAGAGGACGGTAGTCGAATCTATGTCTGAGTCTAAGGGGGAGTTATGACGTAAGATCCGTCCTAGACAGTGATTAGTCTCAACTGTACTATCTACTTTAGTTAAAAAGTATGGACAATATATACGACAAAGAAAACTATATCAGAATCTGATTGTCGGTAAGTCCGTTAGTATATTTTGATAATTGAGTACCACTCTAACAGAAAGATATTCTATACATTCGTAAAAAAGAAAAGTAGATACAACGATACTTCGGTGTACTTGTTCAAGTCCTATAATACCTTAAAATAGAATGATCTCTTTGAGAATACAAATCGACGTAAATTCGGATATCTCTGTAAACTTAGTCAGACAGAAGGTTTTTGTTAAAGGTAAACTATATGTCGGACTTCAGTAGATTTTTAAACTATTCTTAAAAAAAGTTTATTTATCAAAGTTGAGTTGGTTAAGAACAACGAACCCTTTAGAGTGTTAAAATATTGTTTGGTGGAAACCCATGTTGACTGAGTTATGAGTTACTTGTTTGCATTCGACTCTCCCTGAGAATTGTTAGACTTGTTAATCAATGACGAAGGGACCACCAGTCTACCATTTCTTAGGATGACGTTACACCCTCTGGACCCAAGTTAGGGACTCACCCCTTCTAGGGGACCTCCTCCCGTACCGTTGTGTGGGGTCATCAGAACGAATCTCTTAGGGGTATCTGTCTCCACGGAACTTCCGATGTCAGGTACCCCAACGTTTCTCAACCTGACATGTTGATTCGTGTCGTTTGTATTGAAGGTCGGATAAAAATTTAAAAAATAAATAGAAAATTAATCGCCCTTTAACGAAATGTTACAACACAACCAAAGACGACATGCTGTTGTGTTTAGTCAGTATTAATATGTATATAGTGGAGGGAGAACTCGGAGGGTCCGATAATAAATAAAAGTACTTAGAAACAGTTTTCGACTATGGGTACATAACCGAACCAATTTTTCAAGTAAAACTAAAAAGACATTGTAAACCTGTTTCAAAAGTCGGTTGGGTTATGTTACATAGACGGTATAAAGGGATTAGGTGAGATTTCGTGTTTTCGTTGTAATTATATTGTACTGAGTAAAAATTCTATGAAAAATCAGTTAGATCAAGAAATGATGAAGGAGAAGACTCCTGAGAGTTTGATGGGTAATGTGTTTCTAGAAACCCTTTAGTAATACATATTTGTACAACTTTCCCTAGAAGATGAAAGAACTTTAGATATAGAGGGACCTTGAGGTAAGATTTGGGAGATGTTTTCCGGAGGGTGATGAAACGAACGAAAGATCGAAACACCCAATGGTCTTCCAAGAGACAATTACCTGATAGGTCGGTAGGGTATATTTGATTGTATTTACTCTTCAACAACTAATCTGTTGGAAGGACAACTTTAGTGGGTACTAAAGATTGTGGTCCCTTCAAAGGATCCGGTGGGATGGGTTATAACGTGAGAATCACGATGTTTTAGAAAATCTTAATAGAGAAGAGGGGAGAGTAAAAGGGGAAGGAAAGGATGGATAGGAGAAGATAGAATCTTTTTTAGTTTAAGACAAAAGAGAGAGTTGACTTGACATAAACGAAACCGAGGTCCGGAGTTCTATAATCGGAGATATTTCCGTAAAATGATTTTATCTTCTCCCATTTTTAGGTATAAGGATGGTTCCTCTCTCCTATTATACTTACTGATTTTATTTGACCTCCAGTTATTTTTTCCTTACGTGTAGGTTACTTCATACCGTTGACTGTACAATGACACCACAACCCTTCGATTGTCCTTGTCTAACAGTGGTATCGTTTGGCTCTTCCCATACGGGTCAGACCCCCCCGTCGACCTTCTCAATTTTTGATGTTTTTCGTAAACTGTACACTCGTGTGACTAGGCCGAAAAATTCTTTAGACCTAAGGTTTTAACTACATGTTGAATTTTATGACCGAATAAAATTATAGATAGTAAGCCCAGTAATACAGACATCCGACGAATTCGGGGCACCCATTGGTCACCCTTTGGTGACAAGATTTGTTTTTACACAGGAGGGTACTATTAAGACCACGGTCGACAATTCGTGTATTTTAAAAGTGTTTGTGAGTGTAATAGTTGTAAAATTTTAAGGTCTCTTTCGTCGAGCGTCTTTTGTCGATCATTAGACACCTAAAATTTTGGATGGGTTCTTTTTCGGTTATGTTTTTTTCCGGTATCCTAAGGGTTAAAACTAAGTAAGTCAAGTCGAATAAAATGTCCCTCCATTGAAAGTCAAAAGAAACCTCCCTGTCTAGTTAGTAATGGTAACAATAGTATTTCTAAGTAACCGGAACTCCACTTCGCGACTTCGTTTAACTGGTGAGGAAGGACTGAAAAACCAACGATAAAAAGAGTCATCATCTTCAGTAACGACACGTAGACAGAACAGCGATAATCTTAACGACGAATTTTTCGTTTGTCGAAAATTGACATTTCAGTACTAAGTTATTGGATTACACGTTAATGGACAGTGATAGTGTGTCTTGATGTCGGAAAGTTTATGTGTTTCTTTCGATTTTCTACGAGATATCATGGAAAGTTTCTATGAAGAAGGTGAATAAGAGAATAAGACACGCAAAGATGTAAAGAGAAGGGAAAGTCGTGAGTGACACAGAACATAGAAAAGAGAATAAATCAGTCTGAGAAATACCGCACTTTCCTCTGTCGTAAGTAAAATGATATCAAGAGACTTGTGATGAAACTAGAAGGATCTTCTTTCGGTAGATACTAAAATTATTTACCCGTATAATACATTGACCTTACTTGTAAAAGATTTTGAACATATATTAAATATTGTCAGAGAGTAGTGTCCAGTTCGGATTCAGTTGTGACTTTTTGAGCTATAAAAAAATTTTGGTGTAATTTCTACTAAAACATGTTGGTCGTGACGAAAAATGGACTCTCGTTTTTACTTCCGTTTCAGTGTCTGTATAGACTCAGACGTTCTCTTTTTAACTTAAAACATAGTATGATGTTAATGAATCTCGGTACGATAAAAATATAGAAGGAGGGGTTTTGACGAAACGTAAAAATTCGTACGACTAATAAAAATATCGATTATTATTAATGTTAGTAGTATTACTGTTTTCAGAATCCGTCGTTTACTTTCTATTTCAATTGATGACTTGAGGACCTTTCCCTTACCCAACAAAGATCGATTCTTAATTCCTTTCTAGACGATAATTATTGTGTAAATTGTGTTGACACTCATAAAAGTACGGATGGATGTGTTACGGTTCTCTTTTCCGTTCGGTTTCTTTTGAGGTCATTATTCCGATTTATAGTAATTTCCGTGAAAATACAAGTTGTAAAACGGTCTAAAAACGTTTAAAGACACATACACTATTCTAGTTTACATAATTATCTTTTGGTAATGTCAAAAAAGAATCGACTTATTATGCCTCTATTTAAATTTATTTATTTTTCATCCAAACCACTGAGATCCAGACGAGACGAGATCTGGAAGTCTTTAAAGTAAAAGGTTAGGGGGATCAGTTAAGGGACCACAGTCAAAACACAGGATCAACTTGAGGATTTCTAAGGTAGATCGCAAACCCAGGAATGTTACGTATCATGGACTGTTCTCTTACTTAGGATTAATAACAACGTGAAGTTTCTCCTCAGGATCACCAAAACCTCCAATTACACGGCCTCGTTTCGGGTACCGATAAATTCGTCTTCAATAATCACGACATCATATTACCAGACAGTCATAAACAGACCAGGATCGGAGGTAGGTAGACAAGTCTTAGGTAAAGGTTGAGATGTCTCCGGTAGGACTCGGAGAGGGTCTCTATTAATCTTCCTTAACCAGTCATAAGGTTATTGAGGGTGGGAATCCGTTTCATCAAACCCTCTACACTAATTTTTATCGACAAGAAAAAGGACTAGGTTCCTGATTTAGGGACAAGTACCCTAATTCTGGGAACAGATGGTAGTTACAAGGGTCTGCATTTGTTTAAAGGACCTCGAATTTCACAATGAACGACGGTTTACACAGAGGACAGTACAACGCGATTGGACGGTTCTTACGGTGGACGGACGGACAGACAACGACCTGAAGGAACCACTGTTGTTAACTGGATTGGAGTGAAGGGTAGATTTCCGCGACCCATCGAGACTAAGGGTTCTATCGAGTAGAGTGTTAGTCATTCTCTCAGATCTGTGATAGTAGATTCCTTTAAAACCGTAAATTAAACATTCTACCTCGAATTTGTATAAAACTAAATCTTCAGCACTGAGGGTTTGACCGGATATAAACGATACAGTCCGACTCAGTCGTTGTTGGGTTCCTTCTCATGTGAGGATCATGTATTAACTAAAAATTTACATATGTGGAACAAGTAATAGAACAATATTTCGTTGTTCCGAAAGGAAAATGCCTTCATACTGATCGTAAAACTTTACAAATATAGATAAAACTTCTTTTCCGACTAATCGGTAATCCTATCTATGTATGTATGTAAAATATATATATATATATATATATATATATATATATATATATATATATAAATGTTAGAGATATTTACAAGGATGTTTTATTTTTACGTACCTACCTAAGGTATTTATGTTAATTGTTTAACGTTACTCAAAACCTTTGTGTGCGTGTCGGAGGACTTTTGCAATGATAGTCCAGTCTATTTGTCCTGTGATAGGATACGACAGGAGACGACGGTAGTCCACCTATTATGTTTATTCTGACGTCGTTAAATCTCATTAAATGGACGAAGTCTTACATACACTGGAATGTAGGGTCACAAGGAACTCTGTCCTATCCAAACATGAGGACAGTCGTATCAGTTATTATCTTTGCGGAAAAGAAAGGGAGTTTTGTAGGAATCGAATCTACTATTAAGCATTGTAATTATTTGTCTCCGAATCGGATGGTCTGTGAAGTAGGTCGGTAACGAACGAGATGAGTCGGTTGGAGGAAACGAGTAATGTGAGATCCTATGTAACCGGAACTACAAACCTTTATTTTAAGGAAGACAAACAGTAAGAGATTAGGTCGTCCTAGGATACCCCGGAAGGGTCCTGTCTGGGGAGGGGATATAGGAGACGACATTAAGGAGAAATGCATGGGTCTATTATCATAGAGTACGTGTAAAGGACTCAAAAAGTCTACGATTTTTAGTGATGTCAATCATCACTTCTTTAATTGATGAACTACTAGTACTCGTTTCATCTGGGACTTGGATGACCTCGGATTCCCAACTATTACACTTGACGAGACAATAGAGTTGTAGTTGGGTAGTCTTAACACGTCCTCGACTAGTATGTGGGATGTTCGGGGAGGGAGTGGAACCGAAATTTTTACGAAACGACTTTGGGAAGTATACGGGACACTGGCTGGGACTGGAGGTTGGGTGAAAGAGGAACATACCGGGACGTCATTTTGAAAGAGACGAGGTTTGAGGTTACAAAACCATAAACCGAAGTGATATGGAGTCCGTATACTCGTCGAACGGTAGGACATTACTAAGTCTAAAGTCGGCTTTTCACACTGATGGAAGAGATGTGAGGTTGAAACGATAATGGACGGAACTTAAGTTGTATAGAGTAATCCGGGACATTGGAATAAGTACTGTCAGTGAATTTCTTCTGGGTCTAAGGTCTTATATAAAGTAGAGAGTATGAGGTTAGAAGTATTTTGTTAATCCCAATGGTGGCAATGGTACTCAGTTTCACCCGGACGTTATGAAGGATTCATACGGACAATAAGACCTGATGTATAGTCGCCACAGGGTATGTCAAATTCTTTACGGAATAAACCTAAGAAAGTCAAGTCAACGAGTCATCACAGGTTGAGAAACGTTGGGGTACTTATCGTCGTACGGTCCGGAGGGACAGGTAGTGGTTGAGGACCTCAAGTGAGTTTGAGTACAGGTAACTCAGCCACTACGGTAGGTCGGTAGAGTAGGAGACAGTAGGGGAAAAGGAGGACGGGGGTTAGGGAGGGTCGTAGTCTCAGAAAAGGTTACTCAGTTGAGAAACATACTCCACCGGTCTCACAACCTCAAAGTAGAAGTCGTAGTCAGGAAGGTTACTTGTGGGTCCCGACTAGAGGAAATCTTACCTGACCTACCTAGAGGAACGTCAGGTTCCCTGAGAGTTCTCAGAAGTTGTGGTGTCAAGTTTTCGTAGTTAAGAAGACACGAGTCGAAAGAAATCCCGTTAGGTTTTCTAACACATAGAAAGAGGATAGGGATCAGTTAAAGATTTTGAAAGTAACATGGGAGACTCTATGTACCAAGTGGTAGTCGGTAACGACACTAAATGGTGGGTTCTTCTAAATAGTTTAAAGAGTTATTAATAATTATGTTTGGGGGTCGACGTTAATGGTAACCCGAAGAGACCACCGAGTTATCATTCTTCTTAGGTGGACGTTACCTCTGTAGCCAAACTAGGGACCCAACCCTTCTTGGAGACCTCTTCCTTTACCGTTGGGTGAGATCACAAGAACGGAACCTTTGGGGTACCTGTTTCCTCGGACCGTCCGATGTCAAGTACCCCAACGTTTTCTCAGTCTGTACTGAATCGCTGATTTGTTGATGGTGGTGGTGTTGGACTCAGTAAAGACAAGGATCTTTATGGAACTGTGTAATAGTTGTTTCCTCCAGTCACTTTTACAATGTACAATCACACTTAAGGGACCGTCAGGTCCCCAATCCTAAACCGTAGAAGTTACGACATAGAATCAATTTAGTGACCGGTCCCTTGATTCTTGGACTTTCGACTCACCCCTACCGTCTCAATTTTTTTTTTTTTTTTTTTCTACCAAAATAAAATGAGGTAATTGTACCAATGTACAATGATTCCTTCCTTCTTATAAAATATTCGATAATAAAAAACGAACCTAATAATTTATCGGAGATTTAAACAGAAGTACAAAGATGGAAACAGAAGTGTCTTAAATAGAAGTTGCGATATCGACGTCATTAGGAAGTTTGTATTAAATCCATTAAAGAAAACCCCCTTTTTTTTTGTGTACATCGTTAAAGGTAAAAATGAGTCACTTTTTGTCCAGAAATTTCACTAAATATTTCGGGAATCGTAAAATGACATGGGGAGTAAGAGAAGTGGGGACGGTGACCGGGGGAATTTACAGTGAACTTCCGGAGTGTTTTTAGTGTTTAATAGAAGGGTCCACCGAGAAGGGAGTCGAACTTTACATAAATAACTGGTAAGTGTATCGTTGAGTTAGTACTGAAACTTCTTGACCGAGTGCAGGGGGAAAATTTATACAAGAGGATTCAGAAGATACTTTTTGAAGTTGGTACTGTTCATAAAATAAATGGTAATTACACAGAGGTAAAAGAGAAAACGGTCTCGTGTAAAATTTTAGTAAACGACAAATGAAGATATGGAACGATCTTACGTTTGGGACGTTTATGTCCATAAAAGTAGATCGAACGGTGTTTCCATAGGGTTCGAGCCTTTTGTCAGGTTCTATAATATCCGTACTTTATTGATAAATTTACCTTATTACATTGTAAAAATTTCGATTAAAATCAATCGGGTACGTTGGTATTTATATTGGAATTGAGTGACTAAACAAGAAAGTGGAAAACTTATAATATCAGTCAGGATGGTTAGTGTCTATTTTTACATCACTGTGTCTCTAGTTTAAGACCCCAGAAACCGACACGAAATGTACCGACCGTGACACAAAGATTCGAAACATAAACTTGTAGTAAAGGGACCATCGAGTCGACCATTTCTTAGGTGGACGTTACGTCCTCTGGGACCAAGTTAAGGACCCAACCCTTCTAGGGGACCTCTTCCCTGTTCGATGGGTCAGGTCATAAGAACCCGAAGGGACCATCGAGTCTACGATTTCTTGGGTGGACGTTACGTCCTCTGGACCTAAACTAACGACCGAACCCTTCTAGGGGACCTCCTCCCGTACCGTTGGGTGAGGTCATAAGAACGGATCTCTTAGGGGTACCTGTCTCCTCGGACCACCCGATGTCAAGTACCCCGACGTTTCTCAACGTGTGTTGACTCATTGATTCGTTTGTTCATTTGTATGTATAAAAAAGTTTACTTGTGTCAGGGGTAGTTGGGTAGACAGAATTAAACTGTGACTAAAAGACTTTAGTAACTGTGACTGAAAAAAGAAAAATTTGACAACCCGGGTACATGTATAAATTCAACCATTTGACTCGAAATCTAAATATGAGGATTGTCTCCCTAGTCTCTTCTGTCACAGGATTTCGTGTAAGTCCACTATAAGTTCGGAAATCGTACGAAAGAATTTCCCGTTCATCTCCAGTCACAAATAGGATATATCCTGGTTAAGATATTTATTTCGTTTTCGTAATCGTTTTATAGTATCGATACCGAAGATTCAGACGTTTGAAGAACTTGTAACTCAGACATAGAATAAAAGGACACTCGTGAACTCTCTGGGATCTTTATACATTGTCTGGATACGACGGAGTAAGTGGTGACATGGGGGTCGCGGATTTTGATCGGAACGTATACTTTCTACGATGTGAACAACTTAATTCCCCTTTTATATAGTTTACTTGTTGAATACTCACTCATAGGACTTCCTCTACTTTGCAGAAAAAATGAGACGGGGGTTTAACAAGAGGATAGTAGGAAAGAGTTAAGGATATTTATGAAACTGTTAAAAACGTTCTCCTCAAGTCACTCTTTCAATGGACAATGGACCTCCTTATAGAATATTCGAAGACAAAGAATAATTGTGTTTTCATTCCCAATCAAATAGACTAATTTAGTGACAGTGTCATTTACCGTCTATTTTCACGACACTATCCTATCCTGTGCCGAGTCTGTGCAAACTACTTCTATGACACTTCTCCCATCCACCTCCTACCTCAGTGGGATCTCTTAAGATGACCCTGCTCTCCTCCCCACTCAGTCCACACCATGGACCTCTGTCGCACCTTACCGGTTCACCCATTTCAGTCCTCACCGTCGACCTTTCTTGGTGATGTCTAAAAAGGTCTAGACGAAACAAAGAACGAATACGACTTTGGTTAAGTGGATTTAAGATGAGTGTTGAAACAAAGAGAGACACTATTTAATAAGGAGTTCTCGGTCTCTTGGTGTCGTCTGATAAAATGGTCCGAACCGTGGGTGTATCTGCATGAGTTATTCACGGAGCTCAGAGCAATTTATTCAGTAAACTTACGAACCAGGCAAACAAAATCATCCACGGTCTATTTGTGCAAAACAAAACCACTCCTAATTGACTCTACAACAGACATGTCAATCGTACCACGACCCGTGTCTCGTCCAAGAGTTATTTATCATCGATAAGAATCATGACATTATAAAAAAGATAAGTTTACGGAAGAATATAACTTAAAGGGTAGTCCAAAGATTTACTTAGGGGTATTAAGACATATATAATTCTTCCTGTACTTTCTAACGGGAAAAAGGAAGACCAAAAACCGAAGAGAAACGAAAAAACAAAATAATATCATAAATCTCCTTTAATTTGAGACAGTACTAGTACTATTCGTATACTCTGTGTTTATTGTTTTCATTTCCTGTCAAGTCGGAACAAGAAGATTCTGGTGTGGTTTCCAGTCAATAATATCTCTCTGTCCCCCTTGGAGGAAGGAAATTTATGAAATGTCTATCACGGGGTTCAAGAAGTCACAAGTGTCCCATCGACAGGTTTTCTTTATAAAATCCTTGTGTGATTCGTTTTTATGAAGTTATTTTAGTTAGAGATAATAAAGATTCAGAATAAGATTTTCTTTAAAAGTGAAAAATTTTTAGTTTATTTATACATGAATACTTTCAGATCTAAAACCTAGAGTTTTTTAAGGTGCACTTTATCAATTAAAATAATGGTTTCTTTAAAAATAGTTTGACTCGTAATAGAAGGTAACATATCTCTTTTTACAGGTCATATTTCTTACTAATAACTTTTAAAGTAAAATTAATATGGATCATATACTGTTTGATTGTTTGACCTACAAATCAAATACTTCTTAAATTATATGCATATTTAGTTTCTGAAATATTAATTCTTTTACATAATAAACTATCTTACTGATATAAATTTATATATGAGGTAGAAACAAGACGATTATTAGAGTGTGTCTTAGTGATACCCATGAGACTGCAGTTTCTCCTTAACGATTCGTAAAACAAGGGAAGTTACCTATTTATTAAAGTAATCGAAATTAATCCGTAAACAGAGTTGGAAAATGATGTTACTACTTACGTATTAATGAGTTGTTAGTTGTAGTTTTTAGTGACACTAGAACCAAAATACTTTTTATGTTTCCAAGGAATGAAACCCCTCCCTTTCTTTTAGAATAAATTCCCTTCAACATAGACACATCATGAACTAATACCGTTTAGATTTCTATTCTGTTAAATATTCATTTTCTGAACGAACCAAAATCACTACGAACTAGGTATAAACCAATTTAAAGTCACTCAAATACAAATATAGGGAACGGTCACATGACTCATCTCCGTTAGTACAAGGAACTAGATTTCTCAATTCTAGTTCTTCTGCTCTTTCCTCTACTCTCGTTCCACTTGTCCTCAATCTCCTTTCCTCACTTCTGATAATTGAGAGGAAAGGACAAAGGAAGAAGAACAGGAAGTGGGTACTAGTGACCGTTCGTGGGTCAGTAAGGAAATAATGTAAAGATATACAATGAACCTTCTTGATGAAGGTGAATCTCTTTGTGAACGTTAAAAGTTCTAATTTTTTTTTATTTTTACACACTATCCTATACCTCCAAACTTACTCTACGTATTTCTCATGTAAAAGAATTTTGACGGAAGTACCCACATTTTACAAGGTCGTATATGTACCTCCCAACGAAATGTCTGTTAAAAAATCGTAGATTGATCTAAAATCTTACTCCTTTTCTCTATTTTTCTGTTATTCTTCTCGGTCTTGATCTGTTTATGGTAATTCTTTGTTTCTTTTCTTCTTTTAATCGTCATAAAGATTTCACTTTAGTGTTTACTAACTCTTCATTAATCTAGACATGTTACTGTTTGTTCCCCCTCACGTCTTACTGCGTTCTTGTCCATAGATCCGCTAGTGACTATGGTGATTGACTCTTCCCCTATTGACTCGTCCTCTCCCTCTAACTAGTGAGACAAACCGTGTATAATGAAATGTCAGACTGTAGGTCTACAACACGATATTACACGTCAATCCTGGTCGTCGGGACTCGGTTTCTTTCTCTGACCACGAGACCAGTACCCAGTAGTCTGGTGTACCTGCTGTAATCACACCTGAGGTATCATACGTGACGACAAACCCGAAGTCGAGTTCTCTCCGACTTATCTTCCCGAGGGACCTTCATTTACTTCAACGAGTCAGAACAGGCTGAGAAACACTAGGGTACCTGACATCGGATGGTCCGAGGGGTCGGGTACATTAAAAGGTCTGTTCTCATGACCTCACCCAACGGTAAAGGAAGAGGTCTCCTAAAAGGGTTGGGTCCCTAGCTTGGGCCCAGAGGACGTGACATCCGTCTGTGACATGGTAGACTCGGTGGTCCCTTCGGGAGTCATAGTAAGAAATTATTTTGTGGTGGTTTTATGTTTGTTTAAATGAACTTTTCCTAACATCATTCCTAAGTTTGACTAAGTATATATAAGAATATATACTTTAAGATTAAAATAAACGTAATACAGAATGATGTTTTTACCAAGACGTCAAATCTTATATTCTAATTTCACACCTGAGGTATTTTTACAATCATAAAGATACAACAAACTAAGGTGGGTGATAATCGTACATAAATGTAAATTTCAGTCAGTAAGGGAGAACCATTAGAAAAAATTCCTATAATTTGGATATAATATCCAAAATAAATGACTATAAAAAATACCGGTTTAGAATTGAAATAAATTTCTAAAGTAACAGAAACATGAATTTTTTCCTGAAGTGTTCAAACTTTAGTCACTAAAATGAGATACTAAAGAAAATTATATTAACAAATGTAAACGGAGAAGTTAGGTGGACTTCACTTACAAATACTTACATGTTCATTACCAAATTATGAGTGAGGTTTGGAGAAGAGGGACTTGAAAAAGGTTTTATTAAATAGTAGTGGTAAATAGTTTATAGGGGAAGAAAGGGTTAAAAATTATGGTGTTTAGTTATTTATTATGAAAAAGACGGTTCTGTCGTGTTCTTTTACAATTTTTGAAGGTAGACATATCCTGAATATTTAGTCATGGTAATACTTATCGTCTTTCATTCATCCTTTCATTGTCTAGTGTTTTCTTGTATATGTTCTTATTATTTATACCCCTTTTAGTCGGAGAGAAGTGTTTATTTACAAGTGCCTAACCTATTTAATTGAAGGAATTTTACAGGGATAGATGGTTTCACTAACTTTCTAAGCTACAATATGGGTAATTTTAACGTTACCATAAGAAATGTCTTTCTCTTTATTTTTAGGATTTTAAGTATATCTTAGTGTTCTTTGGGACGTACCGGTTTCATGTTATTTTTAGAACTCTATCTTCTTGTTTCGATCTTCTTAGTGTGAAGGATTAAAATAGTTCATAGTATTTCGATGTCATTAGTTTTAGCGTACCACGATCTCATTTTCGTCTGTATGTCTGGTTTACCTTGAATTGTCTCTCGGGTCTTCATTTGGATCCGTATAAGTCGTTTGAGTAAAAAGTGTTACCACGGTTCGTATGTGTTACCCCTTTCTCTGAGAGAATTTAGTCACTACTACCCCTTTCGCCTATAGAGTGTAGTATGATGATGATTATTATTGTTATTATTTGAGCTTAATTTCTGAATTTACATTTTTATCTTTAACCCGAAATTTAAATTCCGGATTTTAAGGATCTTTTTTTTTGAATTGTAACCGTAACTGTCACTAAATATCTTATACTGTAGTTTTGTGTCTATTGTTTTCGTTTTTATGTTCACACTAACACAGTCTAATTTTTCGAAGACGTGTCGTTTACTTTGTTAGTCGTTTTACTTTTCTATTAGATATCTTACCCTCTTTTATAGTTATTTAACACATAGACTGTTTCCTTATTGTGGGTTTTATGTTTTTCTTGTGTATGTTAAGTCATCGTTTGTAATTAAGGTTTTACTCGTTTCCTTGACTTATCTGTAAATAGGTTTCTACTGTTTATGGTTTGTACACTTTTACACAGGTTGTAGGGTTTAGTAATCCTTTACGTTTAGTTTCAATGTTACTCGGTAAAATAATAGAACATGGACAATTCTACCCATGATTTAATTGTTGTTTAAAACCTTTCTTACCCATCTTTGACTTATGAACAAGTGACAACCACCCTGACGTTTGACTTTCTCTCATATCACACACGTACAATTCAGCGAAGTCAGTACAGACTGAGACACTGTGATACCTGACATCGGGTGGTCTGAGGAGACAGGTACCTAAAAGGTCCTTTCTTATGACCTGACCCAATGAGAGGAGGTCCCGTAGAAGGGGTGGGTCCCTACCTTAGACTTATAGGACGTTGAGGACTTAACCTCCGTTTAAGAAATAACGACTCGGTGACTCCTTCGGACCACAGGAATTTTGTTATTTTTACATTGGTATAGGGTGTTAGGGTGATTCATAATTATGAATAGGTTTTATTGTCTTTAGTCTCAAAGTTTTTGTATAATTCTGGAGGTACAAGTAACGTCGTGATAAGTGTTACCGGTTCTACAACTTTATTAGATTTACAGGTAGTTACCTATTTCTTTAACCTTATAAGAATGTACTTTTTACTTTAAGACGGGAAACAATGTTACACCTACTGGGACCTCCTATAATACGATTTACCTTATACAGTCTGTGTTCTCCTGTTTATGGTGAAAATGTTCCTTAGATTTTACTACTTTGAGTAGTTTCTCTCTCATCTTACCCCCAAATGTTCCCGACCCTTAACCTCATATACCCCTCTATGATCGGTTTCTCATATTTCAAAACAAATGTCTTCTACTTTAGGATCTTAAATGTCGTATAACGGATATCAATTGTTACATAACGTATGAATTGTTAAAAGATCCTTGTATTTAGACTACAATTGTGAAGAATAAAAAATTTAAATATTTATATTTCACCCTTCTTTAAAAATGTCTACACATACAAAGACCGTATCTAAACACACCACGAAAGTGATCACATCTTAATCAAGGTTTAATTTTCAAAAGATGTATTACGTGTCGAAAACATTCAGTTTTTCAGTTAATTTTAAGTCAGTAAATTAGGTTATTCAACGTCAAGTTCCTTTCCCATATAAACCTTCTGATAGTATTACCGTTTCTTAAAATTTTATCTGTTTATGGATGAGAACAATTTATACACTTTTGTTTTTACAATGACCATATGTATATTTAAAGATGTAATAAAGACCTCCGTTGAACCACTATACATAGTTCTTACGAACAATAAAGATTAGATCGTTAATTTAAAGAACCTTAATTAACGGTTACTGTTTAACTTATATTTGTGTTTGTATTTATATGCACCGCTACATACTATCGTACTAAATATGTAATAATTCTTGAAGTCCGTTAAGTCAAGTCAGTCGGGACAGACTGAGAAACACTGGGGTGATGTCGTGTGGTCCGAAGGGACAGGTAGTGGTTGATGGTGTCGAACGAGTCTGAGTACAGGTAGATCAACCACTACGGTAGGTTGGTAGAATAGGAGACAGTATGGGAAGAGGAGGACGGAAGTTAGAAAGGGTCGTAGTCCCAGAAAAGGTTATTCTTGAACTTTGATGAATGTATAAGTCCTGATCTGTTTACAAATTTACTCGAAACCTAAATCTATTTGAGACAACTGTAAAACTTCTATAATTTGATTGAAATTATTTAAACAATCGTCCTCTTTATAACATTTATAACAAGTCAACGATTCAGTAGAGGTTGATAAACGTTGGGTCGTATGACTTAGTACGGTCCGAAGAGACAGAAAGGGATAGAGGGGTTCAAACGAGTATAAGTACAGGTGACTCAGTCACTACGATAGACTGGTAGGAGACGGTGGGAGAAGAGGGAAACGGAAGTTAGAAAGGTTGTAGTCCCAGAAAAGGTCACTCAGTCGAGAAACGTAGTCCACCGGTTCCATAAGTTCGAAGTTGTAGCCGGGAAGGTTACTTATGAGTCCCACCTAAACGAAATCCTAACTGGTGAGACTAGAGGAACGACAGCTTCCCTGAGTGTCAGAAGAGGCCGTGATGTTAAACTTTCGCAGTTATGAAACCATGAGTCGGAAGAAATACCAAGTTTAAAAGTGTAGACATGTACTGATCCTTTTTTTGTATGGAAACTGATCTACCTGGAAACAGTCGTTTCACTGTAGAGACGAAAAAATTATACGACAGAGCTAAGTCAAGTAGCATCGAAAAGAAGGTTCCTCGTAGAATTAAAGTACCGACATCAGTGACAGGTGCCACTAAAACTTCGAGTTCTTTTATTTGAACAGTGACGATGAAAAAGGGAAAGATAGACGGTATTCAACTACCATGACCTACGGTACTAAAACCAAAAAACTTACAACTCAAAATTCGGTCGAAAAGGTGAACATCTATAACATCTATAGACACAACCAACACACACGAGACAGTACAGGTGGAGAAACGTCGGGTACCTGACATTGGGTGGTCCGAGGAGATAGGTACCTTAAGAGGTCTTTCTTATGACCTCACCCAACGGTAAAGGAGGAGGTCCCTCAGAAGGGTCGAAGTCCTAACTTGGGTGCAGAAACTGTAGAGGACGGAACCGTCCGTCTAAGGAATAGTAACACGGTGAACCGTAAAAAAAGATTTTACTTTTGAAAATCTTGTCTATACGATTTAAAATGATATTTGTGCAGAATAAAATGTGCTCAACCTTAAATGGTATTTTTATTTATTTCTTTTCGAGTTCCTCAAAGGGTCAATTATTAATAAACGGATTCCATAAAATGTACGAGAAAAACGGTGTCTTAAAGACGAGACGGGGACAGGGGAATTTGAGAGTCCGGGTCATCGAGTTTATTCAATTTAAGTAGACAGACGTGCACAAAATATAAAATTATATTTAAATAAATAAAATTAACCTCCAATTAATGAAATGACATAACATAACCAAAACGGTATGTAGTTGTACTTATACGGTGTCCATATGTGCACAAAGGGTAGGACTTTGGGGAGGGAGGAGGGAGGGACATGGTAGGGAGATCCAGTAGGGTCACGTGGTCGGGGTTCGTAGGTCATAGTACGTAGTTTGGACCTGACCGTTAAGTAAAGTATATACCATAATATGTACAAAGTTACGGTAAGAGGGTTTAGTAGGGTGGGAGAGGGAGAGGGTGTCTCAGGTTTCTGACAAGATATGTAGACACAGAGAAAGTGACGGAGCGTATGTCCCAATAACAATGGTAGAAAGATTTAAGGTATATATGCACAATCATATGACATAACCACAAAAAGAAAGACCAAATGAAGTGAGACATATTATTCGAGGTCAAAGTAGGTGGAGTAATCTTGACTAAGTTTACATAATAAAAATTACCGACTCATTATGAGGTAACACATATACATGGTGTCGAAAGAATAGGTAAATAGACGACTACCTGTAGATCCAACAAAGATACAGGACCGATAATATTTGTCACTACACTACTTGTGACCCCATGTGCACAGAGAAAGTTAAGACCAAAGGAGCCACACATACGGGTCTTCACCCTAACGACCCAGTATTCCGTCAAGATAAAGGTCAAAAATTCCTTAGAGGTGAGACAAGAGGTATCACCGACATGATCAAACGTAAGGGTGGTTGTCACACTCTCCCAAGGGAAAAGAGGTGTGAGAGAGGTCGCGAATAACGAACATCTGAAAACCTATCGTCGGTAAGACTGACCACACTTTACTATTAAATAACGGCAAAACTAAACGTAAAGAGACTATTACTCACTACAAACACAAACAATCGGTAGGTATACAGAAGAAACCTCTTTACAGACAAATCAAGAAACCGGGTAAATAACTAACCCAGTAAATAAAAAGACCTTAACTCGACGTCCTCAACGAACATATAAAAACTCTAATCAACAAACAGTCAACGAAGTAAACGATAAGAAAAGAGGGTAAGACTTCCGACAGAAAAGTGGAACGAATATGAAAGGAAACAACATGTCTTCGAAAATTCAAATTAATCCAGGGTAAACAAATAAAAACGAAAATAAAGGTCATAAGACCCTCCGTCCAGTATCTCCTAGGACGACACTAAATACAACCTTTTACAAAACGGATACAAGAGGAGATCAAAATATCAAAGACCAGAATGTAAATCTAGAAATTAGGTAAACCTCAAATAAAAACACATACCACAATCTGTCACAGGATCAAAATAAGAAAATGTTCACCAACTGGTCAAAAGGGTCGTGGTGAACAATTTCTCTAACAGAAATGAGGTAATATATAAGAACGGAGGAAACAGTTTCTATTCCACAGACATACACACACCTAAATAGAGACCCGAAAGATAAAACAAGGTAACTAGAGAAATAAAGACAGAAACACGGTCATGGTATGACAGAACTACTGACACCGAAACATCATCTCGGACTTCTGTCCGTCCAACGTGAACAAAATTTATAAGAGAAGGTAATCGGACTTAAATAGGAGATCTGATTCCTAGGAACGATCTCCGGCTGTATTATCACTTCTCGGGTGTAAGGAAAGGTGGTAAATAGGTTTAACTAGTAGATATAATTTTATATACACACACACGTAAGGACCTTGTATGATATGTGAATTACTGATAAACGACTTATCTAATTATTTACTTTCTTAGGTATTGATATCTCCAAAGGGTTGTACTGTAAATGTACAGTAGTGAGAGACTGAGAGTATCGGGATACTCCAACAGTCACCGTACAATCATTGAGGTAAATGTGTACTTATTTAGTTTTGTAATTTCTCTGATAAGAATACGTTTTGGTATACCTATCCCATGTACTGTATATATAGGAATATATGATGAAACCTCAGTTAAAGACCTACTAAGGGTCTTTCTTAAGTGGACGTTATCTTCTCTAGGTCCAAGCTAAGGACTCAATCCTTCTAGGGACCGCTTCCCTTACCGATAGGTAAGGACATAAGAACGGATGTCTTTAAATACCTGTCTTTTCGGAAAAGTCGATGTCAGGTACCTCAACGTCTCTTAGACTTATTGACTCGTTGATTGTGAAAGTGTCAAAATTAGTACTTTGGTACGACGGTGTAGTAAGTAAGTAATTTACTTTTCGTGGAAGGAAATATTTGACACAGAAAGAAAATAGACCCTATGTATGTTGTTTGTTACTCTTAAAAACAGGTAACTTGTGTGAAGTCTCAGGTGATGAAGAGACGTGACCGACGACCCCTATTACTTGTCAGGTCGTGTAAAAATGGACTGTGAGAAATAACTCTACCCAAAAGAGAAAAATTAGGACGAGTTTTCGGACTGAGCGGCCCGATGACCCAGAGGAATAGTAATAGTGTCGTGACACGTACATAGGGACCACGATTTTTATTGAACTAAACTAACAAGTTCGGGTCCGTAACTGTCCTGGATTTCGAGTGGAGATCGAAAATAGGTCTCACTTTCGTCTATCGATACATAATATGTTGTATTCTACGTCACTCTCCGACTTAGACGAGTCTTAGACGGGTAGTAGGGTTTGGGTTGAGATTCCTTGCCGAAGAAATTGTTCCACAGTTTATACAGACGAATCCTTAAAGAGAAAAAACCGAACGAAAAATCCTCAAACCTGTTAGAAAATCAAAGTACCCCTGAATCGACAAAAAGAACCGTCACCTGACACTTTTACTTTATTTAACGAGTCATGAAAATGACAACTAGATAAACATAGTCATTAGTCTAAGTTTTTGGTTCATTGTCAGGATGACGTCCCTCCCCTCTCTCAACACAGGATTTCTCTTACAGAATTTCGTCAGGGACTTATTCCGGTAGACTGACACACTATGGCAATTTTACCTTTAATTTTTTTTTGAAATATAGTTAAACTTTAAATGAATATGTAGTGTACTTTAATAAAATTTCTCCTAAAAATAATACTAATGGAGTGAGACCCTTTTCCTCATTCTCAATTGGACTTTAGTAAAAAGTGAAAATTTTGAATGTTTTCAAATTCAAAATATGGTATACAATGTTTCTGACACCTTTTATTCGTAACGATTAAATTATAGTAAACACTATCATTGAAGTACCCCTTTAAATCGTTATAGACAATATTCACTCTGATATAAATGGGTTATTAGAAGGTAAAAATTAGAAGGTAAATTTTAAAAGGTATATAGACCTTTTTGTGACAGTAAAGTTGAAGTCTTCCGTATAAGTTCCTACAAATCACACCAAAATAAACATTGTCATTTTTAATCCTTATTGGACTTACAGTTAATCATCTCTTCTCCTATGAGGTAAATCTTATGTCATATTATCTATTCTTATTCCATTAAGGAATACAATGTCGTATTTCTCTGCAAATTCGATATAATAATTCATATACTTTCCGTTCCTTAAAAAATTTCACAGTTTTTTTATTTTGTGAATTTCTTCTACACCATGTATCTATGTTGTCTTATAAAGAGTCTGTAATTTTTTCTACTTTATTATAGTAGACGTCGTTGTACCTACCTGGATCTCTAACAGTATGACTCACTTCAGTCAGTCTTTCTCTTCTTGATAGTATACTGTAGGGAATATACTGCTTAGATTTTTCTTTATTGTGTTTGTTCGAATAAATGTTTTGTCCTTCTCTGAGAATCTCTTACTTGATACTGACAGTCCCCGTTTCCCCTTCTTACTCTCCTTCCCTATCATTCTCTCAAACCCTACCTGTACATTTGTGGTAATATAAAATTTACCTATTGGTTGTTCATGGATGGTATATCGTGTCCCTTGAGACAAGTCACAATGCACCGTCGGGCCTACTTTCCCCTTAAATCACCTCTTGTCTAGGTACACATGTATGCCGACTCAGGGAAACGACAGGTGTACTTTGATAAGTGTTGTAACAATTAACCGACATGAGGTAGTATTTTATTTTCCAATTTTTTGTTCTTTTTGTTAGGAAACGTAAAGAATGTCGATACATATTAATACGTCTGCGAAGGGTATACCATGTCACCATTTCTTAGACGGACGGTTATGTCCTCTACGTTCTTTGTATCCAAACTAGGGACCCAACCCTTCTATTGGACCACATCCTTCATCGTCACGTCGGGGCGAAAGAACAGATCTTTAAAGGTACCTGTCTCCTCGGACCGTCCGATGTCAGGCACCACGGCGTCTCAACCTGTACTTACTCGCTAACTCACGTGTGTGCATGTGTGCACATATAAATTTACGTTAAGTTGATACTCCCTTTCTGTGATCCCCTCTGTGTACTCTTTATTAAACAATCAAGAGATCAATCAAGACTTCCTACGTCTCCCGGTTCTAACGTCGGTACAATTCCCTCTGAATCTAAATAGACCGTTTAAAATTAATAATTGCTTCCGTTACATTAATTACACAACAAATATATAAATTTTGATTGTGTTGTCTTAAATAGGATTTTTATTAAACTGCAACTATATAGTGAAACTTATTTACGAAGTCTCTTTTAAAACTCGACGAATAGTCATCGACTAAAGTTTTGACTGTGTAAGGAAAAGGATTTTAAACAAGAGACTTCGTTAGATTTTGTTGGTTAAAATATTATCTTAAGATAAAGAGACTCATCTAGGACCTTCTTTTATTCTTTTCAGTAGAAGATCTTACAATTAGGACCCCCTGGTCACTCCTATTTGACTAAGAAGACGTGTCCTCTTCCACCACACCCACCCCTGTCTCGTTTGCTTTTTCTGTCACCTGTTTTCCTTGTACCAGTGGAGACTGGTATGTGTAGGACTTCCTTATAGAAAAGACGTGTCAAATGACCGTTCTAAGGTCCTACTCTTTTAACCAACTTATTCGTTGGAGTTTAACGAAGAAGGAGGAAAAGGAAGTAGAGAGTGATAAGGTCTGTTTACCCGGAGAAATGGATGAAACTGATAGTAATTATAACTACTTTAAGTTCTTTATAACTACTTACAGTTCTTAAGTACTCCGGTCAAGTACTCTTCGACCTAGAAGAGTGAGACACGGGATGACGATTATTTTTCTTCATTGGATCCTGTTCCCATTATGATTTTAAATCCTAAAATTTAGGAAAAACGTGTAAAAATAAAGAAAATCTATTTTTAGTAGAGAGATGTACCTCAGTAAAAATCGTAACCTCCAATGCTACTACGTGACTTATATAGACCCTCTAACTACTACATTCTGATTTAATGCATATGATAAATGATCCTTCAAATTGTGACAGTTTAGTGAATTGTTAAAAATGAGATAATATATTTTTCCCTTCCCCCTCGTCAAATGGGACTTTACTAATATAGATGACGGCACCCGTTCTTAGAGAATCGTTACTTTACCTCATGGATGGTATCTGTTGTTTTCTCAGGCTTCACGTCATGAACGTGCGTCAGAGTTTTTGCTGTCTTACTAGAGACAAGCAAAGGTTCCGTTTGGTAAGTTATAGTGCCATTAGGGTCGGATACGGGGCTGTTCATTACGACTTCTTCGACTGTAACTTGCTAAGATACTTCTGGATGTTCTGGAAAATCTTGATTGTGGGTTTTTTCTACAGGAAGAGTAATATCTCCTGACCTTACGTTTTCATCCTTCAGTTCTTTGTGGACCTCATTGTCCGTTTAAACTGGAACCTCATGTTTTACTCGCCCCGTTTCCGATTATCTCAAAACGGTTCTCTTGTGTGACCAGTATCGTTTGTGAGAGAAGGTTGTGTTCTCTTCTGAGATGTACACTTGTAGTGGTCTACTCTTTATGGCTTTAGTCTAACTAATATAAGAAACGTCGGATTCTACCTTTTCAAGATATGTCAGTCGTTTTTGTTCAGACCCTCGACTGTCACCGAGTCTAGTGTTTGAGGAATAACGGTTTAAGTCTACATTTAACTTATTCATCCCTGTTCATGATCTGGTAAGTCCATACTGGATTTAGTTTATGGAATACTGATATGTCACCTTCACTCTTTATCTAAATTCCCTGATCTAGACTATCTGTCTTTCGGACTACTTGATCCCTGCCTCCAAGTACTGTGACATGTCCTCTGTCCCTAGTTCTGGTTGGGGTTCTTTTTTCAGTTTTTTTTCGTTTTACCGGCAGACTCCCCCGGAATGTTTATCGACACTTTTCTTCTCTTCGGTTTTCGTTTCCTCTTTTCCTTTCTATATGGGTAAACTTATAAGGTTTCTTATCGTCCCTCTCTATTCGTTGGGTAGGAGTCACTAGTCACGTTTCTTTATCTCCTTTTGTTATCTTACCCTTTCTGACCTCTAGAGAAGTTCTTTTAATCTCTATGGTTCCCATATAAAAGTACGTTTCTACCCGAATTATTTTCTGTCTTTACCATACCTAGATTGTCTTCGTCTTCTATAATTCTTCTCCACCGTTCTTATGTGTCTTCTTGATATGTTTTTTCTAGAAGTGCTACGTCTATTAGTGCTACCACACTAGTGAGTGGATCTCGGTCTGTAGGACCTTACACTTCAGTTCACCCGGAATCCTTCGTAGTGATACTTGTTTCTATCACCTCCACTACCTTACGGTCAACTCGATAAAGTTTAGGAGTTTGTTACGACACTTTCACGACGTGAGTTATACGGACGTTTAAACCTTTTGAGTCGTCACCGGTGTCCTGACCTTTTCGAGTCAAAAGTAAGGTTAGGGTTTCTTTCGGTTACGGTTTCTTATAAGTTTGTTCGTGTGTTAATGTGAGTAGAGTGTGTGATCATTTCATTACGAGTTTTAAGAGGTTCGGTCCGAAGTCGTTATGTACTTGACACTTGAAGGTCTACAAGTTCGACCTAAATCTTTTCCGTCTCTTTGGTCTCTAGTTTAACGGTTATAGGTGACCTAGTAGCTTTTTCGTTCTCCCAAGGTCTTGTTGTAGATACAGACGAAATAACTGATACTGTTTCGGAAACTTACACACCTAGTATTATTTGACACCTTTTAAGACTTTCTCTAACCTTATGGTCTGGTGGACTGGACGGAGGACTTTTGAACATACGTCCAGTCCTTCTTTGTCAATCTTGACCTTTACCTTTTTGTCTGACCAAGATTTATCCTTTTCCTCATGTAGTCCGACATATAACAGTGGGACGAATATATTCAATATACGTCTCATGTAGTACTCTTTGCGACCCGACCTACTTCGTGTTCGACCTTAGTTCTAACGACCCTCTTTATAGTTATCGAGTCTATATGGCTACTGTGGTGGAATACCGTCTTTCACTTCTTTTGATTTTTCGGAGAACTACTTTCACTTTCTCCTCTCACTTTTTAAACCGAATTTTGATTTGTAAGTCTTTTGTTTCTAGTACCGTAGGCCAGGGTAGTGAAGTACCGTTTATCTACCCCTTTGTCACCTTTGTCACAGTCTGAAATAAAACCCCCCGAGGTTTTAGTGACGTCTACCACTAACGTCGGTACTTTAATTTTCTGTGGATTAGGAACCTTCCTTACAATACTGGTTAGATCTGTTATATAATTTTCCGTCTCTGTAATGAAAGAGTTGTTTCCAGGTAGGTCAGTTCCGATACCAAAAAGGTCACCAGTACATACCTACACTCTCAACCTGAATTTCTTTCGACTCGTAGCTTCTTAACTACGAAAACTTGACACCACAACCTCTTCTGGGAACTCTCAGGGAACCTGACGTTCCTCTAGGTTGGTCAGGTAGGACTTCCTCTAGTCAGGACTCACAAGTAACCTTCCTCACTACAACTTCGACTTTGAGGTCATGAAACTGGTGGACTACGTTTCTCGACTGAGTAACCTTTTCTGGGACTACGACCCTTTCTGACTTTCGTACTCCTCTTCCCGTTCTGGTAACTACTCTACCACCCTACCGTAGTGACTGAGTTACCTGTACTCAAACCCATTTGAGTCCCTTAACCACCACCTGTCCCTTCGGACGGAACGACACCAGATACCTCAGTGTTTCTGAGTCTGTGTCGACTCGTTGACTAGATTTGACTACAAGAGAATACCAGGTACATTCCTATTTGTATGTTTTCTCGAAATTTTTTACGTTTAGTTACATGTTAAAATATTAATTGTCATCCAATTCAGGTTGACACAAAATGTTCATATTTTTGATCTTTATCTTTGTCATTCTTTTATATCTTTCCTCTATGGGACTTCTTTTTTTAAAAGGGTACTTCTCATTCTTCCTCCTTCTAGTTTAGAACGTTTTATGTGGAAATTCAAATATTTTATTTTTATAGTTCTCAAGTTTGTGTAAAGTGAACTTGATTCTACTTAGAAGGGACCACTGAGTCTCCCATTTCGTAGACAGGTGTTACGCCCTCTGGACCCAAACTAGGGACCAGCACTTCTAGGGGACCTCTTCCTATGTTGTTGGGTGAGGTCATGAGAACGGACCTTTTAGGGTACCCGCCTCTTCGGACCATCTGACGTCACGTACACCAGAGTTTTTAAGTCTATGCTGACTCACTGAAGTGAAAGTGAGTAAGAGAAATCAGAAAACTCGTTTGTGGGGTTTTAATTTCTATCATAATTTTCGTACGACTATAAAATATATCTTTACTCGACACCTCACACCTATCTCTATGGACACCTTCGTTACAAACGTTAAGGTTTTCAAACGCTCCCTTTCGTTCTCTTTACTTTAACTTCACTCAAAAGATCTTTTGATTAAAATCTACTTTTAGAGTTTTTCGAAAGTTTAAAGTCCTTTACTTCCCGTCACTAAGACTTTGAATTTTCCTGACTCTTTTCTAACGGTGACCTCCATTCCACAGACAAACTCACACTGGGGTCTCTCGCGAAAAGAGACAGACCTGTTTCTTTCCTACCTTCCCACTACCGACGTCGTGACTATGTACTAGAAAAGCCGAACTGGACTGGGTCTACGGTGAAAACCAGATGACTGAGTGTTTTGCGTCTAACAATGTTGTAGGATCCAAAGGGACTATCGAGTCAACCATTTCTTAGGTGAGTGTTACGTCCTCTGGACCCAAACTAAGGACCCAACCTTTCTCGGGGACATCTTCCCTTTCCGATGGGTGAGGTTATAAGACCGGACCTCTTAAGGTACCTGATATGTCAGGTACCCCAGGGTTTCTCTACCTGTGACTGGTTCACTGAAAGTGTTGTGGGATTATCGAGACTCGTTTCTTATAAAATAGAGAATAAAAGAGATCGTTGCTTTTCTTTTTTTAGAAAGGGATAGGTTTTCATAAATATTTAGTAAGTATTAGTGTTATAATTGTTTTAAATATACATCACAAAAATACAAGGTCCGTGATGAGTATCGAGAAATATAAGTTAAGGGATTGCAGGGACACTTTCTACATGGTAAAACATATATGGATATTTCTGACACTAAAGTCACAACTGGTAGACCACTACAGGTACACATGTCAAAAGAGAACACAACAATCTTCTCCCACAAACGATACTGGTCACGTAAAAGAACCGTTTTGAGATAATCAGAAACGGGACGAAGTAAGATGTAAGGTTCCAGTTTAAACGGACAATGAGGTTCACAAAGAACTGAAGGATGAAAACGTAAGGTCAGGGGACATTACTTTTCCTGTAGAAAACCCCCGCAATCAAGATTTTCCAGAATATCCAGTAGTACTCTTTACGACCCGACCTTCTTAGTGTTCGACCTTAGTTCTAACGACCTCTTTATAGTTATTGGAGTCTATACGTCTTCTGTGGTGGGAAACCGTCTTTCACTTCTCCTTGATTTTTCGGAGAACTACTTTCACTTTCTCCTCTCACTTTTTCAACCGAATTTCGAGTTGTAAGTCTTTTACTTCTAGTACCGTAGACCAGGGTAGTGAAGTACCGTTTGTCTACCCCTTTGTCACCTTTGTCCCAATCTGAAATGAAAACCCCGAGGTTTTAGTGACGTCTACCACTGACGTTCGTACTTTAATTTTCTGAGAATGAGGAACCTTCTTTTCAATACTGGTTGGATCTATCTTATAACTTTTCGTCTCTGTAATGAAGCTGTTGTTTCCAGACAGATCAGTTCCGATACCAAAGAAGTCACCAGTACATACCTACAATCTCAACCTGACACTTCTTTCGACTCGTGGCTTCTTAACTACGAAAACTTGACACCACAACCTCTTCTGAGAACTTTCAGGTAACCTGACGTTCTTCTAGGTTGGTCAGGTAAGACTTCCTCTAGCCGGGACCCTAAAGAAACCTCCTTTACTACGACTTCGACTTTGAGGTCATAAAACCGGTGGAGTACGTTTCTCAACTGAGTAACCTTTTCTAAGACTACGACCCTCCCTAACCCCCGTCTTCCTCTTCCCCTGCTGTCTCCTACGCTACCGACCTACCGTAGTGACTGAGCTACCTGAACTCAGACTCACTTGAGACCCTCAACCACTACCTGTCCCTCCGGACCACACGACGCTAAGTACCCCAGTATTTCTCAGCCTGTACTGACTCGCTGACTTGAAAAATCAAATCAATAAAATTAGAAATGAAAATGGAGAGATAACAACAAACAACACAGAAATACAAAGGATCATAAGAGACTACTATCAGCAGTTGTATGCCAATAAAATGGACAACGTGNTCAGCAGTTGTATGCCAATAAAATGGACAACGTGGAAGAAATGGACAAATTCTTAGAAAAGTACAATTTTCCAAAACTGAACCAGGATGAAATAGAAAATCTTAACAGACCCATCACAAGCACAGAAATTGAAACTGTGATCAGAAATCTTCCAGCAAACAAAAGCCCAGGTCCAGACGGCTTCACAGCTGAATTCTACCAAAAATTTCGAGAAGAGCTAACACCCATCCTACTCAAACTCTTCCAGAAAATTGCAGAGAAAGGTAAACTTCCAAACTCATTCTATGAGGCCACCATCACCCTAATACCAAAACCTGACAAAGATGTCACAAAAAAAGAAAACTACAGGCCAATATCACTGATGAACATAGATGCAAAAATCCTCAACAAAATTCTAGCAATCAGAATCCAACAACACATTAAAAAGATCATACACCATGACCAAGTGGGCTTTATCCCAGGGATGCAAGGATTCTTCAATATCCGCAAATCAATCAATGTAATTCACCACATTAACAAATTGAAAAATAAAAACCATATGATTATCTCAATAGATGCAGAGAAGGCCTTAGACAAAATTCAACATCCATTTATGATAAAAACTCTCCAGAAAGCAGGAATAGAAGGAGCATACCTCAACATAATACAAGCTATATATGACAAACCCACAGCAAACAAGACGAATTATCGTAAAGACTGCCTTTCACTATAGTGATTATCGGGGGTTGTGTAAAAGAGGAAAACTCTCACCAGACTTACTAGTCTTGGTGGACCTAACAAAGTTTCAGGAAGACCTTTTCTGAGTAACCGAATTTAGTTGACGTTTTCCCCCTTGTCCCTAATAGATTCGTTACTCTTGAGTTTGTTTAGTGGACACTAAAGGTATAAAGACATGTTTCATCTTGGAATTGTAAGATCCTGTTTCGAAGTCTTACCGTTACCCTTGACCGTTTTATTTCATCGAAACATTCAGACAAGACAGTTTGTAAACTTTATAAACTTTCCTTGCTGAATTTTGGGATGGTTCTTATTAGGAAACTCAAGAATTTGTGGAAAACGTTTAGTTTTTCTTCTTAGTGTGTAATAATATAAAAGATCTTTATAAAAGAACTCATATAATAAAGAAATTACAGTCAAGTATAAAATAATAGAAACTATTTTATTTTTTAAATTTATTGTACATCATTTAGTACTATTCTTTTACCAACTAGAGTAAATGATTAAAATAAATTCGATTTCTTTCCGTAGTAAGTAGGTCTCTTTATTTTTATGAATTGTAAAAGAATAAAGAAGACAACCTAAAGGAACTTGAAACCGAGGACCCTCAGAGTATCGTTTTAAATAGTGGGTAGAATGACATACCAGGTCATTCAGATATTTAGGTCTGAAACTCGAAGTAAGGTGAACCGTCGATACGTTTAAATGTAAAATAAAATAAAAAGATAATATACATAAAGACATTCAGTGAAGTTTGGAAAACAGTTTTTCAGTCCAATACTCATTTATCGAAAAAAAGGCGTAGAAAGTCTAATTTAGAGTATAACAAAAGTATCCTTGGTTGTCTCTTTTTATTAAGTGAATTACTTCAAAAGTATACTTTTACAAATTTCTAAAATTATATAGTTAAAATAATTTGTTTTTAACAAAAATAAACCGGATAATGTAAAATATCATACAAGATATAAATTTCAAAGGGAAAAAATTACGTAATCCGTTCCCATTATCAGTTATAAAAAGTTGTCGGTTGACCGGTACCCAGACTGTTAGTTACCTACGGTCAACATCACGAACTCAACTCAGAACCGTCGTCAGACGACACGGTCGACAAGTGGAAAATCAACAATGTAACACCCCGTCCCCCACCCCCCACCAGTCCTACCGTGACCAATGTAGTTCTTCAAGAAAGAATGGGAATCCTCTATTCATATACTAAACTTCTGTGGCTACCACGAACCTTTTAGGGTACCTACCTCCTCGGACCATCCGACGTCAGGTACCCCGGCACTTCTCAACCTGTACTGGCTCGTTGAAGTGAAAGTGAAAAGTGAAAGTACGTAACCTCTTCCTTTACCGTTGGGTGAGGTCACAAGAACGGACCTCTTAGGGTCCCTGCCCCCTCGGACCACCCGACGGCAGATACCCCAGCGTGTCTCAGCCTGTGCTGACTTCACTGAATCGTCGTCGTCGTCGTCGTACCACGAACACTCGAGCTACTAGTTAGTAGAGAGAGAGTGGTAATCTGAATTCGAAATTTTGTACTCTGAAATAACGACCATTTCGACTTACCTGATACACCGATCCTTGATTTCACTTTTATTAAGGGATTCTAAAGGTTTACTTCAGAATGGTCAGTGGTCTCCTCGGACCGGAAGGGGAGTTGTGTAATTTACGTTTCTTGGGTCCTTTGATTCTCTTCTCCGTCTTCTTTCTCTTATTCACTCTCAGACTGTCTGGACTTTCCAGGATTTCTCACAGGTCGGGTGCAAAGGACGTCTTCTTCGTCGTTTAGTCTCGTTCTCACTCTTTACCGCTCCTCTTGCGTCTCTTCTTTTGTTCGTTCATATACCATTTCTATAACGGAGGGAAAGTTCCCTAATTAAATACATTTGTTCTTCTATTGACTTATGAAAACGTTTTGAGTTTGGGTTGTATACAGTTGTTTTCTACGACGGTTTTACACAGTTTACGTACTTGTATTGAGTTAGGTAAGTCGGACAGTTCAAAACTTTTATTTGTGAAGGATTTTAAGAACCAAGAAACCCCCTCTTAAACAAACACAGTACATTTTAAATTTGTGTTTCTGTCAATTAAGTTTAAGAATTTAATAGGTTGGAATTTAAACATATTAGGTATAACGGTCACGTAATGTATTTAGACGTATGTGTCTTTAGTATTGGTAGGTTAGTTTTTGAGAATTTTTGTTTTAAAATTTCATTGTCATAAAAGGGAGAGTGACTCTAACTTATTGTCCCCCGTCTAAAGGGGAGAATTTGATGTTTTGTGTTTCGTTTTTTGGTGTGTCCCACCCCTTGTCTTATATATTTTGTTGTCAAAGTTGAATGATTTGAAAAAATTCAATTGTCGGGATTTTATAATATATGATCCACTATTTCTTTTTTTTTTTCAAATGTGATATACCGTTCCTTTACCCTTTAGTACCTCTCGGGACGTCTGACGGACTTGACTCATCTATTTCGACCTTCTTTTCTGGTGCTATCGATTTCTCAATGCACACACGCACACACAATAGTGAGTTAGTACAGACTGAGAATCACTGGGGTACTTGACATCGAGTGGTCCGAAGAGACAGGTACCTTAAGAGGTCCGTTCTTATGATCTCACCCAACGTAAAGGAAGAGGTTCTCTTAATGTATCAACGAAGTCTTTAAATACCTCCAAGAAGGATCTCTGAAATCGGTCCATTTAATAGTCGAGTACGTACACTTCTTTGATGGACTCCGGGTCTTTTCCTGAACCTTATTAGAGGTCATCAGTGATTTGTCTTTTAGAGTCTTAAATCGTTATTGTTCATCAGATGATTCTTTTCAGACAGAATTATCAAACCGTTTTCACCACGTCACATTGCTTTGTGTAGGGTGGATTGATGTAAAATTTCGTTCTTAGTTGTCCTTAATAAAGGTCATTTAACTGATTGGGTCTTGTTTCGAGTTCTTATGTGTTGTGTTTTTATCGGTCATTAAAATTATTACATTTTGTAAATGAGTGAAAACAACTCAGAAGGTCCTCGAGTTGGTCCAAGAGTCTCATTTATAGATTCCTCTTTGAGGGAACACGAAGGTCTTCCCTCTCTTCTTTTCCTTTGTAAAACTTTATGTGCTCTCGCGAGAAGAATTGATCCGGACGGGAGTCCTCTTTGTCAGTTGTCTTGGATTGGACGATCCATAGTAATGTCGAATTGACTGGACTCCCTTATCTATGAGTCCACATCGGTAAACAGGATTCCACACCTCCTTTTTTGACTCTTTGGGAATCCCTCAAGTATCAGACCTGGGTATTCGAGTGATTTTTAAGTTTCTTGACTCCGTGGTGAAGTTTACTGGTTTATGTGTACAATATCCTCAATAACTTTCTTTCGACCCACCATCTCCCCTTGTTTTTCATAAACTTCTGAGATTACGGTTTTGAAAAGGTTTGAACTTCTTTTGATGTCTTGGTGTCGAAAAGTTCTGTAAAGTGGTTGGGGTTCATGTTCTCTATACTCTTTCTGATGTGGTTCCGTGTAATATTAGTTCAACAAACTTGAGTCACTATTTCTATTATAGAATTTTCTTCTATCTCCCTATTTTCCTTATTATGTACTAATTCTTGTCTAAATAACAACTTTAGGTTCATTCGGTCTTTTGTCTCCTCGTTGTGGAAATTTAATTATTTATTTTTGAATGGTAGAATTTTAAGATATAATAGTACTATCGGTTTTTCAAACAAGTCCAAAAAGGTGTTACAATACTTTTAAGACTTCCTTGAAAAATCGGTGGGGTTATAAAATTTTGTTTCCATTTTATTTCCAAAGAAGTCTGTAATTTAGAGTATTTTCAATTAGTGGTCGTACGGATAAACGTTCTTTATAATTTCCCAAGACTTCCTGTTAGTATATTCTTTTTTTAGATCTAGTTGTGTCTCCTTACTTTTGTGACCCTCAACCGTCACGTACCCATTTATAACTGTTAGAATATAAATAAAAATTTTAATTTAAATGTTAATATCTGGAAGGGTGTTTCTTTTAAGTTCCAGGTGTTTCGAAGTGGCAAAATGTTTTATAAATTTCTTCTCCCTTAAGGTTAAGTATGTTAGAGAAAGTCTTTTATCTTCTCTCTTGTGTTTCATTAATTAAGATACTTCGGTTGTAATGACATTATGATTTTGATCTGTTTCCGTAAAGTCCTTTATTTTTTGATATCAGGTTATTGAGTATTTTTAACTACGTTTTTAATAATTGTTTAAAAGAGTTTAGGTTTTATATATTTTTCATATACAGTACTGATTATTATATTCTGACCAAACTATAAACTTTTGGTTAGTTACATTGACTAACTTTTTACTTTCTTTTTCTTTTTGATATACTAGTAGAGTTGTCTACATACTTTTTGTGAGCTGTTTTACGTTGTAAATAAGGAGGAATTTTTGTCTGGTTTTTTTTTTGGAGAATCTTCTGATACTTATTTTTCACTAAGAGTAGGATTATTTCTCATAGATACTTTTTTGATTTTTGTTTAAACCTCCTGACTATGATTGACTGAAGTTCTAAGTGATACGACGGCGACGACGTCGATTCAGTGAAGTCAGTACAGGTTGAGACACGCTGGGGTATCTACCGTCCGGTGGTCCGAGACGACAGGGACCCTAAGAGGTATTTCGATGTCATTAATTCTGCTACACATCATAGTCACTTCTTTTTTTCTCTTATCTGTTTATCGAGTTACTTTGTCTTATCTCTCGGGTCTTTAACTGGGTGTACTTATATCAGTTGACTAGAAACTGTTTCTTCGTTTTCCTTATATTGTCTCGTTTCTACCAGAAAAGTCGTTTACCAAGACCTTGTTGATCCGTATGTGTACACTTTTTTTTTTTTTTTCTCTCTCTCTCTTCTTTTTAGTAGCAGATTTATCTCTGGTATTTAGGAAGTATTTTTAAAGTGAATCTTACCTAGTATCTTGATTTACATTTTATGAAATTTTGAAAATCTTCGACATTTTGAGGATCTACTTTTGTATCCTCTTTTAGATCTACTGGAACTCATACCACTACTAAAAAATCTATATCTTGGTTTCCGTGTTAAGTCTTTTATTTAGTGACTTTTGAATTAAAGTATTTTTAATTTTTGAATCCGAGACGTTTTCTACTTCAGTTCTTTTACTTTTCTGTTCAGTATATGCCCCTCTTTTACAAATGTTTCTGTGTAAACTATTTCCTGACAATAGTTTTTATATGTTTCTTAAGAATTTTGAGTTGTCGTTCTTTTGTTTGTTGAAATAAATTTGTCACTGGTTTCTGGAATTGTCTGTTAAGTGGTTTCTTCTGTCTACTGTTTATTAGTGTACTTTTCTACGAGGTGTAGTATACGGTAGACTCCTTTACGTTTAATTTCGTTCTGTAGTGATGTATAAATGATCTTAACGGTTTTAAACGTTGTGACCGTTGTGGTTTACGACTGTCCCGACACCGTGTTGTCCTTGTGAGTAAGAACGAGTACCCTTACGATTACGATGTCGGTGAAACCTTTTGTCAGACTCTCAAAGAATGTTTTGATTTGTATGTTAGATCGATATCGTGAGGAACCATAAATGGGTTTCCTCAACTTTTGTATACAGGTGTGTCGTCGAAATAAACGTTAACCTCCGTTGGTTTTACAAAAAGTCATCACATCATCTATGTCTTTATACCTTATAAAATTCGTGATTTTTCTTTACTCGACAATTTGGTATTTTTCTGTACACGTACGCACGATTCGACGAAGTCAACACAGACTAAGAGACACTGGGACACCTGACATCGGACGGTCCGAGGGGACAGGTCCCCGAAGAGGTTCGTTCTTATGTCCTCACCTAACGGTCCGGGAGGAGGTTCCCTAGAAGGGGTGGGTTCCTAATTTTGGTGTAGAGTAACCGTCCGTCCAAGAAATGGTGATCTCGGCGGACCCTTCGGGTTTATCTGTGCATCCTTTGAATTTACGTACAACGATCCACTTTCTTCGGTTAGACTATGGATGTCATGCTCGGGTTAACATAGTAAGACCTTTTCCGTTTTGATACCTGTGTCATTTTACTAGTTACCGATGGTCCCCAATCCTACCTCCTCTCTATTTATCCAACTTGTTTCTCTTAAAAATCCCGTCACTATGATACTACTACAATATGTACCGTAATATGTAAATAAGTTTGGGTCTCTTATATATTGTGGTTTTCACTCGGGATTACATTTTGATATTGACGTATTAACACTACACAGTTACATCCAAGTAGTTAACACTGTTTGTATGGTGAGGTCACCCTCTATTACACCCTCCGACACGTACATACCCACGTCTCGTATATACCTTTGAGACATGGAAGGGGAGTGAAAAAGCACTTGAATTTTGAATAGATTCTTTTATTGTCATTTCTTCAGGAAAATTTGTAAACTTCATAGTATGATCCACTATAGTTTATGATTTTCTAGATGTCATAACTATAGTTATATCCGTTTCTTATATCCCAGGTCTTATCTGCATGAAAACTTTCTGTACTTTTCGGTTAAAACACCACTTTTTATCAGAAGAGTTGTTTACCGTGTACAGATATAAATTTTTCTTCTTAGTACCCTTAAGGAACCGTGAGATCACCAATTTTGACGTGAAGGTTACGTCCCCCGTGTCGAAACTAGTGACCAACCCCTTGATTATAGGGTGTATGGTGTACCGTACCGGTTTTGTTTTGGTTTTTTACTTAATTAAGTTAAATATCGAATGTGGTACACGTTTGTAATTGAGTTCGTCTAGTATCCGGATTGTTATTTTTAATCTTGATATTTTGAGAGTCTTCTTTTGTGTCTTCTTGACAAAAACTGTTACCTAATCCGTTTCTGAAAAGTATACCACTTTTTAATTATTTAACTAGTAGTCTTACTTATTTGTGACCAAAAACTTTCTGTGTCCTTCTTATTTATTTTTCCGGTTATTGATATTTTTTAATAAACATTTAGTACATAAAACATTTCCTAAATATAGGTATTATATATTTCTTAAAAGTTTTGGGTTATTATTCTTTTGTTGTTTTGAAAAATTTAATTCGTTTTATAAACTTAATCTACGAATTCTATATGTTTACGAAGATTCAGCGAAGTCAGCACAGGATGGGACACGCTGGGGTGTCTGTCGTCGGGTGGCCCGAGGGGGCAGGGACCCTAAGAGGTCCGTTCTTGTGACCTCACCCAACGGTAAAGGAAGAGGTCACGTAGTTTCACTTTTCACTTTCACTTCAACGAGTCAACACAGACTGAGAAGCGTTGGGGTACCTAACGTCCGAGGAGGAGGATGGTCCAAGGAGGTAGGTACCCTAAAAGGTCCGTTCTCATGACCTCACCCCACGGTAACGGAAGAGGTTTCTATATGTTTATCGTTGTACCTTTTTTCGTGTACCTTTTACGGGTTGTAGTAGTCAATATTTTCTATATATTTAAATTTTTGAAGTCACTCTATGGTGAGTTTGGGGTCTTTCAGTTGTTTAGATCCTTTTACACCGTTAAAAAAATTTTTTAAAATATATACGGACGGTATAGTTCGTCCGTAAAGGGTCTTTTTAGTCCAGCATACAAGTGTTTTACTAAACACACGTGTATTTGTATCCGAGTCTACTATTTCTTAGACGGACGTTACGTTCTTTGGGTCTAAACTGGGGACCCAAACCTTCTAGGGGACCTCTTCCCTGACCGATGGGTGAGGTCATAAGAACGGACATCTTAGGGTACCTGTCTCCTCGGACCACCCAATGGCAGGTACCCCAACTTTTTCTCATCCTGTACTGACTCGTACGTAAGTGTTTGTATTTGTGACATATGACCACAAGTACTTCGATACAACCACTAGTACTAGGTTTTGACCTCTGTCGTGTTTACAGGTTGGTATCCACTTACTTACTTGTTTAACGCATAGGTATGTGACCTTGTGATGGGTCGTTACTTCGGTTTACTTACTGACTATATGTTTTGTTTTACTTCTGCAGAGTTTTATTGATACAAGTTATTTTCTTTGGTATGGTTTCTTTGAGTGTGACCTCGACTTATTATAAGACTCTTCATATTTGATCTTATATCACTGTCTTTGTAGTCATCTACGGATACCTGTCCACCCCCACCCTTCCTTAATCGTTCTCCTTCACTAGTGTTTTCCGGTCCTCCTCTGAAGACCCCTGTCTTCTATGCAAGTAATACTACTAACACCACCATCAAAGTTTCGTATATGTGAATAGTTTTGAATAGTTTAAATATATTAAATATATATCGAATAATACAAAGTTAATATAAAGTTATTTCGATATTTTTCTTTCTTTATATCATATGTTATCCAATTAAATCTTAATATTCTTTGGACCAAAAAAATTTTTAATCCCTATCAATGACATGAGAGAACTTTAAGATTCATAAAAATAAGGTTTACCTTTAATAATTTTTGAGGTACTTCGTTCACGATATAGTATCAGTATATACATCATAGTTCGTGGTATACACCTTGTGTCATAACGAATTATTTATAAGTATCTGGTTTATGTAAATGGTAAAGTCAATGTCGTCTTTCTTACGACACCTTCCTTCGTGTAGACTTTCACTGATCTGTCACTGATATTTGTGACATAAGTTCGACAGAGTGAAGACCCGGGAATCTTCTTTATTTGTAGACAGAGAGACACGTAATAACCAAATTTCTTAAAACATAAATTCCTTATGTTACACTTAAATTTTCGAATAATAAAAGTATAAAACGTCTTTTTCCTTTCACTAATTTTTAATTATTCTTAATTAAGTAACCTCGGTTCTAAACTTGTAAAATTTAGAGTTCAATATATTTAAGTTAAGTCTATATCAATAAAAATTTACATTCACATAAAGAAAATATAACGGCGTCAAACAGTCTATTCAATCCCTTTTCTATTTTAATTTACCAATCCAAACGTAAAAAATTTAAGTAACGTTTGAAGGGTATTTGGTTAAATATTGTATCGATCGAATTCTATATTAAGAAGTATCTGACAAAAGTAACATCTTTTGTATATGGAGATAGTACAAATACCTAGGTTTTGTACGGAAACAATTGGAAAGTCTTCTTTACAAAACATATGTTTGTAAACATGTTACGTCTTATGACTTAAACTTCGTTAGGATAGAAGATAAGTCTATACTACTTGTAAATTTAAAAGTCCTTTTTTTTAAGGAAAGAAGTTAATCCGTTTATATAAATTGTTTCCTCTTCCTTTTTATACCATTGTAAAAACGACCACCAAAGATAACACTTTCTTTTATTTATTAAAAGAACGAACTGTCTTAATTGAAATAACTCGACAGAGAGACAAAACTGAAATTTGACTTTGACACGTAGAAGTTTCTTATATAACCAATACCCAATTTTTTCTTAATAGTTGAACGTCGGTTCGTCCTTAGGTAGTACGGAAGGATCCTTTCTTTCACAATCAGTGAGTCAGCACAGACTGAGAAACGTTAGGGTACTTTATATATCGGGTGGTTCGAGGAGACAGGTACCTTAAGAGATCTGTTCTCATGACTCCACCCATCGATAAGGGAAAAGGTCCCCTAGAAGGGTTGAGTCCCTACCATGGACCCAGAGGGTGTAACGTTTGACAAATGATAGATTCGGTGGTCTGTGAAGGGGGTATAGAAGACGACATCGAGGAGAGACTTCATGGATTTCTAATCATAGAGTACGATTAAAGGACTCTAAAAGTCTACGATTTTTAGTGGTGGTTTACCTTCTTTAATTAATGAATTACTAGTATTCGTGGATCGGGATACAATTATGGGACAACGGAATTATAGTTGGTTAGTCTCTTAGTACGTGGTCGATTAGTGTATAGGACACTACGGGGTGGGGTGGGGGGTTGAGTGAAACGGAAAATTTTATAAAACGACTTTAGGAAATCCTACAAACCCTAAAGACTCCCGCACTCGGTGGGGAAGTGGAGAGTACCGGGACGTTATTCAGAAAGAGACGAGGTTTGAGGTTACAAAGCTAAACAAACCAGAATAACGCGTACCCCGTGTACTCGAACGTAAACCATTGTCAGAACCGAAACACGTATACTACTTTACCTTATAAAGTTTAATGAATCTAGTAAGGGGTTTAGTTTTCTTATCTATCACGGAGTCTCGTCTCAGGTCGAACGGTAAATGGTTTCTAAATTTGGTCATGAATTGTTACACTCTTTTGGTCGCGAAGGAGGATGATGAGATCTCATCGAACGACTCCGAGTTTTCTTATGGTAGTTGTCCCAGATACTGTCTGACAACTGGATTTATTTTTCCATTTTATTCCGTTCGAACCCTTGACAGTTTTTCTACTGAAATAGGTCCTTATCGTTTTCTTGACGTTAAACCCTGTATGTTTGATATATCGGACGATGTCCACTCAGGTAACTGCCAAGTCTCCCGGTATAAATGCCCGTCTCTTCCATTTGTCCCTAAGTCACTCTTAGACAATTTTTTGTTTCGTTTTTTTTTTAACCTCTGATCAGGAACTTCTAAGGAGTTAGTCTGTTTGGGTCAAGTTAATATGTTTGTTTTCGAATTAAACCAAATAAAACACTCTAGTTGGGTTGTACCTAGTAAAGAAAGAGTACGGAAACCTTTGGTAATTCTTTTAAAGGGTACCGACTATACTCCGTTTGGAACTGGTTGAGGGATAGTAAATTCTTTTAAGGTTACCATAGTTAAAAGACATTTAGTCCAAATATACCCTTTAGTCGGAGAGTCAGAAATTCCGTGTATGTACTCTAAAAAGTAAAATATAGGAGGTCAAAGATAAAATCTAACTTTAGGAAAGTTTTTTTTCATCCTTTGACACGGGTCTCCCAGGTACTAAATTACCCGGGTCAAAAGTGATCTCCAAAAAGAAATAAAAGGGAAGAACTGAGACTTCTATTCGTCTAATCTTCAACCCCCGAATTTAAGGTACATCCTAGTACAATGGAAAATCCACTGAATAACTGTTTGTGAACAAGGTTTTTCTAAACGGATACTAATTTTATAAAAGGTACAAAGAGTTTATTTTGTTCCTTTCGGATAAGAATCTATTTTGTTTTATTTAATCTTTTGACATAAAGAACGGAAAGGAGTCGGTTGTAAAACTAGTGCAAGTAACAAATTCGAAAGATCATAGATAGTTTCGTTCGTCTCACTTCAAACTTTTAAGTTTTAACTATCATAGACTAACGTAAACCGTATCGGACTCTGTAGGATGTGTTAGACCCGACACCGAGGTCAAAGAACGGTAAAGAAACACGGAATCTCTTTTTAGAAGGACGAGTAAGACGTTTGTGTGACGTTAGAGAGGGAAGAATCGTTCACTTCAAGTTAAGGAAGATAGACTTGTTGAGACGGGAGACGATTCGACCGAGATGTCCTCGGTAGTCTAGAGTTTGTAAAGGGATTCCCACTCGAAAGGACTTTTATACATGGATTTCAGCTAAATGGTAAGAAGAAAGAATGTCTGGAATAAGACGGTGAAAATATTGTGACCAGCGTTCTTTAAAAATAAATACGAAAAGAGACCTTCTGACAGTAGAGACAGTTCCTTCTTTTGTGTAACTATACACAATACCGGACTTACGAATAATAGGGGGGTTTTAAGTAGACAACTTCAAGATTAGGAGTTACACTAAAATTGACCTCCATCCCAAATATCTTCCATTAATCTAAATGTTCTTATATACTGTCTCCTTAGTGACTACCCTAATCAGAGAAATATTTTTTTATTTCTTACGGTCTCGAACGAGTGAGAGAGTCGGCACACTCCTGTACCGTTTTTTTGCCGGTACACGTTCAGTCTTTCCAAGGACAGTGGTTCTTGGTTCATCCGGTCGATCAACCGAAACCTGAAGGACCGGAGGTATTGACTTTTTTACTCCCTTTTTTTTTTGTTCAGAAAACATTCCTCTAGTCGGGACCCTAAAGAGACCTTCCTTACTACGATTTCGACTTTGAGGTCATGAAACCGGTGGAGTACACTTCTCAACTGAGTAATCTTTTCTGAGACTACGACCCTCCCCAACCCCCGTCCTCCTTATCCCCTGTTGTCTCCTACTCTACCGACCTACCGTAGTGCCTGAGCTACCTGCTGCACTCAGACTTACTTGAGGCCCTTCACCACTACCTGTCCCTTCGGACCACACGACACTAAGTACCCCAGCGTTTCTCAGCCTGTGCTGACTCACTGACTTGACTTGACTTGACTATCTTCGGGTTATATTCTGTTTACATAGGACCAGTTTTGTCAAATACACGGTGACTACCCGGGTCTTGTTTATGAATTATTTATAAACAACTTTTAATTCGTTGTATCAACCAATTGTTTTTTATTTTTTGTATTATGAAATTGAGTAGTATTAAATAAAGATTATTTTTTCAGTCATATAATTACAAATCGAATATAAAAGTCATTGAATGGGTCAGTAAATTGTATGAAGTTATATACTACATTTTCATAATTAATTCCTGAAATTTTATTATTATAAGTTGAGTCTTAAGAATAAATTTTTAAGAGATCCTTGGTCTTAAAGTCATTTAAATTTTAACACAAGTTATTATTACGTATTTTTCACTGACGGTTTGTCATCTATAAGTTCTTTATGAAAAAGGATGTGTAAGAGAGTTGTGTAGATGTCTAATTCTTATAGGTTAAGGGGAGTTAATATCAACATTAATAAAAGTCATTCTTTTCGGGTAAAAATCGAGTATTAAATAACGTTACGTGGACAGAAATTATGACAGATAGATGATACAGAACAACTGAGACTCAATCGTCCAAAATTCCCGTTACCTAACATTGAGATTGGTAAAACACCTTGGAGACTTTGACTTTAACAAAACAAAGTTTTATAGATGTCATCTTTAACCCCGATGGGTGTTCCGTGTCACCATTTCTTAGGGGGACGGTTAGTCCTCTAAGTCCTCTGTCAACCTAGGGACCCAGTCCTTCTAGGGTACCTTCTCCTTTGTCTTTGGATTAGGTCATAATAAAGGACCCTTTAACGTACCTAAAGGGTCCGTCCGATGTCAGGTACCCCAGTGTTTCTCAGCCTGTGTTGACTCGTGTGTGTGTCTGTCTGTGTGTCATCTTTAATCACATAGAGTTTGGAGGTTTGATTCAATCAATGTTATGATCATTATTAAAAGGACGAGACTGATGATAACATTGGAAGTAAGATTATCTAATCTTTCTTGTGGGGTGACCCTCTGTCGTTCGGACCCAAGGATAGGATTTAAATTACAACCAATTTCCAGAAACCCCTTTTCTTTTAGTCAAAGAAGTACTTTAATCTCTCAAACTCATCTACTGAAGTCTCGATAAAGGTCTAAACCTTTAGATTTTCTTTAATAATTCGTTGCGTTGTTGTTAATAGTCTACTTTTTCTTTCCGGAGAAAGATTAACATTATTTATAGATCCGTACATACGTACACAAGTTAGTAAGTCAGTACAGGTTGAGAAACGATCGGGTGCCTGACATCGGACGGTCCGTGGAGACAGGTACTCTAAAAAGTCCGTTATGACATTACCCAATGACAAAGGAGGAGGTTCCCCAGAAGGACTGGGTCCCTATCTTCGACACAGAGGACGTAACGTCCGTCTAAGAGATGAAGACTCGGTGACCCCTTCGGTAAAGATCCGTATACATATATTTATACCTATTATATATCTCTCTATCCATGTTTATATTTGTCTCTCTATCTATTATGTCTATATCCATATCCATATCTGTAAAGAGATTCACGGTGTGGTCCCATAGGATTTCTATCGGTGTGAATCTTTTACTTCTTTACTTCTTTTTCTTAAATCGAAAGATGTTCCTCTCTCTTCCGTACTTTTATTACTTTTTACTGTATTGTATCTATAAATATAAATATCTACATTTATTGATAATGTAATAGATATCTATGATAACTTAAAACGAAGAAAGTTTCTCTTCATTAGAATTCTATATCGATGAAAACGATAACTACGATAATAACGAATTTTCGAAAAAACTTTTGAAAGAGAACCTAAACGAAAGTCTTAGTATAATTCTTGTTACGTTTCTGTGATCTTAATAATGAATCTCAATACCGACTTTTACAATAACGAATCACACCAATAGATTAAATAAATGTATACCGAAAACCTAATAAGGATTTCAGTTTAAATGGAACTTTATTTCTAAACGATACTTACTTCGATAAGTGGGATGGTTGGTAGAAAAAACGTTTTTCGAATGTAATCTTTATATATTTTTCTAAAACGGTGTTCTTGATTTTTAATAAAGTTTTATCTTTAACGAGACACCACTACATAAATTCGACAGTATCTAAAACGTGGATAAACCTCCATACTAGAGACGATACGAACGATGTGGATCCAGAGAAGAAAAAAAGAGTACGGAGTATGGGTTACGAAATCCTTCGAACGACCGAAATTATAGTTTATGTAGGACTTCTGTTTGGTAGAGGGGTATGGGAACAGTAGTAGAACCTGGTTAGATGTTAGTATATAAGGGACATGTTATCTTCATAGGGAAATCGACAATCTCTAAAATACCTATAATTCAGATTCACAATTCGTTACATTGACCAGGCATATGAAGTTTTTACAGTAACATACAGTCGAAGTCCAACGGTTTTGTTCAATGGCGTCTTACCCACCGAGTTTGTTACCTTTAAATAAAAGAGTATCAAGACCTCCGACTTTCAGATACTACTTCCCAACCAAAGATTATTCCAACCAAAGGACACAATGTTTAATTGTGGTAGAGAGATACAGAAATGTGGCAAAAAGAGTATACACGTGTCTCCTTATCTTTCTTTCCCTGTGTCTCTCTTATTTTCCTTCTCTCAGTTTGAGAGAAAACAGAGAAGAACAGTCTGCGATTAAGATAACTTAGTCCCGGAGTGTGAATACTGAAGTAAATTGAAATTAATGAAGGAATCTCGTGGGTAGAGGTTTATATCGGTATGATCCTCCACCTCTAAGTTGTAAGTTTAAATCTAAACGTCCCCTTCATTTATAAGTCAAGTCTGGTTTTTTTTTTTTTTTTTCTTATTCTTGATAAGATGTAATTTTCTCAGATTTCTCTGTACTGGTGATTTTACATTTGACACTAGAATCTACCCTATAATAACCTCGATAACAGTAATAAAATTATTCTAATCGATAATCATGACTTAGTTATAATTAAAGGACCAAAACTATTGACGTATCGTCAATGTTTTTACTCACGGAAACAAAAACCTTTATTTGTACCTTCTTAAAACAACATTTCCCCGTAATATATAAATTGAATAAGAGTTTACCAAGAATTTTTAATATATGTATATATTATATTTATACCCGAAGAGTCCACTGTGATCACCATTTCTTGGACGGACAGTTACGTCCTTCGTATTACTCTGTACTCAAGCTAGGGACCCAGTCCTTCTAAGGGACCTCCTCCCGTATCGTTGGGTGAGGTCATAAGAACGGAACTCTTAGGGTACCTGTCTCCTCGGACTACTTGATGTCAGGTGTCCCAGTATTTCTTAGTCTGTGTTGACTTCACTGAAGTGTGTGTGTGTAATATATGTATGTATGTATGTGTGTGTGTGTGTCTCCTCTCCCTCACACTCTTTCGTGTTTCGGCACTTTACAATTGTAAACTCTTGAGACCCAATTTCCATATACTTTATGAAACGTGTAGAAACATCGAAATTAAGACTTTAATAAAGTTTTGTATTCCAAACCCTTTTTCATTAAGGTATTCAAAGGGTTCAATCTCACTGGACGAACTAAAAAGTGTCGTCCTTATAATTCAACGACGTTTATACCTAAAAGATTAGTCTATTTAAGTCCTTTACTTGAGTCAAACAAATTTTGTCCATCCCTGTACGGTTTCATACATAGGTTCCAAATTGTAAACTCCATGTGAAAAAAAAAAAATTGAAATGTTATAACATAACCAAAACGGTATGTAGTTGTACTTAGGTGGTGCCCACATGTGCACAAGGGTTAGGACTTGGGGGGAGGAAGGAGGGAGGGGCATGGTAGGGAGACCCAGTAGGGTCACGTGGTCGGGGTTTGTAGGACATAGGACGTAACTTGGATCTGACCGCTAAACAAAGAATATACTATAATATGTACAAAGTTACGGTAAGTGGGTTTAGTAGGGTGGGAGAGGGAGAGGGTGTCTCAGGTTTTCTGACAAGATATGTATACACAGAGAAAACGACAGAGCGTATGTCCCAATATTGAAACATACTTTGTATATAAAAATTTTGAACAAAATACGTATACAAGTTATTTACCACAGAAACCAAAATATTGATATTTTTTAACTTGTATAACGAGGTCTTATATTACTTGTCAATTTTCTCTAATCTTTATTTCCTTACTAAAATATAACATGACGTCACGAAGAGACCTCTTCCGCTACCGTGGGGTGAGGTCACGAGAACGGACCTTTTAGGGTACCCACCTCCTCGGACCACCCGATGTCAGGTACTCCAGCGCTTCTCAGCCTGTGCTGACTCGCTGAAGTGAAAGTGAAAAGTGAAAGAACGTAACCTCTTCCTTTACCGTTGGGTGAGGTCACATCAACGGACCTCTTAGGGTCCCTGTCCCCTCGGAACACCCGACGGCAGATACCCCAGTGTGTCTCAGCCTGTGCTGACTTCACTGAATCGTCATCGTCGTCGTCGTCACCACCAAGAGTTGGTCCCCTGTAAAAACAGGGGTCTCCCTGTAAGTGTTACAAATCTCTATAAAAATAAACAGCATTGGGACGACGACTCTCTCCATGGTCACCGTGTACCACCTGACTTCAGTCCCTACGACGGTTTGTAGATCTTACGTGTCTTGTGAGGGTGTTGTTTTTAAGTAGACTGAATTTTACAGTCTCACGGTCCGACTTTTTATGACGTCGATTCATATAGTTCCTAGGACTGGCCACAGAAGGGTTAGACGGGAACACTTAAACGATGTTTAAAAACCAACAATAGGAAGATATAAAAATGTCGCAACCTTGACGGTATTAGACAGAAAAGATAGGTACGACAGTTTTTCTTTAACAGCACAAAAAACATACAACAGTCAGGAAACGTAAATCAAATCGGAAAATTGTATTTAACGTCATGACTTACCGTGTATATGTGTGATCAAACTCAAGGACTTAGTCACAATCCAATTGATATTAAGTAGAAATGAATACTAAGATTAAAGATTCCCTAGTTACTAGTACAAATGGAACGAAACAACTTTTGTACAGTGTATTTCTATTTTTTTTAAATTTGTATTCAAGAAATTTACTCATAAAATAGAGTGGTGAGACAGAAGAGAGAATAATAAAATTGAGTGATCTTACAGAAACAGGCCGGTAGGTATGAAGAGTTTTACAACGGGTAATAAGTTGAGTTAGAATTTACAATACAGAAGGTTTTTGGAACACTCTACTAAAGTCAGACTTAATTTCAGAAGACGTAGTCACATGGTTTTCACGTCTATGTCTTTCGAGATAATACTGTGTAACGTAATAAAACCTACAAAAGAAAAGTGGGATGATACAGTTTTTAGTGTGTCTCCTTTCCGTGAAATAGTAAGTAAAAAAGACAAGACGTGTCGTGGATCGTGTCACAGAGTCTATAAATCTGCGGGTCAATCATGAAGGTATAATTAATACCCCGAAGGGACCACCGAGTCTCCAATTTCGCAGACGGACGTTACACCCTCTGCATCCAAGCTAAGAACCCAGCCCTTCTAGGGGACCTCTTCCTTTACCGTTGGGTGAGGTCATAAGAACGGACCTCTTGGGGTACCTACCTCCTCGGACCACCCGATGTCAGGTGCCCCGACGTTTCTCAGCCTGTGCTGACTCACTGAAATGAAAATGAAAGTGAAAGTACTGTAAATTACTATAAGTTTCATCATACGGTTTTCACTATGTATAAAACTTTTAGTCATTCTTTTTTTTCCACTTGTACCGTTATTTTTATCCGTTCCCTATACTTGCTTTTTAATAACTTCTTTATATTTACCAATTGTTTTTGTAAAATTTGGAGTTACCATTAAGTAAATTTCGTTATTATTATCGTTTGGAGGAGGTCATATAGTTTTACAGCTTAGCACATGAATCAGAACAGACTGAGAAACGTGGGGACGCCTGATATCGGGTGGTCCGAGGAGACAGGTACCCGAAAAAGGCCGTTTTTATGACCTCACCCAACGGCAAAAAAGGAGGACTCATAGAAGGACTGGGTCCCTAGCTTGGGTGTAGAGGACACAGAGAACGTAACGTCCACCTGAGAGATGGGTGGTTCGGTAGTCCCTTCGGATCCGGTCCATGATTATACTTCACGAATTATGTATACCTGAGTAGCTTAATAGTATTACTTAAAAACGTCACATGCATATAATGAGAGAAAAATACTTACTCCCTTGACACTACTTCTTTTCTGTTCATTAAACGTGTAGAACACTATCTTCTGTTTCGACCGTACAATTTGACCTATCAGAAGGAGGTCTCGTTCTGAGGTTTGTATGTATAAATTGTTGGTTCTAATACGATAAAAGGGGTGTATAGACTCACAAAGCGGTCACCGAGTCACCATCTCTTAGACAGACGTCACGTCCTCTGTACGTCCCCTGAGTCCAAGTGAGGGACCAAGTCCTTCTAGAGGACTTCTTCCTTTACCGTTGGGTGACGTTATAAGAACGGATCTTTTAGGATACCTGTCTCCTTGAACCACCCGATGTGTCAGGTACCCCAACGTTTTGTCAACCTGTACTGAATCGCTGGTTTGTTGTTGTTGGTGTATAAACTATAGATTAGTTAATACTGTACGTCTCTTTTTATTTAAGTACAAAAATTATAAACTATTTCAATAACAACAACAAGTTAGTGATTTAACACAGGTTGAGAAACGTTGGGGTACCTGACATCGTACGGTCCGAGGAGACTGGAGGTGACAGAGGGTCTCAAACGAGTTTGATTACTGGTAACTCAGTCACTACGGTAAGTTAATAGAGTAGGAGACAACGGGGGAAGAGGTGGACAGGAGTTAAAAAAGGTCGTAGTCCTAGAAAGGGTTTCACAGTCGTGAAGTGTAGTCCATCCGTTTCACAACCTCGACGTCGAAGTCGTAGTCAGGAAGGTCACTTATAAGTCCCAACTAAAGGAAATCCGGACTGACTAAACTAGAGGAACAATAGGTTCTCTGAGAGTTCTCAGAAGAAGTCGGGGTGTTAAGTTTCCGCAGTTAAGAAACCGCGAGTCGGAATAAATACCAGGTTGAGAGTGTATGTAAACACTGATGACCTTTTTGGTATCGAAACTGATATATCTAAAAACAACCGTTTCACTACAGAGACGAAAAATTACCTCTCTGTTTGGACAGGTCCAAACAGATTCAAAAAGAAGGTTTCTTGTTCACAGAAAATTAAAGTACCGACGTCAGTGACTCGAGTTCTTTTATTTTAGACAGTCACTAAGATGTAAAAGGGGAGGATGACTATACTGCACCGTATTGGTTACGGCGTTAGAATCAAAAAAATTACAACTTAAAGTTCGGTCGAAAAAGTAAGAGGAGAAAGTGGGAGTTCTCAGAGAAATCAACCAGAAGTGAAAGACGGTAATCCCACCACAGGAGACTTATAGACTACAACAACTATAAAGAGGGGTGTTAAGACTAAAGTCAAAGAATAAGTAGGTCGGCCCGTAAACCGTACTACATGAGACGTACATACAATTTCTTCGTCCCACTGTTATATGTCGGTATAGTAAGAGGAAAGAGTTAGAACTTGGTCAGTAAAAAAGGTACAGGTTAAGATTGACAACGAAGAAATAGACGTACGTCCAAAGAGTCTTCTACCCAAACCACAAGACCATGAACGTAGAGAGATTATTAAAATGTGTCAAACAACACTAGGTGAGTCAGTTTCCCAAATCAAGTCAGATACTTCGTTTTCATCTTAGGGAACGACCTTAGGGAACGAAAGAGGAGTTAGGTTACTTACAACCGTTAAACGGGGGACCAAGGAGACGGATAAACTTTAGGTCGAATCTGTATACCTTTAAGAACCAAGTACATGACGACTTCGGATCGAACTTGGTAGAAGTCGTATAGGAACGATCGTATACTTTATTCACATTAGCATAGTAACAGACTTGTAAGAAACGGTAACGGGAAGAAACCCTAACCTTACTTTTGACTGTATAAGACCAGGACACTGGTGACGACTCAAAAGATTTAAACGACTGTATAACTCATGTCGTAAAATTGTCGTAGTAGAAAATCCTAAACTTTATCGAGACGACCTTAAGGTAGTGGAGGTGATCCAAACAAGTATCATTACGAAGGATTCTGGTTGAACTGAAGTGTGAGGTCCTACAGACCGAGATCTACTCACTGGTTTGGTAACACAAATAGACCCAGTAATTCTGAAAAAAACATATTAAGACGTATAAGAACGGTGAAGAATTAGAGAAGACGAAGACAATCCAGAAATGGTTAGACAGGAAATAGTACGGGTAAGAAAGTCCTTTACAAGGGAACCATCGAAATTAAAAGGACTTCGCTAGAGATTAGAAAGGGTAAGATAACAAAGGAGACAATAAAGTAACAAGTAAAGTCTTCCGGAAGAATACAAAGGAACGATAAGAGACCTTGAGACGTAAGTCAACCCATGTAGAAAGGGAAAAAGGGAACGGAAAACGAAAAGAAGAAAGGAGTCGATAGACATTTCGGAGGAGTCAGGTAGTGAAACGGAAGAACGTAAAGAAAAAGAAAGCCTAACAAAACCAGAGACGAAGTACATTTTACAAAGTTTGGAGGTAGGCATCAAAAAGTCCGTGAGACAGATGGTCTAGATTAGAGAATTTAGATAAAAAGTGGAGGTGATATTATTGGTATCGTGGTATTAGTGGTGGAGGTCATACAGTGGTGGTATTAGTATTTCCTAAACTAAAGTATTCACAAAAACTATAATCTTTTTTAAAATCTATAATTCACGGTCACATTTCTCAGTCTATTTTGATTATTTTTTTGGAGTTTGAGGTTCTTTGACCTGAAAAATATAAAATACGACCGTATCTTTGTTACAACTAACTTAGGTAAATTAGAGTGAATCTTAGTAGTAGAGAAAATAGTAGAGATTGTCAAGATAAATAAGACGCTTACAGATGTAGGTCGGTAAGACTCTTTAATTGTTGTCATTTTTAGTAAGAGTTGGTTTGTCATTTTTAGTGAGAGTTGGTTTCTTGTTTTTCCTTGTATCTCCCCCTTTTATAAGGTTAAGTTACATTCGAATATAAATACACTTTCCAATTCTATTTAGACAGTTAAGTTGACGGAAACCCTGGGTCTCTTGAGTACTTATATGTACTGTGTGTATTTCTGGTGAACAGTGTAATTGGTACTGTAAGTGGTAAAGACCCTGTCAAACCACTGTAAATTTCCACCTCATCATTGAAACTTGAATTCACAAATCCTTTCAAGGAGTGTTCGGATTTAAAGACCCGAGACAAACAAACGAACCCAGACCAAAATCAATAGTGACAGGAGGAAAGTTTAACACGACGTACACACGAGTGAGTACAGACTCAGAAACACTGGGAAACTTGACGTCGCGGCTTCTTAACTACGAAAACTTCACACCACAACCTCTTCTGAGAACTCTCAGGGACCCTAACGTTCCTCTAGGTTGGTCAGGTAAGACTTCCTCTAGTCAGGACCCACAAGAAACCTTCCTTACTACAATTTCGACTTTGAGGTCATGAAACCGGTGGAGTACTCTTGTCAACTGAGTAACCTTTTCTGGGACTACGACCCTCCCTAACCCCCGTCCTCCTCTTGCCCTGTTGTCTCCTACTCTACCGACCTACCGTAGTGGCTGAGCTACCTGTACTCAAACTCACTCGAGACCTTCAACCACTACCTGTCCCTCCGGACCGTACGACGTTAAGTACCCCAGTGTTTCTCAGTCTGTTCTGACTCACTGACTTGACTTGACTTGACTGGACGTCGGACGACCCGAGGAGACAGGTACCCTGAAAAGTCCGTTCTTATGACCTCACCCAACGGTAAGGGAAGAGGTCCCCTAGAAGGGTTGGGTCCCGAGTTTGAAAACAGGGAACACAGAGGATATAACGTCCGACTAAGAAATGGTGACTCGGTAGTTCCTTCGGGAAGGAAAGTTTTGGTGTTTCGTTTTGTGTCGAGTCCCTTGAGACGTCGTCGGTCCTACCCTCCCCTCAAACCCCCTCTTACCTATGTACATATATATACCGACTGAGGGAAACGACAGGTGAGCTTGGATAGTGTTGTAATATTTAGTCGATGTGACGTCATGTTTTTTATAATTATTTTTTTCTTTTTTTACTTAGGATCTAAAAAGAAGATAGAAATCTTTTTAGACAGGTAGAACCTATGCAACAAAAGACGAAACAGACTGGGAAATGGACTCTCAGGAATAGACTATAAATCAAAAGGGTGTATCAAGGATTTCTGATTTCTTCTTCCGTTCAAATATATTATACCAATCTATTACACTTCTAATCACTTTATTTGGAATGTGAGAGGGTCATCTCTTTCCGTTGATTTCCTTGATAGATGTAATAGTATTGGTTTACATTTAACCACCAATACACACTGTTTCATTTTTATATGTAATGAAAGAGAACGGTTTTCAAGTATCGACCACGGTTTCATTACACAGAAGTGACAAAGGACCCTTCATCTTTCTGTTCTGTTCGGCATGGAGGAACTGGAACATATAAAGATTGATTTTTTACTTAACGGTTATGATTCAACTATCGTTCCACTCCTCGAAAGTGTAACTTGAATACCCCCTCTTTTTTTGAGTCGTAACGAACCCTATCTTTTAGACCCAAGATTAGAAGCTTGATAGGTTTAGAATCGGTTCAGCATATTGGGTCGTTCCACAGATAAAGAAGTATATATTTTCTTCCACCGACTAGAGATAGTTCAAAGGTCTTTGAAATTGGGTCAGTTAGTTTATGAAGACATCTCTTATTTCTTGTCGGGGGTGAGAAAAGTAAATAATAATTTCCATGTGTTCATACATTGGTTCTCGAGAAAAGATCGACGTACGTTTTGAGATGGTCGACTCGGTGGTCCCTTCGGACGCGGAATGGAATAAATGGTCATTTTACCTCCACTATAAATGTGGAGGTGTACCCCAATAACACTCCTGACTTACACAAGTACTTATGTTTTCAAAATTTTCATTACGAAGTGTATAAGACACGAATTAATTCTAGTCAACTAAACATAATTGGGGTAAAATTCTACTCTTTTGACTCCATATACTTAATTGTACGGACTTCCAGTATGTGGTGGTCCCCGAAGGGACCACGACGACGATGACGATTCAGCGAAGTCAGCACAGGTTGAGACACGCTGGGGTATCTGTCGTCGGGTGATCCGAGGAGACAGAGACCCTAAGAGGTCCGTTCTTATGGCCTCACCCAACGGTAAAGGAAGAGGTTAAGTACTTTCACTTTTCGCTTTCACTTTAGTGAGTCAGCACGAGTTGAGAATCACTGGGGTACCTGACGTCGGATGGTCCGAGGAGGTGGGTACCGTAAAAGGTCCGTTCTCATGACCTCACCCTTGTACGAACTTCCAGTATGTGGTGGTCCCCGAAGGGACCACCGAGACAACCATTTCTTAGGTGGACGTTACGTCCTCTGGACCCAACCGAGGGACCCAACTCTTCTAGGGGACCTCCTCCCTTTCACATGGGTAAGGTCATAAGAACGGACCTCTTAGGGGTACCTGTCTCCTCGGACCACCCGATGTCAGGTACCTCAACGTTTCTCAGCCTGTGCTGACTCACTGGTTCGTGTGTGTGTGTACGACTCCAGTATGCCACACTTTCGTCATCTTCGTCTTAAACTTGGGTTCATAACAAGAAACCTTCCTGACTACCACTTCGACTTTGAGGTCATGAAACCGGTGGAGTACACTTCTCAACTGAGTCATCTTTTCTGAGACTACGACCGTCCCTAACTCCCGTTCTCCTCTTCCCCTGCTGTCTCCTACTCTACCGACCTACCGTAGTGGCTGAACTATCTGTACTCAAACCCATTTGAAGTCCTCGATCACTACCTGTCCCTCCGGACCGCACGACGCTATGTACCCCAGCGTTTCTCAACCTGTGTTGACTCACTGACTTGACTTGACTTGACTAAAACTGAAGTAGTGAGTATAGATACGGGACAAGGTATGACAGAGAGAAACTTACCGAACCTTATCCATTACTCCTTTTTAACAAGACAAAACGTACAGTTAACTGTCATGGGTCTCTCTTCTGTTTATTCTTCGATATTGAATAAGATTTTCTGTGATACATCTTTCTTTTATTCTCTGGGGATTTGAACAATATTGTTTCTCTCCGGTTCTTTAGTATAAAGATGTCGTTTTCAACATCAATATCCTAAAAGGAACAATGATCATCTCTTTGTAGGTTTCTACACGTCCCCCTGCTACCGGTATTTAGTCGTGACTTATTAGTTTGGTTCGGTCCTTTTTTTACGGTCGTTTAGGATTTTCGTAAACAGACGTTTCGGAATTATTTACGTAAAAGTATTTATGATACGTTATATTCCATATTTAATACGACGAAAAGAGTTTTTTAATCAAGTTCACGTTCGACCTTCTTAAGGGACACGAATCCGACTATGTTTTAAGTCATTTATGTCTTTGAAACTTCCCTTTCTTATATTATTATTTCTGAAAATTTCCAATACACTTATGACATTGATAGACACGTATTTACTCTCGTAAAAGAGAAAGATACGCATTTGTCCTTTTACGTATGATTTTTTCACAAGGGTGTTCTTTTAATCAAAGCTTTGTTAAAACGTTTTACCGTCGTAAAGGTTATATATTTATGACTCTGTCGGTTCAATTTTAAACCTTACTTTATTGTAACTAAAACTCTAGATATAAAAATATAAAAATTTTGAAAATCTAAAGAACATGTTTTAATATGTATAGAAATTTTTTTATTCACCTTACATCTAAGTGTTTGACCAAATTTATCTCTGAAATGTAATCAGTCACTGTCTTTTGTACTACATATACTTCTTTTGTTCCCTCACTATGTATCAATTCTCAATTTTACTATGAACCATCAATTTTATTTCTGATTATTGTCTAATTTTGATCAGGCTGACCCTATCTTTAAGAACGAGACAAAGGACGATGTTTGATATACTTGAATCCGTTCGACGAATTGTAAGAAGTATTCTTTTTGGTCTTACTATTATTTTAGGTGGAATGTCTAAACAGTCTTAATTTACGTCATTATAAATACTTCATGAATCTTGTGGTAGACCGTATCAGTATATAAATTATTTGTCGTCAATTATAAGGATACGTTACCATTATCATTACGGATTTAATTCTTAAGTTACACAACTTTAATCTAAAGTTCTCATCCGTTTAATACTTCAACAACGAGACTTTGTACCGACTCAGTGGATCGTACGGGTAGACACCTTTGTCTTGTCTCTCTTCTCGGTCGTGACATTCCCGTTACTGACCCCGAGTACCGTGAGGTCTACGGGGTCGAGACGTCTGTTGTCCGAAACCCGGGTGAGGAAGGTCGACCCGAGGAAAAGGATATTTGGACTTCGAGTAAAATTTTATATTTCGATATATTAATAGATCTAATGGGTGGTTTACTCTATACAATAATTCTGTTGACACATATCTTGTTTTTGACTTTACTAAGAATAGTCTCTTTTATCCAACTTAACATGTTTCCCTACTTAGATAAACCTTTTTATTTCAACATTTATAGATTTCGGGTACCCCGAAGTCTTTTCGGTTAGTCGAAATAATAAAAAAAGGTTCCCTATAAGGTACTTTTCGTACGTCGGACTATTATGTTTTCATATACGATTAAAAGAAGAGAGAGAAGGGTAGAAACCTCTACCGGATGTTAGAGAACGTGTATTATCCGTAATTTATAAGTAATTTACTTGTTAAGGTAATTCCTTAGTTACAATACAACGATATGACGTCTTAATTTTTTTATTATTCTTAAAGTCGACCTTATTTAAGTTTAAAATAAAATTAGATCAAACGTGTGAATATAATTTGAATTTTTCCATCTCTGAATAAGTCAGTGAGTTGACTAATCACTGTCTCGATGTTCTTTAGTTTAAAATTGACTCTCTGTGTCTTAACTTTAATTTTTTCTTTCTACATAACTTGAGATTGTGTAGTTCCTAAACAGTTTTTCAAGTGTAGTTCATTTCAAATAATTACTTTTTTACATGAAAGGACTACGATATTCGTCATCTTTCTTAAGACTTCTTCCACACATCTCTACCGTCTGTTCACTCACCGATATCGGGTTATCTTAAGAGAATCCATTAAGAACTTTAGACAAGGTCGGGAAACTAAGACACTAAGGGAATTTTCTTATTATCGTTAACGTATAGAATCTTACCTGTGGAATACAAAGTTGCACGCATTAATTACTCGTTGTAAGATAAGAATTCCACACCGGAATCACTGGGTAAACGTAAACATTAAAAGACAAAAGACATTAATTTGTGTCAACGAACTAGAGTCAACAGTTTGGTTCTCGGAGTCCTTTGAAGATTAATCGTATTGAAACCCTTTAACAACCTTCAATACTGTTTTTATACGGTGATTAAAGGTTCAGATTATAGTATTAAGTTGACATATTAGTATTCCCTAAACTAAATCCAGTATGGACTTACCAGATCACCAAAAGGGGCGAAAGAAGTTAAATTCAGACTTAAACCGTTATTCCTCAAGTACTAGACTCGGTACCAGTCGAGGGCCAGAATAAAAACGTGTGACATATCTCGAAGAGGTAGAAACCGACGTTTCTTATATTAGTTAGACTAAAGCCACAACTGGCACATCTCAGAAGAGAACTACTTTCACTTTCTGCTCTCACTTTTTCAACCGAAGTTCGAGTTGTAAGTCTTTTGATTCTAGTACCGTAGACCAGGGTAGTGAAGTCCCGTTTATCTACCCCTTTGTCACGGTCTAAAATAAAAAAACACGAGGTTTTAGTGACGTCTACCACTAACGTCGGTACTTTAATTTTCTGCGAATGAGGAACTTTCCTTTCAATACTGGTTGGATCTATCGTATAAGTTTTCGTCTCTGTAATGAAACGGTTGTTTCCAGGTAGATCAGTTCCGATACCAAAAAGGTCATAAGTACATACCTACACTCTCAACCTGACACTTCTTTCGACTCACGGTTTCTTAACTACAAAAACTTGACACCACAACCTCTTCTGAGAACTCTCAGGGATCCTAACGTTCCTCTAGGTTGGTCAGGTAAGACTTCCTCTAGTCGGGACCCTAAAGAAACCTTCCTTACTACGATTTCGACTTTGAGGTCATGAAACCGGTGGAGTACGTTTCTCAACTGAGTGACCTTTTCTGAGACTACGACCCTCCCTAACTCCCGTCTTCCTCTTCCCCTACTGTCTCCTACTCTACCGACCTACCGTAGTGACTGAGTTACCTGTACTCAAACCCACTTGAGACCCTCAACCACTACCTGTCCCTCCGGACCGCACGACGTTAAGTACCCCAGTGTTTCTCACCCTGTACTGACTCGCTGACTTGACTTGATTTGACTTATAGTATTAAACTCGGGACCGTTCATTTAAATCAAAACTTCTTACTTAAATCATTCTGTTAGTTTACAAATATTTATACAGGATTTTTAAATGCGTCTGTCCTGTTATTATTTTAATAGAACAAACACTACGACGTATCGAGGGTCGTAGAGGCATAGCCTTTTCGACAAGTTATAAACGACGTAAGGGTCAGTGCAACCAGAGCAATACTAGTCCGTAGTATTAAAACGTGAACGGTAGTAGTCTTGATGTGATCCTCGTCTCGTTTAGTTAGAGTACAGTGTCCCGGTATACAAGGAATACTACGTGTTCGGGGCACTTCCCTTTAAGACGTTCCTGACTTCTTCTACGCATGTACAATTACGTTCAAGGACACGAGTTCGTGTCACTCCGGTTTGTTTGGCTTTACCTCAAACCTCGTTTCTTTGTAAATAACGTCCCGAATACGGGGGTTTTGAGGTTCCAGAGGTTTCCCAAAGTCGTTTTAAAAATTTTGGTTCATTTACTCCCCCTCTAGAGTCCCATACACTAGTCGATCACGTGCTAAGATCCTAACTGACTACCACTCCATTATCCTACCACAGTGTCCTCAATTGTAATAGTCAGAAATCCCAGGCTCCCGGACCCTGATACATGGGTACCGGTAGTTCATCAATTGTGGAAGGTAAACCCCACTATCCTCCTCCTCTATAAAACAAAAAGTTAACGAGTCAGCTCAGACTGAGAAACGTTGGGGTACCTGACGTCGTGTGGTCCGAAGGGACAGGAAGTGGTAGAGGGCATAGAACGAGTTTGAGTCCAGGTAACTCAGTCACTAGATAGGTTGGTAGAGTAGTAGAAGAGGAGGACGGAGTTAGAAAGGGTCGTAGTCCCAGAAAAGATTACTCAGTCGAGAAACGTAGTCCACCTGTTTCATAACCTCGAAGTCGTAGTCAGGAAGGTTACTATGTAAACATTTTAATGACTCCTTTAGGTTATGACAATAGATCCATGAAGTCTCCTGTACTCAAACTCATTCGAGACCCTCTACAACTTCCTGTCCCAACGACGTTAGGTACCCCAGTGTTTCACAGTCTGTACTCACTCGATGATTTGTTGTTCCATGAAGTCTCTCCTCCTACTTTCCCAATTTCCAATGATCCGTCCGTCAGGTTCCGGGAAATTCCTCCTCCACTTGTAAGAGAGTATGAAAGGAATTCGGAACACGTTGTTACATAGAACGGGTTCTAGACCGGAAACAAATCCAGGTCGTGACTATTAGTGTGTCGTGTTCCAGAATGAGTACCTTTATGAAAAGAATCTGAGATGGAGTTACTAATATTAACATTGTCTAGAACGGACCCTTGAACAAAGAGTTCTGACACGGGGACTAATGTGTCGTTGTCATATATAACGGGTCTATGAAACGGTCTTGGACAAGGGGACCGATTAGAACACGGTTTCAATAGAAGCCAACATACGGAACCCTTTCCTAGACCACCTTAAGAATGTTGGAACTCCATAAGAGAAATAGATAAGAGTCGTCGATCAACTCTTCATATATTCCAGGACGGATTTGATCACTCCGCCCATGAGAAAGATGGGTGAAGACTACAGATCCAGTCTTCAAAAGAGACAGGACAGTGAAATTTATTTTAAAACGTGTGTTTCGGGACTCACTGACCCTGGACAGAAACCAGGGCCTCAATTTAGAAGAGGAAGCCTCTGGTGTTTAGGTCGCCATGGTAAGTGGTATTCATAGTTCTATTTCACCTCCCATACCCCCTTCCGGGGTATCTCAGGACGAGGCAATATCCTACAGTCCGGAATTTCAATAACTATTCCCAACGTTAGTTGTAGTCGTTTCTTTAGATTCCAAAACAAGGGGTTTCACCCTTTGATACTTGTTTTGTTTATACGTATATGTTAGGGTCGTGTTCGTGTGTACGAGTTTTGGAGACGAGGAGTCTGATAAGTATAACTTTTGGTCTTTGACAAAATATCTTAATATTTCGGATGTCGGGGGGAATTAAAGAGTCTGTTACTTGACCTCTCAAAAGCAAGGTTCCTCCTAAATTCCTATATTTTTATTATCCAAGATACCGTCTGATATGAGACCTACTATATCTATATCTATAGTACGAGAGTCACTATACATGGATATATACTCGAAAGGTCCACCGAGTCACCATTTCTTGGGTAGACAGTTATATCCTCTACGTCTGAGCTAGGGACCCAACCCTTCTAGGGAACCACTTCCTTTACCGTTGGGTGAGGTCATAAGAACGAATCCTTTAGGGTACCTGTCTCCTCGGACAGGTCAGGTACCCCAACGTTTTCTCAGTCTGTGTTGAATCGTTGATTTGATCTATATATATATCTATCTATCTCTATATCTATATCTATAGTTATATCTATATATACGGGTTCGTAATCTCTCTCGATATCCTTTCTCCTTGTTACTTGACGTTGTATTCTTACGAGTTTGTCCCTCTCGAAGACACTCACTCGTTAGACAATGATCTGTATAAGGAAAGACGTCCCAACGGTCTTTGGATAGGGAGACCCCTATAAACGGTTAAGACCCATACTCGACTCCTACCGAACCGGGTAATTCTCCATACGATGACCTTTTCAAAAACTTTTAGTATTTCGTGACCACATTATTAAACCTTTCCGGTACTTAGAATTTATACGTTAAGTTAAAAGAGGTACTATGTACATAATAGAAGGTCTTTCCTCTGTCACTGAGTGGTCCGAGAACCATTTTTCGGATCTGTCCTGTGTAGTCTCCTTTCTTTTAGTTTTAATCTCTCTTAGAGTCGGTCGGACGTTAGGTCATGACTAGGTTGGGTCGATTTAACTCCATTACTAGGGGAATGAGGATGAACGAATTATCTCCTTTCCATTTGGAAGTCCAATTTTTGTTTTTTTCTATCACAGTAAACCTCGTAGTCGTGTTTCAGGTGGTATGTCGACTTTGTTACACTGACTAACAGTTTTCTTTTAGTTTGTTGTCTTTACTTGAGTTTTCTAATACCGTCAGTCGGTGGTTCTACCAACCAAGGGACACTGTGGACGGAGGACCATAAAGAGGGAACACACCAAGGGAGGATGTGAATGTGACTTATCCTGACTGTAGCGTTAGTTTTCTTATACTGTCTTTGTTGTTCACACTGAAGGGTATAATTCAGTGTTTTGTGTAAGATGGAAGATTGAACGATGGAGAACCTAGTAAACGAGACACCCTTCGGTCGACGGCACAGTACTCCTAAGACTCCGTCGGGATACCCTCCGGTACGTTTCGGAGAACGACTGTCGGTCGTTCTCTGCTTTCTCAGGATGAATGACGATACACTCTCTCGGTAGAACCTTTACCTTGGAGATCAAGGTCAATTTCGAAACCAACTGAAATCTGGGTCTACAATAGAACTGACGTTTGAGTGTTGTCTATAGTTTACTCTGAGACAGTCGATCCGTCAAGGACTTAAGGACTGGTTATAATGACACGCACTGTAATTTTTACATAATAAAAGAATTTGGTAATTCGAAACCTCATTGATCCATCGTAACTTTTTTGTCTAAAACCACAAAACATCATGTCAGGTGGGTACTATTTTTACTTTTTTTATCCTTCACTCTTCAACCTTCTTGAAATTCCCCTCCCAATCGTTACAGATGTCTCGAAAGTTCTCCATCTATTATATTTAGATTACCATAAAAGTCTTCGACAGTCACCCCGCTTTGATGTTAGGTCGAAAGATATTTACTATGACACAAGAAGTCTTTAGACCTGTTTCTTGGACGTCTTACGGTATATCGATAGTCCCTCGTTAGGGTCGAGGAACCATGCACATATCTTTATGGTTGCTTGGATTTGTAAAACGGTATGTGTGTTCTGACAACCAGTAGGGGTCCTCTTTTATGAACGTTTAGTATATGGACTTTTCCTCAATTATAGGTTTTATATATTTCTTGAGTATGTTGAGTAGGGTTCATAAAGGATGGTGTTACCCAGAGGATAGTCTTGGTACGCAGTCGTAGGCTTAGTCTCTTTTGTACAATGTAGTAACGAAACAGACCTTGTCACCGAAATTTACTTCATCCCCTCCATTGCCACCAAACGGGGGAATCCTTTGTAAACTAGAACAGACCTCTGTGCAAACTAACAGTGTTGATTTTCTCCCGTCGGTAGATTACCCGTCTCCCGTTTCTACGAGGATTTGTAAGACGTCGTGTGTACTGTCGGGGGATGTTGTTTCTTAATGTCCCTGTTTTACAGTCATCACGGTTTCGACTCTCTGGAACCGGGTCTTTTTAGATACCAATAGGTAAATATTGATATCGAATAGAAAGTTTTAAAAGTACATACAGAAACATTGTAAAATATCTATAAAGGGTCGTCTTTGGGACATATTTCTGTAAAGATGAGAGTGAACAGACTTTTTTCCTTTTGAAGTCAAGATTCCCGGAGTGACATTCGGCGAAATGTTCCCACGACAGTTTGTGGTAAAGAAAGATTCGTCTTAAAGTATATGTCAGTTTGAGTCTAAGTCTTTAGACAAAATGTTACTAAACATAAAAAGAATTCAATTTTATTACCATTTCGGAAACTTTGTTTATGTTAAGTAACACATGTAAATTTTCATGTAATACTAACTTTTTTATAGAACTCTTCAAAAATGACTTTAGTCGTAAAGGACCTGAAGGGACCACCGAGTCGTGATTTCTTAGATGGAAGGTTACTTCCTCTACGTCCAAACTAGGGACCTAGACCTTCTAAGGGACCTCTTCCTTTACCGTTGGGTGACGTCATGAGAACGAACCCTTTAGAGCACCTGTCTCTTCGGACTTTCCGATGTATGTTTAGTACCCAGTGTTCTTGACCTGTGCTGAATCGTTGATTTGTTATTGTTTAGTCATGAAGTATGAGTAAGACTTTACTTAACAAAGGTACCATATTTGATTAAGGATAAACCCTGTGTGAAGATGACGGGTCAAGTAGAAGTCAAGTCAAGTCAGCGAGTCAGTACAGACTGAGAAACACTGGGGTACTTAGCGTCGTGCGGTCCGGGGGGCAGGTAGTGGTAGAGGGTCTCAAGTGAGTTTGAGTACAGGTAACTCAGTCACTACGGTAGGTCGGTAGAGTAGGAGACAGGAGGGGAAGAGGAGGACGGGGGTTAGGGAGAGTCGGAGTCTCAGAAAAGGTTACTCAGTTGAGAAGTGTACTCCACCGGTTTCATGACCTCAAAGTCGAAATCGTAGTCAGGAAGGTTACTTGTGGGTCCTGACTAGAGGAAATCCTACCTGACCAACCTAGAGGAACGTCAGGTTCCCCGAGAGTTCTCAGAAGAGGTTGTGAACTTTTTATTATTTATAGTATAATATGTTGAGTTAGTAAGTGAGTTCAAGTTATTTGAAACGGGGGGACTACGTTTAATGACTGAGTAAACTTTTCTGGGACTACGACCCTTTCTGACTTCCTCCCTCCTCTTCCCCTACTGTCTCCTACTCTACCAACCTACCGTAGTGACTGAGTTGCCTGTACTCAAACTCATCTGAGACCCTTAACCACTACCTGTCCCTCCATGCCGAACGACGTCAGGTACCCCAGTACTTCTCAACCTGTACTGACTCGTTGACTTGACTTGGCTTACCCTTTTCTTTTTTCATCTGTACTGGTAAAATGATAACAGTAGATTTTACTCAAGTAAAAGATCGACAAGTAATCGTTGTTTTTCTTCAGACACAAAGATTCTTACCCGTCTCAATTGTGTTATGTCACGATTAATGTCATGTACTAATAAAATGATCGCTATCGATGTGTTTACTGTAGACTGAACCGGAAACATATATATTTCTTAATATTTCAAAGAAAAGAACATCGGTTAAAATACGGATAATTCTCTCTTTTCACACTGTCCTCACAACACTTGAAAACTTTACGTTAATACCATTTCAACAAACCTAAGTCACTTAAATTTTATATCGTTCTATTTAAATTGTGTAATAGAAGGTTCGTTCTCTATGGTTAGAGAACGAACCGATGACATGTCAAAGATTCTTTGCCCCTATAGTTCTATTTCACTTTAGACCTCATTTTTCTCTGTAAGAGTTACTTTTTCACCATTTCATTAGACACAACTGTATATCTTCAATTTAATAAAGGAAATCATTTAAATAGGTATGACATATAGTAATGTCTTAGTATGTAAACATTCTCTACTCTCTAGTAGAACACAACGAAGGAGTAGGATTCTCATTGCTGTACTTAGATATCTTTAATGAAATGAGAGTTCAAGACCTTAAGTCCTCCTCGGTCTAAAGATATTGAGTACATAAAGTTGTGAGTAAAGTAATCATTGAAATGATTACCCTATTTTATAAACCCTTTCTTAAACCTCTGATGTAAATGTGTTTTACGACTGTTTAAACTCCTCTTCTGAAATCTATTCAAAGTTGTATCATACCTTCTATTACTTCTTTGTTTTGTTTTGTCAACCAAGAGACCTATTGGTAACGTCGTTAAGGAGTCCATCGGATCATCAGTCCAGAGACTGGACCCTCAAACACTTGTTATTCTGGAGATCAATGTGGATTACGATTATACATCTCTCCGTGGTCTCTTTGATTTCAAAGTCCGGTCGTTCTGACTTCGGGTCTAATGATTGAGTTTTGTAAGGTTAATCCTACTAGGACGTGAGTAAGTTTAGAGATTATATTCTCGTCGTCCCCTTTGTCCAAAAGAAGACCTCGTTTTAGATGCTTCGTATATCGGGGTGAAACGGGTTCTCTCTTTACATATAATAGTCAGGATGTAGATATACAAAGAACCTCGTTTGGAACACAGTAAATGTTGTAACCGGGTACGGGAGATTGAGTTATCTTTTATTGATTTTTCCCCTTTTTTTAAGACTATTATTGTATGATACTCTAAGTTTCATCTCTTGTATGTAGACGAAGGGATGGATCGGTGAACACGTTTCTTATACTGAGGTCCCGTAAGGGTCCTCGTTTAAGAGACGAAGTGAAGATGGAATTCTTATATCATGTAAAACAGGTAAAATACCTTGTCAATGGATAATACTACCAATTATAATGTACAGTTGAACTGGTCCGATTGTCTACAGGTCTACCGACAATTTTACAGTAAAGACCCACGTAGGTCCTTTCATAAAGATCTACTTTAATCGTAAACTTAATCATCTGGCTCATTTCTTCTAGGTAGGAGTGGTTTCACCCGTTAATAGGTTAGACGACTCCCGAACTTAACTTGTTTTTCGATCTCTTTCCCTCGTAAGGGAGAGAGAAGAATAGAAGAACTCGGCCCTACAAGTACAAGAGGACGGGAGTCTATAGTCTCGAGGACAAGGGACCTAAAACTTGAGATTCTGAATGTGATCACCGGCAAGTCTGAGTCTGACTTGACATACGACCCAAAAGACCAAGAGGTCGAACGTCTTCCGTCTGACACCCTGAGGAATCGGAAGTATTGGCACACTCGGTTAACAATATTGTTTAGAGGCATATATAGTTCATAAAGTGTTGAGAGAAACCGTTAATTCGCTTCTGAACATTGTTAGACTCCTTCGTAATTCTTTTTACTGATTTATATAGAACCAATTATCACTCAAAACATCGTAAAATTAAACGAAATAAGTGTAAGAGAAGATGGTCTAGGTGTCTCTGGAACTTTTGTCGTTAGAGTGTTGGTATCATTGACACTTACGGTCCTCGGATCGTCGGAGGTCCTCCTCCGTCTGTCCTCTTCCATCTGTAAAACCTCGAGGGTTTCAGGGTAATGGTCTCTATATAATAAACCAAGTAGACCGTCGTGGGACCCTTTTGTAGTAAGTGTCCCGAACGGAAATAAACTGGGTTACATCGTTCGTAAATGATATTTTTGAGACAGGATTTTACCCAAACAATTTTTGTCAGTCACCATTATAAATTGTACCGTTGACGGACTCGAGACTCTGATCAATCTATATTGTTCTCTAACTGGTTTTGTGTCTTTTTTTAGAGTTTTCTGTTTAGACCCTTTAATGTACATGTATACTCCGAAATTTTCACGAGGACCACGGTCATAATTTTCTTATGAGCAGGGGAGGTCATAAGAACCCGTGGGGACCACCGAGTCTGTCATTTCTTAGGTGGATGTTACACCCTCTGGACCCAAGTTAGGGACCCAACCCTTCTATGGGACTTCTCCCGTACCGTTGGGTGAGGTCATAAGAACGAACCTCTTAGGGATACCTGTCTCCTCGAACCGCCTGATATCAGGTCCCCCACCGTTTCTCAGTCTGTGCTGACTCACTGATTCATGTTGTCGAGACGAAAGTCTCCCGAAGGGTCCACCGTGATCATCATTTTTGAGTGGACGGTTAAGTCCTCTGTATTCTCTACGCCCAAACTAGGGACCCAGCCCTTCTAGGGGACCTCTTCCTTTACCGTTGGGTGAGGTCATAAGAACGGACCTCTTAGGGTGTCTGTCTCCTCGGACCGTTCGATATCAAGTCTCCCAGCGTTTCTCAGCCTGTGTTGACTTTACTGAATTGTGTGGTTGAATTGTGTAGTTTCGAAATTTTTCGAAACTGTATGAAGACTCCCTATCTCATGTAACAGAAGTATATGTCTCGACACACCTCCGGATCCTTTATAAACTAAACCGAATTTAGAGTATAAAGATCGAGTGGAACTTTGAGACACGTTCGTCCTTCATTTTTAATTCCACCTCAACATTTTATGACCTTCCAACTTTCGTATTGGAATTTATGTCTCGGGATCTTGTTTCTGACTCTCTGAACAACTCAACTCCGTAAATTTCTTTAGGGAGAGTTAGTAATCGTTTGGTAAGTCGTTTAATTCGTCGTTGAAGTCACCGGTGTATGTTGTTTCTTATGTCTGAACTGTTTTAATAATGTCCCTTCAGTGATACGTTTGTTTTTATCTGTCGTCATCGTTGTTGATGTTGTTATTGTTGTTTCTCGTTATTGTTTTTTTGGGACCCGTCCTCCCCTTCAGTTTAAAGGATTCTAGGGTGTAACACGATGAATTTTCCAGCTCAAAAGTTGTTTTAAATGTCTCTGTCTGTCCTTTTTTCCTTTCATACCAGTTATGTGCCCCCGCCCCGCCCCCCGCCCCTTAACTTTCGTCATTTACGGTTGAAAGGGTCTCCATTGGGTCTACAATCTGAATGATCTGTTTCTGAGATTTAGTCGTTATTATAAATAAATTTTTCCTCTTTCCCTTCGTACAGACTTTTAATTTCGTACTTGTATTATAGTAATTTATCTCTATAGTTTATCACTTTCTTTAAAAATTTCTTGTTTTGTCGTTAGGACTTTTCATATTGTTACCTTCATTTTTAAAGAGATCTCCTTAGTTTTAGTCAAAGTAATCCATATTCTTTTGTAGTACGTTATACTCCTATCCAGTTGACTCTAATAGATCCGACTCCTAGTTGTACTTTTTTTCCTCTTACTTCTTTTAACTCTTCTCGAAACCACTGGAGACTCTGTTGTAGACCGAGTAGTTATATATGTAATGACAACAAGATCTTCCTCTCCCCTCTCTTTTCCTCTATCTTTTTTTAGAAACTTCTGCATTACCAACTTCAAAGGATTTACACTACTTTTTATAAATAGATATGTGGGTTCTTCGAGTGACTTAAGATTCATCTTGTCTGAGTTTCTCTTTGTGTGATTTAACATTGGTTTGACATCTTTCAGTTTTGATTTCTCTCTTAAAACTTTCCTATAACTCTATAGGTGTACGTTTTCTTATTTATACTGGAGATAGAGTGTCGTATATGTTTATAATTGATTTTTAGTTAGTATATTAATTTACATTTTCGTTTTGATTTTTAGAACCTTCTTTTGATCCTCATTTAGAAATACTAAAACCAAACCGTTAACAAAAAAATCGATACTCTGGTTTTTATGTTCTTTAATTTCTTTTATATCTATTTTACCCGAAGTAGTTTCATTTTTTTTACAGAAAGTTTCTCGTGGTAGTTTTTCACTTTTCCGTTGAGTGTCTTACCCCCTTTTTATGAAAGTTTAATATATGACTATTCCTGCACATAGATCTATTATAAAAAATTTTGAGTCGTTATTTTTCTGTTGAGTTAATTGTATATCTGTCACCCAAAACTTATCAGTACATGGGTTTATTTTGTATGTCTACCGATTATTCCTTTACTTTTCTTCGAGTTATATTAATCAAGAATCTATTTACGTGTAGTTTAGGTTTAAAAAGAAGTGTAAGAGATCTCACTAATTTTCTGTTTACTTTGGTTTATAATCGTTCCTATACCTCTTTAACCATGGGAGTAAGTGACGACCACTCTAAGTAAGATATAAAGTCGATGAAACCTTTTAAGCAGTCAATGAGTTTGTGTATTAATAGAACATTATATCGTTAAAGTTATAAATATAGATTATACAGATATAAACAGATAGATAGATAGAGAGGTTATTTTAACTTTTGTATACGGGTATGTTTTAGACATACACTTACAAGTCTCGTCTTAATGAGGATAATTGGTTTTACACTTACGTTTGGTTTACAGGTAGTAAACTTCTGACCTATGTGTGTTACACCATATAGATATGTCACATTATCATAGTCCGTTAATTTCATCACCTTATGATTATGTACGTGTTGGGTCTACTTGAAACTTTTGTAATACGATTCACTTTCTTCAGTCAATGTTTTCTGGTGTATAATATATTTTACATGACGTGTACGTTTGAACATGTCTGTCTTTTATCTGAATAACTAACAGTCCGACCTCCTCATCCCCATCCTACTCCACCTCACCCCTCAGTGAGGATTATCCGTACTCAAAAGTAAACCTACATACTAAAATCGACCGCTAAATTTTTATTCTCTTGACCTTTACAGAGTGTTGTGACACTCATGTGACGACGACGACGACGACGATTCAGCGAAGTCAGCACAGGTTGAGACACGCTGGGGTATCTACCGTCGGGTGGTCCGAGGGGGCAGGGACCCTAAGAGGTCCGTTCTTGTGACACTCATGTGATCTTTCGTTATTTATCGTGTTGAATACTTTCACTTAAAATACCATACACTTAATGTTCAGTTATTTCGATAATGACTTTTTTTCTATAAATGTTAATAGTTATGATTTGAGTAAGTCTGAACATTTTCATTGGTTCCCATAATTAAATTTTATTTGACTTTGTATTTGTATAGTTATATTAATGAAACAGAATTAACTAGAAGAACGGAGTACCATGATTACTAAGTAAAGATAGAAAGACACGAGGTATCACGAGATACCTGGTACGACTAACGGGATGATCTGTTCAACAAATAGAACAATCAAAACCGTTTTACTGATTTCCTGTTAAATCCAGTAGAGATTATATGTAAGAAAGTATGAAGTCGATAAACAAAGACAAACGGTTATCGGTCTACGTATACTTAATTCCTGTAAATAAGATGAGGTTGTACGTGCAAAGTTTTGACGGACAACATTAGTACTCTAGGAGAACAAAGAGATTTGATATTCCGTGACCACGTCTTTTATAATATATTTATGAAGGTATAAGATTATTATTTTAGAAGAATATAAACTTACGAAGGACTTTTGTAAAATACTGACACAAATAAAACAACATAACAAAACGTACGGTGTCCGGGTAGAGTCTCAGATACATAAAAGAAAATTTGACATCGTTCAGGTAAATACTTATATATATATATATATATGTGGAGATTCACTCGATCCATTTATATTCTAAACACAAGTTCGAGGTCATGAATCCACAGTCAAAGGAAAGACGACGGAGGAAAGTCTTTACAGAAGAAAACTCTTCTTATTACAGAATTTATTACTCAGAACAAGTATATATACATTCGTTTCCTAAAAGAGTCCCTTCCGAATTGGTGTCTAGGGACTATGTATTGATCGTGGGACTCTCGTAGCGTGAACGGGTTGAGGTGGTAAACAGTATCGGGAATAATGACACTGTATACTAAACAAAAAAACAAATAACAGAAAGACACGAACTGCCATTGTAAGTATCTGTTTCTGTGACAAAAAGAGTAACGAAAGAAATGTCACTGATCCTCTCACGTGTATTAGTCGGGAACTATGTATAGATACTTTATTTTCAATATTTTGTAATAAATAAATAGTCTATAATGACTTGACACCTATATGAATTTTCATTCGGAAAATATAAATCGAATCCCCCTTTAAATGGTTTAGATATTCTTTTTCTGTTTTGTACGTGACACAAGTGTCCTCAACTATTACTTTTTCTTTTAAGGGAATATTCTAGAACTGTAAAATACATTACAATGTCTAGTAACTTGAATTGGTTTTGAGTTATTATGTGGAATTGTTTTGACATATGTACTCGTAGACATAAGAATGTATACATATTACAGATACTACTTTCATACAGGAAACAAAAGTAGAATTTAGAAGCTCATATCACACAATATACCCGTATATTTTACCTATAGATATAAATCTCCATAAATAAAGGGTCTTAAAGGGAAAAGTTATAAACATTAGTTCTTTTTAATCTAGCTGGTTTTAAGTTCAAATAGAAGACGGAGAGCACATACCTAAGGTACTGACTAAATTGATTACACACTCAAGTACTTTATCATTCTCAACGATGTTTAATATAATTCTTCACTGTAAAGAAAACACGTTTCTTCCACTAATAAATGTTTTCCCTAGACAGAAACCAAGAGGAAGTCTCCTTTTCGACCGTCCGAAATAAATTAAAGAAGTCTATGATCACTGGTCCTTTGTCTTTTCTACTTCTCAATAACCCCCCTTTTCCAATAAAAATTTCCCGTCAAAACGGTGAATAGTAGAATACGGGTCCATTTTATCATACCCTGTTGAGATCCATCGATCACAAGTTCGGGCAGATGTCTCTATTCCGATTACTTAGGTGGAAATAATGACAGCCCACAAAACAACTACTATTCTCAGGATGTCGAAAATCTCTAGTTTTTTCTTCGACGAAGACTACTTTCAGAAGTAAAACCGATGACTTTGTTATTCGGTTTTTTAATTTTATAGTAGAAGACTGTCGAAAAGTTTATTGAGGTCGGTATAGTTGGTCTGAAGGAACTCAGGAAATCCAGGTTACGGACCTATGTGTCAAAGGGGTTTTACTTCACCTTACATCATCAATTCCATATACGAACCCTAAGAGTTTGTAGATTTAACTTTAAAACTCAGACAGTGACTAACTTACAGTTTAACAAATTGGAGTCGTTTAAGATCACAGGAATTTAACAACTAACCATATGGATCTTGTTTTAGACACCGTCTTATTTAAATTCTTTACTGTCACGGTGTATGTAATATTTACGAGTTATTTACAGTTGATAATAGTAATCAAGAACTAAAAGTAAGGTATCGATGAGGGAAACTATTCGAGAAGAAACCACGGAGTATTTGTCTCTCAACTTTATTGGACTCTATAGGAATGGAATTGAAAAAGAGGGGGAAGGGAAAAAAAGAAGTGTAAATGTAAGATTTTCTCGTATTCAAGTCCTTCTTGTGTCTTTTTCACTCTCTCTGTGTCTAGTCTTCTACGGTCTCCCTTTGTTTTCTACTACGTATCGTATACAATTCGTGAATGAGACACTGTCCTTGAAACACTTGTTACCTGTCTATAAATATATAAATTAGGAGTATTGTAAAGTCACTCTATCTCTAATTAAAATAGACAACTCCTTTGACTTCGTGTCTACTTAATTCATTAAATAGGTTCCAGTATGTCGACGAGTCTCCATTACAAGTATCATATATTACCGTTGTACCTGTAATGGTAGTCTTGTCTCTTAGCAGGATTACACAGTTAAGACTCGTGACTGAGTCATTTGCCGGCTCAACCTGAGTTTGGTTTGACCTGAGTTTGAGTGAGAACTAAGTCCCGGGATCGAGAACTTGTACAGGACCTTTACTTTTGTAGTTACTACCCCTTTTAATGGGACGTCTATTGTCCCGTCCAGTCAAACAGAGAACTTCTATTCTTAAAGAGATTAATCCATCTATAAAGTTTCGCAGTGTATATCACTCCTGTGTCCTCTCCGTTAATTAAGAGTCGTTAAAAAAACTTTTGATGATAAGTACATAACTTTTATTGTACGTGGAGGTTTGTTGATTCGTTAAAAGTTGGGTGTGTATTAAGATAAAAAATTCTCAAAGAATATTAAAAATGTCTTTACGTCCTCATTTCGAGAGATCAAATTCTACCTTTTTTTACGTGAAACATTAAATTATAATAATCGTAGTTATGTATTCTGTTGTACAGAACTGTTCTTTTCTCGAAACATTTTGTACCTGAAGGACTACCCAAAACAACAACAACAACAAACTGAAAGAGTCAGTCACTTTACCTATGTTTCTATTTTCTATAGTAATTTTCCTATGATGAAAGGGTAGACTCGGTGGTCCTTTCGGGTTTATCGTGACGGTAAAAAACATCAAGACTGTGAGAATCCCCGAAGGGTCACCATTTCTTACGCGGACGTTTACGTCCTCTACTTTCTCTACGACCAAACTAGGGACTTACCCCTTCTAGGGGACCTCCTCTCTTACCGTTGGGTGTGGTCATAAGAACGGACCTTGTGAGGGACTTGTCTCCTCGGACCGTCCGATGTCAGGTGCCCCAGTGTTTGTTATCCTGTGTTGACTCACGGACTCGTGTACACGCTGTGAGTATCTTCATTCGCGTAAATCTTCGATGTCTTCTCAGTTCACGTTCTGGTCTCTGATAATAAAACCTGTATACCAAAACGATCTTTAATCCCGTAAACTTAGTCTTCCACCGAGTCTGTCATTTCTAAAGCGGACGTTACGTCCTCTGTAGCCAAGCTAGGGAACAAACCCTTCTAGGGGACCTTTTCCCTTGTCGATGGGTGAGTAAAGACCGGACCTCTTAAGGTATCTGTCTCTTCGGACCGTCCGCTGTCTGGTACCCCAGTGTTTCTCGGTCTATACTGACTCTGTGAAAGTGAAAGTGTAAGTACTAGGTACGACACTTCCTCTCACCTCCTACGGGAACTTCACACACTGTCCTCGTCCTAAAATCCACCCAAAGTCAAGTCAGCGAGTCAGCACAAACTGAGAAACACTGAGACACCTGACGTCGTGTGGTCCGAAGGGACAGGTAGTAGTTAAGGATCTCAAATGAGTTTGAATACGGTAGCTCAGTCACTACGGTATATTAGTAGATACGAGTCAGTGGGGTAGAGGAGGGAGGAAGTTAGAAAGGGTCGTAGTCCCAGAAAAGTTTACTCAGTCGAGAAACGTTGTCCACCGGTTACGTAACCTCAAAGTCGAAGTCGTAGTCAGGAAGGTTACACTAAAGGAAATTCTACCTGACCAACCTAGAGGAACGTCAGGTTCCCTGAGAGTTCTCAGAAGAGGTTGTGGTGTCGAGTTTTCGTAGTTAAGAAGCCGTGAGTCGAAAGAAATATCAGGTTGAGACTGTAGGTACTTACTGATAATTTTTTTGTTATCAGAACATATATGTCTGGGAACAACCGTTTCATTACAGAGTCGAAAGATTATACGATAGTTCCAACCAGTATTGAAAGGAAGGTTCCTCATTCGCAGAAAATTAAAGTACCGACGTCAGTGGTAGACGTCACTAAAACCTCGGGGGGTTTTATCAGACTGTGACAAAGGTGACAAAGAGGTGGATAAACGGTACTTCACTACCCTGGTCTACGGTACTAGAAGCAAAAGACTTACAACTCGAAATTCAGTTGAAAAAGTGAGAGGAGAAAGTGAAAGTAATTCTCCGAAAAATCAAGGAGGTGAAAGACGGTATTCCCACCACAGTAGACGTATAGACTCCACTAACTATAAAGAGGGTCGTCAGAACTAAGGTCAAATACGAATAGGTCAAGTCGTAAAGAGTACTAAATCAGACTTATATTTAATTTATTCGTCCCACTGTTATATGTCGGAACTACATGAGGAAAAAGGATAAACCTTGGTCAGACAACAAGGTACAGGTCAAGATTGACAACGAAGGATTGGACGTATATCCAAAGAGTTCTCCGTCCAGTCCACCAGACCATAAGGGTAGAGAAAGTCTTAAAGGGTGTCAAATAACACTAGGTGTGTCCGTTTCCGAAACCGTATCAGTTATTTCGTCTTTATCTACAAAAAGACCTCGAGAGAACGAAAAAGTTACTAGGTCTCCTACAACCGTTAAACTAGAGACCAAGGAGACGGAAAAGATTTTGGTCGAACTTATAGACCTTCAAGTTCCAAGTGCAAGACAACTTCGAACCGAACCTCTTAAAACTCGTAATGAAATGCTCACACACTCTACTCACGTTAACACGCCATCAAACTCGTAAGAAACCGTAACGGAAAGAAACCCTAACTTTACTTTTGACTGGAAAAGGTCAGAACACCGGTGACAACTAAATGACTTAAACAACCGTATAACTCACGTCGTAAAAGTGTCGTAGTAGAAAGTCCTAAAATTTATCGAGTGGACCTTAAGGTAGTAGAGGTGATGGAAACAAGCATCACTACGAAGGATTCCGGGTGAACTAAAGTGTAGTATCCTACAGACCGAGATCCACTCCCTAGTGTGGTAGTACTACTAGACCCAGTACTTCTAGAAAAAACATGTCAAGAAGACACATAAGAACGTGGAGAAAAATTATAGAAGACGAAGACAATCCAGGGATGGTAAAGACAGGAAATAACTCGGCTAGAAACGTACTTTACAAGGGAACCATAGAGATTAAAAGAACTTCTGTATATATCAGAAAAGGTAAGATAACCAAGGAGATAAAGAAACGTGCCTAGTGACTCCTTCCGAAAGAATAGAAAAAAGCGATAAGAAACCTTGAGACGTAAGTTTACCCATATAAAAAGGAAAAGAGGAAACGAAAAGCGAAGAAAAGTGTCGGTAAACATTCCGGAGGAGTCTAGTAGTAAAACGGAAAAACGTAAAGAAAAAGACCTCCTACCAGAACTAGGGACGGAGGAGATGTTCCACTGTGTGGAGGTAGGTATCAAGAAGTCCGTGAGACAGATAGTCCAGATCAGGGAATTTAGATAAAGAGTCAAGGTGACAAATCAGTATTCCATATAAACTAAATCCAGTATCGACTTACCAGATCACGAAAAGGGATGAAAGAAGTTAAATTCAGACTTAAACCGTTATTCCTCAAGTACTAGACTCGGTGTCAGTCGAGGACCAGAACAAAAACGACTGACATATATCTCGAAGAGGTAGAAACCGACGTTTCCTATATTAGGTAGACTAAAGTCACGACTGGTAGACCACTACAGGTACACATCTCTGAAGAGAACACAACGACCTTCTCCCACAAACGATACTGGTCACACAAGAGAAACGTTTTGAAATAATCGGAAACGGGACGAAGTAAGACATGAGGTTCCGGACAATGAGGTCCACAAAGACCCGAAGGATAAAAACGTAAGGTCAGTAGATATTACTTTTCCTGTAGAAAAAACCTACAATCAAGATCTTGCAGAACATCCAGAAGTGTCTTGGTAAGTATCTTGGTATCCACCCGAACAACTCACTGATTCGTGTGTGTATGTGTATGTAGATTACATATGTGTGTCTGTATGTATAGTTAACTTATATACGAGTTCAAATTGGTCACAATTTATCCTGATTGTATAAACGGGTTTATTCTTAGAATAAAGAATTTTAGACTTTGTCTCAGTCAAGTCAGGTCAAGTCAGTGAGTCAGTACAGGCTGACAAACGTTGGGGTACTTAGCGTCGTACGGTCCGGAGGGACAGGTAGTAGTTGAGGGCCTCAAGTGAGTCTGTGTGTAGATAACTTAGCCACTACGATAGGTCGGTAAAGTAGAAGACAGTAGGGGAAGAGGAGGACGGCGGTTAGGGAAGGTCGTAGTCTCAGAAAAGGTTACTCAGTTGAGACGTACTCCACCGGTTTCATGAGCTCAAAGTCGAAATCGTAGTAAGGAAGGTTTCTTGTGGGTCCTGAGTAGAGGAAATCTTACCTGACCAACCTAGAGGAACATCAGGTCCCTGTCCAATTTTTCACTATAATTATCGACCATCGTAATTACTTTTTGATAACACTCATACAACCCTCGGTAGGTAGTCCGGGACCTATGACCAGTTAACGGTCAATGGTGTAGTAGAACTCCAGTGGTCAAGGCGTCCCAGTCGGTCATAAGGAAATTAATTTCTGTATGTTTACCGGTTGTCCGTATATTTTTAGTTACAAGAATTTATAGACCTTTTACGTTTAGTTTTGATGTTACTCTATAATGGAATACACTCAACCCTACCGATAATATTTCATTTATTCATTTATTTATTATTTACAACAGATGTTACAATACATCTTCAATCTTGGGAACTTGTTGTGACACTCTTACTTTTTACTAATTTGGTGATCTCTTTTGTTATATCTCAAAGAGGTATTTTAATTTTGATCTTGATGGTATCCTAGGTCGTTAAGATGAAGACCCTTAAATAGGTTTTCTTAACTTTAGTCCTAGAACTTCTGTATAATCGTGTGGGTGTAAGTAACTTCGTGGTAAACATTGTCGGTTCTACACCTCTGTTGGATTTCCAGGTAGTCTCCTACTTCCATGAATTTTTACACCATATATATTGGAACCTTATAATAAGTCTGAATTTCTTCCTTTAGAAAGTCATACGTCATTGTACCTACTTGGAACTCCTGTTAGACGATCCACTTTTTAAGTCAGTGTTTTCCCGTTTATGACGTACTAAGGGGAATATACGTTCGAGATTTTATCAGTTTAATGTCTCCGTCTCTTGTCTTAACAATAATGATCTCTACCCCACTCCCCGTCTTTTATCCCTCAACGACTAGTTACCCTCACTTTAAATTCAATATGTTCTATTCAAGGTCTCTGGGTACCATGTTGTGACACGGATATCAATAGTTATGACATAGAGTGTGAATTTCTAGACAATTCTACCATCTAGAGTATAATTGACGAGAATGATGTTATCTTTATTTTATTTTATTATTTTACGTTTATTCCTCATCTCTACCGTACAGACCTCTTAGTCCTTTAGTACTACACCTTTGTTAGACTATGAGTAAACATGATTTTTGTTGTTTAACGAATTGGAAATAAAAGGGGCAGAGTTTGAGGGTGTGTCTTAAAGACGGGTTTAAGGTCCAGTGTTTTTTGTTTTAAGAAGTACATTTTGATTCTAAAGGTGACCATCAACTATCCTATTGTCGAAAAAGAATCCTATTTAACGATAAAAGGAGTTTATAAGTCGTGACATTAATCTAAATTAAGAATTAATTAACGAAGTACATAGTAAGTCTGGAGTCTATGTTAAAATTCTATTAGTAGTAATAACCGTCATAAATAATTAAGTAAGTATTGAGTCTTCTTAAATTGTATCAAAGTACGTGTAGTAAAGTAGATTTATGGTTAGGAACAATTCTTCTTAATAAAGATTTAATGTCCATTCCTATTCCTTCAAATATACCCGATTTGTTGAACGATCTCTATTGTGTTCTAGATTAGAAAATCGTGATTAAAATTCATGAAAGTTGGTTGACTCAGATAGAAGACATTCTCTGTTTGAGTATAGGTAAGGATAATCTGAGGAAAGAGGGGTTGATGTTCCGTTACTGAAATACGACAAGGGATTCGACGGTTTCTGGAGGAGCGGGGAGACACACATAATGTGGGTTGTCTCAGGACGGGAAGTCCGAGAGATGGTAAGAATGAGGTATATCGTACCGAAAGAATACAGGATTGAGTGGTCCCGTAACGAGAGACGAAGTCTTTTCTTTTCAACTATAGTCTTTCATAAGTACTCAATATTCCCATATACTGAAATACGTAATAATTAAGGTCTCAAGTGTAACCGTAAAATTCTCAAAAGACACTTGTTTTTTCATTTTTTGTTCTTCATTAAGTTATTGACAACAACAAGTCAACAAGTCAGCATAGACTGAGAAACGTCGGGGTATCCGACGTCGTGTGGTCCGAAGGGTCGGGAAGTGGTAGAGGTCAAAAAACCAATACTGTCACGAAGTCTTACGATCTACTTGAAATCTTAATAATCTTATGTTAAAAAAAGTAAATAAATAGGTACTATTATTTCTAGTTTTCTTAGGATACTAAATTTTACATACTTTGAAGGTACTGACTGAAAAACTCTGACAGAATAACAATGCATTGTATCTGTTCTTTCTAGGTATAAATAAGATTACATATAGAACTTTCGAGAGGTAAGATCGGACCCAGATATAGTGTCGGAGACGAGGGGTTTCTAAGAAAGATTTCTTCCTGTCGTATGTCTGACAGACTAGTAGGTTTAACAACCGAGTTTTTGGACGACTCATAATACTTAGGTACACGTAGTCTCTATCTCTCCCTTCATTCTACTTTTCTTCAAATTTCCATAGGTATCTCCTTCTTCGTCTAAAGGGACCACCGAGTCTGTTATTGCTTAGACGGACGTTACGTCCTTTGGTTCCTACCTAGGGGCCCAGACCTCCTAGGGGACCTCTTCCGCTACCGATGGTTGAGGTCATAAGAAAAGACCTCTTAAGGTACCTCTCCTCGAACCACCCGATGTCAGGTACCCCAGTGTTTCTCACCCTGTACTGACTCAGTGATTGTGAAAGTGAAAAAACGTATCTCCTTCTTTTCTTACTTTTAGTTTTCTCTTTAAAAATATTGTTGTAAAAATAGTACCATCTTTACCCGAGACTTCAGATAAAGTTATTTTTCTCTAAAAGATCTTTCTAGACTAATTACAAGTGTAAAGACCTGATTCGAAAATAGTAGAGGTTTAATACTTTACACACTTCTAAATCTCAAGAATTCAACCTCTTATAGACTTATATGTATAACAGGTGAGAGGGTAAGTTAGGTTCTTAGACATTGTAAACGTTAGATACCAGTAAGTCTCAGATGAATTCAGACACCAACTAAGATAACCTAAACGAAGAGTTTCTATAGGTGTCCAAAAGAAATCAAGACTGTAGACTTCGATTTTCTTATTTAGATAAAGGAGGACGTGTATAACAGTAAAGTTTACTAAACTCCGTTAGTATTAAAAAAAAAATGATCAAGTCAAGTCAGCGAGTCAAGACAGACTGAGAAACGTTAGGGTACCTGACGTCGTGTGGTCCAAAGGGAACAGGTAATGGTTTGAGGTTTCGAACGTGTTTGGGTACAGGTAACTCAACCACTACGGTAAGTTGGTGGAGTAGGAGACACCAGGGGAAGAGGAGGTCGGAACTTAGAAAGGGTCGTAGGTCCAGAAAAGGTTACTCAGTCTAGAAGCTTAGTCCACCGGTTTCATGACCTCAAAGTCGAAGTCGTAGTCAGGAAGGTTACTTATAAGTCCTGACTAAAGGAAATCCTACGTGACCAATCTAGAGGAACGTCGGGTTCCCTGAGAGTTCTCAAAAGAGGTTGTGGTGTCAAGTTTTCGTAGTTAAGAAGTAGTTATTCGAAAGAAATACCAGGTTGAGAGTGTAGGTATGTACTGACGACCTTTTTGGTATCGAAATTGATATACCTAGAAACGACCGTTTCATTACAAAGACGGAAAATTGTACGGTAGATCCGAACAGTATCGAAAAGAGGGTTCCTCGTTCACAGAAAATTAAAGTACCGAAGTTAGTGGTAGACGTCACTAAAACCTTGGGTTCTTTTATTTCAGACAATGACAAAGGTAACAAAGGGGAAAATAAACGGTACTTGACTACCCTGGTCTACGGTACTAGAAGTACAAAACTCACAACTCAAAATTTGGTTGAAAAAGTGTGAGGAGGTAGTGAAAGTAGTTCTCCGAGAAATCCAGAAGAAGCGAAAGACGGTATTCCCACCACAGTAGACACATAGACTCCAATAACTATAAAGAGGTCCGTTAGAACTAAGGTCGAACACGAAGTAGGTCGGACCGTAAAACGTACTACATGAGACGTATCTTCAATTTATTCGTCCCACTGTTATATATCGGAAACTGTATGAGGAAAGGACTAAACCTTGGTCAGACAACAAGGTACAGGTGAAGATTGCCAACGAAGAATTGGACGTATGTCTAAAGAGTCCTCCGTCCAGCCCACCAGACCATCAGGGTAGAGAAATTCTAAAAGGGTATTAAACAACACTAGGTGTGTCAGTTTCCTAAAACACATCGGTTATTTCGTCATCTACAAAAAGACCTTTAGAGAACGAAAAAGATACTAGGTCACTTACGACCGTTAAACTAGGAACCAAGGAGACGGAAAAGATTTAGGTCGAACTTGTAGACCTTCAAGAGCCAAGTGTATGACAAATACAGAAAGAACCTCTTGAAACTCGTGATGAAACGATCACACACTCTACTCACGTTAACACGTCATGCTGATGTGAAAAACGTCAATTGAGGGGATATGTAAACGTACCCGAAGGGACCACCGAGTTAGCCACTTCTTAGACGAACGTTATCTCCTCTGGACCCAATCAACGTACCCAGTACTTCTAGGGGACTTCTTCCCTTACCAGTGTGTGAGGTCCTAACAACGGTCCTCTTAAGATGCCTGTCTCTTCGGATCATTCGAGCCGATGTCAGGTACCCAAGCGTTTCCCAGTCTGTCCTGACTCGTTGATTGTGAAAGTGAAAAGTATGTAAACCTATATATTCGAAGTCTTATAAAAACTCGTTTTGTTGTTTTTGAGGAAAGAGACTTCGGTCAGAACTGTTTAGGAAATTTAAAGGATCACTTTCTTTAGTCATTTCTTATCAAGACTATAGAAACCATATTACAAGTTTTGTTACATCTTTCTGAACTAAAATCCCGCACTCTAAGTTGAGAGGTTGAGTAAGTTACGATATTGAAATTCTTAAACGATATAAAATACTCTCTATTTTTCCTAGTTCCTCAACCTTTTAAGATTCATTTGTGACCAAGTGTGGATAATTATTGTCTGTACAGAACACATTATAATCTACGTTACACTTTGACGATCACAACTTCTTTAAACTAAAGGTGGAACTGGAACGGTGTTCCTCTCAACGGTTGACTTCATGGAGACACTAGTATCCATTTTTCCGTTCAGAAAAGACTCGTCTAAAAACAATGATACCCTCTTTTGTTTTAAATTTAGAGAGAATCAATACTTTTACAGTTATATTGGTTTCATCCTCCTCCTTGTTATATTAGCTACGGGTCTCCTCTCATATATTGTCTTGTGAAAGGAGGATGTCGAGTCGTTTGCAACTGGAAGGTATCAGGAAAGTTCCCGTCTCTACCCGACCTTGTCCCCCTACTTTAGATAAACGGTTTTCGAGGATCTATGGCACACCCAACAAGAAAATACATATATATTAGTAGAATCGGTGTAAACTACCCCCGGAACCTTTTATACAAGAGGAACGGACGACTCGTCGACGGGTTGACAGAGGAGGTAGGATTCTAGAGGTATATCAGAGAGAATCAGGTCCAACCGGACCCACACGAAAATAGTCACGTAAGAACTCGTGATACCCTCATCCCCTTTTCAATACCCTAGTATACTTTAGTGCACACACTTTGAAAATTTTTAATATTTCGTGATGTCTTAAATTTCTTGAAGGTTGATGTTTGACCGTGAACGGTTCTACCAACGGTTACTGACTTGTTGTTGCCGTAAGAGGTAGACGGAGACACCTTTGATTTGGGACGTGACACCTTCGACAACTGGAAGTTGTCCGTGAGACTCGAGGTCCGTTAGACCACCCTGTCCAGAAACTCAAGTCAAGTCAAGTCAGTGAGTCAGCACAGGCTGAGAAACACTGGGGTACTTAGCGTCGTGCGGTCCGGAGGGACAGGTAGTGGTTGAGGGCCTCAAGTGGGTTTGATTGTAGGTGACTCAACCACTACGGTAGGTCGGTAGAGTAGGAGCCAGCAGGGGAAGAGGAGGACGGGGGTTAGGGAGGGTCATAGTCTCAGAAAAGGTTACTCAGTTGAGAAGCGTACTCCACCGGTTTTATAACCTCAAAGTCGAAATCGTAGTCAGAAGGTTTCTTGTGGGTTCTGACTAGAGGAAATCTTACATGACCAACCTAGAGGAACGTCAGGTTCCCTGAGAGTTCTCAGAAGAGGTTGTGGTGTCCAGTTTTCGTAGTTAAGAAGCCACGAGTCGAAAGAAGTGTCAGGTTGAGAGTGTAGGTATGTACTGGTGACCTTTTTGGTATCGGAACTGATCTACCTGGAAACAACCGTTTCATTAAGTACAGACGAAAACTCATACGATAGATCCACCCAGTATTGAAAGGAAGGTTCCTCATTCACAGAAAATTAAAGTACCGACGTTAGTGGTAGACGTCACTAAAACCTCGGGGGGTTTTATTTCAGACTGTGACAAAGGTGACAAAGGGATAAATAAAGGGTACTTCACTACCTTGGTCTACGGTACTAGAATCAAAAGACTTACAACTCGAACTTCGGTTGAAAAAGTGAGAGGAGAAAGTGAACGTAGTTCTCCGGGAAATCAAGAAGAAGTGAAAGACGGTATTCCCACCACAGTAGACGTATAGACTCCAATAACTATAAAGAGGGCCGTTAGAACTAAGGTCGAACACGAAGGAGGTCGGGTCGCAAAGAGTACTACATCAGACTTATATTCAACTTATTCGTCCCACTGTTATATGTCGGAACTGTATGAGGAAAAGGATAAACCTTGGTCAGACAACAAGGTACAGGTCAAGACTGACAACGAAGGACTGGACGTATGTCCAAAGAGTTCTCCGTCCAGTCCACTAGACCATCAGGGTAGAGAAAGTCTTAAAGGGTGTCAAATAACACTAGGTATCAGTTTCCGAAACCGCATCAATTATTTCGTCTTTATCTACAAAAAGACCTTGAGAAAACGTAAAAACTACTAGGTCGTCTACAACCGTTAAACTAGAGACGGACCTTCAAGTACCAAGTACATAACGACTTCGGAACAAACCTCTCCAGAAATCTATCAACAAAATCCTTGTCTAAAATACTAGGGTTAGGAACGTAGAGGAGTAAAGATCTTTTCGTTATTTAGGGAAGTACCACTGTAGTCCAGAAGACTCATCGTTGTTTGAAGAACATTTTACTTACGAATTACCATGACTTAAGGGGGAAGTGGTTTTGAAATATATAACCGAAAGGGGGTGACGACGAAACCTAGTCACAGAGTCTCGATAGACTCTACGACGGAGGACCCGACGTCAGGAGTAAAACGGGGTTTATTTTGAATTGAGTGTTGACAGTTCAACATATGTAAAAAACCAGTTGTCTTGTAAATTAGGATGTTTTTTAATATTTATATATGAGCCTTCACCAAATCTATGAAGTTGTACTTATATGTGTCATATTGCCAAAATGTTCACAAGGTGGTCTTACTCTTGAGGGACATCGAGAACGAGTAACTAAGAATAATTCACGAGTCTCAAGAAATAATATGTCACCAGTGTTATTGGATCCTTTAGTGGGTGTTGTTATTTATATCTTCGTAGGGGATCAAAAAGATAAGGTATTTCAGACACTTTCAACGAGACAGTACAGACTGAGATACGCCGGGGTACCTGACCTCGGGCGGTCCGAGGAGCCAGGGACCCCAAAAGGTCCGTTCTTATGGCCTCACCCATCAGTAAAGGAAGAGGTCAAGACTGGGTCCCTAGTTTGGGTCCAGAAGGTACGACGTCCGTCTAAGAAATGGTAGACTCGGTGATTTCAAATTACACGGGTATAATTGTATAATTGTGTACTTCTTTTATAATTGTATTCTTTGTTGACTATTTAGTTGTGATACCGTGGTAAAAAATTTGAATAGTGATTTAAAAGTTCATAAAATTTTGTATCTACTAAAGGATTACTGGATAATATAATAAAATTAGTTTTTTCAAAAATTTTCAGTGGAGACTTTTGTCCTATCTCGGACACATTAAATTTAGATCCCGACTAGTTATAACGTAATACAACGAGTCCATTAGGACGGTGTCACTGCTTAACCGACTTCACACCTTGTATTTCTGTCGTTTGCCTGTTTCAATCGTAGAATTTTTATGTAACTAATTCTCGCGTACTACATGTCCCATAAATAATATACTAATTGTTCGTAAGAGGAGGTCTGATGTAAAATCTTTTTTAAGGTCTATCTTAAATAAATTGAATGTGGAAAGGTTGTTTGGTTTAATATAGTGAAAATATCATTGTAACCTTAAACTACTACAAAATAAATTAATCTGTACTGTAGAAAAGGAAAAAACTCAAAGTTTCTGTTTATTCAGACTTTTCATCGGAGTCTCAACGAAAGTCGTAACGTTGAAACCAATGTAAGGATCCGTATTCGACGGTAAAATTATGTCGATACGAACGGATAGACATTCCTGAAATTTCAGTATACCTGAAGAGTAGTATTGACGTCTTGTGGGAGTAGATGAAGGGGTTTAATAGAGGAGAAAGTTGTGACGAAAGTGTTTTGATCAATAAAGACGACAAAGACCTTTCATAAATTTCTTTGTGAAATCGATTGTCTAATTACGGTTCTTATTTTGATAATAAGTTATAGTTATAATTATACTATATCTACAAAATTATTCACCAAGTATTACTTCGTAGAATCTACTACACTTTAGTGTCAAATATTAAAATTTAGTATAAATTTTATCCTTTTGTGTGAATAAAATTGACATTGTCGGTAAAGGTAAAAATTGAACGAACGTAACAAAGTTTACTGTATAAAAAAGTTAACAATACAAAGAAGGTTTAAATTCTGTTGTAGACCGTAATAGACCGTGATTAAAGGATTGACCCTAAAATTTTGAACTCATGACATAATCCTCTCTTTAACTTAAAATAAAGAAAGTTAGGATGACTAATGACGACGACGATGACGATTCAGCGAAGTCAGCACAGGCTGAGACACGTTGGGGTATCTACCGTCGGGTGGTCCCAGACGACAGGAACCCTAAGAGGTCCGTTCTTGTGACCTCACCCAACGGTAAAGGAAGAGGTTACATACTTTCACTTTTCACTTTCACTTCAGCGAGTTAACACAGGCTGAGAATCGTTGGGGCACCTGACGTCGGATGGTCCGAGAAGGCAGGTACCCTAAAAGGTCCGTTCTCATGACCTCACCCCACGGTAACGGAAGAGGCTCACTACTGATCTCGTAGACTAACTTTATTTTCGATCTAAACTTTTGAGTTCGAAGAGTCTATTAATATTGGTATCTTTATATTTTTGTATGTGATTGTCTAAAATAGATTTCTGAAGTCCATCAAACTTGCTAACTGTTCTTACTGTTTTTAGTCTGTTAGTTTTCCTCTCTTTTTTAATATATGACGATATACCTAATAGAGACAGTACATATAATAAAGACAATATATATTTGACCAGGTGATCTAAGTTGTGGTTATGATCTTTTGGGTTTATGACTAATATATCGTCTTTCAAGTTCAAAGAACAAGAACGTATTTAATCGCTATGACGAAAAGTGAAACAAATGGAAAGGATAATTTAGATGGGATCTAAGGTTGGTTTTACGTACAGTGACAAGAACATTTATAAGGGATGATGATAAAGACATGGAACCGATTGTAAAAGGGTGACGTACATTTAAGTCAGTGATAAGGGAATTGGAAGTTCTTTAAACTGGTTGACAATGTTAAACGGACGTTGACAGGGTCAAACAGGTCCTGAGAGGACCAAAATCGTGACTTTCAGGATTTAGGGATCTTTTGAGAAGTAGTATTCGTTTGACCATATCAAATGGGAAATGATCATATGGAAGTTCTGGTTTGGATTACTAGGAGTATGGAAGGTATGAACTTGCGTCTGATCTTGTACAATGAGAGGTTTTGACGATGTCATCACTTACGAATTTTTAGGAACAGAGATGGTCGTAAAATTTTTTATAGTACTGAAAGTGTGAAGAAATAAGATTTTTTCAGAGTATACATAAATGAAGAAGGAAAATGGTCCATGAGGAGACATGAGGTGTGTTTAGATATCAGGCGAAAAGGCGGTGGACCTGAGACACCGTCCTTAGTGACTACGTGACAGCGTTGGTCAGTCGTAGAGAACGTTGAGACCCAAAACCTACTTAAGTTAGTTACTCGGAGTCTGTATTCTGGTCTCCCATCCTCCTCTTATTCTACTCCTTAAATAAAAGGACAGAGAAAGGTGATAGTTTCCGGTGTAAGAGATTATTAATTTGAGAGAATAATAGGAGAGAAAAAGAGACGGGGATGGAGGAACAGGTATAGAAACACACAAAGTAGGAGAGAGAGAGAGAGGTGAGGGCAGAAGACAACGGGAAGTGCGTATCCCATGTTTTGTTCAGGAACGACAATTATCTGTAACCCTCGAAATGGTACGAGATCATTAAGAGGTTTATAAGTCTATATTTGAGAGTGGAGAAAATCCTTATAATAAAAGATAAAAAATGGTCTTAGACTGGTGTTCTATGTAGAAAAGGTTTAGATATTTAGGACAATCGATATGAAGGAAGGTTTAGGTTAAACTCTTAAGTAATAAAGTCGGAGACATAGTGGTAGATTGGTAGGATCAGAGGACTGACACAGGTAAATCGTTAAAGAGATTTGAAGTAGTACGGTTATTATAAGAAGAAAAATTAACAATAGGATCACCAACTTGTGTCTCCCGGTTTCAGTGTGTCAGTTCGTCTAATCATTGAGTTTCATTTCTCTGTTCATACAGACCTTAGTGACCCAACCTCTGAACTCCTCTAATTTCCTTCTCCGTCCTGTCGGAAGAGGGACAGAGAGAGTCTTATTTTGAGTTTGGTTGTTTTAGTCCGTGTTCCTTGGTAGGACTTCGGGTAAATACTTTTAGTACTCGTTATAGTACCTATCAAGTCGTCTTTTTTGTTGAATTATAATTCGAGGATTTTTAGGTCGAAATCGACGAAGTTATAGTTGGCGAACACCAGTCCTTGGAGGATCTTGTCCTCCGGAACGATTAGTGTATCCACCCTAAACTATCACTTTTTCCTTTTCTTTTGTTTGTTTGTTTTTACATCCTTCTCCCTTCCTCTCTGTCTATCTCGGACCTCCCTTATAAGTCTTAGACCGTAGTTAAAGATTGAGGTCTAGTATAAAAATAATAACTTTATTGTATATTTAGTATCTTCTAAATTCTTCTTTTCTCAATTTCTGTGACTCTCTGTGATTTAAATTGAATGAGGTTTTTTCTCGTATTTTTAAAACGTTTTTATAATACAAACTCTTTTATCTCATTTTGATAAGGGAGAGTTTAATGTCATCAGTTTGGTACTTGTCAAGGTACTTTTGGTAGGGGAAATAACTAGGTTCCTACAGAAACTTGTTTTCCGTGAACATCGGGATCATAAACCCCTAAAGTAGTGCTCAGTGACAGCGATCAACTCCAATGAGGGTGACCGACACTAGACCAGTAGTATAATCATTATACTTCATTCAAATAAAAAGAATCGATTGTGGTCCGTCCTTATGTGTTCAGTGACGTAAATAACTTTTTGTTTTCGAAGTCCTTGGTTCTTGGGACTCTCGATACACATGATCTTTGGAAAAATCACACCAAGGATAAATCTAAAGTCGTTTCTCTCCATGAATAATCTTTCTTTATTCGGTTACAGGAAGAAGACGTACCAGTCTATACCCCCGAAACGGCTATCCTTCAAAACGATTTCGAGGGTCACAAGAGGGTATTTAGTGGGTAGAACCATAATTTACGACGACACGGGAAGTACCTAACCAAAAGACCTAAAGGACTCGGTCTATTGTTCTCATTGTACACCTAAGTGTCTTTGATGTGTCTTACAATTTCACTACCGAGAGGGACTGTAAATGAGGAGGTCAAAAGGTTATTAAAATTTCATCAAAGAGGACCATAATTTTAGAAGGAAAAGGTTTATCAAATAAAAAGACTGGTTTTAAAACTCTCTCTACTCCATAGAAAGGAGAGTAGTGTGTCTATCAGTTTGAGAATAAGATATTTTGTATTAATGATTACGATTATGATTTCAAGGAAAAAAACTCATACAGTTCCGACATATAACAGTAGGACGAATAAATTGAAGATACGTCTCATGTAGTACTCTTTACGACCTGACCTTCTTTGTGTTCGACCTTAGTTCTAACGGCCCTCTTTATAGTTATTAGAGTCTATACGTCTACTGTGGTGGGAATACCGTCTTTCACTTCTCCTTGATTTTTCGGAGAACTCCTTTCACTTTCTCCTTTCACTTTTTCAACCGAATTTAGAGTGGTAAGTCTTTTGCTTCTAGTACCGTAGACCAGGGTAGTGAAGTACCCTTTATCTACCCCTTTGTCACCTTTGTCACAGTCTGAAATAAACCCCCCTAAGGTTTTTGTGACTTCTACCACTAACGTCGGTACTTTAATTTTCTACGAATGAGGAACCTTCCTTTCAATACTGGTTGGATCTACCGTATAAGTTTTCGTCTCTCTGTAATGAAACGGTCCTTTCCAGGCAGATCAGTTCCGATACCAAAAAGGTCACCAGTACATACCTACACTCTCAACCTGACACTTCCTTCGACTCGTGACTTCTTAACTAGGGAACCTTGACACCACAACCTTTTCTGAGAATTCTCAGGGTACCTGACGTTCCTCTAGGTTGGTCAGGTAAGATTTCCTCTAGTCAGGACCCACAAGAAATCTTCCTGACTACGACTTCGACTTTGAGGTTATAAAACCGGTAGAGTACGCTTCTCGACTGAGTAACCTTTTCTGAGACTACGACCCTCCCTAACCCCAGTCCTCCTCTTCCCCTGTTGTCTCCTACTCTACCGACCTACCGTAGTGGCTGACCCACCTGTAATCAAACCCACTTGAGGCCCTCAACCACTACCTGTCCCTCCGGACCGTACGACGTTAAGTACCCCAGCGTTTCCCAACCTGTGTTGACTCACTGACTTGACTTGACTTGACTTTCCAGGAACGGACCACCGAGTCTGTCATTTCTTAGACGGACGTTAAGTCCTCTGGGTCTAAGTTAGGGACTCAACCCTTCTAGGGGACCTCTTCCTTTAACGTCGGGTGAGGTCATAAGAACGGACCTCTTGGGGTATCTGTCTCCTTAGATCACCCATTGTCAGGTACCCCAGTGTTTCTCAGTCTGTACTGACTCGCTGATTGCGAAAGTATATGATTTCCATATATATTATGATATATGATATATATAAATACATATATCATACTCATGATGTATGATTTTGTCATATGGAGACAGAGTATTGTACCATCCTCACTTTTCCCTGACTAAGTCTCCTTTTCACCTTGTTTCTTTTTTCTCGTCAATTGACGGTGTGTGAGGGATGTTCATCTGACTGGTAGATCCTAATTCTTGCTCCTCCTCTTACGTTTTTGTAATTAAGAGTCCTCTTTAACATTGTCTCTCTAGAGTTTTTCTGATGTCTTTCATTAATGACCGGTTCTCTTTAAACAAGAGACCTTGATGAGAAACCCGTCGACGTGTCGTGACCTAGTCACTCACCGGTGCTCCTCTATTGGGGTGAGGTCGTAGTCCTCACCGCCGACACGAAAGAACCTGGTTGTCACTCCTCTATAGGGTGCAGGTTCCAGTCTCTGACACCTCCATGGGGTGTGAGTTCCCGTTTCCTCTTCGGAGTCGTTCTACCATCCTCCCCGCTTAAACACAAATTTTAGTTTAGGGTAAGGGAGGTCTCTACGAGTCTCCCGAGTTTGTTTAGAACGCGTGTGGTCCTGGGTCCCTGGGGTGTCTCTGACTCTGTCTTGACACAAACTCGTAGAGGACACCTCCATGCCCGAGGATGTGTCGTCACCCGACGATGTCCCTGTCTCCGAGGCCGACGTTGTCTGAACCCATACCGTATTCGGGAGAATCTCCTCCGGTGGTAATTGGGATGGTATCTAGACGGTCTTGAATGTGTCCTGACTCTTTATCTGAGAATCTCCCGTGTTGTCTTGGAACACGTGGTCCTAGGTCCTCTTTCCTCGTCACTGGGAGGTTCTCTGACTGGGTCTGAACGGACACACAGGTCCTCAGAGGTCGTCTCCACTCCTAGACACCGCCGGACGACGTCCCAACTCCCGTACCTGATATCTCCATGTACGTACCCTAGAAAACTTCCTCAAGTGGTAATAGTAATGGAGGTGGTATCGAACCACGGTCCATTTATCGTCCTTCCCTTGTGTCGAGGTGGGTAGTTGTCTTTTAACCTAATTACTAAATGACTCGTACCGGAACAGGTAGTCTTGTTCTGGGTCAAAGGGGTAGGCAGTCAGAGAGGGTAGTCCTTTGAAGGTATTCGGAGAATAGGAGGAGGTAGTCTCCCATCTGTCTGACTTTTGGTGTTAGTGTCTTTTGATTGGTTAGACTAGTGTACCTGGTTTTGGAACAGATTGAGTCACTTTGATACTCGGTACGGCACATCCCGGTGGGTTCTACCTACCCAGTACCACCTCTCAAGACTGTTTTACACCAGGTGATCTCTTCCCTTACCGTTTGGTGAAGTCATAAGAACGGAACTCTTGGGGTACTTGTCATACTTTTCCGTTTTTCTATCCTGTGATTCTCTACTCGAGGGGTCCAACCATCCACGGGTTATACGATGACCTCTAGTGACGTCTACCACTGACGTCGGTACTTTAATTTTCTGTGAATGAGGAACCTTCCTTTCAATACTGGTTGGATTTATCGTATAAGTTTTCGTCTCTGTAATGAAACGGTTGCTTCCAGGTAGATCAGTTCCGATATCAAAAAAGTCACCAGTACATACCTACAATCTCAATTTGATATTTCTTTCGACTCGTGGCGTCTTGACCACGAAACTTGACACCACAACCTCTTCTGAGAACGCTCAGGGACCCTGAAGTCCCTCTAGGTTGGTCAGGTAGGATTTCCTTTAGTCAGGACTTATAAGTAACCTTCCTGACTACGACTTCGACTTTGACGTTATGAAACCGGTGAACTACACTTCTCGACTGAGTAACCTTTTCTGGAACTACGACCCTTTCTAACTTCCACCCTCTTCCTCTACTGTCTCCTACTCTACCAACCTACCGTAGTGACTGAGTTACCTGAACTCAAACCCATTTGAGACCCTCAACCACTACCTGTCCCTCCGGACCACACCACGTTAGGTACCCCAGTGTTTCTCAACCTGTACTGACTCACTAACTTGACTTGACTCCTGATAAGAACGAGATTTCAAGGTCATACCCAGTAAACGAAAGTAGTTTTAGTTTCAGTTGAAAGAGGAATCTTAAAGTACCGACAAGTAGAGTCACCAGAGAAAGAGTACAAAAAACCTTTCGTGTCTACCCATCAATTCTTCGACACATGTTACACCCCATCCTTCCACACAGAGTGACCGATGAGTCAATTTAAAGGAAAATACTGATATATCTATACGAAGTCCAAATCCTCTTTTAACGTCTCGTTGATATCATTGAAGAAACAAAAAAAAAAAAAAAAGTTCCTTTTATCTCTTTAAAATATCTACATAAGTCCCAAGTCATTATTTATATAAAAGAGTAAATTTATATAGACCGTCCTCCTTACATAATATAAGGATCATTAACGACGAAATATATTGATTTTTTAACTTCCGTGCCTTGTTTAATCTAAAGGTCAGGGAGACTAACCCTGAATGTCCATTAACTTCGATAGCCTCTACTCAGAACTAAAGGTAAAGACTATTAATCGGAACCTCCTCTCCTCGATAAATGTTCTTCAAAACATAAAGTATCTGTCCACAACCCCCTACCTTTGTGTTCCCTTTCCCTTTTACGAAAATCAACTTTTTCAGGCATAGTCTCTAATCCAACGATACTACGTGTAAACCTATTACGGAACTCTGGGTGGAAGTTGGGAGAATTGGAAGGAGTTTTCTCACTCTTGTTTCGTGTCCTATGGCCCCGGGAGACGTTTGTTCAGTGTACGGTAAGTAACGGTGGCCGTACACGGGACTACCTCTTCGAAGGGTATCATTCTTAGTGGAGGGAATTTCGGTTCTCGTCCTCTATGTCCCAACCTCATCAGCATGGGAGTACGAAGGTAAAAACAAATTTATTTACCCTGAGAGAATGAAAAGACCACACACTAAAAATCCTAACGAATTAAGTCACCTTTATTCATCCATCTAGACTCTCATGACTCGACAATTTATCGACAATTTTCGTTTAGTCGGGTCCTCAGTAAGACATTGCAATGTAAAGAGAGGAGACCTCAACAGAGGGGATTTTTCCATTTAAGGAAAAATAGGCCCAAAAATTTTATCATATGTATTATTCCTTTTAGACGTTACTAGTAGTAAAGTATTCATTGACCATTTCTTCCTTTATTGTGTGTTAGGAAAGACCGTCCCATCACTCTTTCACCTAGGACCTTCGTTCGTCCCCATCTATAGTACTAACGGTAACAAGTGAGGTGGTCTCGAGAGACGTCCGACTTGATAAACAACACTGTATAAGTCTCTTTTCGATCCCGAACTGTAATAGCGAACGTCTAGTAAAGACATACGAGGAACAGTGTCCGTCCAAAAGGTCTTCGTCTGCGTCTCCTCCTTGAACCACACGTCCTACTGACACTGTCATACACCTCCCTTTCCTGCGTCCTAACTTGTCTCTCTCGTCAACTTATCACTGTGTCAGGGACCTTTTCGGAGTCGATTGGGGGACGTCTCGAGCCCTCGTGTCTACAGGGTAAGGAACCACTTGTTCTACCGGTCCGGAAATCTTGGGTGGTACCTGGTGGAGTTTGTCAGACTAGGAACTCCTTCCGTGGTGAGGGGTCAACTCCGTTTGTGACTTCCCCGATTGTCGACCTCCGACAGACTACTGAGAGTTTTGTTCAGGCTGGAACTCCCTCTAGACCGGTCACGTAAAGGTAGAGTGGTGTCAGAGAACATACATAATTAGTAACTACAACAAGTTGTCTTTACTCTTAAGTCACTCTCTGTGAAGATCCATAAAAGATGGAAGTTGAAGTCTTAGTAAATAGATCAAACTGGAGTCCATTATTTTTTTCTGTAGATTAGAGTTACTGATACTTGAGAAAGTTAAAAGACACAATAATGGGAATATTAAACTCATGTGTTTAATTAATTTTATTATATTGACAGGTTGGTTTACCCTGAAGGTTCGTATTGAAACTGTAAATTTTTACAAATTAAAATGAGCTATCGCAGAGGTTATAGTCGAGAACTGAAGTATACCAAAGTGACCCAGATGAGAACCGAAACTTTGGATCTAAATAGTCCGGACAGTTCAGTTTCTATATAAAGAGAAAAGTTTTTACAGAGACAGACCTTACTACACATGTCGTGTCAAATACCCCTTTGCAGTAGTCGACACCAGTAACTACGATTGTGACTTCCTGTGACACATGACTCCCAAGGAACCCACCTCGAATAGGTGAAGTTTTCGACCGTCTTACGTTTCTTAGACACGAGTGACCGAAGTCATTGACACGTTGGTTGTCGTTTAACCTTCCAGTGGGTGACTTTTCTCGGTCTCCCGAACTTATCATAGAAAAATCACCGGAAAAATTGATCCTAAAAACTAGCTCACCAAAGTTGTATTTTACCCAAACACACACTCAAATTGTCTTACCGATCTAGAGAAGGAAATAATTCCAAAATATACACAGTTTTTCAATCTAACAAAACCAATAATAAAGGGAAATAAATAATAAATAAGTAAAAACAAGTCTTGTGAGATGAAACTTAAAAAGGGTAAACTTACTCTCAAAGTTGAAAAGATTTGTAGACAGTCACGTGATTTTATGACACGGTCCACACTAAAACACACAAAATAAAAGAAAATTAAAACAGTTAAGGTAAGGTTAATAGAGACGGACCATCCTAGAATTTTTTATCTGTAACAATATCGGGTCCCAGACTAAATATAGGATGACTAATCTCATACTGACTAGAACCCTAAAAGGGTTGTAGACACCATGAGGGTATCACTACACTACGAAGTAAAGTCTTTACTTGTGAGAAACATATTAAGTAAAGGATTTTATAGATCGGGTTAAGTCAGAAACGTGTAAACTATCTCACGAATTCTTGTATTCTTCTTTGGTAAAAATTAGTTTAGACGGAACTCATCTTGTACTTTTGGTTAAAGTCTCTATAATTATACACTTTTTGACTACTATACAACATAATACTTTGTGAACGACGGGGACTCTTAGTAAAAAAAGGAGTTATCTAAAATTAATTACTTGAACAATGTTCCTCAAAATATATGTGTTAGGAACTAAACGACGATGTATATCGTTTGAGACTGTCCCTATCTTGTTTCTCACCGGGACTTTACTCGCCTATATGGTTAGTGGGATCGGTTAGTATTCTCGTTATTTTTAAAATCATCTCAGGTCAATGTGTCTAAGTGTTTTGTCTTGTTGTGATTCAGCTGAAACCCCAATAATCATTTTTTACTTCACTGATGTAACTAAAATTGTTGTTGTTATCTCATGTCTCTCTGTTCTATATCTCGATTTGTACATTTACAGGTTTCCAAAGTCCTTTACTCCTGACCAAAAATCATAATTCCCCTCGAAGTTTCTTCAATGACGAAAGTATCTTAATAGTTGAGTGGAAGAATTCTTGTTGGTCTTTTTCACTCTGTCTGTCTACCTAAGAGTATGTTCTGTAAATTACGTAGGTATTTTTTGGTGCGACAAAACTTACGTAATATTAATGAAAATTCATTTTGTAAAGTGAGGATCACTTATCTTCATGAGGAGAAGAAGGTGGACCTCATAAACCGTATCCAGATATCCCTTTAGGACCTTTTCATAACCGTTGAAGGTCATGAGAACGGACCTTTTAGGGTACCTACCTCCTCAGACCAGCCGATGTCAGGTACCCCGGCGTCTCAACCTGTACTGACTCACTGAAGTGAATGAGTGAATGAATATCTCTTTAGGTGTACAGATAAAACCTAAAGAAAGTACTTAGTTTTATAGACTACCTGCAACCTGACCTGAGACCTTTTAGTTATCAAGATCGAAGACTCTTACTCCGAGACAGAGGAGTGATGGTCTCGGGTGTTGTGTTCACTCATTCAACAAGAGACTCTGTCTTGGTACCACATGAACTGTATACTTAAGATTGTTAGTAAAAGATAGTACTTCACATGTACATTCTTCCATGCCGTTACAAACGTTGTAATGACTCAGTAAGGTATCAAATCTTGGTACTTGTTTGTATTTCTTTTTATTTGTAAAAATAGTATATATGGTGCCCATCGTGGTTCTCAGTGTCTTTAAAGAGGTATAGACTAATAAACCACAGTAAATTCGTTACTGATATGTAGATTCGAAAGGACCACCGAGTCACCGTTTCTTAGTCGAACGGTTCGTCTCCTCTGTCCGAGCTAGGGACTCAGTCCTTCTAGGGAACGTCCTCTTTTACCGTTGGGTGAGGTCATAAGAACGGACCCTTTAGGGTACCTGTCTCCTCAGACTTCCCGATGGCGGATACCCCATCGTTTTCTCGGTCTGTGTTAAATCGTTGATTTGTTGTTGTTACACATAGATCCGTTTCTACTAAACTTGAAGACTTTTAAATTCCTACCGGGTCTTAAGATGGGATTAACGAGTCGACCATTTCTTAGCTGGACGTCACGTTCTCTGGGGTCAAGCTAAGGACCCAACCCTTCTAGACGACCTCTTCCCTATTTGATGGGTGAGGCCATAAGACCGGACCTCTTAACTGACCTGTCAGGTACCCCAGCGTTTCTTATCCTGTGCTGACTCACTATAAGTGAAAGTGAAACTCTTAAGATGTTATTGTTTTATCTATTGTAGTTTTAGTCAATATAAACGGATAGTTATAGTTTACCTTTCTTTTACAAATTCTATTTAATGTACTTCGTATAAGAAATTGAAATTTAGTTCAACCTTCCGTTTTTATATTTTATAGTTAAATTGTTGACTCTTTTTTCTGTAATTGTCCGATGTCGTATTTTATCTATACATTAATTTAGGAGATCGTCCTTGTTAACCTTGGAAAAAAAAAACATGACAGGAAACTATTACTACACACGGAGTTTTATTAAGACCTTTCGGGACCTCTCTTCAATTCTCTCTTGTTTTAGTACCCTCGATAAACGTATAATTTGCTTTACTCCTTGTCACTGATCTCTTGGCGGAAAATACTGGAGATTCCTGATCAAGGTCTCAGATGCCCTCAGTAGAACTATCTCTACTCACTTCTTTATACTTCTTTTATATCAGAAAATTTTCTCCTTGATTTTCTCTTTTAAATTAACCGTTATAAATTTTTACATAGGGAAGAGTGTCTGGAGAGGAAAACAAACTAAACAAAAGGTTATGAGGGTATCTTTATCTTTTTCACTCAATATAAAAGATAATACGATGACAAAGGTAGTTATAGAATACATCATAAATGACGAAACTATAACGTTAAAATAGAGACTCGTATACTTCCTCTTTTATTTTATACCGTTGTGTAATAAAATTTCGGTCGTGAATTTCCCGATGTTTACGTCGTATAGAGAACACCGTATTCCCTTTCTTAACGGTATTTTACCAAGTGTAAATGAAACAAAGAAAAGACAGGATTCATTCAGGTTTTTTAAAACATTTACTTTAATTTTACTAATCGGGATCCTAAAAACAATTATTTGGTGGAAGTAACAAATTATAAACGAGAACCACGATTCAACTACTATCTAAACTGTTCAACTACGTAAAAGATTTGAATGACTTTCTATTAATCTAGGTGATCCGACATTTAGAAGGATACTGTCTCTAAGATGGATTAGAGTTGATTATAAATTTGGTTATATAGGAAGAGAGACAATGTCAAATAGTTGTATATCACTTGATTTTACAAATATCTCTTCCGTAAAACCCAGTCAGTATTGCTACCACTGTTGTCACACAAATGAGTCTTTATCATTTCGTGAAAATAAATATAAATCGATGAAAGGATTAATTCCAATATGTAAATTCTATAAGATACAGTAAACCATATAACAGATTTCTTTCCTTTATGGTTTCTTACAAGTTTGATGGTGTGTTAACGTGAGAAAAGTGTACGATCGTTCCATTACGAGTTTTAGGAAGTTCGTTCCGAAGTTGTCATGTACTAGGATTTTGAAGGTCTATGTCTTCGACCTAAATCTTTTCCGTCTCTTTGGTCTCTAGTTTAACGGTTGTAGGTGACCTAGTACCTTTTTCGTTCCCTTAACGTCTTTTCGAAGATGAAGACGAAGTGACTGATACGATTTCGGAAACTGACACACCTAGTGTTGTTTGATACCTGTTAAGAATTTCTCTTCCCCGATAGTTAGATGGAGTGGTCGGAGGACTCTTTAAACACACGTCCAGTTCTTTGTTGTCAGTCTTGGTTTGTACCTTGTTACTAGATAAAGTTTTAACTCCTTCCTCATGTAGATCCGACACATAACAGTGGGACGAATAAATTGAATATACGTCTCATGCAGTACGTTTTCGAACCCGACCTACTTCGTGTTCAACCTTAGCTCTAATAACCCTCTTTATAGTTATTGGAGTCTATACGTTTACTGTGGAAGGATTGTCGTCTTACACTTCTCTTTGGTTTCTTGGAGAACTACTTCCACTTTTCTTCTCACTTTTTCGACCGAATTTTGAGTCGTAATTTTTTTGATTCTAATACAGTAGGCCGGGTCAGTGAAGTACCGTTTATCTACCCCTTTGGCACCTGTGTCACCGACTAAAATAAAATGACCCGAGGTTTTTGGTGACTCCTGTCGCTGACGTCGGTACTTTAATTTTCTATAGACGAGACACCTTCTTTTCGATACTGTTTGGATCTGTCGTATAATTTTTCGTCTCTGTACTGAAAGACTGTTTCCAAGTATAACAGTCTCGATACTAAAAAGGTCATCAGTACATGTCAACACTCCAATCTGGTATTCTTCCACCTCGCGGCTCCTTGACTACGAAAGTTTGACACCATGACTTCTTCTGAGAACTCTTTGAGTACCTATCGTTCTTCTAGTTTGGTCAGTTAGGATTTCCTTTAGTCGGGACCTATAAGTAACCTCCCTGACTACGACTTCGACTTCAAGGTTATGAAACCGATAGACTACACTTCTCGTATAAGTAACGTTTTCTTGGACTACGACCCTTTCTGACTCTCGTCCTCCTCTTCCCCTGTTGTGTCCTACTCTATAAACCTGCTACAGTAACTGAGTTACCCGTATTCAAATTTGTTTGAGTTCCCCTATCACTTCCTGTCCCTCCGGACCACACGACATCAAGTACTCCCGTTTTCTCAGCCTGTGTTGACACTGACTTGTTGTTGTTGAGGGGGTAAAATAAGGACTTGGATAAATTTAATTTACTTTTCTTTTGGCATATGATCGATACATACGACTAGTTAGATTAGTGGTAAGTCATTTGTATTCGTTTCTTGATTCATAGTTATCTCTACTAAGTCCCTAGAGAAATATACCTTTTTCGTTATGGTTGCACTCGTTTGTGTCATTGTGTGAGATTTTCTTTAGTAAACCTCCTATTTTGTTTGAAGGTTTTTATAAGACTTACTTATTGAATGGAGTTTGGAATCGACCAACTATACCATTGGTCCTGTGACACTGACAAGATCGATCGAAGTAGAGGATTGGGTATCGATGTACATATAACAGTAGAGGTGGTGTTATCGTTGGATAATACGGATCTGTCTTTTAACTCATGACCCGTGAGATGACGGACCTTGTGTAGTACCTCGGTTCATTGTTCCGAACAATATGGTTCGGGATATATAAGAACCTCTTCCTTTACCGTTGGGTGATGTCGTAAGATCGGACCTCTTAGGGTACCTATCTCCTCGGACCACCCGATGTCAGGTACCCCAAGGTTTCTCAGTTTGTACTGACTTCACTGAATCGTGTCGATATATATGACATAAAGGGGATCCGTATGTATGAATCCTATTTCAAATTTAATATTTAACCCGTATCATTCTCTCCATTTTGTCATTGATTATTATGTTATCAATGTTGTCATACGTCACCAGGGAACTTGTTGTCAGACATGACACGCCCAGGTGAATGTGTATCTCGAAAAAGTCATTATGCGTGATACCGTGATTATAAGGTTCCAACCGACTGAGGAGTCTACGTCTTGGTGTCTATACCTCCCGACTGACATTTCAATATACGTCTAAAAGTTCACATTCCACAAACCACGGGGTTGGGGTCACAACAAGTTCCTGGTTTAGCTGAAATTATTTTCAATGCACTTAGAGAGAGAGAGAGAGAGAGAGAGAGAGAGAGAGAGAGAGACTGTCCGTGACACCGATATTGAAAATATCAAACTCCCAAACTCAATGTTGTCGTTTTGGTCACGTTTAAATAAAGAGAAAGAAGTGTTAAATTGTTCATCTTCTAAGCAAGAATGACATATAGTATCGTTGGAGTCGTATTCTCGAAAAAGAAAGGAGTAATTCAGTTCTTGGAAAAGTGAATTTCCTTCGTGGGATGTGGAATAAAACCGTATGAACTTAACGGTCGTAGTCATGAGAGGACGAAACCCTTGCAATGATTCGTTTTATTCCCAATAGACTTGAGTTCGTGACGTTACAGTACTGTCGGTTAGACTATTGGTTCTACTCATTCATTGACTACGGTTGTCCGTCCTATATACCCCTTTCCCTATTAAGTGTAGGGTCCATCCTACCACGTCCTGTCGTACTCTAAAGTAGTGTGATGGTTCTTACCGTGTGAACACTTAACGATAAAGACCTTAAAAGGTATATTATAAAAGTCTAGTGTCAACTGGTAACCATTGACTTTGATGTTTTTGTTTCGACGTCAAAAAGAACAACCCCCCCCTCCACAGTTGACTTTAGGTGTAAACGTTACTTTAAATATGGTTACCGAGAAGGTGGGACACACCGTGTAGGGATCGTTCCTTTTAAGACTGTCATTGATACGAGTTCCCGTGACGTGGTAACCGTCCCTTGAGTAACTGAATTTAGAACCTGTCTTAAGTGTTCCACCGATTATTGAAGTCTCAAGAAATTTTTTTTTTGTAGAACCAAAAGGTATAGAAACAACCTCTTTGTCTAAGACCTAAATGGAGGATGAATCTCTTTCAGCCAAGTTATTCCGTTCTTCAGGTTTCAGTATAAGAGGTAAAAGGATTTGGGATATCGACACTGGGTTAAGGCATAAGAATATTGAGGTAGGAGTGGTACGTATTGTGGGACCTTTACTATACCACGAAAACATTATCTTTACCTATGTATCTATTTCTCTACCTACTAATCGTTATAACCTAGATAAGTTCATCTATTTTTTTATAATATACAACCTTTATACTATTGACTGTAAATTTAAAAATTGTCTCCTTTTTATATTCTGTTTGTCTCTACTTCTAAACGTGACTTCGACTGTGAGGTTATGAAACCGGTGGACTACGTTTCTCGACTGAGTAACCTTTTCTGGGACTGTTACCCTTTCTGACTTCCGTTTTCCTCTTGCTCCACCGTGTTATACGCTACCAATCTATTGTAGTGGTTGAGTCACCTGTACTTAGACTCGTTTGAGACTCTCTATTTCCTGTCACTTCGGACCGAATGACGTCAAGTACCCCAGCGTCTCAGTCTGGGCTAAATCGTTGACTTGTATGTGTGTGAGTGTTTTGTTAGAGATACATTAGTCGAGTTTACTTTTGTCCTTCTCCTCAGACATTTTTTAAAGGAATTCCTCTATCTAAGGTACATTATTAGACATAATTCTAGAACTTTCTAAAATAGTTACACTAATTTGAATACCGCTACAAAACGACGGACATTATTCTTTGTGTTAATCTTTGAGAAGTCTCTTGTTTTTCGACTTATCCTTTGAGTATCCGATATATAACTTGTGATTTTATATTATACTAAAACTCACAATTCTTGACCCTTATAACAGAAAACACACCGTCAAAGTTAATATATCCTAATGTAGACGAAAAGTTACCCAGGGTAATATCATGAAACTGACTTTATTTTAAATAAACAAAAATTATAACAAATACGTATTATGAGTAGTGTAAATGTATTACAATGACAAAATACTCCAACTAAACATAAGTTAAAAATTTACTTGGTAATCACTTCTGTGTGTGTTTTGTGTCCGTTATTGTATTTTTAAAATTTTTACTTTATCTTATTCGATACGATTCAGTGAAGTCAGCACAGGCTGAGACACGCTGGGGTATCTGGCGTCGGGTGGTCCGAGGGAGCAGGGACCCTAAAAGGTCCGTTCTTGTGACCTCACCCAACGGTAAAGGAAGAGGTTACGTACTTTCCCTTTTCATTTTCACTTCAGCGAGTCAGTACAGACTGTTCAATCGTTTTTAGTTTATTGACAACTGTCTTAAACCCGAAGGGACCATCGAGTCAACCATTTCTTAGACGGACGTCACGTCCTCTGGGGTCGAGTTAAGGACCCAGTCCTTTTAGGGGACCTTTTCCCTATTCGATCCGTGAGGTCATGAGAACCCGAAAGACAACCGAGTCTACCATTTCTTAGGACGTTACGCCTTCTGGACCCAAGTCAGGGAGCCAACCCTTCTAGGGGACCTCTTCCCTTGTCGATGGGTAAGGTGATAAGACCGGACCTCTTAAGGTACCTGTCTCCTCGGACCGTCCAATATGTCAGGTGCCCCAGTGTTTCTCAGTCTGTGTTGACTCGTTGAAAGTGAAAGTGAACTGTCTTAAGTCTTTACCTTTCCCCTTCCTGTTAATTTCTTTTTACAATTCAAAGGATGAAAAATTAGAAGATATTTCACTCCGGTTATACACGAGTCTTTAATGTACTTACTTCCCTTAAAATAACTTCTTATAATAAAGTCCAGTATTTAGATTATGATCTCATTATATTTGTTATTTACCCCTCGTTTTTCCCCTTTTCACCCTCAATCATACTACCAGATTTAAGTTATCTGTGATAGTTTTCAACCATTGACCTCTTTGTCTTTATTGTATATTAATATCTCGGTCGTTATTGGTGTCTACTCGACTTTTGTTTTTAAGAAATTCAACCAATGTTGACGTCTAACGTCGATCTTCACTCCTGTCCCTTTCTTTCTTTGAATATTAAACTTTTGAAGGAAAATTTAATAGAAATCTATATCTCCATGTCTATCTCTATCTCTCTACCTCCTTATATCTGTATCTTCAAGACAAAAGAAAGACGTTCTTCTGTTACTAAAGAGAATTTCAATAGAAGTATGGGTGTAGTGGTGAAGAGATGTCAGGTTTAATTAATCTTATCGTTAAGGAGAACCGATAATGATATAATAGAATAAGAAATAGATTATTATAGGACTTTTAGAAAATACGTGAGAGAGGTAATTGTACGGGTAACATAAGAGTTGATAATGGGAGTAGGATATTAACCACTTTGAAACAAAGTATAGAAAGTTTATTAAAGGGGGTTAATAAGTTGAAAAGTTTTTTACGTACACAGTCTTTGACTATCCGTGTCCCCAACGTTGACAGTGCTTGTGTCAGTTCGACCTCACGGGTTGTAATCAGTGTGTTTATTTATATGTTAATTCTTATGTCTATTCACTAGGTTTCTTTTCGTTGTAGCAAAGTACTTATGCAAAGTAATGAGGTGAATTAGACGAAATTCACCCTATTCACCTTTAAATTTTCTTTCCTCTCCACGGATTGTCTTTTTATCGAGTCCGTTACCAGGACTCTCTACTCACGACAGATCATTTATTTGATGACGAAGTTATCAACCTCCAAGGGTCCACTGAGGTCATTTCTTAGACGGACGGTTCGTCCTCTACATCCAAGCTAGGGACCTAACCCTTCTAGGGGATGTCTTCCTTTACCGTTTGGTGAGATTATAAGAACACACTTTAGTGTACTTGTCCTTTCGGATCGTCCGATTGTCAGGTACCCCAGCGTTTCTCAACCTGTACTGAATTATTGATTTGTCGTCGTCACCGACCTCGTTTGTCGTACTCTGACCCCGTCCACCCAACCCCTCACCACAACTTTCGGACCGTCTACTCTACCATCCACCTCGGTCTGAGACGTACTAGACATGTGGTGTAATTTCTGACTGTAATACGAGTCTTTTTATTCTTTGGTAATTTCTTATTCCTCTATATTCATCCTAGTCTAAACGTAGGATTTTATTTCTAAGACCGATGTCACATCTCTTCAGTCATAAACCTCCCGACACCAAAGACACGTCTATGTCAGAGGTTCAGGTGACGAGAAAGGTGATCTTACTGGAAAATTCTCTCTAGAAAGATGACTTGTTTATTTATAGAATAACCTTATAAAAATAAAATCATGTTGATAGTCTTTTTAAACTTCTTAACTTATGGTGATAGTAACGAGTTTGATACTGTGTTAACGTGAGTAGAGTGTGTGATCATTTCATTACGAGTTTTAAGAGGTTCGGTCCGAAGTCATCATACACTTGGCACTTGAAGGACTACAAGTTCGACCAAAAGCTTTTCCGTCTCCTTGGTCTCTAGTTTAACGGTTGTGGACGACCTAGTACCTTTTTCGTTCCGTCAAGGTCTTTTTGTAGATAAAGACGAAATAACTGATACGGTTTCAGAAACTGACACACCTAGTGTTATTTGACACCTTTTAAGATTTTCTCTACCCTGATGGTCTGGTACACTGAACGGAGAACTCTTTGGATATACGTCCAGTCCTTCGTTATCAATCTTGACCTGTACCTTGTTGTCTGACCAAGGTTTTTCTTTTCCCTCATACAGTTCCGACATATAACAGTGGGACGAATAAATTAAATATACGTCTCGTGTAGTACTCTTTACGACCCGACCTTCTTCGTGTTCGACCTTAGTTCTAAAGACCCTCTTTATAGTTATTGGAGTCTATACGTCTACTGTGGTGAGAATACCGTCTTTCACTTCTCCTTGATTTTTCGGAGAACTACTTTCACTTTCTCCTCTCACTTTTTCAACCGGATTTCGAGTTGTAAATCTTTTACTTCTTGTATCGTAGGCCAGGGTAGTGAAGTACCGTTTATCGACCCCTTTGTCACCTTGGTCACAGTCTGAAATAAAACCCCCCGAGTTTTTAGTGACGTCTACCACTGACGTGGGTACTTTAATTTTCTGCGAATGAGAACCTTCTTTTCAATACTGGTTAGATCTATCGTATAAGTTTTCGTCTCTGTAATGAAACGGTTGTTTCCAGGTAGATCAGTTCCGATACCAAAAAGGTCACCAGTACATGTCTATACTCTCAACCTAACACTTCTTCCGACTCACGGCTTCTTAACTACGAAAACTTGACACCACAACCTCTTCTGAGAACTCTCAGGGAACCTGACGTTCCTCTCGGTTGGTCAGGTAGGATTTCCTCTAGTCTGGACCCACAAGAAACCTTCCTTACTACGATTTCGACTTTGAGGTCATGAAACCGGTGGAGTACGCTTTTCTACCGAGTAACCCTTTCTGAGACTATGACCCTCCCTAACCCCCGTCCTCCTCTGCCCTTGTTGTCTCCTACTCTACCGACCTACCGTAGTGACTGAGCTACCTGTACTCAGACTCACTTGAGGCCCTCAACCACTACCTGTCCCTCCGGACCGCACGACGCTAAGTAACCCAACGTTTCTCAGCCTGTGTTGACTCGCTGACTTGACTTGACTTGACTAGTAACCATTTATAACAGGTATTATAATGGAACCTGTGTCTTCTTTTAGTTATTTACGACCTACTTTTTTTCCTTATATAACGAAGATACATTGAAAATTTTAGTGATACGGTTTTCTACGTGGGGGTAAATAGAGAAACGGAGAAGTGTCTTATGTCGGAACACCACCACTTCCCTGAACGTAATGAGTTATTGTAGTACTCGGTACGGAACGTCCCGGAGGATTTACTACGACGAGAATTTCACGACGTGAGTCATACGGTCGTTTAAACCTTTTCATTGGTTAGGTTGGATTTCCTTTAGTCAGGACTTATAAGTAACCTTCCTGACTACAACTTCCACTTTGAGGTTATAAAACCGGTGACACTTCTCGACTGAGTAAACTTTTCTGGGACTACGACCCTTTCCAAGTTCCGTCCTCCTCTTCCCTTGCTGTCTCCTATTCTTCCAACCTGCCGTAGTGACTGAGTTACCTGAACTCAAGCTCACCTGAGACCCTCAACCACTACCTGTCCCTCCGGACCGTAAGAAGTCAGAGGTGTCCCATCGTTTCTCAGCCTGTACTGACTCGTTGACTTGACTTGACTTGACTGACTTCGTCACCGGTGTCCTGACCTTTTCCAGTCGAAAGTAATGTTAGCGTTTCTTCCTGTTGCAGTTTCTTACAAGTTTAATGGTATGTTAAAACAAGTAAAGTGCACAATCATTTCAATGAAAGTTTTAGGAAGTTCGATGGAAAGTCGTCATGCACTTCACTCTTGAAGATCTACATGTTCGACCTAAGACTTCTCCATCTTCTTGATCCCTAGTTTAACGGTTATAAGTCACCTAGTACCTCTTTCGTTTCCTCAAAGTCCTTTTGTAGATGAAGACGAAGTGACTGATGCGATTTCGGAGACTAAAACACCTAGTTTTGTTTTACCTTTTAAGTATCTACCCTTATGGTCTGGTTAAATGGACGGAGGACTCTTTAGATATACGTCCAGATCTTCGATGTAAATCTTGGTCTGTACCTTATTGTTTGACCAAGTTTTAACCCTTTCAACAAGTTGTTCTCATTCACTACACTTTACCTCCCGATTCACTTAGTGTTCGACATTAGTTCTGACGACCCGCTTTGTAGTTGTTGGAGTTTATACATCTACTATAGTGAGATTACCTTCTTTAACTTCTCTTTGATTTCTCGGAGAACTACTCCACTTTCTACTCTCACTTTTTCGACCAAGCTTTGAATTTAATTTTTTATTTCTAGTATCGTAGGTCAGGGTAGTGAAGAACCGTTTATGTTCCACTTTTACACCTTCGTCACTGTCTAAAAGAAAAGAACCGCAGTTTAAGTGACACTTATTACTGACGTTAGTACTTCAATTTCTACGGACGATGAACCTTCCTTTCGATACCGTTTTGATCCTTCGTATAATTTTTCGTCTCTGTAGTGAAACGGTTGTTTCCAGGTATATCAGTTTGATACCAAAAAGGTCATCAGTATATACTTACACTCTCAACCTGTATTTTTCCGACTCACGGTTTCTTAACTGCGAAAACTTAACACCACGACCTTTTCTGTGCACTCTCAGGGAACCTACCGTTCCTCCAGTTTGGTCAGGTAAGATTTCCTTTAGTTGGGACTTATGAGTAACCTTACTGACTACGACTTGGGTTTCGGGGTTATGGAACCGGTGGATTACTCCTTACGGTTAGGAAACCTTTTCTGAGACTACGATCCTCTTTACCTCCCGTGTACCTCTTCCCCATCGTCTCCTACCCTACAAATGTATCGTAGTCCCTGAGTCACCTGTACATAAACTCGTTTGAGACCCTCTATCACCTCCTCTCTCCTCACAGTACACGATGTCGGGTGGCCCAGTGTTTTTCAGTCTATACTGAATCGTTGATTTGTTTTCGTATATAGAGAAACTACATATAAACGGAAGGTACTTGATAGTCAATAAAGACAAACAAGGGGAGGAGAGGGTTTATCCCTTTTACACAGAACCTATAATAGTTGGTTGTTATCACTTCTCTAAAGACATTTTATTTGTCCTTCCTGAGTCCTTCTTTCCTTCCTCTTCTTTCCCTAAGTTAAGAGTTTATCAATTAGATTCTTCCCTAATACATTAACTTTTACCAAGGTATTTGAGAACATAATCTCACTTCTCCACCCTTTTTCTTTATTTTATGATCTCCGTACTCCTTCATTATTGATCACTCGTACCTTTCTTTATCTTTTGACTCAATTCTTCCTGTATTTTTATCTACATTCCGAATAGTCTGTTATTTCGTACAGTTGTTCATACGTGTACATGCATACCGGTGTCTATAAATGTGTTTAGACGTGTATATGACTTAGATGTTGTCAGACTTGTGTGAACAATGTGTGTACTTTGTCGGTTCTTGAAGGGACCTACACTTTCTTTCGACCATAAGTTTGCAAGTGTACACCTAGACACACACGTTTTCACAAAGTCCGTTGAAAGTTATGGGTGTCGTTTTGAGTCTTGTACTCGTTTACTGTCCTCTGTCGAAGTCACAATAAAGATAAATCTTATATGATTTTAGGGTTTCGTTTTAGTTTATACTAGGTTATCGGAAACAGAACAATCAGGGACTAAGTAGTACAATGTACACTGAGTACTTGTACCTTATAGTCCAAATCTATAGTTAATTAGTAAAGTCCCTTCTGGAGTTGTGTAATTAGATCACTCTTTCATAAATCCTTCGTGGAATACACTTATAATACACTATAAGTGGAATACCATTACAATAAGTGGAATACACTTATAAGTATAGGAACGTAGAGTCGACTACCAAAGAACTTGTGGGTGGAAAATCAATTGTTACACGGTCTTTGATAATAGGAATAAAAATGGAAGGGTGTGTATTAACATAGGGAAGAATGGGATTCGAACAAAAAAAAGTCCAACATTTCTATAATCTTGTGTTACAGATAAAGCTAATCGAAACTTTTGATTTGATTATTCTATATGAAGGTCGATTCTTTCATACAAAATCTTCGATCACAAGTACCTAATATTATTACTTTAGTTCCTCTGACTTAGTAAACTTTAGTAAAATGTACTTTCTTTAATAAAAAATGTTTCCTTTTAATAACATGTACAATCATACATCATTAGAAAGTCGAATACTTTGTCATTATGTAAATGGTTTGTGAAACTGAACCCCTCCCTATGAATTACTTTATAATTATCATATATTCTAACTCCGTATCTATGATCTATGACACAACTCCGTAAATTTTACACTAAATTTCATTATTTAAGAGATACTTGTTCTGACGATACTTGTTATTCGGGTCTAAGTCTTCCTTACTTCAGAAAGTCATAACTGACACTACCGTCCTGGACTGTTCTCTCCCTCTTCCACGAAGATCACGTCCAGAGGTTCCAGTCCCTGGTGTGCAGAGAGTCTCCTTGTTCTAGATGAACAGAGCCTCTGGTTCTTTGATGTTGTTGTTTTCGAAGGACTGACCCAATGGACGTATTGTGTGTGATACATGAAAAAAGAACCCCCACCCATGAACAACTTTCATCGATATAGTTAATCTTTAAAGACTACCACTTCTTTTTGTGGTTGGGACTAAATGGATTCTTCTTTCAAGAGTTTCTTGACTTACGGGTCCGACACTTTTCTCGTCCTTAGTCCCTTCGTTATCTTTAAAGATTTGTTAGAAGGGTACCTAAGTGATCTACTGTTTGTCTACTAGAAAACTTTGGTACATAAGGGTACGTCCTTATTTTATCAACCTTCACTATCGACCATTAGGAACCCATTCGACGGACGGGTGAAACCATTTGGATTCCCCTCCGTCCAATGATACCTTAGGTCTTCTCGGTAACAGGGTCTCCTTTCCTCCTCTGAATGGTTTTGTCTCTCCGACCTCCTCCTTTGTACGATGCGTATTCACTGACACCATAGGTCGGAGGTTTCCCGGGGGGAATTTGGAGTACGGAAACTTGTTAGATGACGTACAACTAGTCCCCTCTAGAGACTCTAGTCTTCTTATGTCGTTTTGATTTCTTCTGAAAACTGAAGGTTCGGTACCGGTATTGCAGTAACCTTGAAAAAGTGACCGGAGACCTTATTGGGTCGAGGTACGACTCCTGTTAACTCATCGGAACACGTCTCGGGTCGTACTTCTCCCTGACTCGGGAAGAGGGAAGCCGTCGCTCGTGACTGAACGGTCGGTGGTCTGACTTGGAGGTACCCTTGTCTGGGAAGTCCAGATCAGGTCCAAAGTCTGTTGGAAGTGGGGTCAAGTGCAGACTGACGATAGATTATTCTCCCGGACTTGGTCTCGGACGACTCGGTTTAACAAGGTTTAAGGACTAGGTGTATTTACCACTCGTTATCAGTTGTTAATAACAAGAAAATTCGGTGACCCTAAACCCCATTAAACAATCCGTCGTTATCTTACTCCGAAGGGACCACCGAGTCGTCATTTCTCAGTCTGTGCTGAATCTGATTTGTTGGTCTATTGATTATGTCACTGGGTATAGTTTCACTATCACTTTCAGTGAGTCAACACAGGCTGAGAAACGTTAGGGTACCTGATATCGGACGGTCCTAGGAGACAGTACCTTGAGAGGTCCGGTCTTATGACCTTACCCATCGGAAACGGAAGAGGTCCCCTAGAAGGGTTAGGTCCCTAGTTTACGTCCAGAGAGCGTAACGTCCATCTAAGAAATGGTTGACTCGGTGTTCCCTTCGGGTTGGATATAATTCCTTGTTGTGTTTAAACTCTCAAAATACTTGTTCAGTTTGATAATCCTTAGTCTCGTTTCTGAATGACTTAGTGTTTACGAGAAATTAATGGATCTTTAAAAAAAATTAATGGATAATTTATCATTCCATTATAAGACATTATTAGTTACCGTGCCCAAAAGTTTGATCTGACGGATCTAATCATAAAATTAATAAGATGACATTCTCAAAGCCGCTTAATGAATGGAGAAACCTCCATTAGGTGAACCTCCATTTACTCTCTATTGTGGTAAAAGAGAGTAAATGTCTTGTCTCTATATTTTTACTATGATTGAGCTCCCAATCAACACTTATAATACTGTCTTAAGTTACTTTGTGAATCTTGAAACTCATCGTTCGTATATTAATGAACACATTATACATAGACCCGAAGTCTTAGTGACGTCTACCACTGACGTCAGTACTTTAATTTTCTGCGAATGAGGAACCTTCTTTTCAATACTGGTTGGATCTATCGTATAAGTTTTCGTCTCTGCAATGAAACGGCTGATTCCAGGCAGATCAGTTCCGATACCAAAAAGGTCACCAGTACATACCTACACTCTCAACCTGACACTTCTTCCGACTCGTGACTACTTAACTACGAAAACTTGACACCACAACCTCTTCTGAGAACTCTCAGGGAACCTGACGTTTCTCTAGGTTGGTCAGGCAAGACTTCTTCTAGTTGGGACCCTAAAGAAACCTTCTTTACTACGATTTCGACTTTGATGTCATGAAACCGGTGGAGTACTCTTCTCAACTGAGTAACCTTTTTTGAGACTACGACCCTCCCTAACCTCCGTCCTCCTCTTCCCCTGTTGGCTCCTACTCTACCGACCTACCGTAGTGTCTGAGATCTCTGCACTCAGATTCACTTGAGACCCTCTACCACTACTTGTCCCTCCGGACCGCACGACGCTCAGTGCCCCAGCGTTTCTCAGCCTGTACTGACTCGTCGACTTGACTTGACTTGACTTGACTTGACTTATACATAAATAATATTTTATGTATGTGTGTGTATATATATACATAAATATATATGTGTGTGTATGAATATGTCCGTGACCATATATAGATATATAAAATTCGGACCCTTGTTGAAATAATTTATCCATGATAATATAAACGGTAAAATGTCTATTTCTTTGATTTCTTGTCGATCACATTTCGATGTGAAATTTAGGTCTGTCAAACAATGGTCTCGAACGGGAGAATTGATACTGTTATATTTTAGGAGGTTATTTAATCCTATACAAAGTATTTATGAACTACAATAACTGTTTTGTATACGTAGTATAAAAAAAGGATACCACGATATAAAATCTACTCATTTACTCTAATTGTCTTTTAGTTTTGAAACAATCCTTATAAAACGAAATGTCTTTTCATTTCACAAAGTAATTCCTTTCAATTATAAATATTTCACGAGAGATTCTTGGTCATTTCCCTGTTACGAGGTGTATTTGTATAAGAAATACATGTATGTAACACCCTGAACCTACACTACACGTGTGTTATAGAAGTCACATGAAATGTCAAAGTTGGAAAGGGAGTGGTAATCCAACAGTCGTCGTAAAGAGTAACAAAAGGTACATGTGAGAGTATTCAAAGAAATTGGTTGAGGACTAACAAGAGGATTAAACGAAAGGTGATTCTTTTCTTTATTAGTTCGCGTTTTCCAACTTATGGTATGAGTTTTTAGGTACAGAAGGGTCTTTAAGCCTTACATACGAATAAACCTTTATTCCAGAAACGTCAATTCCATATTGTACTCCAGTGTGACCTAACTCCTTCAGGGATTTAAGGTACTAACCATTGGAATGCTCTTCTCTCTTGTGTCTATGTGTTTCTCTGTGTGGCTCTTCTGCTGCGTTTCTGTCTCCGTTTCTGACCGCGTCGCGTCGATACTTGGTCTCGCGGTCTCTACGGTCCTCGGTGGCCTGTGTTATCTGTCTCCGTTCTCTCTTAAGAAAGGACCCTCGTGAGTGTCTTTCGTGTCGCGGTGGTCGTGGTACTAAAGTCTGAAAGTCTGAGGTCTGACTCTCCCATTTACATACGACAAAATTCAGTGGTTTAGTTCACCATTAAATACTTCCGACAGTATCCTTTACTTATATGGTTGTAATGTCTTCAACACAATTTTTTGGTGAGTAATTGTACGTCCACCCATGAGTGTAGAGATTTACACCCAGTTTTTTGGAAAGGATCTCTTTTATACGTACAAACCCCCCACCCCAAACTTTTATAAAGTCCTCGAGGTCTTGGAGACAATAAGACTCTAGGTTCAGTCTTCGTTCTCTGACCATAATAACAATCCTGTCTTTTCTCTGAACCTTTGGTTCCAAGGGACGGAACTGACCATTAGTATATTGATCAGGGACTCTATAGAATTTAAGATCCCCTTTTATTGACATACTAAGGTGGACTCTTAGAGTAATGAACTTGGTTTATGTCCACTATCAGATTCCAGTCTTCGTGTCGTCTTTCTTGTCTAACTGGGGTCAACGTCAGCGGCTCGTAGTACGTAGTGTACTCAGTTTCCAGGTGTCTTGGTGAGAAAAGTGACCACTTAGTACAAATAGTCGTCGTCACCCAATCTGATGTCTTCAGCCTCCACACGAGAATCATTGATCTGTCTTTTCTTGTGAACTGTTAGCTATATGAACCTTGTTCGACACAAGATATGGTATAAGAAACATTAAGTGACGAAAAAAAAAAAATGAAATAAGACATAAAAAAAATTAAAAATAAAAATGAAATAAAACGAAATGTTATAACATAACCAAAACGGTATGTAACTGTACTTAGTCGGTGTTAAATGTTTGTCCTCATCGTTTCATCTTTTTTCAGTAACGATATCTTAAACCTATACTGAACTACGGCTTCTTAATTACGAAAACTTGACACCACAACCTCTTCTGAGGACTCTCAGGGAACCTGACGTTCCTCTAGGTTGGTCAGATAAGACTTCCTCTAGTCGGGACCCTAAACAAACCTTCCTTACTACGATTTCGACTTTGAGGTCATGAAACTGGTGGAGTACGTTTCTCAACTGAGTAACCTTTTCTGAGACTACGACCCTCCCTAACTCCCGTCCTCCTCTTCCCCTACTGTCTCCTACTATACCGACCTACCGTAGTAACTGAGCTACCTGTACTCAGACTCACTTGAGGTCCTCAACCACTACCTGTCCCTCCGGACCGCACGATGTTAAGTACCCCAACGTTTCTCAACCTGTGCTGATTCACTGACTTGACTTGACTTGACTGAAGAAAGATATTGTTATTGATTACAAAGAACGAAGGACTTTAAGAAGTCAACCGAAAACTACTAAGTATCTTAGAGTCACATCATACTCCTGTTGTCTGACAACTCAAATAAGGGGTCGGAAACTCGTCTCTTTTAGATCCTACTACCGATAATACGTTTACTATATTGTGTTAGCTTCACGGTCTTTGAAACACATTCATACGCGATTTTTAATCAAGGAGGATGTCAATGGAATTTTAGAAAAAAAAAAAAAAAATCACATTGTCTCCTTCTAACGGATCCGTTTAAGGTTTGAGAGTGTTAATGTATAAGTTTTTGATAAGGATTCGAGAACAGGTAAAGGGAAGTTTAACACTAATCACCATGATTAAGATTGTTCTATATTTTTTATTTAATTAATTAATGAATTAAATTTTTTTTCTATATCATGTAGTAGATAATATTCCGTTAATTTACAAGGGAGTGAAATGGAAAGACGTCTTTTATTTCGGAGTAGGGAAATCTTAAGGAAGTCCCGAATAACAAAATAACAACAAGAATAAGAGATGATCTCCGTAAAATTTTAAAAGTGTAATTTTTAAAGTTTTTCTTTTTCCTTTGGAAGTGACTACCACCATATAGTTGGGTTCTCTGTGTTCTGACCTAATTTCCTCGAGGGTTACCGGTTTCGATCTTGTTAAACTTGTTTTATGTATTTTATCATAACCTAATATCGGGTTTTATATTTTATTTATGAAGACTCAAGTATATTTCTTTACTAACTTATTTATTTACCCCTTCTTTTCTGTTTATGAGGTACACCTTCTTAAAGTTTATTAAATACATCTATGGCACAGAAGTTCTCCCACCACATATTGAGGAGTGAGGTCCTCATATCTGTCGTTAACACTGAAGGAAAGTTGTTTGTGTCATACTTTTCTCCTTCTTTTCATTGAATCGTCACTTATTTGGACTGTTTGTCATAGATCTGTTTCAATTATGATTGATATCGTTTATAAGAACAGACCTCTTAAGGTACCTGTCTCCTCGGACCTCCCGGCGTCAGGTACCCCAGCGTTTCTCAGTCTGTACTGAATCGTTGGTTGTAAAAGTGGGATCTATACTATACTGCTCTCACTATAAAATGGAGACACCAAAAGGAGAGGGTTTTACGTATTGAGATCAGATTCGTACCCCTTTTCTAATCAGATTCGTACCCCTTTTCTAGTCGGATTGAGTTTAACTCCCTGTAGGATGTTTTATGGACTGGTCATGAAAGTTTTGACAGTTCCAGTAGTTTTCGTTTTCCTTAGACTCTTCGACAGTGTCAGATCACTTCGGATTTCTCTGTATTGTTGCTTTACAATACATATAGAATCTACCTTAGGACCGTGTCTTTATGTATAATTGTAATTCTATGTTCATTGTCTCTTTTGGTCTACACACCATATACCCTTGAAATACATAATGAAGACGTTAAAAAAAAATATTTAACTTTTGGTGAGATTTTAAAAAATAAATTTATATATATCTATTTAAGAATCAGAGGTACGGATCAGAGGCTTAATAATGATTGATCGAAGGAGTTCTTCTAGAGGGTCCAGTCGTGGATTTATTTGGAGTGTTTTAGGAGTACTTGATCTAAGATAGTAATATCGTAAAAATTGTCTATTCTATTGTTTTGACCTTTTCAAATTTATCGGATGGTTTCTGGACGGGTGTTTCACCGTCTCGACCTTGACCTTGAGTCAGTTGAAGATCTTAAATAGTGGAATTGGTAAGTCAAGTCAAGTCAAGTCAACGAGTCAGTACAGACTGAGAAACGTTGGGGTACTTAGAGTCGTGCGGTCCGGAGGGACAGGTAGTGGTTGAGGGTCTCAAGTGAGTCTAAGTGCAAGTAGCTCAGGCACTACGGTAGGTCGGTAGAGTAGGAACCAGCAGGGGAAGAGGAAGACGGGGGTTAGGGAGGGTCGTAGTCTCAGAAAAGGTTACTCAGTTGAGAAGCGTACTCCACCGGTTTCATGACCTCAAAGTCGAAATCGTAGTAAGGAAGGTTTCTTTAAGGTCCCAACTAGAGGAAGTCTTACCTGACTAACCTAGAGGAACGTCAGGTTCCCTGAGAGTTCTCAGAAGAGGTTGTGGTGTCAAGTTTTCGTAGTTAAGAAGCCGCGAGTCGGAAGAAGTGTCAGGTTGAGAGTATAGGCATGTACTGGTGTCCTTTTTGGTATCGGAACTGATCTACCTGGAATCAGCCGTTTCATTACAGAGACTAAAACTTATACGATAGATCCAACTAGTATTGAAAAGAAGGTTCCTCATTCGAGAAAATTAAAGTACCGACGTCAGTGGTAGACGTCACTAAAACCTCGGGGGTTTTTATTTCAGACTGTGACAAAGGGGTAGATAAAGGGTACTTCACTACCCTGTCTTACGGTACTAGAATCAAAAGACTTACAACTCGAACTTCGGTTGAAAAAGTGAGAGGAGAAAGTGAAAGTAGTTCTCCGAAAAATCAAGGAGAAGTGAAAGACGGTATTCCCACCACAGTAGACGTAAAGACTCCAATAACTATAAAGAGGGTCTTTAGAACTAAGGTCGAACACAAAGAAGGTCAGATCGCAAAGAGTACTACATGAGACGTATATTCAATTTATTCGTCCCACTGTTATATGTCGGAACTGTATGAGGAAAAGGATAAACCTTGGTCAGACAACAAGGTACAGGTCAAGATTGACAACGAAGGACTGGACGTATGTCTAAAGAGTTCTCCGTCCAGTCCACCAGACCATAAGGGTAGAGAGTCTTAAAAGGTTTCAAATAACACTAGGTGTGTCAGGTATGATTAGATATTACACTGTCATATGTCTCTTTTATATTTTGTTAGGTGTGTATTTGTAATAATAAAAATCTTTTCAATTATTAATATTTAAGTTGTACCTTACTAGACATTAAAGTATTTAAGGGTGTTGTTAATTAATCTTTTATTTTTACAATTACTCGTGTTGTGTTTTGTAGTTTTAGCACTTTATATCGTTTAGATTACCATCCACACATTCTGGAGATGTATATTTTGTTATTTTGTAATAACTCTTTTTAATTTCTTCTGGATCTATTTACATCCCTAATCGTACGAATAAGTACCCTTCTGGACTATAAAACTCTTAAAGTTGAGAGGAGTTTGAGGGTGTCTTAGTTATGTTAATGTTACCTCATCCATAAACACTCACATTGAAATATTTAATAAGATTTTAAATTTAAATGACGTTATTTGAATCTTTCCAGTTCTATGATAAGTTTTATCTTCCCCTTTCTAAACGAAATTATGTACTACACTTGTGAATGAAATTTTGTTATAAATTAATTTTCACACTGTAATTACAGTCCTATAGTATCAAGTCAACCATTTCTTAGGTGGACGTTGCGTCCTCTGGGGTCAAACTTAGGGACCCAGTCCTTTTAGGGACCTCTTACCTTTCCGATGACTGAGGTCATAAGACCGGACTTCTTAAGGTACCTGTCTCCTAGGACCGTCCGATGTCAGGTACCCCGAGGTTTCTCAGTCTGTGCTGACTCGTTGAAAGTGTCTGTGTGTATGTTCGTCTGTTGAATTTACTAAAATTTTCTGGGGTCATTCCTTAAGTATGTGTATACTTGTAAATTAAGTTTTATTACTATCGTTTCATCTTGTTACACCCTTTCCGTCTGAAAAGTTATTTGTTAGGATTTTGTTGACCTATTTTAAACCCCTTTTTTATATATATATATGGAAATAGAGTGTAGTATATATTTACACTTTTGAATCCCGATACATCTATGTTTGTATTTCCTTAATATTTAAAAGTCTTATATGGTTGTTATATTCTCTTATAGAAGAAAGGGAATGACATTCTTTTTCAAAAAATTTATCCTGTGTTTTTCATCATTTGTATTTCTTTTTATAAATTTTTGACTTGATGTATTTTTAATTCTTGAGAATAAGGAGTTTTCTATGGTAGTTCCCTCACTTTCCGTTTTATCACATGTCTTCTACGCTGTCCGTGTGTTTGTGTGGAGACTTGTGGTTTCTTGAGAATGTTTAGTTTTTCCTTTCCGGTCCATTAGGTTTCTCTTTTACTCGCACCTTTTCCACGGGGTGTTTCTGTATGATCAGTGTTCATTTATATACTTTTATAAAACAGAATCTTTTTAGTCCTTTTAATTTTAATTTTAGTGTTTCTCTATAATTTTTGTATGGTTACCGATTTTAATTCCAAATGTCGGTGTATAATCGTTGTCACATTTGGTTACCCTTGACGGTATGTAACGACTAGTCTGTTATTTTACCCTGTTGGTGAGACTTTTGTCAAACCTCAGTCCACGATTGAACATATTTACATGTGTGATATTACTCTTAAGGTGACGTTTCATACATGATTTTTTTACACACGTGTATCCGTCGTTTTCTTTAGATGTTTATATGTATGACAAATGTTTTTCGAGTGTGACCTTTTTCGGGTTTATAGGTAGTTGTATTTCACCTATGGTTTAACACCTCATGAGTTCGTTATCTTATATAGTTATTTCTACTTGGTTGATTTAGATAGTTGTTCGTCTCCACTCAGAGTGTTAGTCTTCTGACTCGTTCTTTTCAGTATTTTTTAATTTCTAAATAACATACCAAACTAAATATACTTCAAGGTATTGTCCATTTTGATATTATATTACAAATCTCTAAGCACGAAGTTACTTTTTTATTATTATGTTTCTTTTCTTTCAGATACATTACTTTCAGTCTCCCAAATGAAACCCCCGTCCCTACCACTAGGTCCCAAATCAGTGACTACCACCTGTACTAAAGGACCAACAAGTGAAACGTAAAATATTATTAGGTGAATTGACATATTAAAACAAAACAGTACAGTCTGAGAAACGATGTGGTACCTGACATCGGACGATCCGAGGAGGTAGGTACCTTAAGAGGTCCGTTTTTATGACCTCACCCAACGGTTAAGGAAGAGGTCCCCTAGAAGGACTGGGTCCCTAACTTGGGTCCAGAGGACGTAACGTCCGTATGAGACATGGTAGACTCAGTGACCACTTCGGGAAACAAAACACATCAGAACTTGTTTTATATAAAATTTATGTTTCTACGTTTAATAAAAATATAACCTACGTAAAATAAAGTACATAAATTTCCAAAATATTCTTATTCCTTGTCAAAGTTATAACAATAAAAATTAAGGACAGTGTTTGGTGTCTTGTACTCTAAGAATCCTAGGATAGGGGTCTATGTGGATTGAACGTTTTATAAATTGCTTCTACTTTCACGTTATCTGAAAATATGAATCTTTTTCTATGTAAATAGTTCCTACTGATCTTGAAATTAATGTTTAACGTGTGTCAAAGGTTATTTCAGAAGGACTTCTTCCGTTCCGACATTAGTGAGAGTCATGATCTCACAGGGGTAACGCGTTAAGCTGTCGTACCATTAATTGTACCAGTGTTGATAATTCACAGTTCTTGCTTTCGTTCCGACTCGTATAAAGACTGAGTCCACGATAGTCGTACCCCATCTTTTTACCTTTTATAACGGTCCTTGAGTTAGTCAAGGTGGTTTTAACTCGGTTGGGACTCGTCATCAAGTTGTCAAAATACCCTTGTTTATATTTCAGTTGATTAACGACGGATCTTTTAATTATGTCTCGTGTGATAAGGTAACAAGTGTATACCAAATACACGTGTACAAGATTTATGGACGGTTCTTTGATCACATTCCACAAAATCTTTCATCCTTTCACCACTTACCGTAGAAAGACCCGTATGTTTTCCTTAAACAGTTGGTAGTTTTGTTCAGTAATTGTGTTAGTCCTGGTAGGGAAATAAACATTCTAAAAAAATAATCTATTCTGAAGAGTAAAGATCTTTAATTCTTACTTAAATGACGTCGTGATTCACCTTTCATCACACAGTATGTATACCTTCGGTGTTAAATGAACTTGAAACTCACTACGCGTCATAGGTAGATCAAAGACGTCACCGATTTTGGGTGGACGGTTACGTCCTCTGTATTCTCTGTGCCCAAGCTAGGGACCCAGTCCTTCTAGGTGACCTCCTCTCGTACCGTTGGATGAGGTCATAAGAACGAACCTGTCTCCTCGGACCTCCCGATGTCAGGTATCCAAGTTTTTCTGAGTCTGTACTGACTTCGTTGAATCGTACGTCTGTTTGACTAATTGATTGTCCTCATAGTGGTAGGGAAGTAAAAAAATCAGGATTTATCTTGGAGATTAGAGGAGGTAGGTATGAGGTAGAGGATACTAAAGGATAACAAAAAATAAATGATAGTACCGACCCCTCCCCCGTAAAGTAAACCAATAATTGGGTGTATGGTATCTGGGTCATATACTGCTACAGTTAACGGTACATACAGTTAAGGTTAATATATAGGTCCCTCACTGGCACCCCACTCGAACCAGGGTTGTATTCGACCTGGAACCAGTCGTAAAGTAAAAAGTGGACCGGAGTGTACAGAGATTGTCCCCGGTACCACTGTCTCATAGTTCCAGTTGGCTCTGGGGTATTATAGGTTCTCAAGAGGTCACGGACGCTTACGGGGAAATAGACACACAGTGGTACACTCATTTACTGGTTCCCATTATAACCTCCTGATCTTCTCATTTGTATCATTCATAAACTTAACACAAAGTGGTATGAAGGGGGATCTCCGGACTACTGAAGAAGTCACCTAAGGACCAGACTTTTATCTCTTAAACACAATCCACTGACAGAGTCGGAGGACGAACAGGTAAGAGTAAAAGAAATATATACAAAATGGTCATAGGAATGACCTACGGGTGTACAAGAAGGGAAACACTACGACATAAGTTCGTTGGAAAAGGGTTGAGAAGCACAGTTCGAGAGATCCGACAGTGACGTCACTGATGTTATTAACTATGAGATTGAAGACTACCAATTCGTGGCGGTAGATGGAAAGTAACAAAGTCTTAGGAGAGTAGTGGTACCAGGACTCCCTCGAATCAACAATTACAGAATTGGATGTGCTTCAGGACCGAGGTCCCCTCAATGGTCACTTGTAAAAATCTCTTCGATTACGTGAGTGGTCCTGTGAGGAGTACCGAAATCACTTACCGTACAGAAGACTCGAATCGATACCTTGTATTAGTAGACCTTCCAAAAAACCGGTGTGTATCATATAGGTAAGGTGATAAGAATGAGAAGACTTGGAAATCAGAGAAAGAGGTGTAAACGTACCGTCAAAACCGTAAAGTTGAAGTAAATCGTGTCTGGTAGTGAAAAAGATATGAAGATCCTTGTTACGACTATCGTTCAAGAGTAGTAGGGTGAGTTTAGGTATTTAAGAAGAAATAGGTTAAAATACAATTCCTAAGACAACACACAATTATAAATAGTCTTGAATCGTTAGACAGATAAATTCTAGACCCTTAAAGTGGAATACAGTTAAGATGGAGTCACAAAATTTTCACAATGTTTAGGTCAAATGGGTTACTAGCTAAAAGACTTACAGTTAAGAAATGAACACTCTATCGAAAAAAGAAAGGAGGAAAGGACTTAGACTGAAACGATAAAGTTTAAGTTTACTCACTTGAACGCAACTTTTGTTCATCGACGGGGAGAAAAAAGTGAGCATACAAGACATGACCGGAGTCTTCGAGACTTTGGAATTTCGTCTAAAGTCTGGTCAAACACCGTCGACAAAGTAAGGTTTGATGTCCTTTTCCTCATTTCCGTCTCGTTCTGTGTTCCTGTACTCTATTCTCTACTGTCATTTGGACGGAATTCACTTTCGAGTACGTAAACGTATATTTTGTAGACGTGTTCCCGCCACACCGTCGTCTCCTACCCGGGTCTGAGGTATTCTTCTTTTCGTTTGGAAGTTGTCTAACAATCTTTTCAAAGACGTGGAGGTACACTCATGTCATTTTTTTTTTTTTTTGAAGGGGGGTTTAGAAAGATGATATAATTTTAAAGTTATTGAGCGTCACTAAAAAGTTTCAAGGAAAAGATCTAAGGAGAAAAAAAAAAAAAAAATTGGTCCATTCAAACGTACCGACCACGAAGATTTTGTAGAGTTTGGAACTAACGTATTACATTATACATACTAAATGAGACGTTGTGTCCGGTATATAGATAAATACAGAGTGAAGAAAAGGAACACTACTTTCACTAATGTAAAGACGACTCTGAATGAAAAAAAATTTTGAAACATAAAATATAACCTTATACCGACTAATTGTTACGAACTATCAAAGTCCATATGTCGTTTCACTAAATCAATGTGTATATGTACATAAATTGGAAAAAAGTTTAAACAAACGGTAAATCCAACAATATATTATAACTCGTCTCAAGGGACACGATATGGAATCCAGGAACGACCAATAGGTAAAATTTATGTCGTCACACATGTAGATTAACCTTATATACATAGTACGAAGAAAATACTTTACATTGTCCGGAAAAAACGAACAAACAAAACAAAATGAAAAAAAACCTTTAACAGATGTCATACGGGTCAGAATTTCTCTGGAATAGAAAGTATTTTAGTGTGTCTGTTGATTTGTTGTATTGTTGAGTTACAGTTATTATATTGACGTGGCACCTACAAACTTCAAAAGAACCTACCGATTTACTGTTTCTTTTTATTTGAATGATGAGACTAAAAGAAAAAGTTCTCTCATTAGTATAAGGTATGATGTTTTCATCATAGAAGGATGTCATTTCAGTATTAGTCAGTAGTAAAAGAAGTTGTAAATGCTATCAGGAATTTTAAGTATTTCAAATTAGTTCATTAAATTCCTAACGAACTAAATGAAAATCAATTAATGTTCGTTCCTCAACCTGTACTGACTCGCTGACTTGACTTGACTTAACTCGACTTAATGTTCGTTCGGGAAATTATTAAATTTAGAAGGGACTAAAAAAAAATTTCAGACCACGAATTTATCATTGTGACTTTAAAGATATAAAGATCGAAACAACCTCACAACACGTAAAAGTTTGTACTTTTTTAATTTTTCGTATTTCATACTTTTTATAAACGTCATTTGTACTATTTGATATTAGTATATAAGAACTTCTTACATCTTAAGTACGTTAAGTGTCCTCTTATTACTGTTTACTAGTCATTTGTACAACCCCTTACAAGGAGAATATAGGTTTACATAGTATTTCATCTTATTGTGGTAAAACCGGATTGTTAAACTGTTGCTAATATTTTAAAATTATAAATAACAAGTTATCCTACGTTATTCGACGGATCTTCTTTAAATTTAATCTTGTTCGAGAAATCTCCTGAAACCGATATAAATAGTTCTTGGAATCTTAAAAAGTATGGTAAACTACCCGTTAAGTTTGAGACATTAAATCGGTTTCCTTATTAACCTGGTATTCGTGTTCTCATTAGTGTCTTCTATAGACTGTCAAAATTTGACGATTTTAAATTTTAAACATCGTTCGATTTACGGGTTTTAAACTCATGAATTCGTTTTTAAGAAAGAAGAAATTTCAGTGAGTCAGCACAGACTGAGAAACACTGGGGCACCTGACGTCGGGTGGTCCGAGGAGTCAGGTACCCTAAGAGGTCCGTTCTTATGACCTCACCCAACGGTAAAGGAAGAGGTCCCCTAGAAGGACTGGGTCCCTAGCTTGGGTCAGAGGGCGTAACCTCCGTCTGCGAAATTGGAGACTCGGGAACTCATTTAAATTTATATGTCATAGGTGACATAACCTGTGTTACGGTACGTTGGGTTTTTAGTCAAAAGGTTCTGATTTACTATACTCACTTACGAGTATCAAGTTAAAATTCACTTTTTTCGTTTCTTGTTTTGTTTGTTGTTGTTGTTTTTATGTTTCGATGTATGTATCAAACTGATCAAAGCACAGTCTTCAGAGAAAGGACTCATTATGTCCATCTTTCTTTAATGGGAGTTTTCTAATATAAAATGTAATCGTGTTGGACCTAGTCTTATAAGTTTACGTTTTCGGAGGCCTCCTTGTCTCCACACGGGTACAGTAGTGTCGGTAGTCCCCTCCTCCTCGGGGATATTGAAGATAGTGGTAGTGAACAGTGAATCAACTTATAAGACCAACTTTACCTCTTAAGTCTTCTCCTCTATCTATCCCCTTGTCTGACTGACTGTCGAAAGTGGTTAGAAAGCTATATACTGGTTTTGGAGTAGAAATATATCTTCGGACGTTTAACGTTAAACTACGGAAGAAATACTTATTTGGTGTATTTTTTATTTTCGGGATACCAAAGGTCAATGTCCAAAGAAATTTTGATCTTCTGTTGAATCTCAGTCAACATTCAACATAATATATGTTGTTGAAAAATTCACAAAGGGTAGGGAAAGAAAAGATTTTTAAATGTAAACGGAGTAGGTTATGATTAAACTATCGTCAAAGAAAAATTACTGAGGGTAACAGTACATTGTACATAAAAATCGAAAATTTTTATATCATTAATTGTAAAATTAATGAATACAAGGTAAATAAATTTCTTTAAATTAAAATTACACTCAATAACATATGGTTTTTTAGAGTTGACACACCAAACTCGAATTACCAGTCCAGTCACCTATCCCTTCACTTTATCTCCTTTCATATTAATGTCAAGTAAATTATGTCACAATTTGTCAACCCTCTTTCTTGTCGTTCTGTTGTATTCCCTATATTAAGTCCCTTTGACGATGAAAAATCTTGTATGACAAAACCCAAGACGTATATTAAAGGTTATACCAGTATTAAAAAGAGTTATAGTATACGTCTCCCTTAATTTTTTGTAGTTCAAGGTCCTGAAGGGACCACCAGATCATCAATTCTCAAGTGTGAAGGTTACCTCCCCCTACGTCCAAGTTAAGGACCGGTTCTTTGATTCTAGGGGGTGCACCGTTATTCTGGAGTGTCTTGTCGCACCGTTTTTGTTTTGTTTTGTTTAGTTTTGTGGTATAAGGGAGACAAACATCGGGGGAAAGACAAGGGATGTCCGATGTCCTGGAAATTTGATCGACATATGGTACATTACTTTTCGGTTCGTCTCCTCTTGTCTTCGTCCGCCTCCCCTGTCTTATCTTGATAGTCTTTCTTCAGACCGACTTGAAACAGATGACGAAACTTCCGGGGGTTTTCTTGTGTATAGACAAGAACCATAGTTCTAACTTCTCGGGTTAATTTCGACTGATTAGTATATGTCTTATCGAAGAGTTTGGTCCACGAATTTTCTCTATTTTCAGACTGTATCTGTCCATATTAATAAAAAAAATGTTACTTCTATTTACATAGAACATAGTACATGTTACGTAGTACGTTTACTTAATATGTAGATTTGAATATGAATTTTAACGTAAAATTACAAATAAACACCGAAAAAAGTATTGATAAGAACCCTATTTTAAAAGGTAGACAGAGAGTACAAACACATGCAGAATACTCGTCTGTATGTCTTTGACAGACCCGATAGAAAACTTCATACAAAACCTATCGTTTCTCGATACCCTCTATCTATATACCAGAGACTTCGTTTACCGTCTTAATTTATAGGTCATATTATTTCTATCATAGAGGGAAATCTCGTTCTTAACCCGTCCAAACGAACTTAGGTATAATATTTTCTAATTCCAAATGATTCAAACTCCAAGGAGTCGACACCACGTTTACACGGTTGACTTTTCGTAGGTGGTCCCGGGTGGAGTTTTAACGAGGACACCTTGAACCACCCCGTCTCCCACCCACGTCATTCCCCAGTAATGTCTAATTCTGAGTACGACATACGGTGCGGATCTCATTATTTTAGGAAACAGAGACTGAGTTCTGAAAGTACAAAGGATGGTTATAGGTACTTTCACATCGTCCGTCTATCGTTTGACTCTTTTGCACCAAGAGACCCCTTTCCTTACCGTTTGGTGAGGTCATAAGAACGGTATTCTTGGGGTACTTGTCATGTTTTTCCGTTTTCTATACTTTAACTTTCTATTCAAGGGGTCCAGTCCACCATAGATTGTATGATGACCCCTTCTCGCCTCCCGTTAATGATTATCGAGGTGTGTCTTTCTTCGACGACCCGGTTTCACCTTTGCTGTGAGTCAACACCTACACAGACCACCATTTTCAGACTACTACAATTCTTTTTATAACGCGTCCTTGGACATTACAATCCGGGTATTTACTTCCAGTTGACCTGTACCAGTTCGTGCTCTACCGATCTCACTTGTAGTTGTAGAATCTTTAGTCACTTGATTTTACCTACCCATTTAAATTAAGTCTACTGGCAATATAGATGATGACACCTGTTCTTACCTCATCGGGAGGATCAGTTGTTTTCTCAGACTTTACGTCATGAACCCACGTTAGAGTTTTTACTGTCATACTAGAGTCAAACAAAGGTTCCGTTTGACAAGTTGTATTGTCATTAAGTTCAGATACGGGTCTTTTGATTACAGTTTCTTCGACTTCAACTTGTCTAGATATTTCTGAATGTTCTGGAAGATCTTGATTGTAACCTTCTTTTTTTTTTTTTTTCTACAGGAAAAGTAGTATCCCCTAACCTTACATTTTCATCCTTCAGTTCTCTATGGACCTCATTGTCCGTTGAAACCGTAACCTCATGTTTTACTTCGCCCCGTTTCCGATTGTCTTAAAACGGTTCTGTTACGTGACCAGAATCGTTTATGGGAAAAAGTTATTGTGTCCTCTACTGAGATGTGTACCTGTAGTAGTTTACCAGTTATGACTTTAGTCTAACTAATATTAGAAACATCGACTTTTACCTCTTCGATATATGTCAGTCCCTTTTTTTTCTTTCTTGACCTCGACTCACACTGAGTCTAGTACTTGAGGAATAACGTTTTACGTCCGAATTTAACTTCTTTCATCCATTTTGGTGATCCGGTAAGTCCGGACTGAATTCAGTTTAGTGAACACTAAGATGTCACCTGTACTGTTTATTGAAGTTTCATAGTCCAGACCATCTATTCACGGACTTCTTTATACCTACCTCTAAATATTGTAACATGTCCTTCGTCAATGGTTTTGATAGGGTTTCCTTTTCTTTACGTTCTTCCGGTTCACCGACAGACTCCTCCGAAATGTTTATCGACTCCTTTCTTCTTCGTTTTTCGTTCCCTTTCCCCACTCTATATGGGTTGACTTACGTCTCAAGGTCTCTTATCGTTCTTCTCTTCTTCCCGAAGAATTCACTTGTTACGTTTCTTTATCTCCCTTTTTTATGTGTCCTTTCTGATCTCTAGAGTTCTTTTAACGTCTATACTTCCCTTGTAAAGTACGGCCTACCCGTACTATTTCCTGTCTTTGCCATACCTGGATTGTCTTCGTCTTCTCTAATTCTTCTACACCGTTCTGATGGGTCTCCTTGATGTGTTTTTTACAGAATTACTGATCCTATTGGTACTATTACACTAGTGAGTGGATCTCGGTCTGTAGGACTACACACTAATTCTTCTACACCGTTCTGATGGGTCTCCTTGATGTGTTTTTTCCAGAATTACTGATTCTATTGGTACTATCACATTAGTGAGTGGATCTCGGTCTGTAGGACAACACACTTCAGTTCAGTTACGAATCCTTCGTAATGCGTTTGTTTCGATCACCACTACTACCTTAAGGTCGACTCGATGAGTTTTAGGATTTTCTACTACGACAATTTCACGACGTACGTTATATAGTCGTTTAAACCTTTTGAGTCACCGGTGTCCTGACCTTTTCCAGTCAAAAGTAAGATCAAGGTTTCTTCCCGTTACGGTTTCTTACAAGTTTGACAGTCTGTTGACGTGTTTAAAGGGTACGATCATTATAATACGAATTTTAGGAAGTTAGATCCGAAGTCGTCATACACATGGTTTTTTAAGGTCTACAAGTTCGACCTAAATCTTTTCATCCTCCTTGGTCTCTAGTTTAACGATTCTCAGTAACCGAATATCTCTTTCGTTCTTAAGGTTTTTATGTAGATGAAGATTAAGTAACCGATACTCCTAGTGTTGTTTGACGTCTTTTAGGAATTTCTCTACCCTTATGGTCTAGTGGAATGGACAAAGGACTCTTCGGATATACGCCCAGTTCTTCTCAATCTTGGAATGTACCTTGTTACTTGACCAAGTTTTAACCCTTTCCTCATGTACTTCCGACATATAACAGTGGGACAAATAAATTGAATGGACGTCTCATGTAGTACGTTTTTAGGTCCGACCCACTAAGTATTCGACCTTAGTTCGAACGGTCCTCTTTATAGTTGTTGGAGTCTATACGTCTACTATGGTGAGATTACTGTCTTTCGTTTTTCCTTGATTTATCGGAGAACTACTCCCATTTTCGCCTCTCACTTTTTCGACCGTATACGTGTTGTGAGTTTTTTGATTCTAGTACCGTAGGTCAGGGTAATGAAGAATCGTTTATCTTCCCCTTTTACACCTTCGTCATTGTCTAAAAGAACCCGAGGTTTTAGTGGTCTACCACTGAAGTCGGTACTTTAATCTTATGTGAACGAAGAACCTTCTTTTCGATTCTGTTCTGTCACATAATTTTTCGTTCCTGTAGTGAAACGGTGTTTCCAGGTATATCAGTTTCAATACCCAAAAGGTCATCAGTACATGTATACACTCTCAACCTGGTATTTCTTCCGACTCTCGACTTCTTAAATACGAAAGTATAACACCACGATCTCTTCTGAGTTCTCAGGGAACTTGACGTTCCTCTAGTTTAGTCAACTAGGATTCTCTCCAGTTGGGACTTATAAGTATCCTTCCTGACTACGATTTCGACTTCGAGTTTATGAAACCGCTGGACTAGGTTTCTCGGCTAAGTAACCTTTTCTGGGACTACGACCCTTTCTAACTTCCGTCTTCCTCTTCTTCCACCGTCTCCTGCTCCAACCCATCGTAGTGACTCAGTTACCTATACTTGAACTCGTTTGAGAACCTCTATCACCTACTGTCCCTTCGAAACGCACGACGCCAGGTACCCCAGCGTCTCTCAGTCTGTACTGAATCCCTGACTTGTTGTTTGGTCGTATGCATTTTGACATCGTCCGACTATGCGATCGAAGGTTTGTCCTATTTCAAAGTCTAAGAAGGTTCAAGAGTTATTTCAGGACTTAAATTATAATTATAAAACCGTTATACTGGAATAGAAGGAAATTTTTCACAAGATGTAACCAATATGAAGAATTATAACGGTCCACCCGTTATATTTATATAACGAAATGTCCAAAAGATTAGAATCACATCAATCTAAGGGACCTTACGTCCGAAGTTTCTAATACTAAAGCAAAAGACTTTGTACGGATCAACCTGTCGGTTTTTATTCTTGGGACTATCTTAAAAAGAGACTATAGTGAAAAGTCATTCTCTGAACCTCCAAGGTATATTGATACAAATGAAACTATCAAAACACTTGAAATTTCAGAGGTCTTAAGTCTCCTTTCTTCACCGTTTTTTTTTTTTTTCCCATAAAACCAGTAGGAATAGATACAGTAGACGTTTCCCTGACAGTGAACTGAGGATGATGACTTTTGAGATTAAAGACTATGGACAAGTTTAAGGACCGTTCGACACATACCAAACGAAATTTTTCATGTAACGGGGTAAGTTTCGACACATACGAACGAAATTTTTCGTGGAGTTTCCAAATTTTCTAGTAAAATACTATAAAATTGAAAATAAAGAGTATAAGGAACTTCCTCAGAAGACTTTGACCACTATGTATGTAGTCCTAACCCCTACTTTGAGCACCCGAGGGATAGTCCCCGAAAGTGTTTAGAGACTTGACTGAGTAGCACTCGGTGTTTGTAGAGTGGATAAAAGGACGAAATCATAGGATTACGTGGAAGGACTAAAGTGTCGACGGAAGGTTGTGGGCTCCGATGTCAACCGGTGGTCTCGTTAAAGGTTATATTTGACATGGTACTTTGTAAGATATTTGTTTTACCAACAAAACTCAAGTACAAGATATTGAGAATTCACCGAGAATTAGTTATTTGAATACGTCATACAATCTAGGTAAGTATGAAACCGTATGTAAACCACGTGTATATTCTTTCCCTATGACTAGTTCCAATTTGTAATTTACTCCTACAGTGACTCATAAATGTCGACTCCACTCGTAAACAAATATAGACGAAAGTTTTGTAAAAGTCCACTTTAGTAACATGTAGACGAAAGACTAATTTTACACACTCGGATTAGTGTGGAGGTAGATCTACACCCCAGTTTGGGGTTCAATATAAAATTGATCTTACAACGATAAAAGGTGTCCATTGGAGACGGGTAGAGGGATGTCTCTATCTCCCAAAGATAATTCTGTACGAAAATAGCTCGAAGAGTTGAAATTTAGAACGTCCGGAAAGTTTTGTACTCAAAACGTGAATTAGTTGTCGAGTCTGTTCGACGTAAGGTGTATGGACAGTTTCTCGTATTGGTGTGTTAGTGACGACTAGTTATCGATAGTTTTTGATTCAACTTGTTTTGATAAATGTCTACGAACAGACTTCTTGTCCACCAGGTAAATAAACGGATGAAATTTTGTAGAGGGACCTAACTCAGACTAACAGTGTCTTGAGACTTTGAAAACCGAACAAGTTTTGGAATAACACTGTCTTTACATTAAACCACAATCTGATAATAGATAAAACTCTAAATTTTTATATTACTTGACATAAAGTCTTTATTACTGTCAAATAATATTCACAACTGATACACGGTCAGTGATGAAATTCTCAGTGTATATACTCTAAAGTAAATTAAGAGTGTTGTGTAAACTCAATTACTAATAAAAGGGACAAAATTGTTACTTCTTCATCTCGGTGTCTCTCTCACTCATTAAACGAGTTCCAGTGAACTCGGTTTAAAAGTCTCTGGTAAGGGAATTAGTACTGTCTTTGAAGACATTAACAAAAGTCCTCTATTAAATTTTATAACAAATAATGAAAATATACCACGGGAGAGATACTCCTGAGTACCTTCCTTATCGAAGAAGTAGAGTCATTTTTCTTTACAATAAGAGGAAATCCAGGTCTGTAGGAAGATTTTAAAGATCTGTGACATTTAAAATATCTACTACTAAATAAGTAAAACCATAATGATGAATTTTGACACTTGGGTATCATTAAATATAAACCCTTTAACTGTTAAAATATTTATGTACACAACTCATCTCCGTAAAAGGAAAACGTATACAATTTATATAAAAATATTTGTGATGATACAGTAATACATAAATATTTATATGTCAATATTTATATATACATATACACACACATATATATGTATACATATGTGTATGTGTGTGTGTGTGTGTATATATATATCTCTCTCTCTCTATCCCTCAATATATTTGGATCTACCCAAGAGTTTCTGTAAAAAGATCAACCACTAACGGTCACTTAGATTTTTAAACGACTAGAGATACACGAGAAAGATAACAAGACAGGATAAAATAAAAGACTGTCTCTTCACCTTCTGTTTTTTTCTTTCTTTTAACTCTGATTAGTACGGAGGTTTCTCGACTCATTTGTGGTCTCTGGTGTTGACCTCAATGATGAACCAATTAACACTTTTTGATCCTAGTAATCGATCGATAGCACGTATACACACACAGACGCGTCCACACACACACACTTGTAAACATATTTTGTTTCTTTTTTCCTTGTTTCCTTTATTCATTAGAAAATTTAATTTTTTTTTACCAATAGAGAAGAATCGAGTAAAGCACCAATTCTAGTTGACTCTTAACTCTAAAGTCTCTTAAGGGACCGTCAGGTCACCAATCCTGAGTCACAAAAGTGACGGTACCCCGATCCAAGTTAGGGACTAGACCCTTGATTTTAGGGTGTTCGACACGTCACTTCGATTTCTTATTTGTAATTTTGTTTTTAAAAATTTCTAGTTAACTCTAAAGTGAATTCTTTGACTTAGCAAATTATAGTACAGACGGGTCAGGGAGACGATTCTCCTAAAGACAATACGGATACACTGGTGTCGAGTTTTAGTGACGTCTACCACTGACGTCGGTACTTTAATTTTCTACGAATGAGGAACCTTCTTTTCAATACTGGTTGGATCTATCGTATAAGTTTTCGTCTCTGTAATGAAACGGCTGATTCCAGGTAGATCAGTTCCGATACCAAAAAGGACACCAGTACATACCTACACTCTCAACCTGACACTTCTTCCGACTCGTGGTTTCTTAACTACGAAAACTTGACACCACAACCTCTTCTGAGAACTCTCAGGGAACCTGACGTTCCTCTAGGTTGGTCAGGTAAGACTTCCTTTAGTCGGGGCCCTAAAGAAACCTTCCTTACTACGAATTCGACTTTGAGGTCATGGAACCGGTGAAGTACACTTCTCGACTGAGTAACCTCTTCTGAGACTACGACCCTCCCTAACCCCCGTCCTCTTACCCTGCTGGCTCCTACTCTACCGACCTACCGTAGTGCCTGAGCTACCTGCACTCAGACTCACTTGAGACCCTCTACCGCTACCTGTCCCTCCGGACCGTACGACGCTAAGTACCCCAGTGTTTCTCAGCCTGTGTTGACTCGCTGACTTGACTTGACTTGACTTGACTGGTGTCGAGTGAGAAACGTTTAAGCGTGAAAGACAGTAACCTTGACCTAGTCCTCACTCGTGGACTACGGTACAATCGGTCAGACAAACATGTACTGAGTACCGGTCCCCAGCCCCCTTTGCAAAGGGAGTAGGTCACCTTGTCCCTTATAACTCTCTGAAACAACCAATCGTCACCTAGATTTTCACTTTGTTTGAATAGTACACTGACACAGGTCTACATCGTTCAACATTCATCTATTTCTCACTCCTCACCGTAACCGTCCGCCAGTACCCTAAAGTGAAAAATGGTTCACTAGTACTTCAGGTTTACCTCAATATGACAAATCAAGACTGGTTTATACCTATAGGAAACAGTCGAAAACATATCTAAAGGAGGAGGGGCGTAGACTTTACCTGGTGTGTGTCGTCGACTCCTTTTCGTCTTTATACGTCGTGTCTTTTCTCTCCATCAGTCAGGTCTCTGTCTCTCCTTTGAGTCTTTTGTCTCTTTCCGGTTAGTCTGATAAGGTCACAGAGTTCAAAACGACTCACTAAGAGGGATTCAAAAGACTTTATTGACCATATTGTTTCTTTATTTTTTTTTATATCATAGAAAGACCTTTCAAGACTAAATGGTCTAAACCCTTGTACATAATTTGATAATTGGATATAAACGTTGAATAATCAAATATTCTATTAATAAAAAGGTTTTTATATCCCTATTATCTTAATTGACTATCAATGACCTCCGAATTGGTTCTCGTTTCAAGTAGAGACTCGTCGTACTCTAAGGTTCTATTCTAAGGTGTCGTCCAGTGGTATGTCCATCTTTTCACGTATTCACATCACACACAGATAGGTCTTCCGGATTTCTCATTTATTCTTCCGTCTTAAGTTCTAAATTTGTCGTACTTTCTTAACCTTGCTCTGGGTCACGGTAGTCGAATAAAGAGGTTGGTGACAGACGAAGAAAGAGATCTATAAGGAGAATGTCCTATAAGGGGATGTGTTCGAAGAGGAGGAAGTGTTAGGTATACTACTTTGTTTGTTGGTTGTCGGGTACCCGGAGGGTATAATGTCAGAACCTTGGTTCCTATTTAACTAAGGTTACAGGTGGATATAAGAGAGTTATATCCACCTTTCTGAGTTATCGGGTTTACCCAGTACCAGAATAGAGACCGGGTTGGTTAATACTGTTACCTTTTATTATTTTAACACATCGTTATTATACCGTTGAGAGTAAAGTTGGTACTTACCCGCCCTTCTCCAAGGATCTCTTCTCTAAAAAAATTGGTTATTGCGTTATCAAGCCATTACTTCCTATGTTATTTTGATCGTTCGTATTGATATGAGTCTATATAGGTGAGAGAAATAGAGGTTTTGTTAAATCCGTTAGGAAAAAGAGTGAGACAAGAGTGGTACTTTTTGAGATAAGTCAAGTAAATTTACGACACATTATATACCTTCGACGATTATTGTAAACCTTCTTAACTAATGAGAATAAAATACAATTACCGTTTTAGTTATTCTTTGAGAAAATCTTTATTAAACCGTGTTAAATAGTTCTTGTTAATAATAGTCCTTATACGAAGGAGAAATTTAGAAATATTTCTTTTTATTCTTTTTACTTTCTTATTCTTTTACTTTATTCTTTTTTTATCTTTTTGAAATTTTATTCTATGTTATTTACCTGTTTTTTCGATTTATCACGACTTGTATAGTCATAATAACCGAGGAAACGTGTGAGTAATAGGTAACAAAGTGTTCCTCGGACCTATTAAAGAGGAGATACAGAGAAAATGTATGAAGACGGGAAAGAGTCTTCACAACCAGAATCGACTTCGAAATTACAGGGTGGGACATGGAGACCGAAAACTATATAAAAATGTTTTTGTAAATGAGAGATTTTTACCTAAAAATAATGAACAGGAATTATAATGAAAACCGATGTTTTCTGACTATTTTGAATTAACAGTCTATAGGGGACCTCCTCCTTTACCGTTGGGTGAGGTCATAAAAACGGACCTCTTAGGGGACCTGTCTACTCGGACTGTTTTTCAACCTGTGTTGACTTCGTTGAATCGTGATCGTGTGGTTCCGCCAGTACCTGTAATTACTCTACTAAAATTTCGATTGTTCTTTTACTTTATTAAGAAAATTTGTCTACGATCCCACTTTACGATACCACTTAAGTTTTGTCATAGAAACTTCACTAATGTTGATGAAAATTTACTGTGTCCACGTACACTTGTTTTTTATAACACTTCGTGGTCAGTCTTACCGACGATAGGGTTTCAGATGTTCGTTATTTACGACCTCTCCCACACCTCTTTTCCCTTGGGAGAATGTGACAACCACTCTTACGTTTGATCATGTCGGTGATACCTCTTGTCGCACCTCTAAGGAATTTTTTTGACCTTTATCTTGACGCAATACTGGGTCGTTAGGGTGACGACCCGAATGTGTATCTCCTTTGGTCTTAACTTTCTCTATACACATGGGGTTACAAGTAGTTTCGTGACAAATATTACCGGTCCTGTACCTTCGTTGGATCTACAGGTAGTCGTCTACTTACCTATTCTTTCGATACCATGTATATGTGTTACCTCATAATGAGTCGGTAGTTTTTCTTATGTAAACTTAGTCAAGATTACTCTACCTACTTTGACCTCGGATAATATGTCTCACTTCATTCGGTCTTTCTTTTTGTGGTTATGTCATATGATTACGTATATATACCTTAAATCTTTCTACCTTTACTTTTGGGACATACGCTCTGTCGTTTTCTTTGTGTCTATATATTTGGTCAGAATTCCTGAAACACCCTCTCCCGCTCCTACCCTACTAAACCCTCTGACCGTAACTTTGTACATATTATAGTATACACTTTACTTAGCGGTCAGGTCCAAACTACGTACTATGTCCTACGAACCCTGACCACGTGACCCTACTGGGTCTCCCTACCATACCCCTCCCACCACCCTCCCCCAAGTCCTACCCCTTGTGCACATGTGGGTACCGCCTAAGTACAACTACATACCGTTTTGGTTACTTTATAACATTTCATTAATCGGAGGTTAATTTTATTTATTTAAATATAATTTTTTTATAACACTTCCTTATCCTTTTTTGTTTGTTTTTTTCGGTTTATTTTTACTAACTTCTCTATCTAAAAACTCACTTATGTAAAGAAAGTCTTAACAACGAGAATAATAGTAAAATAAATATATTGTTTATGTCAGTTTATTTTTTTTTACCACCTTTTCCTCAATTCGTTCCATCTGATTCAGAACATGTGTCTCGAAAGTCAGTGGGACCTAGCGAACCTGACCTTCTAGGAGTCATCTGGAGTTCAGAGGATGGGACTGGGGAGGGTGTGTGGGGGGTGTGGAAATGACCTCACGAAGTTCCCCAAAAAAGTAATTCTTTAAATCTAGTAGAAGACTTCCTTGACTTTGAAAAGAGGAGTAATGGGTGTGTAGAGGGAAAAGAGAGATTAAGATCTCTTTATTAAAGAGATCTGTGCGGTAATCCAAAGATTTCTGTCTTAGGACCTAAAAGGAACAGATGTCCTTTAAACTTCAGTACATGTAATACATTTTATTTTTCGTGTTTTAGGAATAGTTTACCATCAAAGGTGTAGACGAGTTGTAAAACCGATCTAAAACGAAGGTCAATGAAGATACACAAATAAGAAAATTTTGGAGGTTGGCAAACACAGGGGAACTTACGGAAAGGACTGAATGGTTTCACGATAAATCTTTTTATGTATTGTTAAAGCCATTAAATAAGGGGTATTAATCTGTAAATCTGACTATTACCAGTTCACTAATTTTAGAAATCTATACCTTATAATTCTAAGAACAAACCATCGTGAATGTTATATTGGAGGAAAGATATATACATATCTTTCATTAAAGTGGAAGATTTGAGGTCAAATTATGGAGAGGAACATATACTTTCGGACATGACATGGAAGTGTTTTCGATTGAATTTGACTTGGAACCTTTTGATTTTGTATTTTTGATCTTAAATTTGTGACAGAGAAATTCTAATACGACGACGATAACGATTCAACAAAGTCAGCACAGGCTGAGACACGTCGGGGTATCTGTCGTCGGGTGGTCCGAGAGGGTAGGGACCCTAAGAGGTCCGCTCTTATGACCTTACCCAACGGTAAAGGAAGAGGTTGCGTACTCTCACTTTTCACTTTCACTTCGACGAGTCAGGATAGACTGAGGATCGCTGGGGTACCTGACGTCGGATGGTCCGAGGAGATAGGTACCCTAAAAGGTCCGTTCTCATGACCTCACCCAACGGTAACGGAAGAGGTAAAATTCTAATATAGACTAAGTTAACAGGGGTAGTAGAAATAAAATAAAATAGAAATAGAACTTAAACGGTAAGGAGAAACTTTCTATTACCCCTTTCTCTTCTTCCCTCCTCTTTCCTACGTTCGGAAGTGAATGACTCGTCTCTTTGTCTTGGTTTTATTGAAGTCGATAACATAAGAAACGTCAGTTTCCGGAAAAGGTGGAGGTTGTTTCCACTAAATCAAGGTCCGACTCTTGTTAAACAGAGGTAAACGAAATCTTCTAAGAGAACGACATTCATTCCTCACGACACCCCTTTCCACCTGTAACAAGACTTACAAAAACCCGTTTTTAAGTCTCAAATCCAATTTACTTGGATCCATATGTGGTTCGTGATAAAACGTAAATCGTATAATTTGTTTCTTTTACTTTTGTGTCCATTACAAAATATCAAAGTGTACGAAGAGGAAGACAAACGGTCACCAAAAAGATCATCGAGAGTTCAATAAAAGTATAAGGTTTTTTTATGGTTTCATAGACTGTGGAAAGGTCTTCTATCCACTCAGAGATTAAAAAATATTGTACGGTCACTTAAATGAACCTTGTATCACAAATCATAACCGACCAAGACAAGACACTACGATCCAGTATTTTTATAGATACCTCTTTGATTAAATTTTTCTACGTACGTAGGGTTACAAGTGTCGTCGTTATGAATGTTATCGGTACTGTACCTTCGTTGGGTTTACGGATAGTTTACTTACTTATTTCTTATATACCATCTCTTTACGTTTAATTTTGATGTCACTCCAATAGTGGAAGTGTGACTAGTCTCATCGGTAGTAGTTTTTCAGATGGTTATTAGTTACTACCTCTCCCATATCTCTTTTCCCTTGGTAGACTGGGGTAACCCTTATATTTAACCATGTTGGTAAAGTCCCTGATATTCCTCCAAAAAATTTTTGAATTTGTATCTCGATGGTATGTTAGGTCCTTAGGGTGAGGACCCTTGTATACATCTCTTTTAGTATTATTTTTTCTATGTACGTGGTGTTGTAAGTATCGTCGTGATAAATGTTTTCGGTACTGAACCTATATATATACTATATCTATATATATCTATGTGTGTTCGTGCGTGCGTGCGTGTGTGTGTGTGTATGTGTGTGTGTGTGTGTGTGTGTGTGTCACCTTATAATGAGTGGGTATTTTTTCTTACTTTATTACGGTGAACGTCTTTGTGACTACCTGGATCTCTAATGATTCACTTCATATGATATGATTCACTTCGGTCTCTTTCTGTTTATATACTATAACGAGTATACACCTTAGAATTCTTCACTGTGTTGACTTGTATATTTGCTTTGTCTTTATCTGAGTGTCTGTATCTTTTGTTTGAATTCCGATGGTTTGTCTTTTCCTTCCTATCCCTATGTAATCCTCAAACTCTAATTGTATATGTGTGAGTCGACTCAAGTCAAGTCAAGTCAGCGAGCCAGCACAGGCTGAGACGCTGGGGTACTTAGCGTCGTGCGGTCCGGAGGGACAGGTAGTGGTTGAGGGTCTCAAGTGGGTTTAAGTACAAGTGACTCAGTCACTGCAGTAGGTCGGTAGAGTAGGAGAGAACAGGGGAAGAGGAGGACGGGGGTTGGGGAGGGTCGTAGTCCCAGAAAAGGTTACTCAGTCGAGAAGCGTACTCCACCGGTTTCATAACCTCAAAGTCGAAGTCGTAATCAGGAAGGTTACTAATATATATTTTATCTATTAGTTGTTATTGGTTGATGAGACATCGTGTCCTTTGATATGAGATAAAACTTAATTGGATATTCCCATTTCTTGGACTTTTTTTATATATACATATATATATATGTTTAGTAAAACGACATATGGACTTTGAATATGTTGTAATATTTAGTTGATATAAAGTCATTCTTTTGTTTGTGTGTTTTTTTTATTATTGGATGTTTTCATTCATATCTATGTCATGGATTTTAAATTTTTGACTTTAAGATTGTCTACTCACGTGTAGGTAGATAATTTTCTCTTGTAAATTTCAAGTTTGTTAATATACTTAGTAATTATTTTTCTGGAAATAGAAACAACCTGTTTGAACTTGTTGAATGATTCACGTGGTTATTTTAATTTGTCGTCTAAAATACATTGAACAAATAAATATAGATCTTTTATACCCCATTGTACTAGAACTTTGTGGTGTGGATATTCTTAAAGATTCTGTCATTATAAATTATCGGTCTCTTTTAATATATTAACGTCAATAATATTTCGATACTATATAAATTTTGACACTATATAAATGTGTGTGTATATATGTGTTATCTTATAATAAGTCGGTATATTTTCTTACTTTATTACGATAAACGTCGTTGTACCTACTTGGATCTCTAATAGTATGACTCCCTTCTTTCAGTTTGTCTCTTCCTGTTCATAGTATACTATGGTAATATACACCTTAGATTTTCTTATTATGTTCACTTAAATAAATGTTTTTCTTTGTCTGAGTATCTGTATCTTTTGTTTGTATACCAATGGTTTTACCCCTCCCTCCTCCGTATTTAATCCTTAAACCCTAATAGTTTAATCTTATTTTGTCTATTATTTTATTTGTTCTTGGATGACATGTCGTGTCCCTTGATATAAGTCGTAGGACACCATAGAACGTTATTAGATATTTCCTTTTATTGGTCTTTTTATGTGTATATGTGTACAAATACATATATACATATTTACTTAGTAAAAAGATATGTAGATTTTATAAAATTTGGTTAATACGAAATTAAAAAAATTTTTCATTTTTGTCACAGGTACTGTGTCAGTTGAGAGATGAAGCACCTCTTTCCTGCAGAAACCATCGACATCATCAATCAAATGTCGATACGAGGAAAACATCTATAATTATGACATTGAGAATTATATAATAGAATACGGACCCGTTGATGGGTAGAGACTTCGTTACGGACACTGATCTTCTTGGTATAATGGTATTATTCCATTTTGTTGAGACCTCTCACATTTTTATACTTGTGGACCATGGGGAGAGGGGATTGATGTACCGACCATGCATTACAAGATCCTTTGTTCGACCCTTTTGTTGGGATTGCACAGTATTTAAAAGTCATTAACTTACATATTTGGTTGTACGTAATGATTTTAGTTATTGACATAAATGGACCCGTAAATTTTCAGTTAAATGAAAACTTCTATGAAATGTGAAATTATAAGATTTGATAAAAAAAAGAAAAATTGACTCAATTTTATATGTTTGTTTTTTAAATGGTAAAATTCATAAAGTTCGTATGTTAAGGGACCCTAATTCATGTAAGTGTTACAAAATGTTGGTAGTGGTGATAGATAAAAGTATTGAAACAAAACATGGGTATTTTGTCTTTGAAGGGTAAAAGTGGAAGGGGGTCGGAGACCATCGGAGTAATCTGAAAGACGAGACTTAGACGGATCCGATACGTGAAATATATTCATCTTATTATGTTACAAAAATTTTTAGGTCGAATAAAGTTTAACGTATTACAAAGGGTCTAAACAGGTACAACATCGTACATAGTCTTAAGGTAAAGAAAAATCCGGTTTAGTATAAAATAACATATATACATGTAAACGAAATAGGTAAGTGAACTACTACCTATAAACCCAACAACAGTGAAAAACCGATAACACTTACAAACAATCCTTGTAACGACATTTTATACAGACAAAACCGAGGACGAAAGTTAAAACCCCCATGTATGTATCTTCTCCTTAACGACTTAGTACATTGTCAAGAAAAACTTCTTGTCGGTAAAACAAAGGGTATCACCGACGAGACCAAATAGAGTGATAGACATTGCGTGTAGTCAGGGTTACCATGGTATGGTATGGTATCCAGCGAGTCAGCACAGGTTGAGAAACGCTGGGGTCCCTGACATCGGACAGTCCGAGGAGGCAGGTACCCTAAAAGGTCCGTTGTCACGACCTCACCTAACGGTAAAGGAAGAGGTCCCTTAGAAGGGTTGGGTCCTTAGCTTGGGGCCAGAGGGCGTAACGTCCGTCTGCGAAATGGCAGACTCGGTGGTCCCTTCGGGAATCAGGGTCACCATGAAGTAAAATTTTTGAGAGAAAGAGAGAACGTGTACGTGTGTGTGTGTGTGTGTGTGTGTGCGTGTGTACGTTAAAGAAACAGTTCGTAAGTGACTTGTACGTAATAAACGTATACGGTCCACTCAGTTCTTTTTTATCCGTAACAGTTTGTAAGAAACTTGTTATTGGTTTACAGGAGTATTATGATTCGTTTCCGACCAATAAGACTTTAATTTTAAAGTACAATTAACTAAACAAATTTTCTTATAAGAAAAGATTTAATAAACGTCAATATCCTAAAGAAACAAAATAAGAACATGTATAATATAAGTCTAGGAATCCTAAATAATTTTTAACTTTTCTCATAGCTATTTGTAATTACACACGAAATCACTTCTCTTATGTTTATGACATTGGATAATAAATCAATGTTATACATCGTTTTGATCCTCTCTGTTTTTGTTATATCAATAATATTGATGTTGATAAAAATTTACGAAGTCAAGTCAAGTCAAGTCAAGTCAACGAGTCAGTACAGGTTGAGAAACACTGGGGTACTTAGCGTCGTACGGTCCGGAGGGACAGGTAGTGGTTGAGGGCCTCAAGTGCGTTTGAGTACAGGTAGCTTAGCCACTACGGTAGGTCGGTAGAGTAGGAGACAGCAGGGGAAGAGGAGGACGGGGATTAGGAAGGGTCGTAGTCCCAGAAAAGGTAACTCAGTTGAGAAGCGTACTCCACCGGTTTCATAACCTCAAAGTCGAAATCGTAGTTAGGAAGGTTACTTGTGGGTCCTGACTAGAGGAAATCTTACCTGACGTGATACACCCCTTTTGACCCCATTAACGAATGGTCTTTAGCAGATACTTAATCTCTGATAATACGGGTAAAAACCTTATTTCTTTGTCTCTGAGTTTCTCCGACACCCGTAAACGAGTTCTACTTTCTCATTCATACACTTTCTCGTTTCGAAGTTTGATTCGGACCAGAGTGTTCAAGTCTTACCTTTTATGTAAATAAAACTGGTACAAATCATCACGAATTTATATGTTATGAATAATATTCTCCGATATAATTCTTTATTAAAAGTTCAAATGGGATTGAGGAACTTCATTAATTTTCACGAGTTTACGAAGGTGTGTGTCAAGTCTTGTTGACCTTATCTCAATGTAATAATAATAAATAGTTAAGTCTTACGATAATAGTAACTGAAGACCCTTTGTGTATGGAGGGGTCTTATAACAAATAGATATAAACAAAGGATGTATTTTCAAATTAAGAGAGGTGAAAACTGATATTTCGGGTCGTCTTAATCTTGATCTTGGTAATCAGTTAAAATCCTTAAAGTCGTTCAAATCGGTTTTAGATAGAATTTATAAAAAGACGTATATTATTTTAGAAGGAAACTGAAGTTTCAAATCTCATTTAAGGTTGAGGTAATGGATATTAGGTACTGTTGAGTACCCGGAATACCGGTGGTGATAACCAAGAGTGAGAGGAGGTCCAAATGACCTGAGACAACGAAATTGTGTGGTTCGTTTAAGGTGGAGCCCGGTGAACGTGACCGATGTAAGACGAATCTTAGGAGAAAAAGGACCATAGATGTACCGAGTAAAGAATCAATGGAAGTCTATAACTAGTTTGCAGTAGAAAAACTGTTAGTAGTTGTTTTGTGGTGGTGGATTGGGTAGTAGAGGTGGGCAGTGAGACAGAAGGGGAAAGGGATAAGTAGAAATACCCGAAGGGACCACCGAGTCTACCATTTCTTAGGTGGACGTTATACCGTCTGGACACAAACTAGGGGACCGACCCTTCTAGGGGACCTCTTCCCTTCCCGATGGGTGAGGTCATGAGGTTTGACCTCTTAAAGTACCTGTCTCCTCGGAACCGTCCGATGTCAGGTACTCCAATGTTTCTCAACCTGTACTGACTGAAAGTACGTGTTTGTGTAAGTAGAAATACGACAACAGAAATTTTAACAACAAGTTGTATGTATACCAGTCCCACATATTATGGACAAGTCACGTCAATATCCTATAGAAGGAGATAATGGAATAGGGGATGTCCTTTAAATATAACAAACTGTCAATTGTGAGAAGGAACCACACCGTCTGGATGACCAAGGGTCAACCACAAAGGAAGTCGTGACCAAACTAATGAAATTGGGTCTCCATCTTAAATGGTCATTCACATCAACGAGTCAGTACAGACTGAGAAACACCGGGGTACCTGACATCGGATGGTCCGAGGAGACAGGTACCCTAAGAGGTCCGTTCTTATGACCTCACCCAACGGTAAAGGAAGAGGTCCCCTAGAAGGGTTGGGTCCCTAGTTTGGATCCAGAAGGTGTAGTGTCGTCTACGAAATGGGAGACTCGGTGGTCCCTCCAACCGTCTCAAACTGGAACATCTTACAGTCACGGATGATACAGTAGACTATAACCTTACTATTTTGGGAATAAAAGAGTACCCCCTTTTGTGGGTCGAACGTTGTAGTTTCTCTGTGTGACTGGTATTAGTAAACAGGAGGTATGGGGTGTAGGTACCAGTCCTCGTTGCCGGCACTCCTCTATGGGGTCATTGTGCCGTCCTTGACCTCATCGACACTCCTCTATGGGGTGCAGGTTCCCGTTTCCTCTTGGGAGCCGTCTACCATCCTCTCCGCTTAAGCGTAAAACTTAGTTTGGGGTAAGGACGGTCTCTGTGAGTCTGCCGAGATTGTTTAGAATACGTGTGGTCCTGGGTCCCTGGGGTGTCTCTGACTTTGTCTTGACACAAACTCGAAGAGGACACCTCCATGTACAGCCGTCGCCAGACGACGTCCCTGTCCCCGAGACCCACACCCATACCGTATTCAGGAGGACCTCTTTCACTTTCACTTCAGTAAGTCAGTACAGACTGAGAAACACTGGGGTACCTGACATCGGATGGTTCGAGGAGACAGGTACCCTAAGAGGTCCGTTCTCATGATCTCACCCAACGGTAAAGGAAGAGGTCCCCTAGAAGGGTTGGGTCCCTAGCTTGGACCCAAAGGACGTAACCTCCGTCTGCGAAATTGGAGACTCGGTGGAGGACCTCTTCCAACGGTAATTGGAGTGGTATCTAGACGGTCTTGAATGTATCCTGACTCTTTATCTGAGAGCCTCTCTAGTTATCGTTGAACACGTGATCCTGGGTCCTCTTTCCTTGTCACTGGGATGTTCCCTGACTGGGTCTGAAGGGACATCCACTGACCTTCCGAGGCCACTTCCACACCCAACCACCACCGGACGACGTCCCAACCCCCGTACCTGATATCGTCATGTACGTACCCTACAAAACTTCCTACGGTTCTTATGTGTCTTCTTGACATATTTTATCTAGAAGTACTGGGTCTATTAGTGCTACCACACTAGTGAATGGATCTCGGTCTGTAGGACCTTACACTTTAGTTCACTCGGAATCTTTCGTAGTACTGCTTGTTTCGATCACCTCCACTACCTTAAGGTCAACTCGACAAAGTTTAGGACTTTCTACTACGACACTTTCACGACGTGAGTTATCCGGTTGTTTAAACCTTTTGAGTCGTCACCGGTGTTCTGACCTTTTCCAGTCAAAAGTAAGGTTAGGGTTTCTTTCCGTTACGGTTTCTTACGAGTTTGATGACGTCTTAACGTGAGTAGAGTGTACGATCATTCATTACGAGTTTTAAGAGGTTCGGTCCGAAGTTGTTATGCACTTGGCACTTGAAGGTCTACAGTTCGACCAAAATCTTTTCCGTCTCCTTGGTCTCTAGTTTAACGGTTGTAGACGACCTGTACCTTTTTCGTTCTCTTAAGGTCTTTTTGGAGATAAAGACGAAATAACTGATACGGTTTCGGAAACTGACACACCTAGTGTTTTTTGACCTTTTAAGACTTTCTCTACTCTGATGGTCTGGTGGACTGGACGGAGAATTCTTTGGATATACGTCCAGTCCTTCGTTGTCAATCTTGACCTGTGCCTTGTTGTTTGACCAAGGTTTATCCTTTTCCTCATGTAGTTCCGACATATAACAATGGGACGAATAAATTGAATATACGTCTCATGTAGTACTCTTTGCGACCCGACCTTCTTTGTGTTCGACCTTAGTTCTAACGGTCCTCTTTATAGTTATTAGAGTCTATACGTCTACTGTGGTGGGAATACCGTCTTTCACTTCTCCTTGATTTTTCGGAGAACTACTTTCACTTTCTCCTCTCACTTTTTCAACCGAATTTCGAGTTGTAAGTCTTTTGCTTCTAGTACCGTAGACCAGGGTAGTGAAGTACCCTTTATCTACCCCTTTGTCACCTTTGTTACAGTCTGAAATAAAAACCCCCCGAGGTTTTAGTGACGTCTACCACTGGCGTCGGTACTATAATTTTCTACGCATGAGGAACTTTCCTTTCAATACTGGTTGGATCTATCGTGTAAGTCTTCGTCTCTGTAATGAAACGGGTTTTTCCAGACAGATCAGTTCCGATACCAAAAAGGTCATCAGTACATACCTACACTCTCAACCTGACACTTCTTTCGACTCGTGACTTCTTAACTACGAAAACTTGACACCACAATCTTTTCTAAGAACTCTCAGGGAACCTGACGTTCCTCTAGGTTGGTCAGGTAAGATTTCCTCTAGCCAGGAACCACAAGAAACCTTCCTTACTACGATTTCGACTTTGAGATCATGGAACCGGTGGATTACACTTTTCAACTGAGTAACCTTTTATAAGACTTCGACCCTCCCTAACCCCCGTCCTCCTCTTCCCCTGCTGTCTCCTACTCTACCGACCTACCGTAGTGGTTGAGTTACCTACACTCAAACCCACTTGAGACCCTCAACCACTACATGTCCCTCCGGACCACACGACACTAAGTACCCCAGCGTTTCTCAGTCTGTACTGACTTGTTGACTTGACTCGACTTGACTGGTAATAGAAGTAATGGAGGTGGTATCAAACGGGGGTCCATTTATCGTCCCTCCCTTGTGTCGAGGTGGATAGTTGTATTTTATGCTAATCTCTAAATGACTCGTATCGGAACAGGTAGTCTTGTTCTGGGTCAAAGGGGGAGTCAGTCAGAGAGGGTAGTCCTTCGAAGGTATTCGGAGAATAGGAAGAGGTAGTCTCCCATCTTTCTGACTTTTGGTGTTGGTGACTTTTTGGTTTTAGTGTTATTGGAGGTAGTCTCCCATCTGTCTGACTTTTTGTGACTACCGTTCTCACTCACAACTGTAAAATCCTTAGTCACTTGATTTTATCTCATCTTGCCCACTTAAATTGAGTCTACTGGTAATATGGTTGACGACACCCGTTCTTTGGTAATCTTCCTTACCTCATCGGTAGTATTGGTTGTTTTCTCAGGCTTTACGTCATGAACCTACGTCAGAGTTTTTTGTTGTCTTACTAGAGACAAGTAAAGGTTCCGTTTGGTAAGTTATAGTGTCATTAGGTTCAGATACGGGGTTGGTCAATACGACTTCTTCGACTTCAACTTGCCAAGATACTTGTGATGTTTTGGAAGATCTTGATTGTAGGGTTTTTTCAACAGGAAAAGTAATATCCCCTGACCTTACGTTTTCATCCCTCAGTTCTTTGTGGACCTCATTGTCCGTTTAGACCGGAACCTCATGTTTTACTTCGTCCCGTTTTCGATTATCTCAAGACGGTTCTCTTACGTGACCAGTATCGTTTGTGGGAGAAGGTTGTTATGTTCTCTTCTGAGATGTGTACCTGTAGTGGTCTACGAGTTGGACTTTAGTCTGACTAATATAAGAAACGTCGGTTTCTACCTTTTTGAAATGTGTCAGTCGTTTTTGTTCTGGGTCTCGACTGACACCGAGTCTAGTACTTGAGGAATAACGGTTTAAGTCTGAATTTAACTTCTTTCATCCCTTTTGGTCTTTCATCCATGATTTGATAAGTCCATACTGGATTTAGTTTACGGAATACTAATATGTCACCTTCACTTTTTATCTAAATTCCCTGATCTAGACTAACCGTCTCACGGATTACTTGATACCTACCTCCAAGTACTGTAACATGTCCTCCGTCCCTCGTTCTGGTAGGGGTTCTTTTTGTTTACGTTTTTTCGTTTTACCGACAGAGTCCTCCCGAATGTTTATCGACGTTTTTGTTCTCTTCGGTTTTCGTTTCCTTTTTTTCCTTTCTATATACGTAAACTTACGTCTCAAGGTTTCTTATCGTTCCTCTCCATTCTTTCGGAAGGAGTCACTAGGCACGTTTCTTTATCTCCCTTGGTTATGTTACCCTTTCTGATCTGTAGAGAAATCTCTTTTAATCTCTATGGTTCCCTTGTAAAGTACGTTCCTACCCGAGCTATTTCCTGTCTTTACCATACCTGGATTGTCTTCGTCTTCTATAATTCTTCTCCACCGTTCTTATGTGTCTTCTTGATATGGTTTTTCTCGAAGTGCTGGGTCTATTAGCGCTACCACACTAATGAGTTGATCTCGGTCTGTAGGACCTTACGCTTCAGTTTACCCAGAATCCTTCGTAGTGATGTTTGTTTCGACCACCTCCACTACCTTAAGGTCAACTCGATAAAGTTTAAAATTTTCTACTATGACACTTTCACGACGTGAGTTATACGGTTGTTTAAACCTTTTGAGTCGTCACCGGTGTCCTGACCTTTTTCAGTCAGAAGTAAGGTTAAGGTTTCTTTCCGTTACGGTTTCTTACGAGTTTGATGGTGTGTTAACGTGAGTAGAGTGTACGATCATTTCATTACGAGTTTTAAGAGGTTCGGTCCGAAGTTGTCATGTACTTGGTACTTGAAAGTCTACAAGTTCGACCAAAATCTTTTCCGTCTCCTTGGTCTCTAGTTTAACGGTTGTAGGCGACCTAGTACCTCTTTCGTTCTCTCAAGGTCTTTTTGGAGATAAAGACGAAATAACTAATACGGTTTCGGAAACTGACACACCTAGTATTATTTGATACCTTTTAAGACTTTCTCTACCCTGACGGTCTGGTGGACTAGACGGAGAACTCTTTAGACATACGTCCAGTCCTTCGTCGTCAATCTTGACCCGTACCTTGTTGTCTGACTAAGGTTTATCCTTTTCCTCATGCAGTTCCGACATATAACAGTGGGACGAATAAATTGAATATACGTCTCATGTCGTACTCTTTGTGATCTGACCTTCTTTGTGTTCGACCTTAGTTCTAACGACCCCCTTTATAGTTAGTGGAGTCTATACGTCTACTGTGGTGGGAATACCGTCTTTCACTTCTCCTCGATTTTTCGGAGAACTAATTTCAGCTTCATCTCTCACTTTTCGACCGAATTTCGAGTTGTAAGTCTTTTGATCCTAGTACCGTAGACCAGGGTATTCAAGTACCGTTTGTCTACCTCTTTGTCATCTTTGTCACCATCTGAAATAAAACCCCCCGAGGTTTTAGTGACGTCCACCACTAACGTCGGTACTTTATTTTTCTGCGAATGAGGAACCTTCCTTTCAATACTGGTTAGATCTGTCGTATAATTTTTCGTCTCTGTGATGAAACGGTTGTTTCGAGGTAGATCAGTTCCGGACCAAAAAGGTCATCAGTACATACCTCCACTGTCAACCTGATAGTTCTTTCGACTCGTGGTTTCTTAACGAAAACTTGACACCACAGTCTCTTCTGAATTCTCAGGGAACCTGACGTTCCTCTAGGTTGTTCAGGTAGGATTTCCTTTATTCAGGACTTACAAGTAACCTTCCTAACTACAACTTCGACTTTGAGATTATGAAACCGGTGAACTACGCTTCTCGACTGAGTAAACTCTTCTGGGACTACGACCCTTTCTAACTTCCGTCCCCTCCTCTAACCCTACTGTCTCCTACTCTACCAACCTACCGTAGTGGCTGAGTCACCTGTACTCAAACTCATTTGAGACTCTTGACTACTACCTGTTCCTCCGGACCACACGACGTCAGGTACCCCAGCGTTTCTCAGCCTGTGCTGACTCACTGACTTGACTTGACTTGGTGACTCCCCCCGGTCCTTTCAAGACTCCAAATATACCTAATATCATGTAAACCGAGGTAATAATTGATCTCGGAAAACAAACAAAGACCCCCTGGGACTTATCACTCGAGTTGTACCCCTGGTCAGTAAGGATTATCGGGAGTGGACCTCCGTTAATGTCGGACGTAGGATATTGGTCCCGAACCCTCAGTAAGTAGGGTTTATCTTACTACGGGACTGTGGAGACTACCTCGTGCACCTTTTCATCCCTATTTACCCCGTCTAGACTTGATGACAAGTGTAAAATTCAGTAAACTGTCCGGTTGTGTGTCGTAACCCAACGACCAGACAGAAAAGTCCACCGCCAGGACGTCGTTACTCCAGTTTAGTGTAAAGGAAGGTCAATGGAAATGGTCTGTGAAATATCGGTCAACTCTATCCGAAAACGAAAGAGTTCGAGGAACAGAAGCTAGAAAGGGTCCCAGATAAGAACACTCTCAACTGAGTAACCTTTTCTGAGACTACGACCCTCCCTAATCCCCGTTCTCCTCTTCCCCCGCTGGCTCCTACTCTACCGACCTACCGTAGTACCTGAGCTACCTGCACTCAGACTCACTTAAGGTCCTCTACCACTACCTGTCCCTCCGGACCGCACGACGTTAAGTACCCCAGCGTTTCTCATCCTGTGCTGACTCACTGACTTGACTTGACTCCTAAATAAACAAGAGGGTCTAGTTGTTACCCGACAGGTTGAAGTATTTACAGAACAGGGTATAGAGCCGGTCGTACCTATAGTCCAGGGTATGGTCCACGACATCTCCTGATGTCACTTACACGGGACTAGTTCCGGAAGTTTCCACCACACCTACCGGACAGAGGAAGGATGAAGGGGTTCTCAAACGACAGGGAGGAGATGTCTCAGGGTCCGGGAGTCACTCGGTCCGGAGGGACGTCCTATTTTATGCGGTCAGACATTCCTTCACTGAGGGGACTCGAGGGACTCGTGGTACGTCCACAACGACCACCCGTAGTACACATCTCTACACCGAGTAAAGGAGCCGGAGGAAGGACTGGTCTCTTTACGGTAGTAAGGATTAAGGGTATCAGTATGATCGATACGGATCTATGACAGTGATCGGAAAACAACCCTGAACCGTCGGTATAGTTATTTAAGTCACCTACATTGATTCGTCGTCGAGTGCTACTTCAGACTTTGAGATCGAGAGAAGAGAAAGACTTTTCTTGGAAACAAGGAGAATTGCATAAGTCCGTAGAGACGTCCTGTGGAACAGTGGTAATGAGTTACGTACCAGTGCTTTCGTCTGTTTATCCTATTGTAACACTTCAGATCAGAGTTTCTACGAGTCTTAAGAAGGTTCACTCGATTTTCAAAACAATAAAATGGTAAGTTTGAATTTAGATTTTCTATGGATCTTAATTAAAAACGTATACCACATTTCTTCTCCAATTTAAGTTAAAAAAGGTATACTTATAGTTTAAAAAAAGGTATACTTACCGGTGTTCAAGGTACTATTTTAGGAGAGAGTTCGGGATGTAATGATATTTGTGACGTTTGAATATAGTGTTATCTGTTATAAAAGAGTAATAAGGGGTCACCATCAGTTTGATTACTACAGTGTAAATAGAGATTAAAATATTTCTCTCTTTCTACTATTGAGGTATTTATCGATAAACCATCCTTCGGATACCAGACCGAAGTTGGTGTTACGTACATATATGTATAGTTTAAAGACGTACTAAGATATATCTATGACAATCTAGAATCTTGTTTCAGATGTTACCGGACCAATTGAAGACGGCCTGTCCTCTTTGACAGTGTACAGATCTTGTGTCTTGATGTTCAAAAGTGTTCTATACCATTCTTGGTCAATGTACACGACTCTGTATCGAAGGTTTCCCTAAAACTGTCTTTCCTTCCACATCCATGAAGTCCTTTTTTGTCTTCCATAGGCTCGATATAACCCAAACAACTGTCTCATCGTCTTTTCTTTTAGGTCTCGGTTTGTTAGGACTTTTGGATACGTATATAAACTTTAGTTCTTATAGAATCGTCTATTGACGGGGAGTGGGTGCACCTTAAGTCCTGGTACTGAGTCAGTCAAGTCAAGTCAACGAGTCAGCACAGGCTGGGAATCGCTGGGGTACTCAACGTCGTGCGGTCCGGAGGGACAGGTAGTGGTAGAGGGCCTCAAGTGAGTCTGAGTGTAGGTATCTCCGTCACTACGGTAGGTCGGTAGAGTAGGAGACAGCAGGGGAAGAGGAGGACGAGGGTTAGGGAGGGTCGTAATCTCAGAAAAGGTTACTCAGTTGAGAAGTGTACTCCACCGGTTTCATGAACTCAAAGTCGAAATCGTAGTCATGAAGGGTTTTTTAAGGTCCCGACTAGAGGAAGTCTTACCTGACCGACCTAGAGGAACGTCAGGTTCCCTGAGAGTTCTCAGAAGAGGTTGTGGTGTCACGTTTTGGTAGTTAAGAAGCCACGAGTCGAAAGAAATGTCAGGTTGAAAGTGTAGGTATGTACTGGTGACCTTTTTGGTATCGGAACTGATCTGCCTGGAAACAACCGTTTCGTTACAGAGACGAAAAGTTATGCGGTAGATCCAACCAGTATTGAAAGGAAGGTTCCTCTGGTACTGATCTAGGATACTTTACCGAACATCCCCCTTCCCTATAAATTGAAAGTGACAAGAAGTTCTAAGGAAGAGACCGGAGGGGCGGAGACACAGATAGGGTGAAATTGAGTCCGACTCTGTTTCAGAGGAGACTTAAAGGTACTAAGAGAAACTACAGAGACAGTCGGTATAAAATATCACAATTGACAAACGAAGGGGGATGAGGGTCTAGTGATGATATAATGATCTAATACTCCCGAAACTTCTGTACCTGATATAGAAAATAGAGACATAGGGTCTCTCGTTGTGTTATGAACCGTACAATCTATGATCCAGTATTATAAGTTTTGCTACTCATTTACTTACCTACCACAGAATAAGTCTATTCCGAAGTTTTTGTATTGTCGTGTCTTCTGACCCATGGAAATTATTGTCTTGAATTGAAAGGATACCAATACTTCCGACCTTCAGGTTCTAGTTCCACAGTCATCCAAACAAAAGAAGGATCCGGAGAGAAGAACCAAACATTTACCAGTTGAAGGAACGAAACAGAATTGTGTCATAAAGGAGGTACGTACTTGAAGGGACCCTAGAGATGTACACAGGTTTAAAGAGAAGGATACTTGTGTGGTCAGTTTAACCCAATCTCAGGTTTATTACCGGAGTAAATTGAATTAGTAAGGAAGTTTCCTCTCCTCACGTACACACGATTCGGTGAAGTCAGCACTCGTAGAGAAAACCTGGGGTACCTGACATTGGGTGGTCCAAGGAGACAGGTACCCTAAAAGGTCCGACCTTATGACCTCTTCAGACGGTAAAGGAAGAGGTCCCCTAAAAGGACTGGGTCCCTAACTTGGGTGTAACGAATACAGAGGACGTAACCGACCATACAAAAAATGGTGATCGCGGTGGCTCCTTCGGGTAGAGTAATTTCTGGGATAGATTTATGTCAATGTAATACTCAATGACCCCCCATTGCAAAGTTGTATTCTTAAAACACCCCCGTGTTAAGCCAGGTGTCATCTGTCGTATCATTCTATTAGATAATCAGGTCTCGAAGTTTGTGTCCTTTTATACGGTCTTGTCTTAAGACACTTGACTCGAGTTATATTTTCTCTTGAACCTAAAAGTCTTTCTTTTGTAAACCTCTGATTTCTAGACCTAAGTTGACATGTTTAGTGAATCTATTTAGTAAATGAAGTAGACCTAGAATTAAAGGTCTTAAGGTTTTACTCCATCCATTATGTTGAAAGAAATAAAACGTCCCAACAATATTATGTCTTTTACATTACACATTTTAAGAAAAATTCTCACACGAGGGTTCTGATCAATCAAAAATAGTAACTATCTACACTCCGTGTCCTAGTCCCCTGTGAACTTATCAGGACGTCTAACTTTGTCGACGTTCGGATTTTTACCTTCCATGTCGCAAGTTACTCTCATATCGAAGGAGCCGACGTTCAACCCTTTCTTCTTCTTAAGGCGGTGAGAACCCTGTCCTTAGAAATGAGAAAACCTAGTCAGTCGTCGTTTATTTATTAACTTTTTTTCCGTAACTATTTTTATCATTAAGAAATTCGTTTTGAATACTTTTCGTGTAGTTGGACTGGATTTTACAATATCTGAAAGGTCCCACAGTCAAAGGGGAAATGTAGTGACTTTTTACTTTAGAAGATCACTATCAGTGAAGTAAGACGACAGCGTCACATGCTTTTATGTCGTGAAAACAAAACGACAGAACTATAAAGAGATGGTACTTCTACTTCCTCATTTTTATCCAAGTAAGGAAAGTAGACTTTTGAAATTTTGCACTGTCTATGACTGTTCCTGAGAATCTTTCTGTCCTGATCCTCTCTCATGACGTTAGTACCTCCTGGAAGGTAGAAGTAAAATGTTTCCCCTTTTTCCGCCCCGAATTTTCTGACTGACTCCCGGAACCGGTCTCTCATTACCTCGGTCTCGTCTTGGATCGAGAGGACGGACTACGGAACCCGTGTGAGGCGGGTAAAGGGACGAGACACAGAGGAGATAGTAAGGGGCCCTTGACACTTTCGTTGGTCGGGTATTGGCGGAGTTTAGCCATTTCGTAAAAATTCAGAGGATTTTATGTATGTATCGATAAGACTTACATTAATGATAAATCAATAGAGACTTATTTTAGAGATCTCCTCAGTAACCGAGACACCTTAGTGAATTAAATACTTTCTACGATAAAATCAGGGATCCTTTGAGGTAGATATAAATCTGAAAGGGGCGTCGTTACAACGAAATTTGACATTCGACGAGTGATCAATAGGTCAATGTAGTGAAGTAGTAGTTCCTTAACCAAAAGTTTTATAACTATTTGTCACTGGGGGTCACCGTTTTGAAAAATCATAGACGTTTGACTTCTTTATTTTACTCTGCGACGAGTCCTGTTCCAAAACTGATTGTCATGTTATAATCACAGTTCCTTTGTATAGAAATCATTTTGTTTTAATTTCTTTGACGTACTAAGAGAGGACGTAAAGGTACTTGATAGGGAGTACTTTTCACCTTTCAATGATTAAAACTTGATAATTTATGACAACAAATTAAGATTAATGTTACTGAAAAAAGTGAAAGTGATATGAGACTTTTAATTAAACTTTTAACTAAATTTCGGTATTTGTATTTGTATTCCATCTCATAAAAAAAAAAATTTATTGACTGGAATTTGATGTAAAAGTACGATCATGATGAAGTCGTTTTAGGTCTGTCTTGTGTTAGGTTACAGATCCGAATGTCTAACTATCAAACATAAATCATTCATTCTCCAGTCAACACCCACTTTATTAATAAGAAACGATTTATTTATAACGGTAGGGTCTCTTGTGTCCGACTCCGATACTTCTAAGGAGTTTAAGAATTTATAATATTACGTGAATCAAATGAAGTATTATATAGTACGACGACGACGACGATTCAGTGAAGTCAGCACAGGCTTAGACACACTGGGGTCTTTGCCGTCGGGTGGTCCGAGGGGGTAGGGACCCTAAGAGGTCCGTTCTTGTGACCTCACCCAACGGTAAAGGAAGAGGTCACGTACTTTCACTTTCCACTTTCGCTTCAGCGAGTTAACACAGGCTGAGAATCGCTGGGGTACCTGACGTCGGATGGTCCGAGGAGGCAGGTATCCTAAAGGGTCCGTTCTCATGACCTCATCCCACGGTAACGGAAGAGGCTATTATATAGTATTGATTTACATTTTTAAATCAGAGAAAAGTGTGGAGATAACTAAAACGTTTTGTCGAGATTTATAGAGGTGATTGTTTCGATATTTCGAATTTAGAAGGTCCTCATGAATGACTTTACTGAAGTCGTAAGAATAAAAGTGTAAAGATATATTTTGTACACCACCTAAACAAGAACTGTAGACGGTTCGGTGGTGACTAAACCGACGAATTAGAATTATATCAGGTTCGAGGATAAAAGATTCTTCAGTGGAACATAAAAGACTAATAAAGGTAGTGACCGTTATTGTGAATTAAACAAGAGTCCAGGTAAAAGTTGTCTCGTATTTAAGTGATTTAAACACACACACACGTATTAAATGTTTATAGTTTCTAGAGGACGTAAGATACTATTAAAGAAACTTAATAACGATCCTGAATTTTATATGTAGTTTTGCACGTGTAAATGTTTGTCAGAGAGACTTTTTAGTGTGACATGTACGTTGACTGTTCATAACCATTGACTCCATAGTCGTGTGAGAGATTCCTTTGATATCCATTATATTTCTTTTCTGTTTCTTTCGATACCACAGTAAACTTCGACTTACAAACTGTAAAAAAGACACTACAGACATTTTATGTCCTTTTACGTGACACTGAAACTGTAATTAAACAAATGAGAGAAATCAAGTATTCCTGAAAAGTTGACAGGTTCAATAAACTGAGGTACACCTTTCCCTATTTAGTAAAAGTAAATTCCTGGATAAATGTTTAATTGACTTTAAGTAAAACCTTTTAGACCATTTGACGATAAACCTCAAAAATCAAGAACCTGAAGACAAAGGTTGATCTACCAAATACGGAACTCGAATATTAGTAGTTCCAGTGAATCAAAGGGGCCCTCCAATCGTATTACTTTCCTACTTATTTTATGTGCCTGTCAATTAAATTGAGGTAATATAAGTCTTATTTAATAGGGTGAAAACTACAAAATTAAAGGGGATGTTACGGGTATAGGTTATTTACTCAGTGACTTAGAATACTGATGGTTTATTTCGGTATTATACGTTTACACAATGAGAGGGTAAATTAGACTCTGATATGATATATGAGAGTCTAATATGTAATTTACGAACATTTCCATAGTAATATAACTGATATTGAAAATTTAAGTCCTCATAAAGATACGAAACATTATTGGTTTTAGGCGTAATTATTGTATCTCCAGGGTTTTGTAAGAAGGTACACTAGTCATATTCTACTTAATAGTGCAAATAATCAAAAGACAATTGATCTATTATGTTGTATCATAATACAAAAGGACACCAGTACATACCTACAATGTACAATGTTGTGTCATCATTGTGGTCATCGTCACCACCATTACCGTCGTTTGTCATCGTATATAAATAGCTTGTGATGTACGAGTAGTAAAAAGATTACAGAAATATAATTAATGGAACATATTGTGTTAGGATACTTCATTTCTACTCTTTTTCTACGAATAGTTCCAATATCCGGTACCAGTGTATCCACAATTTGACCATCTTTAATGTTCTTCTACCAGTGTTTCCACAATCTATTATCTCCAGTGCTCAGGTTCAGTGTGTTTTCCATTCACCATCTCTGTTACACAGGTTTCAGGTTTCCTGTATTTACTGTCTTGAATGAATTAACAATTTCCAGTCAACCCACTACTCATCGTCTTTAATACACGAGTTCAAGTGTATTACCATTCACCATTTTCACATCATAAGTTCCAGTCTACTCACCGTTTCCGAAATTCAGGTTCTAGTGTATCCATCATTTACTATTACCTAAAGGTCAGAGGGAAGAGGGTAAGTCAAGTCAAGTCAGTGAGTCAGCACAGGTTGAGAAGCGTTGGGATACTTAACGTCGTACGGTCCGGAGGGACAGGTAGTGGTTGAGGGCCCCAAGTGAGTCTGAGTGCAGGTAGCTCAGTCACTATGGTAGGTCGGTAGAGTAGGAGACAGCAGGGGAAGAGGACGGGAGTTAGGGAGGGTCATAGTCTCAGAAAAGGTTACTCAGTTGAGAAACGTACTACACCAGTTCATGACCTCAAAGTCGAAATCGTAGCAAGGAAGGTTTGTTTAGGGTCCCAACTAGAGGAAGTCTTACCTGACCAACCTAGAGGAACATCAGGTTCCCTGAGAGTTCTCAGAAAAGGTTGTAGTTTTCGTAGTTAAGAAGCCACGAGTCGGAAGAAGTGTCAGGTTGACAGTGTAGGTATGTACTGGTGTCCTTTTTGGTATCGGAACTGATCTGCCTGGAAACAACCTTTTCATTACAGAGACGAAAACTTATACGATAGATCCAACTGGTATTAAAAGGAAGGTTCCTCATTCGTCGAAAAGTAAAGTACCGACGTCAGTGGTAGACGTCACTAAAACCTCGGGGGGTTTTATTTCAGACTGTGACAAAGGTGACAAAGGGGTCGATAAACGGTACTTCACTATCCTGGTCTACGGTATTAGAAGCAAAAGACTTACAACTCGAAATTCGGTTGAAAAAGCGAGAGGAGAAAGTGAAAGTAGTTCTCCGAAAAATCAAGGAGAAGTGAAAGACGGTATTCCCACCACAGTAGACGTATAGACTCCAATAACTATAAAGAGGACCTTTAGAACTAAGGTCGAACACGAAGAAGGTCGGGTCACAAAGAGTACTACATGAGACGTATCTTCAATTTATTCGTCCCACTGTTATATGTCGGAACTGCATGAGGAAAAGGATAGACCTTGGTCAGACAACAAGGTACAGGTCAAGATTGACAACGAAGGACTGGACTTATATCCAAAGAGTTCTCCGTCCAGTCCACCAGACTATAAGGGTAGAGAAAGTCTTAAAGGGTGTCAAATAACACTAGGTGTGTCAGTTTCCGAAACCGTATTAGTTATTTCGTCTTTATCTCCAAAAAGACCTTGAGAGAACGAAAAAGGTACTAGGTCGTCTACAACTGTTAAACTAGAGACCAAGGAGACGGAAAAGATTCGGGTCGAACTTATAGACCTTCAAGTACCAAGTGTATAACGACTTCGGAGCGAACCTCTTAAAACTCGTAATGAAATGATCGTACACTCTACTCACCTTAACACGCCATCAGACTCGTAAGAAACCGTAACGGAAACAAACCCTAACCTTACTTTTGACTGGAAAAGGTCAGGACACCGGTGACGACTCAAAAGGTTTAAACGACCGCTTGAAAGTATCATAGTAGAAAGTCCTAAACTTTATCAAGTTGACCTTAAGATAGTGGAGGTGATCGAAACAAGTATCACTACGAAGGATTCCGGGTGAACTAAAGTGTAAGATCCTACAGACCGAGATCAACTCACTAATGTGGTAGCACTAATAGAACCAACACTTCTAGAAAAAACATGTCAAGAAGACACATAAGAACGGTGGAAAAGAATTATAGAAGACGAAGACAATCCAGGTATGGTAAAGACAGGAAATAGTTCGGGTAGAAGCGTACTTTACAAGGGAACCATAGAGATTAAAAGAACTTCTCTAGAGATCAGAAGGGGTAAGACAACAAAAGGAGATAAAGAAACGTAACTAACGACTCCTTCCGAAAGAATAGAGAAGAACGATAAGAAACCTTGAAACGTAAGTCTCCGAATATAGAAAGGAAAAGAGGAAACGAAAAACGAAGGGAAGACAAGTGTCGATAAACATTCCGGAGGGGTCTGTCGGTAAAACGAAAAAACGTAAAGAAAAGGTCCCCTACCAGAACTAGGGACAGAGGACATGTTACAATGCTTGGAGTCAGGTATCAAGTAGTCCGTCAGACAGATAGTCTAGATCAGGGAATTTAGATAAAGAGTGAAGGTGACATATTAGTATTCCCTAAACTAAATCCAGTATGGACTTACCAGATCACGAAAAGGGATGAAAGAAGATAAATTCAGACTTAAACCGTTATTCCTCGAGTACTAGACTCGGTGTCAGTCGAGGGCCAGAACAAAAGGACTGACATATCTCGAAGAGGTAGAAACCGACGTTTCTTATGTTAGTTAGACTAAAGTCACCACTTCGAAGCCAGACTCACTGGCTCCTTCTGTGACGGACAATAGGTTTCAACTAAAGGAAAAACATGTATCATTCTCTCGATCTCGACTGTACTGACGGATTGATCCTGGAATAAAGGGTTAAGGGTCGATAAACTCCTTCTGAATGATTGTCGACTTTTTTCTTCTCTTCACTTTCCGTTTCCTCTTTTCCTTTCTATATAGGTAGACTTATATAGGTTGATGGTATGTTAACGTGAGCAAAGTGTACGATCGTTTCATTACGAGTTTTAGAAAGTTCGATTTGAAGTTGTCATACATTTGGTTCTTGAAGGTCTATACATTCGATCCAAATCTTTTCCGTCTTCTTGGTCTTTACTTTGACGGATGTAGACAACCTAGTATCTTTTTCCATCGCTTAAGGTCTTTCGAAGACGAAGTTTCTGATACGATTTCGGAAACTGACACATTTAGTGTTGTTTGACACCTTTTAAGAATTTCTCTACCCTTATGATCTGCTAGAATAGACGGAGGACTCTTTGGACATACGTCCAGTACTTCGTTGTAAATCTTGGTCTGTACCTTGTTACCTGACCAAGTTTTAATCCTTTCCTCATACAGTTCCTACATATAAAAGTGGGTGAATAAATTGAATATACGTCTCATGTAGTATTCTTTACGGCCCGATTTACTTCATACTCAACCTTAGTTCTAACGCCCCTCTTTATAGTTTTTAGAGTCTAGATGTCTACTGTAGTGGGAATACCGTCTTTCATTTCTCCTTAATTTCTCAGGGAACTACTTCTACTATCTCATCTCACTTGTTCGACCGAATTTTGAGTTTTAAGTTTTTACTTCTAGTACCGTAGACCAGGGTAGTCAAGTACCGTTTATCTACCCCTTTGTCACCTTTGTCACTGTCTGAAATAAAACCCCCGAGGTTTTAGTGAGGTCTAACACTGACGTCGGTACTTTAATTTTCTGTGAACCAGGAACCTTATTTGGTTACTGTTTGGTACTGTCACATAATTTTTCGTCTCTATAATGAAACGGTTGTTTACAGGTAGATCAGTTTCGATACCAAAAAGGTAATCGGTACATGTATACACTCTCGACCTCTTATTTTTTTTTCAGAACTCACGGCTTCTTGACTACGAAAACTTGACACCACGACTTTTTTAGAGAAGTCTCAGGGAACCTGTCGTTCTTCTAGTTTGGTCAGATAGAATTTCCTTTAGTTGGGACTTATAAGTAACCTTCCTAACTACGACTTCCAGGAAATATCATAACCTGGATTTCCAGGTTATAAAACCGAGGATTACGTTTCTCGGCTGAGTGACCTTTACTGGTAGAGGTTACCCTTTCTAACTTCCGTCCTCCTCTGTTGTCCTACTCTACCAACCTACCATAGTGGCTCAGTCACCTGTACTCAAGCTCGTTGGAGACCCTCTACCACTTCCTATCCCTCCGGACCTCACGGCGTCAGGTACCCCAACGTTTCTTGACTTTTGTTGACTCACTGACTTGTTGTTGTTGAACATCGGTGTACGTCGAATTACTGACTCGACACTGGTTTCCTTGTGGTCGTCTTTACTGTGAATGGGGAAGGGTCGGACTGGATATTTTGGAACGTGACTCAAGGACACAAGACCAAGAGAAGAGTGTTTGATTATATTCCTTCACGGATTTTGGTCGAAGTGAGTTCGACCTCTTCTGTTATGGAGTCCCTTAGTAGTTTTTGTTTTCTATTCCTTCGACCATAATACTTTCTAACGGGTCTCGTATCGACATCCGATTGGATCTTACGAGTGGTGTCTGATATATCGTGTTTCTTTTTTCCGCTGAACAAAAGATTCGGTGACTTGATAAAACAATCAAGATAATTATTATCGTGTGTTCGGAATGGAATTGTTCCTAACGGGAACGCCGAGTCTGCCAGCACCGAGTCTACCATTTCGCAGACAGATGTTACGCCCTCTGGACCCAAGCTAGGGACCCAGTCCTTCTTGGGGACCTCTTCCTTTACCGTTAGGTGAGGTGATGATAACGGACCTTTTAGAGTACCTGTCTCCTCGGACCATCCGGGGTCAGGTACCCCAACGTTTCTCAGTCTGTGCTGACTCGGTGAAGTGAAGTGAAGTGAATTGTGTTACTTAAAAGTCTACGGAATTTAAAACTTTGAGAATGAAATTCTTTTTAACTTTTCTACTACTTACTATACGAGTATTTAAATTTTTGTTTGTATTAAAAAACAAATTATTTTGATGTTACGGATCTGAAGAAAATGATTCTACTAAATATTACATGTAGTGAAGACTATAAATGAAGGGACCTAAGATTAGTAAAAGAGAAGTATAGAAATATAGCACCGTAACGGTTTATGTTACAATTGTAGGAGATATTATAAAGGAATCTGAAAATTAGGTATGGTATTACAACTCAGTTTTGATATTATTTCTCTAGTACGATAAAACGATACCTATTCTTTAACACAGTCTAGTTAAAAAATCGTGCCCTTTTTGAAATACGAGTCTTAGGTACTGATTTGACTTTTTCTAAAAGAAAGACAGTATTGTTAGTGGACTTACAATTACTTATATGTCTTCCGTTTTGTAACATTCTTATTTAGTTAAATAAGAAGTGGTCTTATCATCGAAGGTCATTCGTCATAAACCTTTAAAATATAATACTTTTTACAAACTATAGAAGGACAACTTTTATCAAGACACTTTTCATAAGATCCAAACGTTCCACTCTCGTTCAGAGAGTCGTACAGGGTGTAATGTATTATCAACGTCAAGGTAGTAATTTAGATGTGTACAAACTTCATAGATAATTCACGAAGGTACCCTTTCCCACAGTGTTTTTACACATTCTGTGTATTTCGACCTCCTAAGTGTAAAGGACTAGAGTTTTGAATACTTTTCAGATAGTATTAGTTTTCTCACACCATGACCGTATTTCTGTCTGTGTATCTGGTCACTTTTTGTCTTTAGGGTCTTTATTTGGGAACGGAGATGTCAGTTTACTAAAAGTTGGTCTCATCGGTTCTGATAAGTTACCCCTTTTCTCCCAGTTACAGAAGCTGTTCATCTTCTCCTTGATCTATAAGTGTACGTTCTCTTACTTCATTTTGGAAGTGGATTTTGGTATTTGGTTTTGTTTTGTTTTGAGTCTTATGAATGAATTTGTATTCTGAAGTTTGATGTCTTAAGAATCTTCATTTAGACCCCGTTTTTTAAGTGTCGTAACCTAAACCGTCATTAAAGGACCTAAACCACCCGAAGGGACCACCGAGTCTTCAATTTCGCAGACGGACGTTACGCCCTCTGGGTCCAAGCTAGGGACCCAGCTCTTCTAGGGGACCTCTTCCTTTACCTTTGGGTGAGGTCATAAGAACGGACCCTTTAGGGTATCTGCCTCTTCGGACCACCGGATGTCAGGTGCCCCAACGTTTCTCAGCCTGTACTGGTTCGCTGATGTGAAAGTGAAAGGACCTATACTATGGTTTCTGTGTCCGTTTGTTTCTTTTTTTCTCTGTTTGACTTGAACTACTTTTAAAAATTTGAAACACATAGTTTTCCGTAATAGTTGTTTCATTTCTCCGTTGAGTCTTTTAGTCTCTTCAATAAACATTTAGTATATAGACTATTCCCAGTTTTAGGTCCTATCTATCTCTTGAGGATTTTGAGGTGTTATTTTTTGTTCGTTGGGTTAAGTTTTCATTCGTTTCCTGAGGTCATCTATAAAGAGGTTTCTATGTATTTACTGATTATTCGTGTACTTTTATACAAGTTGAAGTGATTTGTAAGTCAAGTCAGCGAGTCAGTACAGGCTGAGAAACGCTGAGGTACTTAGCGTCGTACGGTCCGGAGGGACAGGTAGTGGTTTAGGGTCTCAAGTGAGTCTGAGTGCAGGTAGCTCAGTCACTACGGTAGGTTGGTAGAGTAGGAGACAGCAGGGGAAGAGGAGGACGGGGGTTAGGGAGGGTCATAGTTTCAGAAAAGGTCACTCAGTTGAGAAGTGTACTCCACCGGTTTCATGATCTCAAAGTCGAAATCGTAGTAAGGAAGGTTTCTTTAGGGTCCCGACTAGAGGAAATCTTACATGACCAACCTAGAGGAACGTCAGGTTCCCTGAGAGCTCTCAGAAGAGGTTGTGGTGATTTGTAATCCATTTATGTTTAGTTTTAATGTTACTTTAAAGTGGGGTATGTATAGTGTTACTCTGTAGTGAAGTATGGGTAATTCTACTGATGATGTATTTAAGTTGTCACAAGTACTCCTATATCTCTTAGTAAAACACGACAACTCTCTTTACAGTTTACCTTGTCGACGTAGACGACATATTTTGACCTCTTCCGTTACCGTGGGGTGAGGTCATGAGAGTGGACCTTTTAGGGCACCTGTTTCCTCGGACCATCCGACGTCAGGTACCCCAGCACTTCTCAGTCTGTACTGACTCACTGAAGGGAAAGTGAAAAGTGAAAGTACGTAGCCTCTTCCTTTACCATTGGGTGAAGTCACAAGAAGTCACAAGAGACCTCTTAGTGTCTCTACCCCCTCGGACTACCCGACGGCAGATACTCCAGTGTGTCTCAATCTGTGTTGACTTCACTGAATCGTCGTCGTCGTCGTCGACATATTTTGTCATGTCGTCAAAGGGTTTTTAAATCTTAATGGTATACTAGGTCGTTAAGGTGAAGGTCCATAGATCGGTGTTCTTAACTTTCGTGTCAAAGTTTCTCTACTGATGCTTGGTTGTAAGTATCGTTGTAATAAGTGTTATCGACTTAGAATCTTCGTTGGGTTCGTAGACAACTACCTACTGACCTCTCCGTCTTGTACAATATATGTAAATGTACATACATAAATTCCGACTAAATACTAAGTCGGAATTTTTCCTTCCATTAATACGATATTGTACCTACTTGGGACTCCTGTAATTCGGTTTGGTTTATTCGTGTAGTGTTTATGATATACTAAGGTGACTGTTCTTCAAGAATGTCATCTCTACCTTTCAGACGTACACACACACACACGTTTCAGCGAAGTCACTACAGACTGAGAAACGTGGGGTACTTGACATCGGACGGTCCGAGGAGACAGGTACCGTAAGAGAGTCGTTCTAATGACCTCACCCAACGGTAGTGGAAGAGGTTCTCTAGAAGGGGTGGGTCCCTAGTTTGGGTGTAGAGAATGTAGAGGACGTGACCGTTCACCTAATAAATGGTGATCTCAGTGGACCCTTTGGGTCTCTACCTTTTATCTTACTACCAAAGGGAAACAACTCCCCTCTCGACACCCTTCAATGACACATTATGCGTCAAGGTTGAAAGAGGTGACACAATGTACTACAAACCAAATGTTTGTCTGAGATGACCTCACGAAAAAATTAGTGACCTTTATTTGAACCCAGTGATTTAAGTACTTTGTCGTTGAAGTACTTTATATAGGGTAGGGTTGTAAGGACTGTCATATAGGATATCGTATATACTAGTCTTCGTAAGGTAGGAAGGAAGATCGTAATTCTTGTAATTGTAATGTTCTTCTCTTTTATAATTGTTTTTTATATATTGTTTATACTTCAGTCGTGTATCGTATACATTGAACTTCTAATAGAATGACAGTTCTTAGGGTTAAAAATTTAACATAAGTAAGTATCTCTGATTTCACCATCCTTGGGAAGACAAGACTGGTTTCATCCGTTACAGGCGTATGGAGATAATCATTACCGTGTAAGGGTCTAAAGTTGAAAAAGAGTCCCAAGATCAATATCACGGTAGAAGGTTCAAAAAATGCTAGGTGTTCGTATTGGGTGGTCACGGGATGACGTTACGACAACGGATATAAGTTGGGGAGGGGTTATCGGAGGAACCGATGTCATTAGACGTCAATGAGGTTCTCGTGGTCACCGAAATCGTAAAACCTTTGTCTTTTAATCTCGGACTAAGTAAAGAAGAGTTAATGAAGGAGACACTGAAATATTACAGGATTTAAATATCAGTAGTAAATACTTCAAGTATGGTACACAGTACGTAACAAGATCTACTACCTCTTGGTTCGTGTTTGTCCCGTGACAAATTTCCTTGGTTGTCATACTTCATTTATTCGGCTCTGTGCGGTACGCTCCTCTTACCCGTCCTATGATGTCCCGTACTTAGTTCCGTACCGATTAACTAATGTGGTCGTCTCAGATCTTTTCTGAAGTTATACTCCCGTGACGAACTCCATTCGTAACTTTCTCTTCAACTATATCAGTCTCTCTCCCTGATTTACGGTCTCTTTTCTCTCCGTCCCTGGTCCATAACCTTTTTAACTTCGTTGCACTTATTTTTGTACCTCCGAAATTTGTTGTACCATGGATAACCTTCTTGGTTCCCAAAGCTGACTCAAGACTTCTTCAGTATTACTTACTGTGTACTGAAATCTCCCTCTTATTTTCTCGGTCAAGTACTTACCAGAATAAAGTACCCGAAGGGAACACCGAGTCGACCATTTCTTAGAGACGTTAAACCCCCTGGACCCAAGCTAGGGACCCAACCCTTCTATTGGACCTCTTCCCTTTCCGATGGGTGAGGTCATAAGACCGGACCTCTTAAGGTACCCGACATATGAGGTACCCCAGTGTTTCTCAGTCTGTTCTGACTCACTGAAAGTGAAAGTATGATCTCTCATTTTTAGTATCACGTATATTCAACGTGTTAATACTATACTATCCAAGATAAGATCTGAGATGAAATTTTCAGAGTAAAAATAAGGTAAAATTCGTACTCCTTTGACTTTGTGTTTTACCAAACCATTGAACGGGGTCCAGTGTGTCGTCATTTCATTTCCTCGGTTCCTCAAACTCTGAAGGAACCACCGAGTCGTCATTTATTAGGTGGACGTTACGGTCTCTGACAAACGTTATGTCCTCTGTATCCAAACTAGGGACCCAGCCCTTCTAGGGGACCTCTTCCTTTACCGTTATGTGAGGTCATAAGAACGGACCCTTTAGGGTACCTGTCTCCTCTGACCACCCGATGTCTGGGACTCCAGCGTTCTCAACCTGTGCTGAATCGTTGATTTGGTGGCGGTGGTAGTCCCACAGACTCTGTTATTTAACCCGAGAATCGATAGTCCCACTGACGAAAGTCGTCACATGTGGAATAATTAAAACTACCCGGTAATTTCTCAAAATTCTTCTCCTTATTTTACTCATAAGACCATCATCTTTACTCCGTCCTAATTTTGAATCTATCTTTCGTTGTTTCTTCCGTTTTTACTTTACGTTACTTTAGTCCTTCTCGAGAAAAAAAGAAAACCGACGTGGCGTACCGAAGATCCTAGAACCGTGAGACTGGTCCCTACCTTGGAGACGGGAACTGTCACTTTCGTGGTTCAGGTTTGGTGACCTGGAGGTCCCTTGAGGTTGTAAGTTTCCTTAATACAATTCCTCCATCTTCGATATTATGAGTCTCTTGTTAATTCACGTCCTCGCACTTAGTCAATCGAAAACGACGTATTGATTGGTGGGTTTTGAATCACCGAAGTTTATTTCTGAAATAAAGTTCTCATCCAACTACCCGATCGCTCCTGGTTCTTCCAAACCTTCCCGGAACGAGTACACGGAGTCGGTTAACCACTTACTCAACATTCTAGCGAGATGATTATAACCGACCTAAGAGGGTGTACAGACCCCGGAGTCAGTCCTACTTAGGTAACTAAGTACCACGTTCCAGAAAACAGAAGGTCGTCCGATCGGGTCCAAACAAGAGGACCACCGTCTTGTCTCTATGTCCGTCCTACACACTCCCGTTGTCTTCAAACGGCCCGACGAACTACGGATCCGAACCTTTATCGTGTAATAGATACTTAGTTTCATCCATTGTTCCGTAAAGAGGTTTCTAAAATGTTCTGGACGAGTCTAAGTTCCCCTTCTTTTCATCTAGGGCGGGAATTACTTCCTCGACTACAGTATGACATTTACCATAAGTCTGTCTCTCACACCTATTAACAGTAAAAAATTTTAGTTTATTTAACCTCTCTCCTTTTCTTTTGTAGTCACTACTGAGGGACCAAAGGACGGATTCTTTGTCTTCCTTACTACCACGGTATATGTCTTTACCCCGGTTGTCCCGGGAAGTCACCACAAGGTGTCTTTCACTTATTTTCAACAGTACTCACAAAAAAAGTCACCACACTTGGTCTTTGGATGTGTTTATTGTGTCATTATTGTTGACTTTCTTACACTGTCTTATGAGTCGAATTCTGAGTTACTTTTCTTTTTCAATAATGGTTTTTTGATATGTAACATACTATGCTGTCACCTTAGATGACTTGAGTAAATGTTGTTCGTGACTGTCTTGTACACTTTTTATTCGATACTAAAGGAAACTCCAGATTTCTGGACATTTGAGGGCGAGTGTGGACGGTTTAGTCCATAACACCCTTAAGTGGTGTTACTTTGGTGACAGTTCCTATATTGTATTTATTCAACGTATCAGTGAACTCGAGACACAAATTTGGTTCAATTGCCGGGAAGATCCTTATCCTTTTCCAGTACACACGACAATGTCTTTTCTCGTCTCACCCAACGTTCTTTCTTTCAGAAACCTCAGTCACCGATACTGACTCTCGAAAGTAACAGTGTTCGATCCTGTGTGACATGACGTGTTGTCTTTCAGTTTCATCAACAGTGCAGAGTGGTTACACGTAAGAAACGAAGTGAGTCTCCTTTGATAGTTGTCCAAAGTATTTACTCCGAGTGAAAAATTAGGTCGAGTCAAGTCAAGTCAAGTCGAGTCAGTACAGGCTGAGAAACGCTGGGGTACTTAATGTCGTGTGGTCCGGAGGGACAGGTAGTGGTTGAGGGCCTCAAGTGAGTCTAAGTGCAGGTAGCTCAGTCACTACGGTAGGTCGGTAGAGTAGGAGCCAGCAGGGGAAGAGGAGGACGGGAGTTAGGGAGGGTCGTAGTTTCAGAAAAGGTTACTCAGTTGAGAAGTGTACTCCACCGGTTTCATGATCTCAAAGTCGAAATCGTAGTAAGGGAGGTTTCTTTAGGGTCCCGACTAGAGGAAGTCTTACCTAACCAACCTAGAGGAACGTCAGGTTCCCTAAGAGTTCTCAGAAGAGGTTGTGGTGTCAAGTTTTCGTAGTTAAGAAGCCACGAGTCGGAAGAAGTATCAGGTTGAGAGTGTAGGTATCTACTGGTGTCCTTTTTGGTGTCGGAACTGATCTGCCTGGAAACAACCGTTTCATTACAGAGACGAAAGATTATACGATAGATCCAACCAGTATTGAAGGAAGGTTCCTCGTTCGCAGAAAATTAAAGTACCGACGTTAGTGGTAGACGTCACTAAAATCTCTTTTTTATTTCAGACTGTGACAAAGGTGACAAAGGGGTAGATAAATACCAGTCGTTTAAACATTAGGTTGGACGACGATTAAGGACTGATGTCACAAATCACGTTCAAAGGGTACTTGTTCATTTTATTTGAGTTAAAGAAGTGAGATGATAAATTCCGAAAGGAGGTCGGAAGGAGTAAAGTACAGAATTGAGTTTAAAGAGTTAAAGAGAATTGAAGTCGTCACGATGAGAGGACCACTTTGACACACGATAGATGTTAGTATGGGACAGGAGGAACCAAAGAAACGGGAGTGAGTCGAGAAATAAGACGGACCCGACGAAGAAATAATAAAAACAATAACGACGAATCGCTGAGTCAGTACAGAGAAAAACTGGAGTACCTGACGTCGTGTGGTCCGAAGGGACAGGAAGTGATGAGGGATTCAAACGAGTTTGATTACAGGTAACTCAATCACTACGGTAGGTTAGTAGAGTAGGTGACAGTGGGGGAACAGGAGGACGGGAGTTAGAAAGGGTCGTAGTCTCAGAAAAGGGTTACTCAGTCGAGAAACGTAGTCCGAACCTCGTAGTCGAAACCGTAGTCAGTAAGGTTACTTATAAGGAAATCCTAAGTGACCCAACTAGAGTAACGACAGGTTCCCTGAGAGTTCTCAGAAGAGGTCGTTGTTTCAAACTTCCGTAGTTGAGAAACCGTGAGTCGGAAGAAGTGCCAGGTTAAGAGTGTGGGTATGTACTGATGACATTTTTAGTATCGAAACTGATATACCTGGAAACAATCATTTCACTACATAAACAAAAAAGTATTCGATTCAAACAGTATCAAAAAGAAGGTTCCTCGTTCAATCAATTCAGCGAGTCAGCACAGGTTGAGAAACGCTGGGGCACCTGATATCGGGTGGTCCGAAGAGACAAGTACCCTAAGAGGTCCGTTCTTATGACCTCACCTAACGGTCGTTCGCAAGAATAATAGAACCGAGAAGGTTTTGGAATAAACTTGAAATTTAGTACCGGGGTCGTGGTGTCTAAGGTCGTCGAATAATACTGAAAAGATAGAGGCCTTGAAGGTAAGGTGTAACATGGAGTAAGAAACAGATGGGACCTGTGAGACAGAAGATGATTTTAAAAACAGACAACGGTGCCTGTCCCCACCCCCCACCCCCCTTTACACTTTCACCAGTTTCCCATGTTTTAAGGTCGACTTATTTGAGACTCCTACATTACATATCGTACTCCTGATATCAATTGTTATGACATAACACATAAACTTTTAATGACTGTCATCCAAAATTTTCAAGAGTGGTGTATGTGTTTAAAATTGATGCACACCACTATCTACACAATCGATTGGAACAACACCGTAGTAAAACGTTATATATGTACATCGATTAGTAATGTTACATATGGAATTTGAATATTTACGATATACAGTTGATATAGAGTTATTTCGACCCTTTTTGTAAAAATTATTTTTTATTTATGTTTTATTTTCAAAAATAAACAAAGTAGGAGTTGAAGGATCATGGAAGGGACTTCTGTACACTTAAATGAAAAAGTTCTACCTAAACGATTCTCATCGTTCACTCCTCACTCCAATCTCGAGAGATGGTTGTTTTGTCAAAAGTAGACGAAGTTTATTACCAGATGTCCAAACAATATACTTCTATACAATAAACTTCTGTTTCAAGACAATTAAAAAATTTACACACTTTTGATAACAAACGAGTAAAAACGTAGAGAACGACAAAGTTTACGTCAGGGAAAGGGGACCACCACCCATCTTTAGACACGTTTGAATCATATTACTCATTTTTTTAGTAAGAGATGGACGTGTGTGAAGTCTGAAGACTGAGGGTGTCGACATTCTATTATTTAAACACGATGAAATTAGATAGTAAACATCATTTAAAATGTCGTCGTTATCCTTTATTTCTATTGTTATTTCTCTATAACTCATGATCTTTAAAGTATAGGTTAGTTAACCGTATATAATAACTATTCACGTTTTAATAAGTGATCTTTTATTTTCATCGCTTAGTCGTCCTTTTATTCATGACAATCTCTTCCATTAAAGGTCACTACCCAAGTTAGACCTTGTTTCGTACTAGTCTTGAAAGATTTTACTAGTTTTGAAGAATTTTTCGTTTGACTCTACACTCGTTCATAATTTAGACGTCACACATAAGTGAGGAATTGAGAAATAGATTTATTTGTTGGTATTGATACCATGTTAGAATATGTTAAAACCCCGGAGACAGAGGTTAATTAGGTGAGGTACCTGTCTCCTTAGACCACCTGATGTCAGGTACCCCAACGTTTCTCAGTCTGTACTGACTCGCTGGAAACGAAAGTATCTACGGGTATAAGACTAGGGGTCCTGGACATTTATACAATGTAATACACCGTACTCCCTCAATGTCAATGTCTACCTTAATTCCAACGAGTAGTCGACTACAATTTCATTCCTTTAATAGGACCTAATAGGTCGACGACGATTTAGAGAAGTCAGTACAGACTAAGACACGCTGGGGTATCTGCCGTCGGGTGCTCCGAGGGGGTAGGGACCCTAAGAGGTCCGTTCTTGTGACCTCACCCAACGGTAAAGGAAGAGGTCACGTACTTTCACTTTTCACTTTCCCTTCAGCGAGTCAGCACAGGCTGAGAAACTCTGGAGTACCTGACGTCGGATGGTCCGAGGCGGTGGGTACCCTAAAAGGTCCGTTCTCATGACCTCACCCCACGGTAACGGAAGAGACTTAATTATGAATACGGGGGAATTTACACCTTCTCCCTTCGTCTTGGTAGCCTTGTTCTCTCTACCGTATACCTCTTTCCGGAACGACCGAAACGTCTAATTTCCCCGGTACTCGGTTCCTTAGGTCCTTTGGAGATCTTCAACCTTTTCCGTTCTTTTACTTGAGAGGAAGAAGGTCCTTCCTTCCGTCGAGACGACTGTGTGATTAAAATTGGGTTACTTTGTGTGAAGTCTGAAGACTGAGGGTGTCGACATTCTATTATTCAAACACGAGGAAATTAGATAGTAAATATGATTGAAAATGTCGTTGTTATCCTTTATTTATGTGGTTGTTTTTAACAAGGTTGAAAGGGGTCTACGGGTCTTTGACGAGGGAGAAACAGTTTATAGAAAGAATAAAGTTAGTGGATAGTCATGAGGGTTTGATAAAACTAAACATTCTACTATTAAAATTTAACTACTCTATCACTACAAAAGATATTTAACGAAACAGTTTTATTAATGATTCTGTAATGGTTTCTGAATGACTTATAATTTGGTACTGAGATTTCGATAAAATTAATTACAGTAAGTCTGTGATTAAATCTTCGTTTTACATAAAAATTTAGGAGTTTATCATGTATTATTACTCGATAAAATAAAAACTCTTCTGTTTGTAACATAACACTTAACTAGAGAAGAAATTTTTGTTTGTCGAATTGTTTTAATCCGTAACAAACGAACTAGATGGTTATTATACATATATGTACTTCGTGTTCTCTTACTCTTCTCATTTCCACTATAGTGTGAAGATCGTGTTAAAGTAGTTTTACCTTTTTTACACAAATTTACGAACACTTCCAGGTGTTGTTGACCCTTAACTTCTTGAGTGTATAACAAGTACACATGTACCTAAAGAAGATAAAGTTTTTGCGAAAGTAAAGGCATGGTAAGTTTTTTACACTCTGAGTAAAAATAGATTTGTTGTTTTTTTAGTAATCGTCTATTCTAGACCGTTACGACACTTAGAGTGATTTGGAGTCAAAAAAGAAATACCAAAATGGTCGGACGAGGGGTGAGATACAATCAAGACTCCAAGTCGTTTAACATTGGATGGTTTAATGAAAAAAGTGGACACACACGTACTTACACGAGTCATCCCAAGATAAGAAACACTTACCTTACGTTCTCTGCGTCCTCTGCGTTCAAGACGTCGGGTGCTCCGAGGAGACAGGTACCTTGAAAGAGATCCGTTCTTATGACGTCACTCCACGGTAAAGGATGAGGGTCCGTAGAAGGGTTGGGTCCCTAACTTGGACACGGAGGACGTAATCGTCCACCTAAGAAATGGTGACATGGTGGACCCTTCGAGAAATAAGAGAATCAAGGATGATATTCAGTTTACGGTTCCATCCGTCTGTTTGTTCTTAATCTGTTTTTGAAGTTGTTGTTACATCTTACATTCTGTCTTACGAGACTTCAAAGTACCGATTATGTTTGACCTTACTCCTACCGCTTCATGGAGGTAGGGATCCCTTAGTCTCACGGATGACCCACGGTCCGTGATACGTACGATTCCCAAAATATATTGGAAGTGTTATTGAGATGTTCCCTCACGATAACAAAAAGGGAAAAATGACTATTCTTTCTATTTCGAATCCAATTGAAAAGGTTTCGGACTCCTTTTATTCCCTATTTCGGTTTCGAGTAAGTAACTTGTTTATTAATAAACTCGTGGATGGTACACTCTCCGTACAAAGTCGATGACTCTGATGTCATCACTTCTGTTGTCTATTTTTATGGATGGAAGTTTTTTTATTTTAAGATCTCTGTCGTTGTCTTTTATATGTTTTATTTTTAATTTACATAAATATATATGTGTGTGTGTATCAAACCATCCATCACTATTTACTTTACATATTCACTTTATCCTCACTTCTGACTTCATTCTGCAAGTCCCTCCGGGAGCACAAGTTACATCATGTAAACTGTACGAACAATCGGTTGGTTCACATAAACAGTTCATCCGTCTCTTATGTACTCTCTTCCGCTGGAAACTCAGTAACGAATCTCCATCACTCCCTCAACCTGTTCGTCTATAGATTCCCCTTCCGTGAATTTCCTCTTAGTTACCGCTCATATTTCCAGGACTCGACCCTCGACTACACGGACTTCAACTCACTCTTTTCCCTTCTCGTTGTCTTCTACTCTAGACCTATATGACAACCTCCCCCGTCTATTATATCCTGGAACATCAAGTCAGTCCGGAAGCCGTAAACGAGGTCTCTTCTTAAAACTAGGATCTTCCTGTACAAAAATTGTCCTAGGGAAGCCGACGATATGACTCTTGTTAGACTTTTTTCCTTCATCCCTCTGACCAATCTTGTATAGAAGTATGCTCACACTATTGTCATATTTTCACTATTCAACAGTCTAAGAGTTGTATAAACTTTCGTCTCAGTTGTCCTAACGTCTGTCTAACTTATGTCCCACATTCTCTTTCTCACCTCAGTTTTTACTCTCGTTCTAAACTTCGACCTCGTTGGTTTTTCTGTTTAACGGTAGTTAGAAACCCTCCTCCGTCAAACCACCATTTATGGCCCTCGAATCTGAACCTATAGTATGTAAACTATAAGAATAGTCTGTAAGTTCAGTTAATCTTTAATTCATCGTTCAACTTAATTAGTCTGATCTCAAATCCCTTCTGAGACCCTGATCTCTTTATTTAGACCTTTGGTAAATTAAATTATATTTATATGTATATTTGCATTAAGGTCTAGACAAATTAAGAGTTTGGATCAAGGATAAACAGTCCTCGTTAAGAGGTGACGTAAAGATAGAAAAGTTCATACAAATATGTTGTTAGTAGGGACCTCCGATCTCTCACAAAGAGAGATCCGACTTCCTGTCTAAACAAAGGACTAGTTCTATGAATTCCATTACAGAGGGAACCTTCGTTTGTTATCAATCTAACGGAACGTCAAACGTTAAGAGATTATTTTCACCAAAGGATTCGAGTCGACACTGGATTTGGGTAATACACACGTTACAGGTGGTCCTAGGTGAAGTGTAGTGGGGGAGACTCTTCTCCCTTTTCGTTCCCCTTCGAGTACGATGGACTACAGGGTACTCATCAATTAACAGATCTAGGTAAGTTTGAGTAATAAAGAAGTGGTTTGTGTAAATACCTTTACACTACTCGACTAGATCGTCGACTTTATGATCGACTACGAATCTTTGACAAACTGGGGACTTGATGATCAATTCTCCTTGGTGACCTGTAAAACATTTTTCCCTTTTCCACACTATACTAGATTTCAAACTTTAATTTTAGGAAGACTATAGATTCCCTTTCGACCTGACCTCTTTTTCTTTCTTCTTATCTTCTTCTCTTTGGTCGGTCCGACGACACCGTCGTTAGGTACGTTCTTTACTTTTCTGGGTTATCTCCACAATTTGTTCCCCTGAGTTTCTACCTCCTTCTAAATTCTCCACAAATCCTCGATTTTAGTTAACTGGAAGTTTCCACCTAGAAATATTGTAGTTCAGTCTTTTAAAGTTGACATTCATCCTCTCATTAACCGCCAGTGAAAGAATATATTCTCCTTGTTTCAATCCGTGTCAACGGTGTACGGACAGTCTTGAGACACAACTGAAGAGGTACATCATAAAGATAAAAAGTACCGGAGTTCGACGTCTGAACACGTAGTCTAAGAGTTTGTCGTTACGGGTATTGTCCTTTCTTCCCCTCTTTAGGTAACATGTCCGTAACGAAACGAAAAATTATTCTCTCCTTCTAGAAAGGAAACAACAACAACAAGTCAGTGGGTGGGTCAGTGTACCCTGAGAAGCACTAGGATATCTGACGTCATGCGTCCGAAGGGACGGAGATTAGTAGAAGGTCTCAAACGGGTGTACTGACTCGCTGAAAGGAAAGGAAAGGAACCCAGGTAACGTAGTCACTATGGTAAGTTGGTAGAGTAAGAGACAGTGGGAGAAGAGGAAGACGGAAGTCAGAAGGGGTCATAGTCCCTGAGAAGGTCACTCAGTCGAGAAGTGTTGTCCACCGGTTTCATAATCTCGAAGTCGAAGTCGTAGTCAGGAGGGTTACTCAAAAGTCACAACTCAAGGAAATTCTAACTGACCAAACTAGAGGAACGTTAGGTTCCCTGAGAGTTCTCAGAAGAGGTCGTGGTGTTAAGTTTTCGTAGTTAAGAAGTCGTGAGACGGAAAAAATATGAGGTCGAGAGTGTTAGTATGCACTAATGACCTTTCTGATATCGGAACTGATATATCTCGAAACAGCCGTTTCACCACAGAAAGGAAAAATTGTTTATTAGGGTAATTAGTCTGTCCCCTTTTACGGGTACGGAACTCAAGTTCCTTTCAACTCTCTTCTTTTAGACCGGGAAAGTCGGAGATATCACCCTCCATCCAATATTGTTATCACTTCTCTCCCAACCTTAACCGACGACCTGTCTGTTGGTTATCATAGAGAATCTCACAGACTAATCTATACCTTCGACTTTTCCTTCTTGTGTTTTACTGACGAATCTGTGGACCGAACCTAGTGACACAGAAGGGACCACCGAGTCTACCATTTCGTAGACGGACGTTACGTCCTCTGGGTCCAAACTAGGGACCCAACCCTTCTAGGGGACCTCTGCTTTGCCGTTGGGTGAGGTCATGAGAACGGACCTTTTAAGGTACTTACCTCCTCGGACCCATCCGATGTCAGGTACCCCAGTGTTTCTCAGTCTGTACTGACTCGCTGACTCGCTGAAGTGAAAGTGAAAGTGCAAACCTAGTGACATGTCCACCATAACAGTAAGTACCTGTTTCGTCACTTTCTTCTTATCCAAGTCCCATCCCTTACTGATCTAGAGAAACTTGTGTGAACTTAAGAGTAACCTTTCAGGTCTCGAGTTCAAACTCTCGATTCGATCTTAATATACGAAACCCCTGTTATATTGAACTTCAGTATCTCTTTTTCACAGATCCATCTCACTCTAATCTCTTCTCCCGGTTTTTCCCTTCGAGACTTTCTCTTTGGGTAACCTGTCCGACTTTTCCTTTTAAGTACTTTCATTAGTTCTTGTGTCCTTTGTCATTATAAAATTCTGTCTTCTGTCCGTTTACGGTGGTTTACGAAGGGCCTCTAGTTTATTCTTCGACTTCTTACAGATAGTTAAAGTCGGTGTTTACACCTTGTCACTGGAGACGGTTCCTTCTATTTATATATCCCTTAATCAATATCTGTTCACTAAGACCCCTCAATCCAATAGACAATCTGAGAAATAAAAAATTAATCCCGTACGTTCGGGAGGAGACATTCTGCCTACTTAATAATAACTATTACCGATATGTCAGTATCGGTAAGATTAAACCCCCTTAGAAGTTTGTGGTAGGTTTCCTTTTGGAATAATTCGAACAGTGACGGCCACCCCCGGTCTAGGAGTAATCTTTCGGGTTCGGTCTGTCACTGTACTGAGTTTGGTAGTTGTGTCAACACATGGTACGGTTTAGATTAAAACTAGTCGCGAAGACGTGTGTCATATAGTAGATACTCCTGAACAGATTAGTAGCGGGTCTTTCCCAAGTCGTCCCGTTTCAGACCTACCGAGGAAGATCGACCAAATATCTAACACACTACAGAAAACTCAATGAGGGAGAACTGTTGACTTAAACGTGTCACACCATTGGATCACTAACGTGACAAAAGTAGTCAGTGTAAAAATGTTTATCCATCTGAGTAAGTAGTCTCTTCCACTACCGTGGGGTGAGGTCATAAGAACGGATCTCTCAGGGTACCTACCTCCTCGGACCACCCGACGTCAGGTACCCCAGTGCTTCTCAGCCTGTACTGACTCGTTGAAGGGATATGTTAATATTATATGTTGAAAGTCCTTCACAGATGCGGAACTAGAAGTATCTTGGTCGTGTCAGTGGATAATTCAGATCCGACCAGTTATTTTACGGGGGGTAGAAAGGTTGTATATTTTATAACCCCTGATGATAAGTTTAAGGTGTGGAATAAACAGTAAGTCAAGTCAAGTCAACGAGTCAGTACAGGTTAAGAAACGTTGGGGTACCTGACGTCGTGTGGTCCAAAGGGACAGGTTGTGGTTGAGGACCTCGAATGACTTTGAGTAAATGTAGTTCAGTCACTACGGTAGGAGACAGTCGGGGAAAAGGAGGGTGGAAGTTAGAAAGGGTCGTAGTTCCAGAAAAGGTTACTCAGACAAGAAGTGTAGTCCACCGGTTTCATAACCTCAAAGTCGAACTTGTAGTCAGGAAGGTTACTTATAAGTCTTGACTATAGGAAATCCTACCTGACCAACCTAGAGGAACGTCAGGTCCCTTGAGAGTTATCAGAAGAGGTTGTGGTGCCAAGTTTTCGTACTTAAGAAGTCGTGAGTCGAAAGAAATATAAGGTTGAGAGTGTAGGTATGTACTGATGACCTTTTTGGTATCGAAACTGATCTTCCTGTAAACAACCGTTTCATTGCAGAGACGAAAAATTATACGATAGACCTAACCAGTAACGAAAAGAAGGTTCCTTGTTCGTAGATAATTAAAGTACCGACGTCAGTGGTAGACGTCACTAAAACCTCGGGTTTGTTTCGGAGAATGACAAAGGTAACAAAGGGGTAGACAAACGGTACTTCACTACCCTGGTCTACGGTACAAGAATCAAAAGACTTACAACTCGAAATTCGGTTGAAAAAGTGAGAGGAGAAAGTAGTTCTCCGACAAGTCAAGAAGAAACGAAAGACGGTACTCTCACCACAGTAGACGTATAGACTTCAATAACTATAAAGAGGGACGTTAGAATTAAGGTCGGACACAAAGTAAAACCGTAAAGTGTACCACGTGGGACGTATATTCAATTTCTTCGTCCCAGTGCTATACGTCGGAACTACATGAGGAAAGGACTAAACGTTGATCAGACAACAAGGTACAAGTCAAGATTGACAACGAAGAACTGGACGTATGTCTAAAGAGTCCTCCGTCCAGTCCATCAGACCATAAGGGTAGGGAAAGTCTTAAAAGGTGTCAAACAACACTAGGTGTGTCAATTTCCGAAACCGCATCAGTTTTTTCGTCTTTATCTACAAAAAGACCTTGAGAGAACGAAAAACTACTAGGTAGCCTACAACCGTTAAACTAGAGACCAAGGAGACGGAAAAGATCTAAGTCGAACTTGTATACCTTCAAGTACCAAGTGCATAACCACTTCGGACCGAACCTCTTAAAACTCGTAATGAAATGATCGTACACTCTATTCACGTTGACACACCATCAAACTCGTAAGAAACGTAACGGAAACAAACCCTAACCTTACTTTTGACTGGAAAAGGTCAGGACACCGGTGACGACTCAAAAGGTTTAAACGACCGTATAACTCACGTCGTGAAAGTGTGGTAGTAGAAAATCCTAAACTTGATCGAGTTGACCTTACGGTAGTGGAGGTGATCGAAACAAGCATCACTACGAAGGATTCCGGGTGAACTGAAGAGTAAGGTCCTACAGTCCGAGATCCACTCACTAGTCTGGTAGTACCAATAGACCCAGTATTCTAGAAAAAACATATCAAGAAGACACATAAGGACAGTGAAGAAGAATTATAGAAGACGAAGACAATCCAGGTATGGTAAAGACAGGAAATAACACGGGCAGAAACGTACTTTCAAAGGGAAAACATAGAGATTAAAACAATTTCGTTAGAGATCAGAAAGGGTAAGATAACAAAAGGAGATAAAGAAACGTGACTAGTGACCTTTCCGAAAGAATAGAGAGGAACGATAAGAAACCGTGAGACATAAGTTTACCCATATAGAAAGGAAAAGAGGAAACGGAAAATGAAGAGAAGAAAAGAGTCGATAAACATTCCGGAGGAGTCTGTTGGTAAAACGGAAAACGTAAAGAAACAGGACCCCTATCAGAACTAGTGACGGAGGACATGTTACTGTTATTGGAGACAGGTATCAAGAAGTCCGTGAGATAGTCTAGATTAGGGAAATTAGATAAGCAGTGAAGGTGACATATTTAGTATTCCCTAAACTAAATCCAGTATGGACTTAACAGATTACCAAAAGGTATGAAAGAAGTTAAATTCAGACTTAAAACGTTATTGAAATATACCGACTTCTTATGTAAAAGAAATAATTCCAATTAGAAGAATGTGATTAGACGAAGACAAGTGATGAATGATTTCACCCGTTTTTACTTTACGTTCCTTATACGATAGGTTTATTTTCGGACTAAAGATACCGTCACTAGACTTTGTATCCGGTTCAAACACTCCTTTACAACGATATAAAATTTTTAGGATTTTAAAATGTAGTAAGATAAAACGAAAAACGAAAAAGTCAAGAGACCATATAGAGTTTGTAATATTTACTTTCACCGATAATTCGAAATATAACACCATTTAAATTTAAAGTCATTTCAAGTCGAAAAATTATCAGAAAAGAGATACAGTGAGTACGAGTATGAATCAGTAAGTTAACACGACCTGAGAAACGTTGGGGAACCTGACGTTGGCTAGCCCGAAGAGACAGGTACCCTAAAAAGTCAGTTCTTATAACCTAGGTCAACGGTAAGGGAGGAGGTCCCATAGGGTCCCTAACTCGGGTGCAGAAGACACAGAGGACGTAACGTCCACCTAATAATGGTCGACTCGGTAGCACTTTCGAACGATACGATATCTTCTAGGTGGAGACACACACACACACACACACACTCAGTGAGTCAGTACAGACTAAGAAATACTGGGGTACCTGACTTCGGGGTGGACTGAGGAGAGAGGTGCCTTAAGAGTCCATTCTTATGACCTCACCCAACGGTAAGGGAAGAGCTCTCATAGAAGGACTGGGTCCCTAACTTGGGTCCAAAGGACGTAACATCCGTTTAAGAAATGGTAGACTCAGTGGTACTTTTGGTCTCACTGGACGATACGGTATCTCTTGTTGACCTTTTTTGTTTTGGGTGAAGAGTTCTCATAGTCGTGTAGGAGAAGATATAGTCCAAGTTAGTACGGGAGAACACAGATTCGCTCCTTATCGTCGAGGTTGAAATTTAGCTTTATTTTCCTTGAGATACTGACTCGCTGAAGTGAAAGTGAAAAGTGAAAGTGCGTAACCTCTTCCTTTACCGTTGGGTGAGGTCACAAGAACGGACTTCTTAGGGTCCCTGCCGCCTCGGACCACCCGGCGGCAGATTCCTCAGGGTGTCTCAGCCTGTGCTGACTTCGCTGAATCGTCGTCGTATGTGAACGATACACGGTCCACGATCCGACCCACAACTCAAGTGGACACACCTGTTCTGAATATTCCAGGGATAGCAGTGCCTCTAATAAATCTTGAAATCAATACTATTTTAAAATGTCAGGTAAATTTGTAGAGACGTACTTCTAATTCGTAAAGTAATGTATCATGTTGATCAAAATAGTCGAATTTTTTTTTAACGGTGATTAAAGAAATCAGATGTTAGAATTTAGTGACTAAGTAGAATGTGGATTTGAAAAGAGGAATTGAAGATGACCATTTTTAAAGTATTATGTGACTAAATCAATATATCGATAATAAATGTTTCTATATTGGAGTTATGTTACTACGACACTACAAATTAAGATTTCGAGAATAAATTAGAACCACAATCAACAGTAACTCTTCGGAGACTTCGATATTAAAGTATCAAATACTAGGGTCCTGGTAAAAGGGATAATTGAATATCTGTTCTCACGAAATCAGATACAATAATTTTAATTTTAAGGGATTTAGCATAATGTATAAGAATGTAGACGTTAAAATACTAAGAATAGATTTCTTTAGACTTTTAGAGTCTTGAATGTATTCAAAGAGTTTAATATGTCGAATCAAAAACACCAAAAGTTTTGTTTTCAACAAAATTAAAGTTCTTTGTCGTTGAACTGACACTAACGACGTCTGTTTACTCTTTAGAGTACCGCGTCTTACTTTGGAAGATATTGTTTTCATTTATTCTACGCTATATTTGGTATCGTCCGTCTACGACCTCTTAAACTAAAGTTACTTTGTAAATTTAGTTACTAGTGAGTATGATCGTAAAATTAGAAAATGGTGTCTCTGGTGACAAAGTGGGAATTGGTAATTTAGTGGCATAGAGACATAGTCCTCCGACAAATTCACACTATTGGTAACACATAAAGAGTAAACTGGTTAACGGGTTGGAGAAATTAAAAATAAGATTCTCATAAGAGAATAAGAACGAGTCACAAACCGTCGACCCTTGGAGGTTAATTTCAATCAGAATACGTACCACTGAAATTGGGGAGGAGGTTCATATAGTTTACGGTTCGTTAGTATTTATTTGGATTTTAGACTAAATTTTGCTTCTCGGACGATACGTTTCCATCGAAGTTCAAAGGGTCAGAAAGAAATATCGGTTGACTGACCTTTGGAGTGGGTGTAATTTTTCAATTTGGGGAGTAAATAGAAGAGTCTGATACATTCTTTTACTTTAATCTTATGAGGGATTGTAATATTTTTTATTATTACCTAATTTGTGGATTTGTATTCCGGTCTGTCGTATTTAGAGTATCTCCTTTTGTATTAGTCTTGTGAGACTGTATTTAGTGTCGTTCTAGAAAAACTAGGTGGAGAATCACATTACTCCTATTTTTGTTTTTATTCGTTTACCCTGGATCAATTTGAAAACGTGTCGTTTCCTCTGGTATTTATTTTACTTTTCTGGGTACGGATTGGGTGTCTTAAACTCTTTCATAAACGTTTACTTCGTTGGTTGTTCCCTGACTAGAGGTTTTATGTGTTTGTCGATTACGTTTCAATCACCTCCACTACCTTAAGGTCAACTCGATAAAGTTTAGGAGTTTCTACTACGACACTTTCACGACGTAAGTTATACGGTCGTTTAAATCTTTGGAGTCGTCATCGGTGTCCTAACCTTTTCCAGTCAAAAGTAAGGTTAGGGTTTCTTTCCGTTACGGTTTCTTACGAGGTTGATGACATGTCAACGTGATTAGAGTGTCCGATCGTTTCATTACGAGTTTTAAGAGATTCGGTCCGTAGTTGTCATACACTTGGTGCTTGAAAGTCTACAAGTACGACCTGAATCTTTTCCGTCTCCTTGGTCTTTAGTTTAACGGTTGTAGGTGACCGGTTAGTTTTTCGTTCTCTCAAGGTCTTTTTATAGATGAAGACAAAATAACTGATGTGGTTTCGGAAACACACCTAGTGTTGTTTGACACCTTTTAAGGATTTCTCTACCCTTATGGTCTGGTGGACTGGACGGAGGACTCTTTAGACATACGTCCAGTTCTTCGTTGTCAATCTTGACCTGTACCTTGTTGTCTGATCAACGTTTAGTCCTTTCCTCATGCAGTTCCGACGTATAGCAGTGGGACGAAGAAATTGAACATACGTCCCATGTAGTACGCTTTACGGTCTTACTTCGTGTTCGACCTTAATTCTAACGTCCCTCTTTACAGTTATTGAAGTCTATACGTCTACTGTGGTGAGAGTACCGTCTTTCGTTTCTTCTTGACTTGTCGGAGAACTACTTTCACTTTCTCCACTCACTTTTTCAACCGAATTTCGAGTTGTAAGTCTTTTGATTCTTGTACCGTAGACTTACAGGGTAGTGAAGTACCGTTTGTCTACCCCTTTGTTACCTTTGTCATTCTCTGAAACAAACCCGAGGTTTTAGTGACGTCTACCACTGACGTCGGTACTTTAATTATCTACGAACAAGGAACCTTCTTTTCGTTACTGGTTAGGTCTATCGTATAAATTTTCGTCTCTGCAATGGAACGGTTGTTTACAGGAAGATCAGTTTCGATACTAAAAAGGTCATCAGTACATACCTACACTCTCAACCTTATATTTGTTTCGACTCACGACTTCTTAAGTACGAAAACTTAACGCCACAACCTCTTCTGATAACTCTCAGGGAACCTGACGTTCCTCTAGGTTGGTCAGGTAGGATTTCCTATAGTCAGGACTTATAAGTAACCTTCCTGACTATGACTTCGACTTTGAGGTTATGAAACCGGTGGACTACGCTTTTTACCTGAGTAACCTTTTCAGGGACTACGACCCTTTCTAACTTCCGTTCTCCTCTTCGCCTACTGTCTCCTACTCTACGAACCTACCGTAGTGACTAAGCTACCTGTACTCAAACTCATTCGAGGTCCTCAACCACTACCTGTCCCTTCGTACCGTATGACGTCAGGGACCCCAGTGTTTCTCAGTCTGTGCTGACTCGCTGACTTGACTTGACTTACGTTGAGTTATATTCTTTTTTTTTTAGTTTTGTACACGTCTTCTAGATCTACTATAAAGAGGTTTATTCTTATGTCTATCGGTTTTTTGTGTACTTTTCTATAAGTTGTAGTGATTAATATTCTCTTTGCGTTTAATTTTGGTGTCACTCCATAGTGGAGTGTACAAAGTCTTAAAGGTAGTAATTTTTTAGATGTTTGTTACGACCTCTCCCATACCTCTTTTCCTTTAAAAGGATGTGATGACCAACCTTCGACTTCACCATGTTAGTAATACCTCTTGTCATACCTCCATGGAATTTTTTTTTTTGATTTATATCTTAATGACATACTAGGTCGTCAGGGTGAGGACCCGTACATAAACCTCTTTGGTATTAAACTTTTCTGTGTACGTGAGGAAACAAGTGACGTCGTGATAAATGTTATCGGTTCTGTACCTTCTTTAGATTTACAGGTAGTTGTCTTTGTCTCCTCATCTATTTCTTTTACACCACATACACATATGTGTGTGTGTGTGTGTGTGTGTATACGTGTTTGTACCACCTTATAATGAATCGGTATTTTTCTGACTCTATTACGATAAACGTCGTTGTACCTACCTAGATCTCTAACAGAATAACTAATTTCATTCAGTCTGTTTCTTTCCGTTTATAGTATACTATAGTGAATATAAATCTTAGATTTTTTACCATGTTTTAGTTGAATAAATGTTTTGTCTTTATCTCAGTGTCCACGTCTTTTGTTTGAATCCAATAGATCCCCTAGCCACCCCCTCCCTATCTGACACTCCGACCCTGACTGTATGTGTGTGATGATATGTATTTTGTCTATTAATTGTTATTGGACGGTATTTGGAGTCCCTTGAGTTGAATACGTGATATTACCGGGTGTACCCTTTTCTTATAAAAATTTTTGTCGTCATTTCAGAGTCTACGTCTTTTGTTTACATACCAGTGGTCCCCGACCCCTCCCACCCTGTTTAACCCTCTGACTTTGACTGTATTTGTGTTATGATATATATTTTATCTATTGATTATTCTTGGAAACTCACGTCCTCCTCTTCGTCCGTCGTCTTCTACTCTACCAACCTACCGTAGTGACTGAGTTACCTGGACACACAACGCAACACACAATCAGAGAGTCAGCACGGGCGGAGAAACGTTGGGGTACCTGACGTTAGGTGGTCCAAGGAGACAGGTACTCTAAAAGGTCCGTTCCTATGACCTCACCCAACGGTAAAGGAAGAGGTCCCCTAGAAGGGTTGGGTCCCTAGCTTGGGTCCAGAGAACGTGACGTGCGTTTAAGAAATGACTGACTCGATGTTCCCTTCACGTTACCTGGACTCAAAATCGTTTGAGGTCCTCTGTCACTTCCTGTCCCTTCGGACCGTATGACGTTAGATACCCCAGTGTTTCTCAACCTGTACTAAAACAGATTTATAGTCCTGATTTTTTGTTCTTGGATGACATATNTGGGTCCCTAGCTTGGGTCCAGAGAACGTGACGTGCGTTTAGGAAATGACTGACTCGATGTTCCCTTCACGTTACCTGGACTCAAAATCGTTTGAGGTCCTCTGTCACTTCCTGTCCCTTCGGACCGTATGACGTTAGATACCCCAGTGTTTCTCAACCTGTACTAAAACAGATTTATAGTCCTGATTTTTTGTTCTTGGATGACATATCGTGTCCTTGAGATGAGTCATTAGACATTACTGGATATACCCTTTTTTTAGATTTTTTCCCACCTATATACGTATACACATTGTCTAAGCGAAACGACATATGGATTTTTGTTGTGTTTTAACATTTAGATGAGGTTATTTTTTATAAAAATTTTCAAATAATTTTCGTTCTGGGTTCTCCCGCATGACAGAGAGTCATCGAATCGCTACAGGGTCTTGTTTTGGGTTTATAAAAATCTTTTATTATTATAGGTCGTGTACTTTTTCATTTTATGTACTATATTTTTATTTAACTTTTAATAGTCTTTACGTTTACTCGTCTTTTTATACTTGGTATTATCTCTCTTTTCACTTAGTTAACTTTCTGTCGGTCTTTATTGTGTTTATTCTCCGAATCATCTGTTCTTGTAATTTTTCAATAGGTATAAGATATACCAGTTCTACAATTTCCTTTCTTACTTCCACAATTCATTTTTGTATCTTGGTTTTTTGAGGTTAGTTTAAAAACCTCCACTTTTGATATCACAAACTCTACCTGATATAGGACATAAAAATAATCCAGTGTTTTATATAAAGTTGTTTAAATTCTTCTGATTTTAGTGTAGTTTATAGTAAAGACTGATGTACCTTACTTTGATCCTCAATATCGTCTTCCTTTAAGTGTTTATGTATTTTTAATTTGTTATGAGGAGCTAGTTTTAATCCAGTTTGTTATTTATTCTTCCCTTTAATACTTTATATAACTTCGTTTATATTTACTTTTATGTTGTATTGTTTCAAATTTCCAACTTTCTTTTAGTGAAAATTCTTCCTTAAAATATTACTATTTGAGAGAGTAATATTTTTCATTTCTCGAGTTTATTTGTTGGATTGAAATGTAGAGTTTCTTGATCTGTTTCTTCTTATTTGGTTCGGGTTTCAGTCGTCTTCTTTCTTTATTATGCATAATCTCACGTTGATTTGTATTCTCTTTTGTTTTTTCAGGTTCAGTTATAAGGACTACTTGATGTATGTTCTTTTTGGAGTTGTTTCATGCTCATTTGACTTAAGTTGTCGTATAATTTTTAGTACAGTACTGGTTCACCTAAATAGGAACTCTAAGTTCCTACCACGTCGTATACGGTTAATTAATTGTATTATGTGATGTCACTGTCTTATTTCCTATTATTAGTGTACTAATAGTAGTGTCTATATCTTTTATGTAAATTCTTTTAAGTTGTGGAAAAGCACTATTTTTCAAGACTTGTTTTTTCCATATCTGTCTTAAATGGACGACTCAGTAGTCTTTCGGTCTTTATTAGATGGAGTAATATTATTTCTGGTATATATTGTTTTGGGTTTCGATTATATAATTTACCACTTTTTGACTGTTGAAAAAAGGATTTAAGTATTTGTTTCGTTCCTACAGATGAGAGCGGTGACGATTTGTATTATAATCTTCAAGGTCACTCTCATTAATCCATTCTTTTTCTTTATTTCTACGTGACTGTTATAGTTGTTTTTTCATTTAATAGAAATAAACGACTATTAGATCAGGATATACGTCAGATTTCTGAGATGTTTGACAATCATATTTACTTAATAACGTTAACGTTCTGTATTTTAGTTGTATATTTTAGTTTAGTTTAGTTGTATGTTTTTAGTCAACGTGAAGTGATGTGATTGTTTCTGGATAGGAATATCCCTTTAATTCTTTTGTTAGGGTAAGTGTTATCATGGTTTTTCTCATTTTATGACTTCTTATTTGAATTGGTTCGTCTACTTTCTATATTTGTAACTTTTGATGTTTTGTGTCTACTTTCTTTAATTTCTTTTACGTTTATTTACCTTTCTGTAGGGTACAATTACCTAACTTTTGAACAATTTTGTAGATATGACGGGTTTTGTTAAATGTCTAAATTACACTAGGGGTAGTTTTAGAGTTACCATAAAAATTATTATATATCTTTTTTGTTAGGATTTTAAGTATAATTCGGTCTCTCTGGGGTTTATTGTTTTCGTTAGACCTCCTTTTTGTTGTTTCAAACTCCACAGTATGAAGAGTTAAAGTTTTATATTACACTTTTGTATTATTAATTTTGTCATACCTTGACCGTATCTGTATGTCCGGTTACCTTGTTTTATCTGTCGGGTCTTTATTTGGGTTCGTGTTCATCAGTTGACTAGAAACTGTTCCCTCAGTTCTCATGTGTTACCTCTTTCTTGACAGAAAAGTTATTTACCACGATTCTTTCGGTTAAAGGTGTACATTTTACTACTTTGACCTGGGTTTTTAGTTAAGTTTTATCTGACTTCTGAACTTGTTTCTTGGATTTTAACATTTTGATGATCTTCTTTGTATATCCTCTTCTAAGAACTGTAACGAAATCGGTACTACAGAACTTCTATTGTGGTTTTCGTTCGTGTCCGTTTCCGTTTTGTTGTTGTTGTTTTTATTTTTATTCGTTAACTGTAATTTTCGTTCGATGTCTTACCCCCTTTTATAAACGTCTGGTATATGGACAATTCCCTGATTATAGGTTTTATATTATTCTTATGGATGTTGAGTTACCGTTTCATTGTTTATTACATTAATTTATTGACCATTTCCTGAACTTATCTGTAAATAGGTTTCTTCTCTATTTTTACTGGTTTTACTTTTCCACGAGTTGTAGTGATTAGTTCGTACGTACGAGTCAACGAGTCAACACAGTCTGAGAAACACTGAGGTAACTGAGATTCGTCGGGTGGTCCGAGGAGACAGGTACCTTAAGAGGTCCGTTCTTATGACCTCACCCAACGGTAAAGGAAGAGGTGATTAGTTCTCCCTTTACGTATTGTTTTGGTGTTACCTATAAACCAACGTGGTCAATCCTACCGATAATAGGGGAAGTTAAGGGGGTTTTTTCTATTGTTTATAACCATTCTTACACCTCTTTGACCTTTGGAACCTGTAACGAACATACTTATATTTTACCACATTGGTGATACGTTTTGTCATAGTTTTCAGGAGTTTTTTAATTTTATATTGATGATATACTCGGTCGTTAGAGAGTGGCCCCATATATAGATTTTCTTGACTTTCCTCTAGAGGTTCTCTTTGGATGTGAGGGTACAAGTGACTTGGTGATAAGTGCTATAGGTTGTATACCTTTGTTAGGTTTACAAATAGTTGTCTACTTACCTAAAATTTTTACACGATATGTGTATGTCATTTTATAGTGACTTGGAATTTTATTTCCTTTATGACGGTTTACTTTGTTGTACTTACTTGGTCTTCGTGTAATACGATTGAACCTAATTCAGTCAGTATCTTCCTGTTTGTTACGTACTAAGATGTATATACTCCGTAGATTTTAACGACAAATCAACGATTTAGAACAGGTTGAGAAACGTTGGGGTCTCCGACATCGGGTGGTCCGAGGAGACAGGTACTCTAAAGGGTCCGTTCTTACGACCTCACCCAACGGTAAAGGAAAAGGTCCCCTAGAAGGGCTGGGGTCCCTAACTTGGGTGCTGAGGACGTAACCGTCCGTCTAAGGGGACTCGGTGGTCCCTTCGGGTTACATAGACTTTATCAGTTTGAGTATCTTCGTCTATTATCTGACGACCAACGGTCTCCGTTCCCCGTCCCTTTTTATCCCTAAACGATAGTTACATATACTTCAATTCAAGGTCTTTAAACGATACATTGTACCACGGATAATATAATTGTTATGACATGACACGTGAGTTTCAAAAACAATTCTCCTATCTAGAGTACGATTGATTTCCGTCCCCATTGTATACCTTTGAAAACCTCCACTATCCATAAAAATAAAGGACCTAACACCAAAGTATCCACATACGGGATTAAGTAGTTGAACATGTGTAATTTATATACGTTAAAAACATATAGTTAGTACGTGGTTATCTAGACGAAAGTTTTTTTTTTGTTGAAATTTGTATTTTTTGTACTTATTTGATTCTCCTTTTATTATCTTTCAATAAGGTAAATTTACGTTTAGTTTTTACAAAATTACCACTATAGTTATAGTTTCTTCTGACGTCTTGTTGTTTATAATGATGCCTATTTCTTCTAGGAAAGTATTAATATTTTACTAATTAAGTAGTACTCATCCTTTGTTTGGATTTACAAATACATGCATTATCTCGTGGTCTTCTGTAGTTGGTTTATAACTATTTTACTGTTGTTTTTATGTGTTTCGGTGTTATTAACAGATTAGAGTTGTGATGATATAGTAATTAAATATTTTATTAATTGTAATTTAGTCATTTCTATACTCTGAACTTATGGTAGTTGATTTAATAGATTATCTGTTAGATCCGGTTTTATCTTTAAGGTAAAAAAAGTTCACGTGTATTTATATATGGTATAAAACCCGGTGTTTGTTCAGAATTGTATAAATTTTTCTTAGTTCAGTATGTTTCCTACAAGAAACTAGTTTTTCCTTCATTTTACCTTTAATTTTTTGTCTTTCGAAGACTTTTTATACGTTTATTCTTATATGAATATTTATGGATATCCGGTTTTTCTTTGGTTTTTTTTAATCTTTCTTCAAAGACGACTTAATTTTACTTTTTTCTTCTATATTTTTTAACACCCTACGGTGATTTCGTCAAAATTCTTTCCTTTATGTACCTTGATGTTCAAATATATTCTTTCATCGTTTCTAACGTTTTGTCACTAGAGTCGAAGGTGGATTTCCTTGACCCCCTTTTTCCACCCCACCCCCTAAGTTAGGACTCACTCATCTGGATCCCTTTAATATCTCTAATCTACCTTTATTATTTCTAATCTTATCTTTAGTCACTATGTCTTTGTTCTTTCGTTACGTTTTAGGTTGATTGGGCTTTAAACCAAGAAACTTTTCTCGTTAATTTGATTATTTGTAGATTGGTGTCACTAATCTTTCTTTTTTTTACTTCCATATTAAATGTCATAGTCTATACTCAACTTTAGTGATACCTTACGTCGCTATTGTTCCATTATAATGTTAGTTACGATACGGTTATTAAAACCGTTGTATTTTAAATTTTAAGGAACATTCTCTTTGATTGTCACGAGTGAGTTTTTCATTAGTTGACTCCTATAGTCGTTTTTATCGTCCTATTTATATAGCTTTTGAGACGAGGAGGTATATTCATTTTTCTTTTGACTGTTTGGTAGTTTTGGTTGATAGACTCTTGAAACCTTTGATCACTGTCTAAAAGTCATTGTACCCTTCCCGAAAAAAAAAAAAATACTTTCCATCAACTGATAGTCCTTCTTGTCAGTCAAAACACATAAAATTAAATGGGAGTAGGGTAAGGGACGAGAGTCTAGTCACTGTCGGAAACCTTTTTTGTTTTTGTTTTAGGATGTAAGGGTAATGATATGCCTCGTTTTTAACCTGACTTGATGAAAATATAGAGTAAGGGTTCCTTGTCGGTAATAATAAATTAGATAAATTCCTTCCTGAAGGGAGCACCGAGTCTTCCATTTCTTAGACGGACGTTACGTCTTCTGGACTCAAGATAGGGACTTTGTTCTTCTAGGGGACCTCTTCCAGTACCGTTGGGTAAGGTCATAAGAACGGACCTCTTCAGGTACCATTCTCCTCTGACCTCCCGATGTCAGGTACCCTAGGGTTTCTCAACGTCTACTGACTCGCTGTTTACGAAAGTTAAAGACAAATTCCATCTGCTTGGAACCTTCTTCGGAGATTTTCCGAATAAAATAAAACAGGTTGAGTCTCAAAAATGGATCACGATTTCGGTGGTGTCCAGTACCACCTCTCAAGTCTGGTTTGCACCAGGTGACCTCTTCCCTTACCGTTTGGTAAGTCATAAGAACGGAACTTTTGGGGTACTTGTCCCTCCAAGTACTTTGGGGGACCCATACTTGTCCCCCATACTTTTCCGTTTTTCTATCCTGTGACTTTCTACTTGAGGGGTCCAACCATCCACGGGTTATACGATGACCTCTAGTCACCTCTTTATTGAGGTCTTTCTTAATTCTCTATCTCAGTTTCGTTGTTGTAGTGGGTCAACATCTACACTGACCACTGCCTTCATTTCAGGTTACGATATTTCTCGTTATAACGTATCCTTGGACCTTACAGTCCAGGTACTTAGTTCCGTTTAACCTTCACCAGTTTGTCCTCTACCGTCTTCACTTGTAACTATAAAATCTTTACTCACTTGATTTTACCTGATCTTACCCACTTAAATTGAGTCTACTGGTAATATAGATTATGACACCCGTTCTTAGGGAATCTTCTTTACCTCATCGGTAGTGTCAGTTGTTCTCAGGCTTTACGTCATGAACCTACGTTAGAGATTGTGTTACCTTACTAGAAACAAGCAAAGATTCCGTTTGGTAAGTTATGGTGTCATTAGGTTCAGATACGGGGCTGGTCATTACGACTTCTTCGACTTCAACTTGTTAAGCCACTTCTGGATGTTCTGGAAGAAATTGATTGTGGGTTTTTTCTATGGGAAAAGTAATATATCCTGACCTTCCGTTTTCATCCTTCAGTTCTTTATGGACCTCATTGTCCGTTTAAACCGGAACCTCGTGTCTTACTTCGTCCCGTTTCCGATTATCTCCAAACGATTCCCTTGCGTGACCAGTATCGTTTGTGGGAGAAGGTTGTTGTGTTCTCTTCTGAGATGTGTACTTGTAGTGGTCTACCAGTTATGGTTTTAGTCTAACTGATATAAGAAACATCGGTTTCTACCTCTTCGAGATATGTCAGTCGTTTTTGTTCAGGTTCTCGACTGTCACCGAGTCTAGTATTTTAGGAATAACGGTTTAAGTCTGAATTTAACTTCTTTCATCCCTTTTTTGGAGATTCTGTAAGACGATACTGGATTTAGTTTAGGGAATACTAATATGTCACCTTCACTGTTTATCTAAGTTCCCTATTCTAGACTATCTGTCTCACGGATTTCTTGATACCTACCTCCAAGCACTGTAACATGTCCTCCGTCCCTAGTTCTGGTAAGAGGTCTTTTTGTTTCTGTTTTTCCGTTTTACTAATAGAATCCTCCGGAATGTTTAACGACACTTTTCTTCCCTTCGTTTTCCGTTTCCTCTTGTCCTTTCTATATGGGTAAACTTACGTCTCAAGGTTTCTTATCGTTCTTCTCTATTCTTTCGGAAGGAGTCACTAGTTACGTTTCTTTATCTCCTTTTGTTACCTTACCCTTTCTGACCTCTAGAGAAGTTCTTTTAATCTCTATGGTTCCCTTGTAAAGTGCGTTTCTACCCGAGTTATTTCTTGTCTTTACACCTGGATTGTCTTTATCTTCTATAATTCTTCTCCACCGTTCTTATGTGCCTTCTTGATACGTTTTTTCTAGAAGTGTTAGTGTCACCACACTGACGAGTGGATATCGGTCTGTAGAACCTTACGTTTGTTTACCCGGAATCTTTCGTAGTGATGCTTGATTCGATCACCTCCACTACCTTAAGGTCAACTCGATAAAGTTTAGGATTTTCTACTACGACACTTTGACGACGTGAGTTATACGGTCGTTTAGACCTTTTGAGTCGTCACCGGTGTCCTGACCTTTTCCAGTCAAAAGTAAGGTTAGTGTTTCTTTCCGCTTTTTTAAGAGTTTGATGACGTATTGACGTGAGTAGAGTGTGCGATTCATTACGAGTTTTAAGAGGTTCGGTTTGTTTGTGTACTTTTCTACGAGTTGTAGTGAGTAATAATCTCTTTACGTTTAGTTCTGGTGTTACTCCATGGTGAAGTGTGGTCAGTCTTACCGACGCTAGGTTTTCAGACGTTCGTTATTTACGACCTCTCCCACACCTCTTTTCCCTTGGGAGAATGTGACAACCACCCTTACGTTTGATCATGTTGGTGATACCTTTTGTCACACCTCTAAGGAATTTTTGTGACCTTTATCTTGACAGAATACTGGGTCGTTAGGGTGACGACCCGTATGTGTGGCTCCTTTGGTCTTAACTTTCTCTGTGTACATGGGGTTACAAGTAACGTCGTCACAAATATTATCGGTCCTGTATCTATGTTGGATCTACAGGTAGTCGTCTGCTTACCTATTATTTCGACGCCATGTATATGTGTTACCTCATAATGAGTCGGTAATTTTTCTTATGTAAACTTAGTCAAGATTGCTCTACCTACTTTGACCTCGGATAACATGTCTCACTTCATTCGGTCTTTCTTTTTGTGGTTATGTCATATGATTGTGTATATATACCTTAAATCTTTCTANTATCGGTCCTGTATCTATGTTGGATCTACAGGTAGTCGTCTGCTTACCTATTCTTTCGACGCCATGTATATGTGTTACCTCATAATGAGTCGGTAATTTTTCTTATGTAAACTTAGTCAAGATTGCTCTACCTACTTTGACCTCGGATAACATGTCTCACTTCATTCGGTCTTTCTTTTTGTGGTTATGTCATATGATTGTGTATATATACCTTAAATCTTTCTACCATTACTACTAGGACATACACTCTGTCGTTTTCTCTGTGTCTACACATCTCGTCTGAAAACCTGAGACTCCCTCTCCCTCTCTCACCCTACTAAACCCTCTTACCGTAACTTTGTACATATGATAGTACATTCTTTGCTTAGTGGTCAGATACAAGCTACGTCCTATGTCCTACGAACCCCGACCACGTGCCCCTACTAGGTCTCTCTACTATACCCCACCCTCCACCCTCCCCCCAAGTACAAACCCTTGAGTACATGTGGGCACCACCTAAGTACAATTACATACCGTTTTGGTTATGTCATAACATTTCATTTTATTTCATTTTTATTTTTAAGAAATTTTTCTTTTTCTTTACTATGTCTACTTGGATTAATGTTTTGTCTTTGTCTGAGTATCTGTGTCTTTTACTTGAGCACTAAGGACGTCCCTTCCCTATCAATTCCTGAAACCCTTCCAGTCCATGTGTGACGATATAAATTTTACCTACCGGTTGTTTTTGGATAACATATGTTGTACATTGAGACGAGTTACAATACACGATCGAACCTACCCTCCGTCCAAACCCCCTCTTACCTATGTACATATACATACTGACTTAGACAAGTGACAAGTGGATTTTGATAGTGTTGTAACAATTAGTCGATATGGGGGGTTTTTACTTAAACTACAATTTTAAAAATTTAATTTAAATTTTTTATTTTCTCCAAACCTCGTTTTTTTTTTTTTTTAAGAGGTTCGGTCCGAAGTTGTCTTACACTTGGTACTTGAAGGTCTACAAGTTCGACTTAAATCTTTTCCGTCTCCTTGGTTTCTAGTTTAACAGCTGTAGTAACCTAGTAACTTTCTCGTTCTCTCAAAGTGTTTTGACTTATCTTATATTTTTTAAAGTATCCGGTATTTATGGTTACACGGTCAAGAATAAAAAGACACTATATAGATATATTATATGTCAAAGTTACACAATTTATTGAAAATGGATTTTGAAAGGGAGTCAGGGTAAGAGTACTCTGGTCCGTTGAATTTTCAATAAAAGTCCAAGTAAATTATCAAAGTCACAAAGGAACAAATCTGTAAAATTCATATTTAAGATAGTGAAACCTTATAGGTAGAAGGGGTGAAACTGAGTCCTACTGTAGATTCCACCCCTCTGAGGACCACAGATGCAGGTATTTCGGTAGACAAGACCCCGATAAAAGAGAAGAGACTGTGGTTGACTCTTCCTATCCGTAGAGAAAGACACACAAAAACAGATTTCATATATAGGGTTAACCACAGACGGTTTTGTCGAAAACAGGTAACGGGAGGTAACCATGTACGACTTAGGGATAAAGTCCAGGTACAGTCGATGAGTGCTGGTGCTCTACTGACGACATACTACGCAGAAAGACATTGGACCTCATCTGGTCCCGACAGTAGTCCGTAAAAAAGGACAGTGGGTGTATCAGAGGAAATATCAGACGAGGATACGGTGACAATTCAGACAGTGAAAACGACCCACTGTTGGACACTCTTGAAAGGATGGTTTAAAAAGTAGGATTTGGAACCAAGTCCCATGGAAAGATAACAGTAACAGACCCCGAAATAAACCTCCTGTTCTGTGTCCAGGAAAGATACTGGTTCAGTAGGGGTTTGTGTTTCCTTGCAGAGGTAATTTCAGGGTACCGATGAGTCATGAGACTCTGATGAAAGGGAATAATCCTAAACGACCCACTACAGACATAGGGGTGTTCCGAGAATCAAGTGTTTTTCGTTCCTGACATACAGACAGAAGAGTACGACCACAGACCGTGTTTTTGTGTATTAGTCATTTATAAATAACTTACCTGTTTACAAGGACAGAAACGGTTTTGTTAAAGAGACAAATCAAAATGTATAAAACGAAAATTACCGTCATTGTAACAAAATTAGAATATGTTATTTTAGCGTATACGGAACGTTCTCCACTCTTTGTGTATGAACTTTTCCTTCTGTCCTGTACTAACACGTTAGTTTCGTCTTCATTACTAACAGTTCGTGATTATCGTCTCTGTCTTGAAAAAAGATCACTACCTTTTCGTACTTCTTCATTTTGATGACTCTTTCTTATTTAAAGTGTTAATGAGCAAATACGAGGTTATTATAAAAGACGTTCCGAGAAAAATAATAAACGTCCAGAAAAAAAAAGAATGATGTGACCTATGTTTTAACTAAAAATAATCTACTATTTAATATTATGACCCCTCCACAATTGATGTCGAAAACATTCGATTGAGCTGATATCACGAATAGACTCTTGTCTTGTTAGACGAGAAACGGGACCACCGAGTCATCCTTTTGTTAGGTGGACGTTACCTCCTCTGGGTCCAAGTTAGGGACTCTCTTCTAGGGGACTTCGTCATTTAGTGTAGGACGAGGTCGTAAGAACAGACCTTTTTAAGGAACCTGTCTCCTCGGACCGTCCGTTGTCAGGTACCTTAGTGTCTGTCGACCTGTCCTGAATCTCTGATTTGGTGGTGGTTGTGAGAACGAAATTTTTACACTCGGTCTCCCTAAGTAAACTGGGTCTCCACATTCAACCTAAGTGTCGAGTCCACGTCTTCAAGTCTATTTCCTTAGACCCTTGTAAACAGAATTGAAACGTCGCAGGTTCCTTTGAACTCAGACGGACAATGGGGTACGACTATTACCATTAGTCTAAAATCAAGGATTGTATTGAGATTCGTGACAAAGATTACCCAGGATTCCTTCGGTGTTCTGGAAAGAAAACTCACAACGAAAGAATTGTTATTGAAAGGGTCGGGGCGAAGGAAGGTAAGGGGAGTACTTGTTTCTAGATGCTATTACTCGAGTTTAGTCTAAGACGAAGGAGATGGGGAAATAATCTTTGAATCGTGTTCAAACATGAAGTAGTCAGAGGAAAACTTCAAATCCGCATGACTCGGCGAGGTTCCGAACGGAAAGACGTCGTATAGGTTAAATTGAAACTACTCGAATGACTATTGTTCGCGAATCTACAGTGACACGAACATCTCATGTGTGAGTTATCGGACCCCATTCTCTCTGTACTTAGGTATGACGATAAATGATATTTACGAATACGTACTCGTGACGTCAGGATACACGATTTAGAGTATTTGGGTTTCTTGAATGACGGTCAGTTGGGAACTTTCCACTTTTTTTGCTCGTGGCAGATTCGCTACGACGTCCTTGACCTTTGAGTTCATTCGTTTCCGAAGGACAGACCGCGTTGAGTTCTCCTGGAGAGATAATCCGTGTAGGGATCGTTCGGACTCCGCGCGCGTACGCGTCCTAAGCGCCCTGCGCGGCGCCAGAGGACACGCGGACCCAAATGTAGGCCCAGGACTCCGAGGCGCGATGTGCGCGGCCGACCCCAGCGAGGCCGAACCACCCACAACCAACAAGATCGACAAGGTCGCAGCGTTCTCGGTCACCCAGTTGTCCACTCGGGTGCCCCTTCCTGGTTCTTCCCTCAGCCCGCCCCTGGACGGACCAGCAACGGAGGTGGCCACCCGACATACGCCTCTGCCCCTGCGGCCCGCCTACCCCAAGGGCCTTCGGATCTCCGCTCCCGGCATCACAAGGGATCGGAAGAGAGGAGATTGAATACCAATAGGAGAAGCCTTGACTCGGAGGCCCTCTCCCGGAGGGGACTGTGAACAATGTTAACGCGCTATCAGTAGGAGTAAACGTAAGTAATACCAAACGCCTCACTACCCGGGTCGTCGGCCCGTCCACTCCAACCCAAACGTCGGAAGCGGAAGGCCCCGCCCCTGGTGTCGGAAGCGACGAAAAAGACCGGGGAGCAGCCCTGACCTGGGGGACAAGGGTCTCCCGGAGGAAGGTCCGGCCCGAAGTCTCCAAGAAACTCCAGTCCACATCACACACCATCCCCTTTTAGCGTATCTTCCCTAAGACCTTCGAATCTAAGGTCTAAGATCATATCTATGATTATTTTATCGACACATTGGGTTCAACACGTCCTCAAGGGTGGATCGAAATTTCAAGACTCCAAACACAAACAGTCGAGAAACAGCTTCCCTACGTGTGGGTTTCACTTAGTCGTGGACTCTTTCTACTCCTGTCTCCACAACGACACAGTAAAAGACTCACGACATCTCAGTTCTACGATCTCCTACCACCTCCTGGCGTAGGCAAACCTAGAGACTCCTAACCGCTTTTGACCCTTTTCTGTGTAAATTTTTAGACTTGTGTACACCGTTTTTGTAAGTTGAAAAGAGTCCACTAAGTAAACCCTGAAAACCTTCACTTGAGACCCGTGTGCCTTCTCAAATTCCTTTGTTACATGAACCAGACTTCCCGAATGAACTTGGAGACATGTTACTTCAGTAGCACATACTACAAGAAAAGGTTTAAATAGGACTAACACTCTTAGTGGACACTATAAACACATTCACGTCTAAGGGACCTAGGGCAAGGTCTAGAAAACGTTGTGATACAGGTCCCTGTCCAGGACCCTTAGAAAGATTGTCCCTAGGATTCACTAAGAAGGAATATTCTGTGAAAACGTCTCGTGCACAGAAAGTCAGTCTATCTGGGAGGTGGTGAATTATCGAAATATTGAAGTCATTATTTGAAGACTCAACGTCAAAAGATATAGACTTCTTACTCCTACTATTCAAGAAAATTATGTGGTCTCTGATAATTCACTCAGACTCGGGAAACTATCATCCTAGAAGTAGAATCAGTAAATACACAGATGTCTCGACTCACGAATCATAAATTATCCGGGAGGAAGTGTTCACACAACTTGACTCTTTTCTTTATCGTACGGGGGTTTTGAGAGTACTGTAAAGGAGGAAGAGTGTCCAAAAAAAAAAAAAGAGAAAAATAGTCATCAGTAAAACGACTTATAAGAATAATCTTTATTAAAATAAAGAACTACCACTTTTGTCGAACCTTTACAAAGACTAAGGAATCACATTGAAACTTCATCAAAGACGGTGATCCAATAATTACTCAAATTTATCTCCGGTTCAGGTAAAGGACCTGACTTAATTCAGGTAAACAACCTGAATGACACACTTAATAACAAACATTTACAACAAATAGAGTAATGACACGGTCTTAAGATCTAGAACATTCAAAAACAATGCGGTCTAAAGATTTAGTATACAAGGATTCCTGTATAAATCTAAGTCACATAAGTAATAATATTCTGGAAGATAAGGGTGGTTACATTTCTTAAACTAAATGATGACATATATTTCAAACTTAAGTCGTAAGTCCTGACGACTTCGTCAAACACTTTCTTAACCACATTGTAGGTAAATTTATGTTTTGATTCTTAATTTTAGACCTTTAATACCAACATTTCGTGTCACATTTACAATATTTAGATCTGTTATATTTTTATTGTGTAGAATGTCTTTAGTCCCCCACCCGTCTTAATCTTCTTTTTTTAAAAGTGCATAAAGTACCATCGTCCAGTTCGGTATAACAGGTTTTACCTTAGTATGTCAAAATTTCACTGAGGAGAGAGAATTATAAACATACATAAAAAAGAATTGGAATATTATAAGAAGATCCTTGACTTTAACGAAAAACACTTCTTAATAAAACGGACCTCTAGACGTCACAAAAATCAATTGAAATAAAACAAAACGAAGACAACTTCCGTCTTTTAATTCACGAAAAACAATTTTTATCTTACAGATTATACTATGGTACCAATCTTTAAAGATATGTAGGGTAAACATATACACGTAATATATCTACATACCTTACTACATATGGATTATCATTACTTGAAATAAAACTCCACCGTCCTAAACCCAGAAAAAAAAAAAAAGTTTAAGAAACATGGAAAGACATAACTAACTTTACAAAATTTCACGTCCACAATGAAAATATTTTTGTAATAAATGCTCTTCTCTCCAAACCAATAATGTAGTAAGTATCCCTCTCAAGACCTAAAATCATTCATTGCGTATTCCACGACTCATTAGTAATGACGGTAATTGAACGTTAGTTATTTACTCACGACGAAACAAACGGAAATCTAAACAAAATACAACGAAATATATCATAGGGACACCTCTGACGTCACACTACAGAAATATCATTTAAATGGAACTATTTTTTAAACTGAAACAGTGAATTGTTCATACACTTGAATTTAACACAGTCAGGGAAACGAGTAGACTTTGACCTGTAACATAAATGGAATCTTCGAACAGCATTCCTAATTATAAATATGAATTAACTGAATCGGGTGACGGGTCGTGGACTTCAGACAAGTCATCTCTCGTCGATAATGACGATAAAATTTTCATGTCTAACATAAACATATGTACGTACAGAAAGAATTCATTATAGGAAAAATTTTGGTAGTCACATAATACGAAGACAAACTGATAGACGATTAATGAATTTCACGAGATGTTACTTTAAAAGAGTCCAAACTTCAACAGGACCTTCGACACGCAGTGGTATTACTCCGAACATTAAGAACTATTGATACTGAACCGATCACTTACCCGTCGGTTTATATAGACATTAGCCTAGTAAGTCAAGTCTGGACCTGTTCTGTCTATAAAATGTGACCCAAACGGTTGTCCATTATATGGTAAAAAAGGTACAATCTATGAGTTCCAAGACTCTAACTTCCTAAAAGGAACCATCTTACAAAGGAAAAATAAAGAACAGTATAGTGACTAAATTGTATAATCGTATATTTCAGTTTATATATCTATATCTAAGAGGTATAGATCATATAGATTTAAGGTAATGATAAAAGAACCAATTTTAAGACTGAGTAGATGGTGAGGTCTTACGTTTTCCTTTATGTCTTTATATCGAGTTCATTCCCAGTGCTATAAAAAAACAGGGAAAAAGGATCATCAAAAAACAAACATAAATCTCCCCAACGAAAGTGCTAAGTTCTTTAAAGAACCCTCTAATCGAAAGAGTAACTAGTAATTCTCCATGAATTTCATACAGGATAACAGAGAATTAAAATGGAGCATAGTAGAATAACACACACACACACATACAATCAACGAATCAGTACAGGCAACGTTGGGGTATCTGACATCGGGTGGTCCGGGGAGACAAGTACCCTAAGAGGTCCGTCCCTGTGACCTCACCCAACGGTAAAGGAAGAGGTTTTCCCTTGATACCTTCTTTCTTTCACTTCAGGGAGTCAGCACAGACTGAGAAACGCTGGGGCACCTGACATCGGATGGTCTGAGGGGGTAGGCACCTTAAAAGGTCCGTCCTCATGACCTTACCTAACGGTAAAGGAAGAGGTATAGTAGAATAATCGAGAAACGATAAAGACACTAATAAAAGAAAGATAAAATATTTATGATATTCACTTTTTCACTTCTGACTACACAAGTACTGTCTTCCTTGTATTCGTAATTAATATATAAAACGACCTAAATCAAGAGACAATTCCAAAAAAGAAATTTTTATTGGTTCACAGTGACTATGGTACCATGAAAATAAATTACAAAACTGAAGGCATCTTTTCTCATAACCAAGACCCTACTCTCGACAATAACAAAACTACTGACGTCCCGTAAATAAGATGTGGGACTAAAAACAAAAGGAATGGATTACTTTCATTCCTTTAATTATCGAATCTTTCAACAAAACGTCGAGTATACTCTCGTTCAGGAAATATATGACATTTGTGATATATTGAAATTCTAAGAGTATTTACACAAAATAAATTTGTCATAAAAGAGGAAAAAGAGGAAGGGGGTATGTACAGTTGGGTATTTTCGATGTTAGTATTAAAAAAAGTGAACGTATTAAAGGTACTTTCCATGAGACTGAGTGGTTCAACAATAAAAACAAATAACAAAACAAAAAAACCAGGTACCTTCATCAAGAACCACTCTTACCGTTTCTCGCTAAAAAAAAAATTTTAAAACATGTGACCTTCACCCGGGAAATTGTGGGTGTCAAAACTATACACTCGACGTCACTAATTTGTTCTGGAGACACAGTCAAACGGAACATACTTGGATCCGGTACGAGTCTGATCGACGGAGTTAGTGAGACACAATTAACACTTCGTTATTTGTCATTAAACTCACACCCCTGTCTTTCTGAAGTCTTAGTATTTGTGATCGTTACGATTTGTAAAAAACACACATAAATTTATATGTTGGGAAAACGAAATAAAACCTATCATATTGACGAATCATTATGTGGACGGTTCCCAACTAGAGACTTTTTGAAGACAATTGTAAAAAGAGAAAAGAAGAAGTAACTGGTAACTGCCACAATTAGTACGGGGTAGGAGTGAGGAAACGAAAACTTTACACTTGTATGTAAAGACATTAACATTTATTGTACGACATAATATTAATACGACGTGGTTCGTGTTAAGACCCCGAAGGGTCCACCGTGTCACCATTTCTTAGAGACAGACGGTCACGTTCTCTGTGTCTTCTGAGCCTAAACTAAGGAACCACCTCTTCTAGGGGACCTTCTCCTTTACCGTCGGGTGAGGTCATAAGAACGGACCTTTTACGGTACCTGTCTCGTCGGACCGTCCGATGTTGGGTACCCCAGTGTCTCAGCCTGTGTTGACACGTACGTGTGGGCATGTTCATGTCAGTTCGTGTCAGGACCCCTTATAGAGAAGTTATGCATAAATAACTTCACTACAACTGTTCGTATTGTAAATTCCCGGACGTACGATACCCGGACTCGACGGAGGGTCTAAATTGAGGGTGGTAAGGGAATGTGACTTAGTACCATCCGTTCAATCTGACGAACATCAACGTTCTTGTCCGGACAGAACGACCGAAGGGAAAGTGATCACAACGATTACACGACATATTATTTTTGAAACACTCGAGGTCTTGGTCCGTCTTAGAGAATTTAGAGACTGAAGTGATGGTACACACACTATAAAGTGTGTAAGGAATTAAAAAAACTGAGTCAAGAAAGTGAAAGTTTTACCCTTTGTACTACGGTCAAAGGGTCTGAACACTCTGAATGTAATCGAGTGTATCCTTTGTGGTCGCGTCGTAGATCGTGTACCATCCGTATGTCTACAGTAGAGACTTGGAAGAGGGGGTAGAAAAAAGATAAAAGTCAGTTCTGAATGGGGCAAGAAACTAACACCCTTAAAGTGGAGAAGAAGTTTCTGAGGTAACTTCACGGCAAAAACTAGGAGGAAAGTTGTTGGTTCTGACATCAGAAAGGAGGAAACTAAACAATACGAAGAGGTCTAGAGAATATCAAATAAAATATTATAAAAAGGAAGACAATACCAATAAATCATGAACAGATAGGTATAGAACACTCAAGAAGATACCATCTTTCTCAGGATTAGAAACAAAATAGACTTTGTATCATTTGTGAATGACTTTATTAATACAATCATTTACTCATAACGTTTCGTTTATATAATTTTAGTTCAAATAAAGCGGTCAAATGGGACATATTATAGAAAGTAACAAAAAAAAGATAAGTCGGTGAAACTAATTTTTCATCTTTTACTTACATAAAAACAGTAGTGATAACACTGTTGAAGAATGTAAAAAGAAGTATACGAGAATTTAATACCTCCCTCAGGATATTGAGAAGAGAACTGTAGTTTTCTATCTACGTCCTTTAAACAATACAAGGATCTTTCCTTCTTTCTTTTCATATGAACAGGTAGAAAATAGGACCAGAGTACAATCACCCGACATCAAGAAACTATTCCTTAATCTTTCAAACTGTTGTATTTAAAATTTAGTAATTACTGTTAAATTTTGTTAAACACCAAAATTGAAATTCTTTTGGATAATCAGAAGACAAGACAGACACACTATAAATCGATGAAGATAATAGGATAGTAGAATTCACTCTCCGTCAAAAAAAATGATGCGGTCTAAAGAAGACATAAACACCACCACCAACAACAAAAAACCAACCAACAAAACAAAACGGTCTACGACAAGTCAAGACGGTATGAAGAGGGACGAAGAACTTATCTTTGAAATACACAGACACAAAATAAAACACTACCATCCACCGAATTTTTAGGTCATGACACTGGTCCTAACACACCCGGTCCAACAAACAACATTCTTACAATATTCTTACGTCAGTTAAATCAGAAACTTAAACATCAAATTTTTTACTTCGTTAAAACTTTTTGTAGGCGTTCCACGACTTAAGTGAATACAAATTACACAGTAAAGTACCTCGAGAACAGTCAGTCTAGAATTAAAACATTTTGTATACTTTCTTAGTGTAAATATTTTGTTATTGTAATTCTCGAGTCTACTTCATAGGTTTCGGTTCTAGGGTAAAGGATCTTTGGTAAAATGAAATATGTAAAATCGACTATAAACAACTGTCATTGTGTTTTACTCTTCGTCCTTAAGGTCAATTTTTTCCTATTCCAAGGAGTGAGTTAGGAACGGTGAAAGATAAAACTTTCATCTCCGTTATAAATTTGAGTCGAGTCCAAAGGGGAAACTAAAGTAATTTACCAGTTGTGAACTGGATAAATGTATAGCAAACACGATGTTTAGGGAGGGATCTATTTCTAAAAAAGAGATAGTCACCCTACAAATAAAAAGAAACTTAAGTTTACACACGAAAGATCTTCAAAGACGAGAACCTTATATGTGGTAATTAAGGTCTATCGGTTGTTATATTCTTAAAAGGTTCGACATTAAATTCGACTGTCCAAGAGTCGAAATAAGTCATTTAAGACTAAAGGATTTTAAAATCCCATAGAACATTTCTCTCATCAAGTTGTATATAAGTAATTAACTTATACATAAGTTTAAGTTTAGTAAACGGATTATACATATTTTATGATAATTGATTCTACTCTTATTTCAATTATATGTGAAAAAAATTTTAATCTGACAATCTTTTACCTTAGAAATAGACAAAATCCCTCATGTGGAAATCCTACAATATTTTTTGAGTATCTTATAGTGTTCTTACCTCTGGAAAGAAAATTTATGCACTTCTGGAAATTGTACCTACTTATACATCCATTCGATATAACAAACTTACATAACAAACCTGTACAATATAAAATTTAACTTAAATAAAACTCTTATAATTGTATGATAAATTTTAACAAAACTTACTTATATAAAGATCTCACATTACATAGTGGAACATCACCCCAACCTTCGAATACATTTTTACAGACATAAATACATTACTGTCGTACTGTGTCACCTTCCTGGTACCCTGACCTTTAATCTTCGAGACGGGAGCAGAAGTCGACGATGAATGGTCAGGATCGAGGTAGTGGAAACTCGGTTAAGTAACTGTAAAGAGTAAGAAAAAGAAAAAGGGAGTTTTGTTTCAATTTTGGTCACACCCCTATTTCATTAATTATACATACATTTCATTAATCATTTTAAAAAAGTTTATATTCCGATAAATATAAACATCGGAACTTCGAAAATATTAAATAACTAACAATTGAACGAACACGAAGGAACTACCGAGTCGCCCATTTGTCAGACGGTTGTCATGTCCTCTGTGTGCTCTACTACCAAGGTAGGGACACAACCCTTCTAGGGGACCTCTTCCTTTATCGTTGGGTGAGGTCATAAGAACGGACTTCTTAGGGTATCTCTTCCTCGGACCACCCGATATCAAGTACCCCAGTGTTTTTCAGTCTGTACTGACTCGTTGATTCGTGTTGAACGACTTGACCTTTGTATGCTTGAGACACAATTGTAAATGTAAAATATCCACAAATAAAAATTGTCATCGAACTAACGGTTTCTTGACAGTATCAATTCATATGGAACGTCCGTTTGTCTTTATTGTCTTCTCTTTTTACCTGTTTCTAAGTCAACACATTGGTGAATTAAACCTCTTCCTTTACCGTTCAGTGAGGTCATAAGAACGGACCTCTTAGGACACCTGTATCCTCGGACCACCCGACGACAGCCATCATAGTGTATCTCAGCCTGTACTGACTTCGTTGAATCGTACGTACATACGTAACCTCTTCCTTTACCGTTGGGTGAGGTCGTAAGAACGGACCTCTTAGGGTCCCTGTCTCCTTGGATTACCTGACGGTAGACACCCTAGCGTCTCAGTCTGTGCAGCTGTCGCTGAATCGTCGTCGTCGGTGAATTAAATATAACTTAAATTCTGTATTTAGTCAGAATGATCAATTTAAAACATAAACTCTTCACCTTATATCACTAATTTACGTGTACTTGATCTGAAGACACAAGGTCGGGGAGGTACTCGAGGGACTGGGATCCTCTCACGGAATCGAAAAGTCACGAAGACAAGTAGATATTTCACTCTAACTATGATCATAAAGGTGTCTACAACATGTGTAACTAACTCAATTATGTAAATGTCACCAATTTTATTACGGACTGTATTATACGTACATAAGGTATATTTTTACGAAAATTTAACTTATACCGTATCTTATATATTTATCGTAAACACCGAATTAGTCTTTTCAGTTGAAATCTAAATAAAGACTTTTATCAATATAAAAATAAGTAATTGAAACACAAATCCTGAAGGGTCTTTAGTAGGACTTTCGATGGTAAGAATATACACCTTATTGAAAAAATTCGTATAACTATATCTAGGATTATTACGAGTATAGGAACTACCCTTACGATGTCTAAACGTTCGTCTTACACTACGTAAACTTTTCTTTTATTTTCTTCGACCTCCTTAACTAGAAAAACAGCCTCCATGCATTTTGTAAAACAGTAATCAGTAAACAATCTTGAACCTAATCCACGAAATTTAATTTTTTTTTTGAATGGAAACACATTACATTTCTTGTAGACACTGACGGACATTATGGGTAAATAAATCGATAAATAAAGACAAAATGAAATATAAGTAGTTTTTTATTAGAATTACAACGTCCCCCCTTGACAAATTTAACACCGAACTCTTTATCGAGGATTAGGGACGACTTCAGAATATTAATGGAGAAATCTTGACTGTGAAATGGTGTAGAATCTTTTCCTCACTACACAAAGAAAAGGATTTACTATGAGAATAAGAAAATGACAAAGAAATTTTTAGGTTGGGTCCAAAGAATAGTTTAATGTCGTAATTTAGAGATTTTCAAACGTATACCATGTCCACCTAAAATTGTACAAAGATGACTGGTAATTTAACGAAGTAAAGTGGTTCTTTACACAGTTCTTACAGTCTAAAATAGTAGTCGGAAATCGATCATACTTAACTCGAAATATTAACAGAATTATTCTAGATTTATTTACAAATTAATTCAAGGTGAATTTTAAAGATACATGTGTAAACGTGTGTGTGGGTACATATAACACACACATATAACACAGAAGGACTAGATCGTAACTTCTTTCCATTTTCTCAGAGATGGAAACATTACTGTTATATTAAAAGACAGTAGTGTCACTTCGTAGACTTATCATGTTGTAATACATTTGACTTTGGTTTTAACAAAAAAACGGTCTAAGAAATCATAAGTGGATTTGTATGATTTTCGAGATTTAATTGTGACCTATAGATCTCCATCTGTATAGACAATCTAGATCTATACAGAATATTAAATAATCTTCTACGAGTTTTAACATACTTAATCTGGACATAACTCCAATTGAATACCAACTCCACCAGTCCATAAAAACCCCACAAACCAACGGAAACTCCTTTTAACCTAAAATATCAATCTGTTTTTGATCGTAGGTCAAAACCGGTGGATGATAGACATTCTAGAACCCTTTAAATAACTGAAGTCATTGAATCAAGTCATATGATTAATTCATATTAAGTAGGAAACATTTTATCCTAATTATAATTGGTAAAGTTTTAACTACTCTTAATTGGTAAAATATTACACATTTTACGGATCACTTCACGAACCATATATCAACCGTAAGGTAATTCACAATGAGATGAGAAACAGAGACTCCATATCAAACATTTCATTAAAAAAGAATTACATAACTTACAGGACGACAAAATGACTAAATGGAGATCCCGATAGACCGTTCTTACTTCAAAAAGAGAAACTTCTTTAACAACAGATGGGTCGTCTTGATTATAGTTAATGACGGAATTTATATCCCCTACCAAAAATAAACTCGTTCTTAAGTTCAATCTGAGAATGAAAAGTTTTATCTTTTATAGATACAAAATTTATTTTGAATGATTATAATGAAGTCATAAGGACCTTTTATAAACGTAAGATCAAAACAGGTATACCGAGTTAAGACCCTATTAACAGTAAACTTGGATGGTTATGGTTCCGTTCCGTCATCTGTAAACTTTACAAACACACGTGATGACTACATAAGAAATCTAAAATATTTGAGATATGGTTTTATTCCATTTTAATGACATTTTGTTATATGGATAGAACAAGTCAATACAGTTCTTCGTAAAAGTGAGTAAATGGTAATATACTCTTCTCTTGTCGATGGGTGAGGTCATAAGACCGGACCTCTTAAGGCACCTGACATATCAGGTACCCGAGTGTTTCTCAGTCTGTACTGACTCGTTGAAAAGTGAGTATGGTAATGTGTTTTTCTATATCGTCAATAATTTTGAATTCATAATTTTTTACTGATGTACGTATTGTATTTATCATAAAAAAAAATGAAATTACCTCCCGAATAAAAAAGGACAATTAAATAACTAGAATGTATTCCGAAGAACACTGTTTAGGAAATCCTAGAATTACGGTCCTTTATCTTAAATGACCCCCCCTTTCTGAACTATTCTTGAGAAATTGAGGTAAAAAAGGGAAACGGATGAAAGGTCTTTTATAAAATCGAATTACATTACAAATTACAAATCAGAACGAAAAGTCTATGAAGATCCTCTTGAAAGAAAAAAGGAGTATCGAAATTCAGTGAAGAACAAAGAAAAATCGATTTAAAAAACCACGTAAAGGAGTTTATTGGGTGGAATCAAGAGGGAAACTTTGATTATCGTGTATTAGTATTAATAAATACAAATAATTACTGAGAATGATGATTTTCACTGTCATAAAACAAAAAATTTGTCAAAAACAGAATTTGAAGGGCATCAAGAGGGGAACGTTTTTTTTTTTTTTGTTTTTTTTTTGTTTAGATTCTAAAGGAAAGGAGAAGGTAATTGTGGAAGTGACATCAGTACCCGGTTAGGTCCCAGACTGTCAAGTATAAATAGTAGGTTCCCTGCATATTGTCATACATCTCTTACTTCCCAACCGAATAGTGTACAAGAAACCTGAAAAGGGACAAACCTTATGGGGTAATAACCTACACAGAGTACTTTCTTAGAGTAAACTAAGAAACGGAAACAACTAGATCCAACAATAGTAACCTAAAAGTTCTACTCCGAACCATAGACCCAGAATGGTGAATGGGAAGAAAACAAGGTCCCAAACCAATTATTTTTGTGATTCTTGACTCGGTTTACCCTAGTTTTATAGTCGGAATAACTTCCATTTCAACTTAATCTCTACCGTCCAACCCGAACTCCGATCTTACCACAACGGATGAAGGGGGGAGACTTAACCTTTATCATTCTGGTCTCTTGTCGAGGTCTCATCGGGCGGTAACGAGTGAGGATCCTTTGCCTCGTTCTCAAGGATAGGGAGATATCTATCCTCTTTCCTCCTTTATGTAACGGTCTTTAAGAAGGAGACTACTCTCTCACAACCCTCTTTCTTATTCCTTATAGTACGTTAAAGACTAGGTTGTTATTTTATGTGTTTGTACCTTTAGATGTTTATCTAAGATTTACGTAATAATTGAAATTTTACTAGAATTCTATTAAACATAAATTTTCCAGTTTTATTTTCTGTTACCTTCTAACATTGGGAGATGAAGTCAATGTACTAATCTAAGAAACTAAACCTTCATTGACATTAGATGATTACCCTGGTTTTCACTTAAATAACCCTACTAATACCTCATTAAGTGTCTTTACTATAATCTCAACTTTTTTTATGCAGAAATCTTCTTGTTCTTGGTGCTCGAAGTCTAGTGACTTCGTCCCTGAGTGGACTCGGAAAGGACATCACAATAGTAGTTTACGGAGTCGAGATCTACTGAAGAAAGAAAAACATAGGGAACCAGTTTAAAGTCTAAAGATCTCTCTTTAAGACTAACAAAGTCGAATCGTGTTCATGAATAGAGATCTGGTGTTGTCAAGACGGATTTTCTCTACTCTATATCCCACAATATTAACTAGATCCGGGACAACATTCCCCTAGTCTCGTCCCTTCCTCCTCCTTTTAGATATGACTTGTATGGTTTCTTATGGTTGGAGGAAAGTAAATAAGTAGACAAAATAACTCCCGGAGGATACACAGTACACAAGATAGTCCTATATCATGACTTTTTTTTCAGAAATGAAAGTACTTCAAATGGAAGATCGGGTGTCTTGATATCTGTGTCCCTTTTGTGTGTTGGGCCTGAGTCTCCAAAATCCCTACAAAGTATTCCCACAACTATAGAATCATATCTGAGTTTCTAACTTATTTTTAATTCGTACCAAAAATCTCAACTACTAATAAAATTTCTTTTAAACTATTTCGAAAAAATTTTTTTTAGATTTGTAAACTTTTTATGTCAAAATATAGGCCTTCAAGTTAAAAACCATTAATGAGTACCAGTCATTCCCTTACATAACTGGGGAGAGGGAGTCCTCGGAAACATCAATTGAAGTCGAAACGACATGTGAGGACATACTGAGTTTAGTGGTCACTCTGGTGATCTTAACTAGAACCTCCTGAAGGACAAAAAAAGATCTTGAGAAACAAAAGGACAAAGATAGGAAAGGAGATATCTCTTTTTATTTATTTTCATAGACCCGTCTAAATATGACTTCTCCTCTCCGTCTTGGTAAAATGTTTAGATCTCTCTCTGTATAGATACCAAATTTTAAGGGTTCATGTATGTATGAATTGTCACCTTTGTTTCGTACGTATAATTGGTGTATATCCAGACCCGAAACACATGATCTAATTTTCAATTAGGACATAATAATTTCTAAAGGAATCTAATTCCCGAAGTGTCGACCACGATCACCATTTCGTGGAAGGACGGTTACGTCCTCTGTATTCTCCAGGTCCAAGCTAGGGACCCAGCCCTTCTAGGGGACGTCCTCCTTTACCGTTTGGTGAGGTCATAAGAACGGACCTCTTAGGGTACCTGTCTCTTCGGACCGTCCGATGTCAGATACCCAAACGTTTGTCAGCCTATGTTGACTTCGTTGAATCGTATGTAACACGAAACCATCAAGTATAGAACCCGAAGGGACCATCAAGTCATCATTTTTTGGATGGACGGTTACGTCCTCTACACCCAAGGTAGGGGCCTAACCCTTCTAGGGGACCTCTTCCTTAACCGTTGGGAGAGGTCATAAGAACGGACCCTTTAGGGTGTCTCTCTTCTAGGACCGAAAAACGTCAGGTACCCCAACGTTTCTAGACCTGTACTGAATCGTTGATTTATTTAACTATGGACGAAGGATTCCAAAAGCAAAGAAAGAAGGAAGTTTTGGTCCAATGAGAAACAGTATAAAATGGACAACATCGGACCCCTTCAAAAATCTTAATACATAATTCTTAGTTATTCTATATGGATACATAGTAATTTATACGTCTTATATTCATACTGTCTATAAAACTGGACCTCTTGAACACCCAAATAAAAAACTAACTTCAACGGTCGTTAGACTGATCATTCATCCCAGGTACATACATTTTGAATTAAATCATTATTGATGTGTCCTTCTAAGAACTAAAATATTTTTCTAAATGAAGGTTAAAGGAAGTTTATTCTTTACAGTATAAGAATGGATATAAAATCTCTGTCAGAACTCATAATCTCGACCATCATCTAGAGGAGTTTCATCACAAAAGTTTAACACCAACAGTGTGTAATAATCGAATACTTTAGTCATACCAGTCAGTGTAAGTCGTAAAGGGAAAACATTTACTTTACTTTACCTTAGTTTTCATCGAACTTACTGAGGATCATTCATAATAAAGTACGCCAAGAATTAACATAAATATACACATGATCTAACGTTACAGTTCACATAAAGAACGATATCCAATGTAAATTTTTTTCAAACTTCTTTTGATAACGGAATCTATTATTGAACAGGTTACATCTGTAAAAATATTCACTCCTTCGACATGATGTCTCTCCAGGTCATCAATTGACGGGATAGATCTGATTCTTCGTTCGTTCAATTTGACACTGATATTTCTGACGATCCAATCCTTAGTCTTCTAAATCTGACTTAAAACAGAATCAATAACTGATTTAATAATGGAACTTATTCAGTATAAAATAAGAACTCGTAGTCTCAAAGGAAACTCAAATTTTTTATCTACCCCCTCTACTCCATTTATCTATACGGATTAGACTGACATAATGTTCTAACAATTTATACAGACTACAACTCTACTACGTACACTTTTTACGAAATATGTGATATTTCATAATAAGATTATATTTCACTATGAATTAAAACGACGATAATCTTAGTACGATCGAGTTACGATTCGTATGCCTTTTGTAACTTTATGAACAACTTAGTTTATATCCTTGTTCATAGAATGACATCGTAATCTTTAAGTCGACAGTCTATTTTGTTCCATTCACACAAATACTGATAAAGAAACCAGAATTTTAGTACAAATTCAACCTCTTTTGAATAAATGAAATACACTCTTTGGAATAAATTAATACACATATACACACATACATACATAAAGAAAACTTTCCTTAACCAGGTCTACCAGTATAACGAAAGTTACTCGGTCCTAGGTCAAATCATAGTTCCTGTTCTAATTTCTGAGATCGTTACCTGTGGTAAAACCGTTTACGATTTATAAAACTGCCTCTAAATAGTTTTCACGGTTGATACCGAGATTGTCAACCACACCCCTGTCACTACCTACGATCTCTTCATTCTTAATTTACAAGAAGCTACAAAAAGGAAACTACAAACATCTAAAACCTCTTTAATATCACAGTTTATTTACCAAAACTAAATTAGTATTAACGTTATATTTAACAACAGATCGAAAGTCATTAACGACAGTCCGAGTAACGGTACAAATCTTAAGTTCATTTAATTCAGAAACCTCGACCTTTAATTTTTAGTCCGTGGTGGAGAAAACTCCATGACGAAGTGAACGGAGAAGGACAAAGTGTTAAACTCCAGGATTGTAGTGTGAATATATATCAAAACCCTTTCCTGAACAATGTCGTTTCTACGTCAAGATTAATTGTAATTTGACGAAAACCTCCGACTTCCATTAAATCACAGTACACGAAGAACTGACATCTTCGTATCGAATCAACCAAAGGTCACCTATTTCTTGGGGAGATTCTACACTAGACAAGATTTAAACCATACAAATTCTTCCATTCTCAAGACTTGTCGTCTGAGAATCTAAAAAATCAAGAATTAAGTAGAAAATAAAGGACGGGACATTGTCTGGTTTAATATCAGTCGAGTACCAATATTCATCAATTTAATATACCTTTGGGGTTTTGAGGTAGGGAATCGTCGTCCTATCCTATCCAAGTCCCCTTTCTCACATCTGCTACATACCACTTATTCATTGACTAGAACTATATTTATGTAGATCCGAACTTATGTATTTGTCTTGACAGTAAGTCTTACATTCTCAAAAAGTACACTTTTATTATTAACCAAATACTTTTTCTGGAAAAAGTATCATTTATTTAACTTTTATTAAGTCTCGTTAGAATCAAGATTTTATGTTTTGAGTTTCAATACCTTTTTCTAAGAATATGAATCGTTCTAAATTCAATATTACGTTAAGAATACGATTAAGAATCTTCTCTCAATAAAGTCTGTAAACTAAAAAAAGAAAACAAGTCCAAAAGGTTGTTTTAATGTACTTTGGTAAGTGAAGTATCATAAATAAGGACCGTACTAATATCTCTTTTAATACTGTTTTGATGATCCCGAAGTAGTAAAAGGATTCCCGAAAGTACGAAATAGTAATATAGTAAGAAAAAATTAACTTCATATCAACTGGATGTTATAACATGATCAAAGGTCACTTGTCGTTTCACTAAGTCAATATATAAAAAAAGTCTAGTAAAGGTATATCTCATTCAGGAACAATGAATCGACAAAATGTCAAACACAGAAAATTAAAGTATAAAGATTAAATAGGGGGAAAGGGAAACCATCGGTGTTTAAACAAAAGACACAGACACTTAGACAAAGACAAAATATATCTAAGTGAACATAATAAAAAATCCACGGTGTATACTTACGATATAAACAGAAAGAGACATACTGAATGAAGTGAATCATACTATAAGAAGAGATCCAAGTAGGTACAATGACGTTTACCGTGGTTAAGAAAAAAAAAAAAATTATCGACTCATTATAAACGCACACATGTGAGTTCGGTGTAGAAGAATGTGGTTGGGAGACGACTACGTGTGAACCCAACAAGAACAACAGAACCGATAACATTTATTACGACGATCTAAAAAGTATTGTAAGAAAACTTTCTTCATAGTGTACTAATATGAATTACTAAACGAATAGAAGTTAAAATTACCCGAGTTACGTATGTCTAAAAGTAGACGATCATCAAAATTGAGACTATACTCAATAAGAAGTTACAGTAAAGGTTATTGACGTTCATGTACATTTTAAACCTAGGTACACACCCCGTCTACGCAGACAACTCACCTTTCATCCAAACTGACCCTCTAATTCAGAAGTCACGTAGTCACTCATAGAAGTGTAAACCCGTCGAGTCTATTACTCCTGGAAGGTATGTGTACAACCTTCACCGTGGACATTCAATAATGTCTAAAGAATTCTGAATCCTTAATAGATGATCTGGCACTTGGTGTGTCCAGTGACGGGCGTTAAAAGTGAGGAAAGAACCGAACTCCGGAATGTGACTACAATTGACACTTTACAATGTGAAAAAGATCAGGAACGAATCGATTTTATTGTGGTAAGTGAAAAGTCGAAAGTCTCGAGGGAGAAGATTGGTATTAGGAGTATTAGTTTTAATGACAGAAAATAAGACAAAATAACATGACAAGAAAGAGAAATATCGTGAAAAACGTCAAATATTAAAAAAACACAAATCAACAAATTATAGAAAAGGATTAAATATTAGAGGTTCGTAATAACCCAATACATATAGATTATGTCATGTGACGGACAGTGTATATAAGTCAATGACAATCTTTGTCAAATTTACTCAATAAAAACGGGTATTAAGTACAATCCAACCAAGATAGGTGTCGAACCGATAGAGGGATTGGATAGTCTAGACTAAAAATGATTGAAAACCGACAAACTGTTTTCGGTTTAAATGGGAGTTTCGTAATTTTAAATAAAAATGACTCTATATAAATTTCTATTACGAATGTAAAAATTCCATTAAAGTTTTCTTTTCTGTGTCTTAACAAAAATTGACAACATCGTAGAAATTTCAACAATATATATTATTAAACTTATAAATAAAAACACTACTGGTAATTTTGAATTTTTAGGTGAAAAATAAAACAACTGAATGACTTATACTCTGCAGTGGTTACTAAAGAATGGACAATTTTGGTAGGAGGAAAATGTTCAGAATGGGAGGACCCGGAGAAAAAGTAGTAGACAAGGATAAAGAACAGTATTTTGATGACGATAAGAAGGAAGGACTGGTAAGAAAGAGTCAGGAGGTAGACGGAACCCAAGAGTAGGATCGTGACATATAGGTCATACGTGTGAAAACCCGTCAGAAGACACTGGAGAAACACACGTACAAAAACAAACAAATTAATTGTGTAGTTGTCGTCAGAGTGAAACATAATGAGAAGAGTCATCTAAATCATGATAAGGTCTTTCTAGTTGACGGGAGTTATGTCACTATTGATGGTTAGAAATCGGTCAAGAAAAAGACTTCGACGTCTTAAGTATAAAAGTTCACTGAGGAAATTAACAAGTTTTAAGTAGAAAGATGATTTTAACAGAAACGGACGGAACCACTTATCGTCGTGAGAGGTACTTTTATTAGACTCGAACTTTGAAAACAGTAAATCCGAAGAAGTGTAGTATGGTCAGTGCTGTAAGGTGGTAAATTGAATCTCTATTCACTGGTCGAGAGTAGTCTTGACGGAATGAAGACCAGACATAGTCAAAAATAAAAACTCCTAATAACGTTTGGGTAGGATTTGAAATACGGATAGAGGAAAGAAATGGATAGGGCTAGAGATATAATATCGGGTAATTTTTTTTTGTTTTGTATTAAATCAATAATGAACACATACATTACACAGAGACTAAGGGACGATGAAGTAATGTTCTACTATAGGTCGGGGAAACAAACCGTACTTTTCCGAGTATATAGTTTGAAGTCAGTCAAAAATCGGTGAAGGTAAGTAATGGGATACTAAGTCGGAATGGTTTAAATATCGAAAAATACCTGGTGGGTATTAACAGACTTTACGGGGGAAAAGACGAATAGGAATTTCTGAACCAAAGTCTGTCCTCGATGAGAATTTAGAACAAGTATAAATAAGAGAATAAGGAACTTTTTATCACCTTGTCTATCTCATCTTTACCAGTGTAATCGTTGTAGTTTAATGTAATACTCTTGTTACAAAAAGTTAAGGACTAAGAGGTATATACAGAAGTATTAAGAGTTAATTTCCAATATATGCAGAATAACATCAACAATTCCTACACCAACGACCTTAGTCTGGAGAACAAATATATCATCGGAATGGTTCTGGAAGTCGTTCCATGACTTATAGACACGGAGTCAAATAGATATTTTATCCTTTTATTCTTATCATAAATAGAGTACGACAATAAAACTCCTCAATCTAATAAGTATCTTTCACGATTCAAGTCACAAATTGAAACTTTGGTGGTTTAGTAGAATTTTGAGGACTTTATTTAATTACAGGTAAAGTCATTTATAGATAGTACGTTAATAGTGATGTATAAGGGTAAATTACCACAATTTCAACGAAATTTCTCTGAAAAGTTTACTATCATATTCCTAAATACGGTCTAACGTATTATCAGTGGATTCTCGGGGACTAAGATTAAGGTTTCTAAGACCTATCTTCTGTCTCGTTTTTTGAACTTATAAAACAACAACAACAAAATTGAGGACACAGAAATTAAAGGTCATTCCTTTTGATTAATTATTTCGGTGATTAGTCACAACACGAATGGAATAATATAGTTCGTAACAATTACAAATTTTCTTTCGAAAATTAGTATCCATGAAAATTAAATTTTTACGGAAATTAATATCCGTATAATTAAGAAGTGACTTGACTCTAAAGATATGAATTCTTGTTCATAGCTATTTTTGTCATGTTAAGTATGTGTAACATTTACGTAAAAACCCGAAACTATAAAAAGTTCTATATCGAGGTTTTACCTTTCATCACTTCGAACTATTTTCTTTATGTTATTATAGACCATATAATTAGAAATTAAAGGAGGTACAAAATCTTCCAGACCGTTATTTTATGCTTTATATCTTAAAAATGTAACAATATCTATAAAATCTTAATTTTGGTGGAATTGTAAGTAAAAAATCAATTGTTGACATTACTCTTTTTTACAAATTTCCAAATAAAGTATTTGAAAATTGAACATTTTATCCTAACTCAATGACGATTTCTACAATTTCTTTACTAAGAAAGTCTGTAGATATGTGAATGAGTGAAAACATGTACAAGAAACTTAATAGAGTATCCGATAATCCCTAAACGCTGGTTCCCGAACCCAAAAGACATGGATTCCTACCCAGAGTTAATACATTGTGTATACTCAGAATTCTCTTTTTTTCCTATCAAGGATATAAATTCATCTAAGACTTAGGAAGAAAGTTAGATCAAAACAAGGTTTTATCGAAATATATCTTGGATAAGTCACTTGTCAGAAGTCTGAGATCTAATGAAAATTTTATAGATAACAAAATCTCAGGAAACGAAAAGGTTTCATTATAGATAATGTATAGACCTGATCTCGTTAAACCATTTAGTAAGGACCAATACATTGAATACATTGAGACGAAAATGTTTTGTCGGACAAAGAAAAAGAAATAAGAGGGTCCAGAGAAGACGTGTAGTGATAGTATATACAATTTATAGTATCCGTAATACCATATAAATCATTATGAGGTAATGTCCTATGACAAAATGAAACAAATGAAACACGAACGGATAATGGAATTTCTCATCTTTATTTATAGAAACTGATACTTCTTTATACCTCGATAAATAAAAATAAAGTTAGGAGTCTTTTTATAGCCACGATTTAAGAAACAAAATTTTTTATCTCGAAGATCCAGTAAACTTGCACAAAATTCTTAACAAGTACTAAAAAGTCCATTACTAGGAGTAATGTCCGCGTGTGTTCCGTAAACGAGAGATGTTTCGTTATCTTCTTCCTCAGTTAGTGTACACCTGACAAAGTCGAAAGGTCGTCGTAGGGGCTTGATAAAAACATACACTACTTCTACGATGAAATCTTAATTCTCAATTTTGACACTTTATGAAATTTCCACTCGTAACTTCAAAGTTTTCATCTGACCCGTTTACAAGGTAACATCTATGGTTAATTTTGAATTACACTGACTTATACTACATTAATCAGTATATATATCCAGTCATTAAGTGTTTCATACATCAATCATATGACCACTATATACTTACTTTTATATAAAAATTAGAAAAATGAGATTATTGATCCACAAATTATATATAATCTTTTTTATATATGACTTGGTTGGTTTGAACATAAAGTACCTATAGTAACGAAACTGTTCCAATTTCTCCAATGACATAAAATAATCGAGATTCTATGACGAAAAAAGTGTAAACAGATTAAACTTTAACCCTACAAATTTCAACTGAAGTATATCAAATAAACCATCGTTCAAAAGGAATCACCATGTATTTTATTATCGTACAGAATATGAAAAAGTCGTAGAGTATAAGTACTTTATATCATTATTGAACTTTTAAGTTAAATTTCCTTTAGTCATTGAGTACCAAGCACCCTCATACACTTACAGTTTTTTAGAACTGACATCATGTTTACTTCAAAGCGTTTGTCCCTTTTATCAGAGTAAAAATTGTACTTTAAAACTAGTATCTATATCTCGAAACATAAACGTGAATTGGACAACACTCTTAAAAGAACAAAATGATTTATAAGAAGTTTTCATAAAAATTACCGATATACTACAGTATCAAATGAATTTACAAAGGGAATACCATTTGTGAACCTAATGAAAATCAGTAAATATAAAAATAGTCAATTTAATGGTCGAAAAATGGTTCAGTGTTTATATGGTTTGATTTGACTTTTAAAATTAATCATTAAACTGTCCATTTTTGTCTCTTATCGAGTCAATACCCAATACTTACTCTATCTTGAGAACTACCGTAAAATGGGTATATAAAGGTACATCAGGTCCAAAGTAGTGTTGATAATCTAAGGAACTGTTTCAATTGTCTTCGTTAGAAGTTATAGGTGTATGAAATTACGTTCAAATCTCCTCTAAGTAAATTGTAACGGCAAAAGATCGTGTTCATTAAGGGTCTATTTGGGGGATATGAACAGACTAGTCAGACCAAAAATAGTCTTTTATTATTGTCGGTTATAAATATAATGGTCCGTGATAAAATTTGTATTATATGAATGACTAAATGAATTAAGAGTTTTAAGATACTGTACCGATGAGAATATTAGGGTAAATATCCACTTAATTGTCCGAATCATCCCTACAATTCAGTGAATGTTTAATACTTCGACTTGTATAAAGACTTCTCTAAGTCCTGTAGTCGGAGACAGTCCTACGGAGGAAGTTATACCTCTTTTTACCTAAACTCTATAACAAGACCCAATATATATCTGGAGTAAAATGTCATTCCCTAAAACTATGTTCCATCTTACCAACTGAAGTATTTATATATGTACAATATTTACATTAAAATATATAAACAGTACAGGAGTATTAATAACGATCTATATGACCTCCTTTGCTTAGCGTATCAATAGAAATTAAGAAGTTTATGGTAAGTATGGTAATAAGAAAGAAGGTGGTAGGGAAATTTTCACAGTTGTCCTTAGAATTTCCCAAGATTAATAATCGAGGATTTCTTTAGAATTGATGTAGATTTAGTTATTTTAAGTAATCGTTTACCTTCAAATAAAGTCATATATAGAAAACTTTCTATATTCATCTAGTGTCCTTTTGTAAAATTATTAAACAAAATAAGGTCAAAAAAAAAAAAAATTTATTTTGGATACACGATACAGGAACTTCATTATATAAAAGTTCTGTAATAGTAGTACCACTTGTAAAACAAAACAAAATAGGAAAAATTCGGGATGAGGTTATCGAACTATCTGGAACTTACTCAAGTCTAACTTGGTTTGGTATTTTAGATATAAATCGAAAAGAAGAAGTCCGTCGTACAGTCTTCAGATATGTAAAAGTAGTAAGAGTAATCTTAAATGAATAAAGATAAATACTAAATTCACCGTCAATAAATAAAAATAGTGTAAGAACATATCCTTCAACGAAAGCGAATACATGTTCAGTAGAATACATGTTCAACGAAATAGAATCACAAATCAATTTTTTTGAAACTCAACCGAAACATTACAAATAGAACTACAAAATGTAACACGTAAAGATTCGAGACTACATAAGAATGGTACCAGTTTCGAAATTCGTTTACCATCCACTTAATATAGTTCATCTTACCAGGAGATTCTCGACTATGAGATCTTCTGGACATAGAAGATTTGAGAGTCTAGAGAGGTCAGAGGTGAAACGACGAAAAATGTATGACAAACATTTGAAAAGTCAATTTAGAACAAAATTTATTCTAACTAAGATAAATCTCTATTAATAGACCATTTAAAAAAAGTACTCGTCTATTGAAAACGTCATATTTCTTAATGGGAAATTACAAGTAAAAACCCTTTACATTTAATATAAAAGGTCAATTACAGTAGTCGGTCCTTTGTACTCAAGTTTGTCACGGAAGTTTATATAACAGAGGACACCATAATGAGTTTTCTTCACATTCAAAGGGACGGACTTCCATCAACCGTAAGAAGTATTTTTGACCGAGTAATTCACTAAACTCTTTTATAGTCATTTTACATCGAGGTATTTCCATCCTGAAATCAAAACCAAGTGACGTAATCAAGTCGTAGAGTTTCCTATGGATCATGTGACCTCTGTGAACCATTTAAGATCCTTCAACCCGTCCATCTACCTATTTGTGCACTGTGACTATGGTGAAGTCAAATTCTGGATTTAATACAGTAAGTGACACTTTAGGTTCCATGTAATTCCTCCTCTAAAAATATAAATATATCATGAAATTCTTTTGAAATTAACTCGACTACCCTGACTCTCGACAACTTCTACGGATCGTAAATCGAAAGTTCTTTTACCGTATTAGTTGTCGTGTCCACGTTCCTACTTGATTGTGTCATCGTCTTTTTCAAGGAGAATCATCTTATCTTTTGTTTTATATAACAAAAATTTCATGTTCGATTTTACCCCGAACGAATATGAAATTTTTAAATCACTTTTCCGTTTACTTCCGAGTGTACAGTACTGGAAAGTTTTCTTATAACCTCCTCAATAATCGGGACTCTTTTTATAAGAATACATAATTGTAAAAAACTCGTTTATTGTGTACGGTCATTTATTCATTAAATTTTAGATCGAAGTCTCTATCAAACGTACTTTGTCAGTTTATTTACTTCATAAACAACCAAACAGGTGTAAGAGTACCTAAAATAGTATCCGAAAAATAGAAGTTTCGTGACCATTCGTACCTTCCCTTCCAATTTATTGAACACCTTGACAGTGATATCTTTGTAAGTTCATAATCTTTAATGTAATAGATTCTGTATCTTTGGTTTGTAGTAATATCCTGAAATTACGTGATACGATTCATGGAACGAAAGATAAAACTTGAAAACTCGTCTCCAATGAAGCAAAATATATATTTCGATCTATCGATTTATCGACAGTATAAGGACTCCACCTCCGTCTTGGTTAGTTCACGGAAACGAATCAAATCAAGAAAAATATGTATTAAGAAAGTAAAGAACCCAATTAACACGAGGAACGAAATTACAGAAGTTTGAGAAGGGTAATGAGTGAAATTGGAAAACTGGGAAGAGAGAGAGGTCGACGTACCTTGTGAAATTGAAGTCAGCGAGGTCAGAATGGAGGTTCTAAGATTTAAATAGTAATTACTAATTCGTAGGAAGGTACAGATCGGTAAGACGGTGACGAGAACTATGGAAAGTCAGAATTCCTGGAACTCAATGCCTTAGAACCAGAGGTGAGAGAGGGAAAGAGGAAAAATTGTTATATACAAGATTTAAGTAAAATACAATTTTTTTTTCGAAGGGTCTTCGGTAGAGTGACTTGGAAGTGTCTAAAAAAATTTCATTTACAAATGACTCAAAGGTGGTACATAGGTAGTAGAAATATCTGGGTCTTAAATCTCGTCATTTACAATCCAGGACTTGGACAAATAAAAGACTCCCGTTTAACAAGATTTCAACTCTGGGTCATTCGGATTTCCTCTTTTTAGTACGAAACGAGTCCCTCTTCTCGTAAGGGTCGATTTACTCTGTCGTTTATGTTTCTGGCCCGTGACACTGGTTCAAATCGGAAAGACTCCATAATCGTTGTTTCGGTCCCAACTCACATTGTATTTTCCCCCTTTCACCTTCCTGTACTCTAGTCTTCCTATTTGTTTCTGTTATCTAATTTTAGATTTAATAAAAGATTCACTGGTATCGTTATTCTCTTAAAATTCATCCCCTTACCATCTTAGATCAAAAACAACAAAAAAAGGAAATTAATCTGTTCCCTTTTCATACGTTTATCCCACAGCTCGACCAGCATTTTAATCTCTCCTTTCACCGAAGTTGGTCGACACCTCTACTTCTTTATGTCGATGAAACGCTACATAAAACTTTCCTTACAGTTGGTCAGAACGAGGACTCAAATTTTCTTTTTTGTAGTGGACACTTAAAGTCAACAGACCGCAATCGTCGAGTCGTTTCCTATCTATTATGGTATATGATTATAAAAATTTCTTTACCATATCTTCCCCTTTTACCTAAACCTGAAACAGTTGTTCAGACTCCACGAGTACTCTGTGACTTCATTCGACAACTCATTAATTGTAAGAAAGTTGACGTGATCACTTATTAAGAGAGTCCTGACAAGGTGAGGACTAGAAAGAGGATGATGTACATCATCCTGGAATTACAAGAAATGTACAGGGAAATGAATCGAGAATTTTTACCCAGAAGTGTCAAACTTAAAATCTCACTAAGACATCAGAAAACTATTTCTTGTGAAAGAATGATCGTTCATGGGACACAGGAGTTAGATCATTAAGGTAAAGAATTCTTTTGGTGTAATCAGGGAAAGGGGTCAGAGGTACAAGAATTGTCGTACCATTTAAATTGACTAAAGAGACTGGAGGTTTATTTTAGAAATCAACTAATTAACCCTAGTAGATGAAGGGGTTTCTGTACTCATTGACCTTCTAAAGGGGTTCTTCGAAATTATTAATTCCTCTCAAATGTTCGTACGGTTAATATTCTACTTTAAATTTAAATGAACCTTTAATTATCCAATAGAAGATGTAACAAAATCATTTGAATAGACTCACTGAACAGTAGTTGGGGATAACATTTGTGGGTACATTTTTATCACTTTTTATTAAACGGTCTACTCACCTATCCCATTATATAACCTCTTGATTGTATTGTTGTCAAGACTCGAGGAGTCATCTCACACTGAAATCTACATTAATCACAAGTTTAGACAATAAAACAGTATGACTTTAAGATTTCGGTTTTGACGAGAATGAAAACCAATGAATGTTTCTTGGACATGGGGTAAGATCTAGATGCTAAAGTATTGGTATTTAACTATGAACGATCCATCAAACTTGTAAGGTTTTGTAAAGATAAACATAGAAAGGTTATTTATGTCGGTAAAACATGACCCCCGAAGGGACCACAGAGTCTGTCATTTCTTAGACGGATGTCATACCCTCTGGGTCCAAGCTAAGGACCCAGTTCTTCTAGGAGATCTCTTCCCTTTTGATTTGTCAGATTTTGTAAAAACAAACGTAGAAAGGTTATTTACCGTTGATAAAACATAATCCACCCTCGATTGTATGCAACATAAAATAATTTAGAAAGAAAAAGATTTCATTTACTCTATGTCAAGTTTTATTTTGATCTTTACACGAAAAAAAGAAATTCCAAATTACGTACACGTGTTATTTGAACACCTGGGTGACATGTCATACTTTCTTCCTTTAACTTCCTCTAACCTAGTTTTAAGACGAACTTACTTGTCTTGTGAAAATATGTATATACTTAAAAGTCGATACGTTATACTAATTTTGAACCCCCTAAAAACTTATAACAGTAAAAACTTCAGATTATAGATATAATTTGTAAGGTATAAATGTTACACAGGTAAAATATGATCCCAAATCCTCTTTAGTAACCGAGAGTTGGCTAGTCGATGAACAATGTCTTCGGTGTGACAGTTACATTGTGGTGTCTTTACAGACGGATAAATGTTAAAAATTTAGTAAAATTTCCACTGAAGACATGTAGTTCATAGTAAGTATACTGAGGTCACCGTAATAATTTGAAATTGAAAAATTATTGTCCTGCTGTGAGGTTCGGAAAGTCCATAGTATGTTGACAGTAACGTTCGGAAATGAAGGCTTACGATAGAAACAAAAGAGACGTAATGTATGTTCGAAAGACGTGCACCAACGGAACCAGTAGAAAGACGTCATCGTAGACCTGTAGTTTTCAGGACAATCTATAACAACCATGTCTTTTAGACTTCTCTACCGTCACGGATTTTGATGTCAAATACCTTTCATACATAATTCACGTACAAAAAACACGTGGCAGAAGAAATCGTGAAAAAAAAGAGAAAAATGTTTACACTGGAATCAAAATAAATTACTGAACCCAAGTACGTGAATTATATGCATAAAACCGTTAATACTCGAAATATGGATCTTTGTGTGACTTCCTTTAAAAAAAATTCCTTTTAATAATTTGGAGAATTTGCTAATCGAAATAAGGAATGTATATATATGATATATTTTCCTATACTACTTTATATTTTCCTTAATGACATTTGATAAAATCTAACGTATTGTTAAACGTAGTAATTTAACGTTTATTTTCATATAACAAAAGATAGAAATTGAGTTTATTTCGAACATTATTTGTTTATAATTCAATAGATTTAAAATAAAGATCTTCATTTTAACTTGTGTACGTAGACTTTATAAGATTGTAAATTATCATCGATACTCTAACGTAAATAATTATGAAAAATAAACAACAGTAGTACGTTAATCTAATTTCTCTTACGGAGACGGATATGTTTAAGACGAAGAATCCCTCACTTTTTATGAAGAAAAGTGAGACGTATAAAACAAAAAATATTCGGGTGGATCATCTTCGTAGCGAATATATGGACGAATTAGCGGATACACTAACTTTATATCAGAATTTTTATAAATTTATCTTTTAATTTTTTATTTTTATTTATTCTGACAATCCTATTTTATACGACGAAATTAAGATCTATTATTTCAAAATTATACGACGAAATTAAGATCTATTACTTCAAAATTATCTGCTCATAATATTTACCAAAAACTCATTAACCACTTTAGTCATCATAGAGGGTCAGGGTATGGACCATTAATTTCAGACAACTTCTATAAAGGTGTTCTCCGTTATTTCGTACCATCGATTCGTAACACTAGACTTCTTTGGTGACAAAACTACGACAACCCCTTATATTCAGACTCAAAGAAGGGGATACTTTATCCCATTATCACGGACATGGAGGTAACAACACATCTAACTTACTCCCTAACAGATATCTCGAGTCGTGTCACCGACAGTTGTATGATTTGAGTTATTTACCACCGATAATATTATGATTGTCAAATACTATAAAATTACATGTCTCTTTAGAATCATTATATTAATTCCAGAAGACCCCGTCACAGGAGTTGAAGACTCTAGATTACGGACTACTAGACTCCACCTCGACTACATTATTATCTCTCACGTGTTATTTACTCCCGAAGGGACCAACGAGTCACCATCTCAGACGGACGGTCACGTCTCCTCTGTATGTTAGGGACTAGATCCTTCTAGTTGTACGACGTCTCGGGTCCACGGGGTTGATGACTCGGATGTCAGATCTCGGGTCCTCGGTGTTGATGACTTGGGGACCTCGGACGCACGATCTTGTTCTCTTCTGTGACTTTACTCTTCGGACGTGTGACGTTGATCTCTTTTCGGGTACGTCGTTGCTTCTGGGTTGTGTCGGTTTTTTATTATTTTTATTTTAAAATAATTTTTACATTACGCGGACTTAGTAGGGGTTCAGTGGGGGGTCGTCACCTTTTTAGAAGGTCCTTTGGACAGGGACCACGGCTTTTCCAACCCCTGACGATGAGACCCCCTTATGTGTTGAGATTTAGTACAAAATAGTTTCACCGACCCCTCTCTTCTCATACGATTTTTTTTTTTTTAGACTTTTTATGAAAAACATGATGATGATTTTCATTTTGACAAAGGATTTTTCAGTCTCCAATTTCCCTTTTCTTTCATAGTTCGACATGCTTATGAAAACAACAAGTCAACGAGTCAACACAGGCTGAGACGCTGAGGTACCTGACATCGTGCGGTCCGAAGGGACAGGAAATAATAGAGGGTCTCAAACGAGTTTGAGTACAGGTAACTCAACTACTACGGTACGTCGGTAGAGTAGGACAGAAAGGGTCGTAGTTCCAGAAAATGTCATTCGTATGTTCATTCCGTGTTTATAATTTGTCGTCTGTGTGTCATGTACGATGCACGGTCCATGGTTGAAGATTGAAAGGGGACCGGTATTACCATACTGTCTTGTAGAGTCTTTAATGTAATTTTATTATGACAGTAATCTAGAGTATTAGGTAGACTAGATGGTCTCGATCTTCTTTACTTCTTCTACCAACCAATACATTGATCCTGATTCGGTGTGCAATGAATTGGTGATAAGTGTTAAAATTCATTTGACGGTGATAGACGGTGATAGAGTATTGTTGGAATATATTTAAAATAGTGACTGTCAGAATAGGAGTAACTTAAGTAAGTTCCATTTCCTGTTTTTAGTCACCGATTTAATAGAATGATATTATGTCATACGGGAGAACAAATAAATGATTCTGTACGAAACTTCATTCTGTCGGTAAATGACTGACACACTGGAATTGTTTCAATAAATTTCGAAGTCAGAGTTAATCAGAGTCAATACTTTAGATCTGTTATTAATAATCTGACAGTAATTACCGTCAACGATAATTATACGATAATTATAGTTTGTAGATAGGGAAATGTATTTACGTAAAATTAAGAGTCTTATTCCGTCGAGTATAGGAATAAAATTAAATATACATTTGATAGACCAAAGGTTTATTGTAAACATTTTTAAAATACTTTTTGATCTAGTGTCCAGATTCATGACTATAAATTATTGTCTAAGTATATATAGTAGATTTATATAGGTAGATTGGAATAACACCCTAACCTTGTTCTAGTTTAGAAATTGATACTCTGGAAAATCATATTTCTTATACGAACTTTTGATCATTCTTAGTGAATTGTAACTGATATACAGTAAATCGGAAGACTTGTAAAATTTGTATCATAAATTATGTCGGATACTTCATTATCATATTAAGACTAAAATGCTTTCTCATTTATTTCCCATTCAACCAGTTCCAGTGGAACGGATCAGTCACCATCGTGTCTTGACACTTTGGTCCGTTATACCAAAGTCTTAGATTCAAGAATAGGTGGGTAATGACAGAAAGTTTCTTTTCGGTTCTCGAATAAATTTTAACTTTTGGAACTTCCATTGTTCATTTAAAATATGAAAAGGAAGACAACACAAGTTGTATAATATTAATGATTCCTTTTAATTGTACTTTAATTTTCTATGAGGAACCTTCTTTTCAATACTGGTTGGATCTATCGTATAATTTTTCGTCTCTGTAATGAAACGGTTGTTTCCAGGTCGATCAGTTCCGATACCAAAAAGGTCACCAGTACATACCTACACGCTCAACCTGACACTTCTTTCGACTCGCGGCTTCTTAACTACGAAAACTTGACACCACAACCTCTTCTGAGAACTCTCAGAGAACCTGACGTTCCTCTAGGTTGGTCAGGTAAGACTTCCTTTAGTCGGGACCCTAAAGAAACTTTCCTTACTACGATTTCGACTTTGAGGTCAGGAAACCGATGGAGTACACTTCTCAACGGAGTGACCTTTTCTGACTACGACCCTCCCTGACCCACGTCCTCCTCTTCCCCTGTTGTCTCCTAGTCTACCGACCTACCGTAGTGACTGAGTTACCTGCACTCAGACTCACTTGAGGCCCTCGACCACTACCTGTCCCTCCGGACCGCACGACGTTAAGTACCCCAGCGTCTCAGCCTGTGTTGAGCCACTGATTTGACTTGACTTCCTTTTAATTTTCTATGTGTTAAAAATTAAATACTTTTAAGGAATATAAAAGGGTGGTTAATAAATAGTCTAACACAAAAGTCTTGAAAATATTTTCGTAGAAAACCTTGAAGTTGTAACGGTTGAAAGGACTCAAAAAAGAAAGGAAGACGAACAGAGAAGTTTTCGAAGTAAAAAGCCCATTATAGTGGTGGTATGACTTTTTGTAAAATTCTTTAACTTCAGGTTTAGTGAGGTATCTTTTTATTAGGATGTTAATTAATCTCTATAGTTAATTAATGTCAATGTTGAAATATCAATGAAAGGTACTTCATCTGTGAACCTTTCAATGGAGATTAAGGGAAGGATCGACTAGGATTTAAATGGTAATGATAGAAGAGTTTCTTACTATTCACGAAATAAACAAAAACTTCCTCTACTTCTAAGAGTTCCTTCGAGTTATGATATAATACGTTCAGTTCTTTTCGATAGTTAGAAGAATGACTAAGTTCCGGAACTTTAAAACCTAATATATCGACATCAGATTATGTCTTTGAACATATCCGAATTTACACAGTCAGGGTTACAATTTCTAAATCTTTTTCGTAAATAGTAAATTAAGAGTATTATTGATTCTTAGAAAAAATTGTCTTCTTTGTCGTTTGAAGCGTTTAATTACATCCTCTCTACCTAAAGTTAAAATTGAGGGTAACATTCTGTCAGTAACAGAAGTTTAAGAAGGAATTTTTAGTTTTGTAATAGGACTAGTATTGACAATACTTTTGTAAGAATCCATCAACGTATATTCCTTTAAAATTTTTATTCTATCCTTTTATGAATTCTTACACTCGTTTTACTTATACGTTAGTAATTTCAGTTCGACTGTAAATGGATAAATTTTTCTTTTGTATTTACTCTATTTTTCATGATATTTTTGGTTGTCACCTTTGGGTTCCATAAATATGGGAGAGACTAAAATTTGAATGTTTTATCTATTTCTTGTGTGCATCTATGTATGTGTAAAACGGTTTTGTAAAAAGGATATCCGAAAGTGTGACATTTTCTCTTTTAAAATTCATGTGTTAATATGGAAAATTTTCATGAATAAAAGTTTTTGTTAGGGGGGAAATGATTTCAATGATTCTAACCCAGTATGAATACATTTCAACGGTCTTCTGTTAGTAATCTATCGAATGTACGAGAACATAAAGTACATAAACCTTATTTTGTCTGTTAAGTTTTACTCATAGTTGTGTCTAAAATAATTAATTTTTTTTGAAACCCCTATCAGAGTTTCTCCGGGTTTATTTCTGACCACACTGGAACTACTACTTTTAAATATATTTCCGTAAAGATCAAGTTAAAATTTTATGATGAAAGTTTTTATGATTTTACCAATAATAGAGTGACGACGACGACGACGACGATTCAGTGAAGTCAGCACAGGCTGAGACACGCTGGGGTATCTGCCGTCGGGTGGTCCGAGGGACCAGGGACCCTAAAGGGTCGTTCTTATGACGTCACCCAACGGTAAAGGAGGTTACGTACTTTCACTTTTCACTTTCACTTCAGCGAGTCAGCACAGGTTGAGAATCGCTGGGGTACCTGACGTCGGATGGTCCGAGGACGGTTACCCTAAAAGGTTCGTTCTCATGACCTCACCCAACGGTAGCAGAAGAGGTTAATAGAGTGGTGACTGATAATTTACACTATTTTGTTTGGTATTTTTGATGTCTTTAAGGAATTGGTCTTTTAACTCACCCCAGTGACTTATTTTACTTACCTTTATTTTAAGGAATTTGGTATATGTAATCTCTTTATTGACGTTTATTAATAGTGGGTTTTCACAGTATATTCATTAAGTTTCATTGTCAGTAATCAATTCAATCACCTTAATTCTCTAATTGTAAAGATATTCATCCTTATTTCAAATCCCGTTACAATTCAATTTAAAAAAATTATAAGAAAGTAAAAAATACATATAGTAACGATTTTGGTTGGTTCCTTGTTTTTACTTAAAGTTGAGTGCAAAGAGAACGTTACTAAAATGAAGGTTCCCGTCGAACTTAACGATAGAGTTTGTCGACGGATCCTTCTCTTAGGAAGTCTGCAAGTGTATACCAAAACGGTTGTCTCATACGAAACAGAGACTCTGTCTTTTTTTTACGTCGATAAGTATATAGGATTTATTTTCATCAAAAGATCAATTATACGTATTAGTTACATTTCCAATAATTCCTCCATGTTTATCTTGAACAAATAGTACAACAACAACAAATTATCGATTTAATACAGGTTGAGACACTAGGGTACTTGACATCGGGTGGTCCGAGGAGACAGGTGACTTGAAGGGTTCGTTCTTATGACCTCACCCAAGGGTAAAAGAAGAGGTCCCCTAGAAGGACTGGGTCCCTAACTTGGGTGTAGAGGACGTAACCGTCCACCTAAGAAATTATTTGTGGTGAATTAGAGACTTAGTATACACTGGAGACTGTCGTTTTTATTGTACTAGAGAATGTCTTTTAGATCTTTTTGTATCTCTTATTTTTGGTAAGAATTACGGGAAGGGAGTGGGTGTCTTATGGTGACAATTTGTGAGATCTTATAAAAAATTTGTATATAGGTATGAATATCAATAAAAAGACTTATGTATAAATGTAAAAAATCTCAAACCTAATGTCACAAACACTATATAAGATGGAAAAATGAATTATCTGTAAAAATGTGGTGATTTATAACAAGATGTTATATGAAAATTACCGAATTTTATTATCCAATAATATACCCACAAGGTATTAAATAAAATGGGTTGGTGATAAAGAACTTTACCTTTAAATTTTTTTAAAAAAATAAAGAGTTAAGATTCAGATGGTATCAAATCTTTTGTAAATGAAACAACATATACCATTTCTTTTGTAAAGTAAGGTACTGTGATAGGAAAATCCGATAAAATTAAGATAAGAAAACAGTTGTCAAACCATTTTCGTCGTACCTTTTTCTTCCTTTTTGATCATGTACCTTTAATTAATGTGGAAAATTAAAAGTTTTATATCGACAGTTTATTTTTACTCGTTGGTTATTATTTACTTTTTCATTTTTCTTTATCGTTGAGAGTGTAAGACATTAATCAATGATAAGTCGAATGAACACATGATATCAATGATCGAGAAGATGTCATAAAGGTAAGTCATCTTATAGGTAAAAATGTTCGAGACGTCAGACCATCGGACGTAGAAGCATTAGTTTTGATTGTTTCTTTTTATAGGTTCAATATGTATTTGTGATATAAAGGACTCTCTAATGTAAACAAAAAGAAAAGTTTTATAGAAAAAAAAATGGAGGAGACCATAGTGAGGGGTTTTTAGATTGAAAGTTTGCTTAATGTATATTTAAACTCTATTTAGCCGGTTGGACTAGTGCCATTTCTTGTTTGAAGACATAGAAAAATGTAAATACTTTAGTCCATGTTTTTAGTTGTACGGGGTGACTCCCTTCCCTTTTTTTGACAATTTGGTCCGATTCTTTCATGTAACTTTCTTTACAGTGGAAGGGTTTCAAGGAAGGATCTTCGACCGACCGACATCTGTTACATATATGATCACTTACATATATGTCAGAGTCTTAGTACTCAACCCAAAGACAATTCAAAAGATAATGGTCAATTTATTTACGATCCCGTCACGATTCATCGGTAATTATTTACTCTGAAGACTTAAAGTATATACCGACAAATCATATTTGGAAGTGTCTCGTAAAAACTACTACTCAATTATGTATATCGATCTTGTATTTTTCACAATTCTTGTCTCGGATGGATTCGTGTTATTCGTAAATTATTCACAGTTGATAAAGATTGTTATACCAGTTTCGAATGTCATTATTAGTTTTGTCTGTCCAAAATGTTTTGATTACAGACTACTCTTTTAAAGTTAAAACGAGAGCACAGAAACGTCAATACATACTCTTGCACACATAAGGATGACGGCATTAAGATTTTGTTTGGTCATGGATATCAACGTTTACAAATCGAAGCTTTCCAAAAGTCGTCCTTCCAGTGTTCCACTGTGACGACGACGACGACAGTGGAGTCAGTACAGGCTGAGACACGCTGGGGTATCTGCCGTCGGGTGGTCCGCGGGGCAGGGACCCTCAGAGGTCCGTTCTTGTGACCTTACCCAACGGTAAAGGAAGAGGTTACGTACTTTCACTTTTCACTTTCACTTCAGTGAGTCAGCACAGACTAAGAAACACTGGGGTAGCTGACGTCGGATGGTCCGAGGAGACAGGTGCCCTAAAAGGTCCGTTCTCATGACCTCACCCCACGGTGACGGAAGAGGCTTCCACTGTGATTGTCAGAGAATTTGGACTGATGACAGATTTCACAAGGGGTTGAGGAAAGAAAAAAGTTATTTGTAATTAGTATATGATGTGTTTCCATGGTAAATTCATGATACGTTTTATATTTCTCTGTTCTGTATCTGTATTAGGACTCTAAAAGTGATACAAATGTCTAAATTTTAAAAGACACGAAGGTTTAAAATATTAAAGTTAAAAAAATCTCATACTTTTTTATAGGAGTACATAAGGACTTGTATTCCTGATGAATTAAAACTGTCAACCTTAATAAAAATTTATTAAGTTTTATTCGGTACAAGAGAGTTACACTTTCAACAAAGGGTCGATTTTCTAAAATTCTGGTGAATTGAGTCTTTCACCATGGGTTTACGTTCGATCTTAAGTGTCTGACAATAATTGATAATATTTGAGAATCATTAATAGGAAAATTAATATCATTGACAAATTGTTGTACGCCGGAGTTAAGCAAAATTTAATGTAGCGATGAATAAACGAGTTCCAGAACAGACTTTCTTCTGTAATCTTTTTTTTTAACCCACTGGTTAATCTTTTTTATTGACATAGTACTCAATACGACTGAACGAAGTAGTTTTTCGAGTAAAGTGTTTCACTTGCAGGTCCAGTGACGTCGTACAAGAAGTTTTACGACCCTAAAAAGAAACTTAATATTAAAATTCATACGTATGTGTAAGTACATACGTACACAAAATGGTCTACACTTGTAAGTGAAAAGACAGTTGAAGGGGTAATATATAAAAGAAATATAGGATCATATACGATAGGTCATTATATTCTAAAATCCTGTGATCCCCGTAGATCAATAAACAGGATTGTTTTTTGTGGGGGTGTTACGATATGAGAGGGAAATTAAGATTGTCGGATAAGGAGGTACATGAAAATACCCTATTCTATTGCCTAAAGTACTACGTCTGATGAATGAGGATCCTTCTTGTTCAATAACTTCACAAATGTTTATCCCCGTGTGGATGGTAAAGAGATTTGTTCGTAAAGATAAAAGGTTTACATGTGTTTATGAGGATCCTAATAAATTGTAAGTTTATGTAAAATTTTCACGGTGAATCCAGTGTCATCGAAAAAGTTTATTGTACGTTAAAAATTAGTTGAATGTTGTCATGTAAAGAATACTTCTCCGGTACTTTTAAAGACAGTGATATAGTGGTTCTAATTCATTCACCTTATGATCATTTGTGGACGACCAGTTATGACTTTTTTTTGACAGGTCTATAAACTCAAAGGGTAATTTAAAAATGGATCGTATAGGACTTCTGTCTCTAAAGTTTCTTAGTATTTTTAGGTGGTGTTAAAGTAAGTTTCCCTTCTCTATAAATTCGTAATGAGATAAAACTAGTTATATGTAGTATAAGAAGACTTGACGAGAAGCTCGGACTTTTCCCTTCCTTTTACCGAACTTACTATTGAATAAGTGCATTAATAAATAAATTATTTATATCTGTCTACAGTTAATAGTTGAAATTTCTCACCCGTTTTACTTCCTTATAAAGAAATTACCAGGTTATTTTTGTCGACTGTTTATAAATATTATGTCCCTCTTGGTAAAATATAAAGTTAATATTATATGAAGGATGGTTTTGAAAATTGGAAAACAAAAATTAGTTTATTCAGAGAAAAATTTAATATGTTATAAGGTGAATTGTTATTTAGTTTAATCGATGTCCACCTCAGTTCGAGACTAAAGAATAAAATGTTTATTTTCTTTAAATCTAGGTCTCTTTAATTCGCTGATTTCAATGTAGAAAATACCCTGTTCTGTTATTTTTAAGTTCAGGTGATCAGCAGTGAACTCTCAAGAAAGGTTATACAGTCTTATAAAATTTATACATGAAAGAGTACTGATATAGTTTAAATACCTAGTTTAGTAAATAATGTCACACCGTTCTTGATTTCGTTTTACTCCTTATGGAAAGTTAGTTTCCAGAGATTTCATAACATTAATAGAAAGTTTATTATGGGTTAAAGTTTATCAGTTTTTTCCGTTTTCCTTTGATATAAAAATCGATGAGTTCTACTTTTTTTCGTAGTTTAGAGAGACGAAATTCGATTTTATATTTAAGTTCTACTAGTTTTTAAGACCGAGACAAAAGAATAAATTTTCAGTTTTTATGACATTAATATACATACATATAGATTTGTCTATTTTATATACTTCTAGAAATACTTTTAAAGAAAACAAGTTAAGTTGTCCGAGACATCTCTGTCTTTAGTAAGTTTTGGATTCGACCCATGGTGACAAACTCTTCTGATTTTACATGAAAATATAGTTTGACATAATGTAAATATGGACCGTTTCGTAGTAATAAAAGGGTCATATAAGTAGACCACACTATTACCACGGGTTTTGTTGACCGAGGTTTATAAGATAATGAAAACTGAATAGTCCCTTGACACGTCCTAACTACTAACATTAGAGGAAAAGAGACATAAGGATTTTTTATTCTTTTCAGTGGTTATCAATTTTTCTTTAGAATCATCAATGGTACAAAAATTTAAACGATGATTGTATCCAATCTTAAAAACAATAATTTACACAACCGTAATTATTTTTTGTTTTCTTAAGGATTTCCAATCTTATAATAGAATAGTGTGAAATCTAAGTTTTCTCTTTTTGAGGGGTTTTATTATAAATTATTGTTAATAATTATATAAGACTAATAACTATAAATGATTTTAGTAAAATATATGGTGAATCTTTTTTATACTATATTCTTATGTAAAGTTAGACAGGGTACATGTAGTGACATTAATCAAAGGATTCAATTAGACAACCTTTTATAAATGTCTACGATTTCAATTATAAACAAATTTTGTTTATATAACATTGAATGTAACTTATGTGACAACAAAGATGACAATTGGACTTTAGATTTTAAAGGGTGTTAGTATATCCTTTCTTACGAAATGATTAGGATTCTACTTAATGAATACGGGTTTTAGTGTGAGAATAAAAAACATGACTTAAATCTTGTCATAAAAGTCTTGATTAATATGAAAAATGAGAATCATTGTCTGATCACAACTATTACACCTCTAAAGTAGTCCAATTCTTTTTATACGTTTTAATCAAGACTTCTTTGAACAGATAGTATTCAATTAAGTTGAAAATAATGATACTTAGTTATTTATAAATCAAAATTATCGATCAGTCGATGACCATATGATTTTACACAGAGTATAAGACGTATATGTATGTGTGTGTATATAAATAAATCAAAAGAATACATACGATCGAGTGTTGTCATGGAAATAGTTAAAACGACTACTTTCTTGTCGGAATATACCTTGTCATCCCCAACAGTTTTATTGTCTCCGTAATATAAGAACAAGATCAGAGACCAACTTTTGAAGGTATACGTTTTCAGGTTCTTTAGGATTGGACTCTCTCTTTTTCGGTTTGAGGTTTTACAAATACAGGGTACCCGAGATAAAAGAAACTAAACTATAATGATAGAACACCCCCTTCCCACCTTAGTTTTCAGTAAGTTAGTTAAGTGTAGTATTAATTTTGGATCGTATTTAAGTAATTTATTCTATTTTAGAAGGTAACCCTAAGATAAATTTCATCGATATTTTGATTAGGTATGTTATTCGTAGGTGTCCCTCTTTGTCCGTCTGTACAAAATCAAGTAAAATGTGATTATACTTGACTAGAAGTTTTTGCCAGTTTTGGTCATTCGGTAAATTTGAATTAAAAGTTATTTTTACCTTAGGATGTTGTATTAACTTCGAATGGAGGTCGGTCGTGGATCTCGTTCCGATGATAGGGCTACTTGGTAGTGTGACCTTAGTAAATCACAGTCAAAAAGATATCGTGAGAAGTCCAATAATATAAGTCTAACCAGATATCCCTTGTGAGGACCCCTGTGTTACTAAAGATTAATAATGTACACTGTGAGACGGGTCTTTTGGATTATACGTAACGACGTTTCAAATTTTAATTAGTCAATCGAAAATTTGATGAAAGACATAAAGTGACTGGTTTTATAACCAAACGATTCTTTTGATACTGATAATTTAATTTAACCGAAGTTTCATAAAATGTTCAAAATGTTTGAAACTTAAATGGTGATCTAAATATAAGTTTCACTACAAAGACGAAAACGTTTTTCTTATCCCTTTTGTTTTTTCTTGTTACCCTTAATGTGGATTTTTCTTTTATGTAGTAGAAATAAAAGTTTTGTTTTCACGTTCTATAGGGTGTTGGTGTTTCTTTTAGGGTAATCGTCTAGTCACAGAGAAAATGTAGTTTGGGTTCAGGAGTGTGGTAAATGCAGGAAGTTTGAGATTTACTGACTGACTGAAACAGAATTGTCCCCGTAATTATAATTAATGTTTAATTATAAACATTAAGGGTTACTCTATGTTTTCCCTCTTTTGTTCCTGACCTATGGGTCGTGTCTCATTAGACTATTGAAAGTCAGTCCAGAAGGAAAAAGTTTACGGACATTATAGTGTGTCTTCATTGTCCAAGACTTCAATACATATGTACTCCACTGTGAGAAGAAACGATACGACTGTGATCGTGTTGTCATGTCATAATTTCTTTCCGGTCGATTCCCCTTCCGTGAGTCTTTTACTGACTATTAATCAGTACTTTTGTGGGATACATCTTCTCATAAGTTTATATTACTGGATGAGGGATCACTTTGTTCTTCCTTTACGTATAATGACACGAGGAGATTAAATAGTCTCCCGAACAAAGTTTGTCGATAAAAAAATTCTCAGGAATTTAAATCCTCCTTTACTAGAGGGTATATTTCAACATAGTATATATATATTAATTGACCATAGATTTATAGTATGGGTGTTTTTTTTAAAATTTTTGTCTCATCGACAATAAATTTGTCTTTAACTAATAAATTTCACTCATAAGGATTATTAATAATAAAGACGAATCTTATTTAACCGGGAATAGGAAACTTATACACTCGAGGAGTGGACGTTTATGGTAACCGAAGCGACTAAATTTGGGTCCGTTCCCAAGGTGACCAACAAATACATTTATATTACATAGAGGATAAACACGAAGTCACTGTAGAAAGTAGGGTCGTTAGTCTATCGGGTGGACAGGACGTATAGATTTATTTTAATAATGTACCTTTATAAATGATAAAATCACAAAGTATACGTATGAGTGTTAATCGAGATGAAGAGGTTCTTTACTAACGTGAAAGGTTTGTTTAGGAGTGGTTCGACTTTGATCCACGACGTAAGATCAATTGCCAGATTAAGAGTCGAGATTCTTGACAGTCGTTTTCTTGTAGGGTTCAGAATGTTAGGTACTGGTTCCTGGAGACGTTGTGTTCGGATCCCTGGAAGAAGTACTGAGACGGGTAGAGACGTATATTTTGTTATCACTTTGACTATCTATGTCTTTGTATTTTGTGAGGAACACTGTAAATCATCACTTAATATAATGTTTACAGGAAATTTTTTCCTTCTTTTTCGTTTTTGCAAAAATTGGATCGTTTATTTTTACACTTGAGAGATGTTTAGACTATGGATAAACTACACGGAGAATGTCCTTTTCTCGTTTAGGTTTCTAAAGTCTCAAAATCGAAAACAAAAAAATTTCGTTTAAAGGATATACTATTAAATGTAAATCCTACTTTATGTTTTTAGTATGACATCTACGTTATTACTAGTTATATACACTGTCTTATATCTGTCTGAAACATATCGTGTCCCTTAATATCGATAATAGACATTATTGAAAACTACTACATATTAGACATTTTTATTAGTGTTACGACATATGAACTTTAATTGTACTATGACATTACTAGTTGATATGAATTCATTTATTCTTATGTCTGTTTGAAATCTTTATCAACTCATTTTAATGTTATTTGGAATACTGAAAGTTAATGTATTTTTTTACTGTTTTATCACCATCAAAATCTGTATGTTGTAATTCGATAGTTCATTCTGGACCAAGTTAGAATTTAAACTGTTTACTTCTTTATTTCTGGAATCTTTTGATAAACGGGTTCCATTAGCTACAATAATCAAAGATCTCATGACTACCTTGTCCGTGAGTCATTTATGAAATATTCACTTGAGTCTTGAGTCAAAATATTCCATGTGATGATACGATTAGAGTACGGTATTTAAGATCAATTAGTTTCAAAATGGTACTTAAGGTATGATTTGTTTTATTAATAGTTCAAAAGAAGTGATAAGATACGACTTTTAGATTGATGTTTTTTTAATTGATAGTTTCTAACTATGGTTCATACCTATACGTACTCTCTTGAGAGAGAAAGTGACAGTTTAGTTTATATAGTTACAACCTGGGTCAGCGTTGATCTTTTATTTTAGTCAATACCGGTTTTTCTTATTTTTTGTGTAGTTTAAGGATGACAAGGAGTGGGTACTCTAAGACTTTCTCGTAAGTGATGTATCGACGTAATTTGTTAGTTCAAAACAAAAAACAAAAAAAGGATTTAATGGTTTAATCCTAGTAGGATTTTTGTGGTTTAATTCTTTTAGTCGTTGTTTTTGTGTATGGCTCACGGAAAATTAATGATTACGTCTAATGAATGTCAAATACTCAACCGACGAGTAATCCTAAGTCTTGAGGATGAAGTAATTGAAGTATACAGAAAACTCACACACGTCTATGTTAAAATAGAGGAAAGCTTTGGTAAGGTAGTTTATTACGATGTGACCGTTAGTGTGGGGATATAACCAGTTTCCACCTCAGTTTATGGTTTCGAGAGTCCCCTAAAGACGTTACACGAAATCCCGATAATTTTTATTCATTTCTTGTTTATGATCATTAAATTTTAATTTATTATTTATTTTTAGAATTGTTTTACGGATTGAGTTTATAATACAAATTAAATGAGATCATGAACTCTTTCTAATTGACTGTCGGGTTTATTTTCCTGGAAAGACATTCCATATTACGGATATAAATATAAGTAAAATTAAGTGAGAACTCAAAATTTATGTAAAACAATCAACGAGTCAATACAGGTTGAGACGTTGGGGTACCTGATATCGGGTAGTCCGAGGAGACAGGTAACTTAAGAGGTCCGTTCTTATGACCTCACCCATCGGTGAAGGAAGAGGACCCCTAGAAGGACTGGGTCCCTACCTTCGGTCCAGAGGACGTGACGTCCGTCTAAGAAATGGTGGACTCGGTGGTCCTTTTGGGATTTAATGTAAAATTTATTGGTAAAAATTTGATAAATACTTTACCTACTTTATGTAAACAAGTCCTAATTTAGTTTTTGTTATTAATGGTTACATAAGTTCAGACAATGTTATTAATTCTCTAGGGATAATAGAAAAAAAGGATAGACATAAACGGAAGATACACAATGATCTATATTTAAATTTTACATAAGAGTGACTGGTGGTTCTCATATAAACAGTATTGTTGATTCAATTTTATTGATTCAATTTCATTGTCTAGTTTGACTACCTGAAAATGATAATTTCTATTTGTTCATCATATGTGTCTCGTCGTCTTATGAGTGTTCCCATAGGAAAACTACTGACGTAGTTCTTGTGAAAGTTGTAAGCAAGGTTCAAATCGTCTTTAGACTTTTATACATACACTTTGTTTGTGAATTCTGAAATGAAAAGATAGGACACTGACTCGACATGCTAATCTTTTTTCTTTGTTGAGATTTTCAGTAGTTAAACGAACTTTTCGAACCATTTTCCTTCGTGTGTGGTATAATAGATAACTGTTGACGGGAAGGTAATGCCAATCCACCTAAGAGATCTAATGCCAATCCACTAAGAGACTAAAGAGATGTTTTCGTAAGACTGACACCATGACTTTCTCGTGACCTGATTCTCAAGTTTTATAGACCCAATATTAACACTGAGATGAACATTATGTACTGAAATCGGTTATGTACAAAAGAAGTTCGAAGTTCAAGAAGTAGCTGTTTATTTCACTAATAAGTATAAAATGTATTTGGAGTTCCGACGACACACTTATTTGTTATATACACCTACCGTATGTCGATTCCGATTGACATTCCATATCATGGTGATAACAAGAATGTGACTTTTCCGTCGGTTTTGTGAATTTTGTACGAGTAGACTGAGTGGATACGGTAATGGTCATTGACTTGATAGAGACTTTAGAAATAAGTTTGAGTCAAGGGACTTAAGAAGGAGAACGGGAAGTTTCAGGGAGATCTAGTCTCAAAGAGTTGAGTCGTGATTCCTGTGAGACTGGACCTATTGAGAGACAAACCCCCCGACAAGATACGCGAGTGACGTTCTACGTATTGTCGTAGGTACCTAAGAGTCGGTGAGTGATAAGGGGTCGCACTGTTGTCTTTTCCAGAAGTATGTAACGGTTTACAAAGGACTCTCCGTTTTGATGAAGGATTATTCTTACTACGAAATCTGAGATCATGTGAGAAACGTTGTTAGGAAATTCTAGTGTTAAAGATTAAATAACTTACCTGAAAAAAAAGTAATAGATACAACGGGGGGACGGAGAAAAGGGTCGACTCTGAGGTTCCCGGGTGATAACCATTAGTAAGGTAAGTTGATGAAAGATAACAGAGAGTATTCGTAAACCATAATTATTTTTGAATTGACGTTGACGTAGGTTGATACACGGAAAAGATACGAATATTAGTCTCGTCGAGTTGTAATGACCTCTTGTCAGTTCATTGACCAGACCAACCAAAGACATTCAAGTACTGTGTCTAGAGTCACACGTCAATTCTAGACGACCGACAGGTTCCTGTGTAGGAAATGATTTAAGTGTAATTGTGATTAATTCTATTAAGTGTGGTGGAAGGAAAAGTTAGATGTGTGAAAGGGACACCGGTTAAGTGAGAATAAACTATTGTAGTGGAGAATGAAGTAAGTTCCTTTGTCTTCTATAGTTTTTGAGGAAATAAGTTTATATGTTTAGGTAGACGTGATATAGGTGTTGGAGAAACGGAAGAGAGGACGATGTTAAACAAAAGGGTGGAAAGACTTTTGAGTTAGGAGTGTGGGAATAGAAGACTTAGGATGAGATTAGGAAGAGTTTGAGAATAAGTATTGTGAGATGTTTAACTCTTATTACATCTTACCAAAGATCCTAGAGAAAAGATGAATGTAAAAGAGGGATCCTTTACCGTAGGTAAGGGTACCGTAGTTACGATGTATGTGTGATACTGAATTTATAGAGACTGAGATGGGAGAGGTGTTTACGGTTTTAACACATCTAAATTTCGACCAAAATCTTTTCCGTCTCCTTGGTCTCTAGTTTAACGGTAGTAGGCGACCTAGTAGTTTTTTCGTTCTCTCAAGGTCTTTTTGTAGATAAAGACGAAATAACTGATACGGTTTCGGAAACTGACACACCTAGTGTTATTTGACACCTTTTAAGACTTTCTCCACCCTTATGTTATGGTGGACTGGACGGAGAACTCTTTGGATATACGTCCAGTCCTTCGTTGTCAGTCTTGACCTGTACCTTGTTGTCTGACGAAGGTTTATCCTTTTCCTCAAACAGTTCCGATATATAACAGTGGGACGAATAAATTGAATATACGTCTCATGTAGTACTCTTTGTGACCCGACCTCCTTCGTGTTCGACCTTAGTTCTAACGGTCCTCTTTATAGTTATTGGAGTCTATACGTCTACTGTGGTGGGAATACCGTCTTTCACTTCTCTTGATTTCTCGGAGAACTTTCACTTTCTCCTCTTACTTTTTCAACCGAATTTCGAGTGGTAAGTCTTTTGATTCTAGTACCGTAGACCAGGGTAGTGAAGTACCGTTTATTTACCCCTTTGTCACCTTTGTCATAGTCTGAAATAAAAAACCCCGAGGTTTTAGTGACGTCTACCACTGACGTCTGTACTTTAATTTTCTGTGAACGAGGAAACTTCTTTTCAATACTGGTTGGATCTGTCGTATAATTTTTCGTCTGTACTTAATGAAACGGTTGTCTCCAGGTAGATCAGTTCCGATGCCAAAAAGGTCATCAGTACATACCCACACTCTCCACCTGATATTTCTTTCGACTCAGGGTTTCTTAACTACGAAAACTTGACACCACAACCTCTTCTGAGAACTCTTAGGGAACCTGACGTTCCTCTAGGTTGGTCAGGTAGGATTTCCTCTAGTCAGGACCCACAAGTAACCTTCCTGACTACAACTTCGACTTTGAGATTATGAAACCGGTAGACTACGTTTCTTAACTGAGTAACCTTTTCTAGGACTACGACCTTTCCTAACCTCCGTCCTTCTCTTCCCCTGCTGTCTCCTACTCTACCAACCTGCCGTAGTGGTTGAGTTACCTGTACTCCAACCCATTTGAGACCCTCAACCACTATTTGTACCTCCGGACCGCACGACGTCAAGTACCCCAGGGTATCTCAGTCTGTCCTCACTTGCTGACTTTACTTGTGTATTGTGTGGTCGTTTTAGATGGTATAGGTGTTTTGTGTGTAGTTTAAACCGGTGAATAATTTTATAGCCGTAGTGTATGAATCGGTGGTGGTAAAACGGGGACCTGATGATGACGTTTGACCAACGGGACATAGAAAAGAATGGGAAATGATTAGGTAAGAGACTTACTAGTCAAAAGGAGAGAACGAAACATTAGGAAAGTAATAGAATTTTCAAAAGGTTGAGAAATCGTATCGTTTTTAGGGTCTTATTGAACTGGGGACGGAGAGGGATGTTTCGGTAGAGTAGATTGAACGGAAGAAAGACAAGGAATTTGTACAGTTTGGAAGGGTTTGTAAGGTTCGGAAAGGTGAACGAGAAAAGAGAAAGTCTTTAATAAAGAGGGAAAGAAAAAAAAGAAGTTCAGAGTCAAGTAGTCTCTTTTTAAGGGATTCAATGAGACGTAGTATCGAGAAGAGATTCTTTTTCTGATAAAAAGTCAATCCATACCATTAAGATGGACCTTGTTATGTGAGACAACTTACAAGGAACTTTTGTAACCAGAGTAAGTGATTAATGATATGAAGGAAGAAAAAAATAAATTACTCACGGAGGGGTTCATCTTATATTTTTGTTGTTCTGTCTACAGAACGGACATGACAAGTGACGAAGTAGGGATCGACCCTGTGTGGTTTAATTCACATACTTACTTAAAAGTCGATTTATATGAAATTGTATTAAGGTCAGTACTATGGTATTAAAGTCCTGACGGAATGTTACTCCAGGGAGAATTATTTTTTGTAATTTAAGATACATACATAGGTTCCTTTTTTTTAATAACGAAAAAGGTTCAACATATATTGGTTGGTTACACAATTTCAAATTTTTTGTTCGTTTTTTAGGTGAAGTAGTCGACTTTGAACGAAAAAGTTTTCAATTTGTACGGACTTTTATTTTCGATTTGTAATAATGTGACTATATGAATGATGTGTTCGTACATCTTATCATGTCAAATCGATACCGATAAATTGTTAGTGACGTGTATCACTGGTGTCGGTACTTTAATTTTCTGTGAACGAGGAACCTTCTTTTCGATACTGGTTGGATCTGTCGTATAATTTTTCGTCTTTGTAATGAAACGGCTGTTTCCCGACAGATTAGTTTTAATACCAAAAAGGTTATCAATTCATACATACACTCTCAACTTGATATTTCTTTCGACTCACGGTTTCTTAACTATAAAACTTGACATCACAATCTCTTCTAAGAACCCTCAGGGAACCCGACGTTTCTTCAGTATGGTCAGTTAGGATTTCCTTTCCTCGTGACTTATAAGTGACCTTCCTGACTACGACTTCGACTTTGAGGTTATGAAACCGGTGTACTACACTTCTTGACTGAGTGACCTTTTCTGGGAATACGACCCTTTCTAACTTCCGTCCTCCTGTTCCCCTGCTGTCTCCTATTCTACCGACCTATCGTAGTGGTTGAACTACCTGCACTCAACCTCATTCGAGACCCTCAACCACTACCTGTCCCTTCCGACTACACGAAGTCAGGTACCCCAACGTTTCTCAGCCTGTGTTGACTCACTGACTCGACTTGACTAAATTGTGAGTTGATAGTAAATTTTCTATCTAAATTTTTAAAATTAAATTTTATAATAGTTGAAACTAAATGTAATTTATATCAAGATTCTTACTATAGATGCTACGGAACTTTAATCAGACTGGGATGAGAAGTTCCTTTTATAAAGGTATCTCCGTTTTACCGTATATTCTTTATAATGTTTCTCAACGTTTTCTGGATGCAAAATCAGGACCGTGTAATCGATTGATCTAGATATTTCACTATTTTAGAAAGTCAAAAGTAGGAAAGTTGACATAGTATTCTCTTTAAAGATAGACAGGATTGGTACATCATTCCTAAAAACCGTTTCTAGTTCACTTTATAGTCACTTTTCTTGAAACATTTTGATATTATAATTAATGTGTTATATTATTACTACACGATAGTTTATGATACTTTAAAATGAATTCGGTTAATGGACTCTCAAACCTTTCATTTTAGTTCAGAAGATTTTTTTTTTTAAATGGAATTATGTAAGTAGTGGACCTTATAGTTTGTGGAAAAGTTAAACAAAAAGTTGGGAAAGTCCCAGTCGTAAGAAGTTTAGATAGAATTTTCTTTTTTTAGTGGTGCAGAATTATATTACTTTAATTTTACATAATGTATAATTATAAACCTCTATCTGTGTATGAACGAAAACTTGATTGACTGGGGAATTGTTAAAATAAAAGTTTTCATAACTTTCTTTTTATTACTGTTTTTCCATTATTTTAAAATTGTGAGTACCGGTGACTTTAATCTTCCGTCTGTCGTTTCGTTCGTTCTTTAACTCCAGTAATCGATGAGTCTCGGTTTCTCTAGTTATTGTTGTAGTACATGTGACTAAAATACAATATATATTGAATATTGTTGTTTGACAGAAAGAAACGAGGGAAATTTGGATAGAAGTTATAGTTTTTTATTTTGTTACGTTTCGTCTAATTAATTCTAAGAACTAATTAAAATTTTGTATTTTCAATTCGAAATAGTTGTGACAAGAGTCAAATCGTGAATTGACAATTCGTAGGACACAATGTGACAAAGTAGGATGAAGTATTACAGGAAAAGAAAAGGAGATGTCAAATCAAATTGTCTGATAAACCGGACGGGACGGGAAAGGATGTCTTTGTCGGAGAGGTAGCGAGGTACATTAAGTCCCTCTGATAGAAGAGTTGATGTACGGTCCTATGTCCTCAATTCTCAACTTTAAAATAGTATACGTTAAGTTTCTTTAGGGTTATATGTTGACTGGAACTTATTATTTCTCAAAGTTGACGTACCCGGGTGAATAGACGTCTAAAAAAAGTTATTTATACATTTTGATATGAACATCTTATAGTCCACGTTCTGAACATAACTCCACCTATCGAATAGGGATTGTTTCCGTATTCACTATAAATTGTATTTTAATTATTACACGACCAAAAGTCAAAATATTGAAACGAAAGTTCCTTAATGTAATGGTAAGTCATACGGAGAGTATTAATCTCTTTTATAGTCGGATATTAATGTCTATTTGTAAAAAATGACATTGTTACAAAGGTTATGACAATACTTACACTGATATTATAACATAGGATATTTTTGAAATTACTTAGAAAGGAATCACATATGTGATCCAATGGTACTTCGTCAGTGTATTACAGTATCGTATTTCGTTATAAAGACGAAGTAACAATAGTTACGTAGTTAGTAAATGGATATTTATTTACACTTCAAGGAAAAGTGCAATAGAAAATTAACAACTGCAAAACACAGTCATTATGTATATTGTAGATACCACAAAACAATAGTGTATTCTGTTATGACTACACTCATAACTCTCTCCTAAGTGGAATATTTTCTACTACATTTGAGTCCCATAACTATTTGTCTCATGACATTTACATAAAAGAGGAGAAATACTAAACTAATCGTAAAAGAGATAGAATAACATTCTTGTGATATATGTTATGTATATTATATGTTTCATACACAATTGTCGGACAAATTCAATAACCATTCTAACATCAGTTATTCTCCTATAATCATCAATTCAGACACACTTCAGTTTTCAATGTACGTCTAAAAACTGACGTGTCCTCAAAACACAGTTGGAGGTACTACAAGTTATCAGTTAAGGTAAATTATTTATGGACTTCTAAAAGTATATTTTTTATCATGTTCACTATGAGTTTGTGATTTAAATGGAAATCTTTCATTTTATTGTTTACCGTGACAACACGATTGTTTAATGGAACAAATATTGACCTTAATAACTATCGACACGAAGTTTCCGTTCTTTTTTTAAGCGATGGCAAACCCGAACTTATGGGATACTTCTTGTCGTCTGTTCTTCTGTCTTCTGTGATTCTATTAGTAAGATAATAGATAGTGTTTTCGACTTTAAATTCTGGTAAGGTGTGTAGAAGTAGTTTTCGTTTCCATGTTCCATTTGATACCATAGATATGAACATACGTAGACCTAGTAAGGGACACTTTTAAGGAAAGTCAAGATCTTTGTAAAAAATCTCCCATGACACAATTCGAAACCTTTGTTTCGTCATTGTGTACCTAGGAATTCCTGGAGCTTCGGAGGATTTCCTGATACTCTGTTTAAAATATTTCGGTTCATATACATACAATTCCATCTCTAACTGACAGGAACTGTCCTAATCCCTCCTAAATTGTGTTATTTTTTTAGGAACCCAAAACTTACTTTTCAGGTACTTTTGACTTCATATAGTTTTCGAATGATATTTATCATATAGTACCGAGAATATGATAGTGGAGTCATACAAAAGTACCAATACAAGTGTTGTCTCTTGAACCATTACAATAACTGTACAAAGAAATTTACATTGTAAAGAGTTTAATAATGGAATTTTTGTGGGTTTTACTGTAGTTTCTATCTAAAAGATCAAGACGATTTTTGACTTTGGTGTCTAATTCACGAATTTTGACCCCAAAAAAAAAAACCATCCTACATATATGCTGTATGAAGGTTTTAGAAAACTTGGTAAGGAGACTACTCGAATTTTTAAAATTTCCTACTTAATCAGTTAAAGTGTCCGGTAAAATCACATTATTTTGAATTTTAATTGTTCTGGTTTTGTATTAAAACCAATTTATTATTTTATTAAGAATGAAAGAAGTTTGTGTTTTTAAGATAAAGGTTTGTAGAATTTTCTTTTTAGAACCTTGTTGTTTTGTCGTATAGTGTAGTATATTTTAATTTACATGGATGGAGTAAACGTAGTTGGTGTTCATTTTGTGGAACCGTTCGTCTCTCACTGGACCTATGAAGTATTGATTTTAGTTGTACTGGGACTCTTTGTTTTTTATAATTTTGGAGATTTACAATTTCTCAAATTTACAAAGAATCCCTCTCCGTAAAACCGTTTAGATGACTGAGGTGACTTATTCTTCAATAATTCGAAGAAAATCGGATAAGAATACTTTATTAAAGTGATTAGATTCTTGTGTCTCCTTTTTTTTTTCGCTTCACAAATTACAAGTCAAATTTTTGACTTTTTTTCCTAAACGAACATGATAATTATGTTTCGACTGAAATTGTTGTCTCTGTTTTAACTATAATTTTGAATGACCACATAGCTATTCTAAATTTTCCATGACGAAAGGAAGCATCAATATCTTTTCTCTACGACAGACACGAAATTGTCACTAAGGAGAAAGAGCAAGGTGAACGTTAAATAGTTCTTGAACAAATAATAAAAGACAAAATAGTTAACGGGGATTTTTATCTTTACACATAACTATAAAGATATTCGAAAATTTTTATCTGTTATGACGTATATTTGAATTTTGGTTTTAAAATTTTTTGTATCATTTTCATACGATCATTTTCATTGATAGTTAATGAGTAACGGTAATTAATCCACATCTGATATTTTGCTTTTATGGACAATCAAGGTCCTCGGACAGACGATTTCATGAAAACGGTACTAGGTGTACACGTTACTATGACTTTAAAGATCACAAAAGTTGCCCTTTTGTTCTGTATAGTTAAAAAAGGATCTTTTCCCCTTCCTTTATAATGTAAATACTCATATTTAATAGATGTTATACTTTGTTCATGTGATTTATTTTCTGATGAGAAATCAGAAGAAAATTGTTGAAATAAATATCGTAAGTATAACAAATATAATAAAGAGACTGTCATTTCTCTACATACCAATTTCAGTATAATGTTCGTTACCTAATGTTGTCCCGGGTAGTTTATATAATCAAAATGACTGTTTCCGATATACTGGTATATGTCTGGTATACCATTTGTTTTCAGGGAATATTATAAAAGTGGTAAAGTTTCCTCGACTTACATAAAAGTGTTTACCTCTTGTGTTCTATGAATCTTGAGGAGATGTCGGAATCTCGTGGACCAGATTGTTTTAAAGAAATTGATTTTTTTCGATGTCTCTTCGACTTTCTTTTTTTTTAAAAAAGACCGGGGGTAGTGTATAAATTAGTTGTCTCAGTCCAGATGAATCTTTAAACACGAGGATTGTCTCGGAAGTTTTCAAATTAAATCTACTGAAACAATGAATTGTTGAAGAGACCTCTCTCTTCCCCTTTTTTAATATAATAGTCCTTTTTTTCCGAGTGAAAGGTGAATTTAAAAATTTCATGAAATTTTTCAATTAAACACTAAAAGTCAACGTGTATCTTATACAGTAAAAAAACCTGGGTCTTTCAAAGTGAAAAGGTTAGTTTAAATATAGAGTATTACTCTTTTTTTTCACTTTAATGTTGCTTTATGTTTTAAAAGTACTCCAACAAAGGAAAAAAATAAGGTCATTCGCGAAGTTATGTTCACGTTGATATGGACTTTCTATAAGACGTTTTTAGATTTGGACTTAACAGACGGGACACTAAAAAGGTAGGTAGTAAGTTTTCCATGACGTGGCAAAAATCAGAATGTTAACGTTGTATTTAGGTAAGATGTCCGTAAAATCTTTTCTCATTTTGACTTATTACTATCAGAAAAAGAAAGAGGTCAATGAGTATTGAAAGTAAGTTCATGAAATGACGGATTTGGCAAAAAGAAGTGTTGATATTGCTTCATATCAAAATCCCAGCGACTTCGAAGGGTCCACCGCGGTCACCATTTCTTAGGACGGTCACATTCTTTGTGTTCTTTGCGCCAAAGGCACGGAACAAGTGGTTCTAGGATACCTCATCCTTTACCGTTGGATGAGGTCCTAAGAACGGTCCTTTTAAGACACATGTCTTTTCGACCGCCCAATGTCAGGCACCCTGGCGTCTCAGCCAGCACTGACTCCTCGTTTTTCGGGGTGGAGGAGGTTGGTGCCCCTGTCTTACTCGTGCGCAGACGAGATCGACTCAATTCTCCTTTATTATCTCTTCGATTCCGTATGGGTAGTGGAGAATCTAAGATCCATAACTTGATTTTCAAGATACGGAGCGAAGCGCGTTCAGAGTGTCGGTGAGTTGCAAAAAAATATTCGTAGAGTAAGTTGTTTACTTCTTTGTCTCTTTCCAGTCCATTGAACGGATCCAGTGCACCGATTTTTCAGCGTTCTTTTACCTTGATCTTCGAAGGAGTTATGCGAAAATTTTGATTTATGTACGACTCTTGTTAGGGAGCGTATTTGTTTCTAGGACTATAATGGTTACTCCTTTCACTCCTGTGCTGAACAGGTTCCAGTGTGACCACTCGTGACACCAGGCTTTGCCTTCGCGTGGGGGCGCGAGGCTCGGGACGGAGGGAGTGTCGTCACGTTGGACGTAAGAGTTCGTCAGTCATGATCCTTCGGGAGTGATTAAGTGGTCCTCGTGGGAGGGATCCAAATTTTACACTTACTGAGTTCCGCCAGTGGAACGCCAAACGTCTCGACATCCCGGCCAGGCCTCGGGACCTGAGCCGACGTCAGGGGGCCCGGCCGCGCTCCACTCCGGTCTCTTCGGGGAATGCGCGGCGGAGCCACTGGGTCCGGCGCTCGCGCGCAGGCGCGGTGGTTGGGACTGGACGTTCACAGGTGTAAGGGGACGCGTCGCCTCCGCAGTCTTCCAGGGCCCTGCGTTACCGCGGTAGTGGGTCCGAGGCCAAAGAAGTTTTGACGGGGGAGCGATTCTCCACCGCCTGTCCTAAGTTTGTGTGAAGCCGGTGGGCGCCTTTTTTGCACTCCTCGGTTGTGCGGTGTAGATCGACGTCCCTGGTCTGCTGTCTCTTGTCGCGGCGAGCGGCTGCAAACGTGCTGCGTAATGCAGCACTGCAGACGTATGCAGTCGCGCTAGCGAACTCGCTTCCAAATCGCGCCACGCTCAACAGGAGAATGCTTCCAACGAAAAATTGGTTGACGGTCTACCGTTGTATGATCTCATTAAAAATTTTAATGACGACGTAAGAGGTACAACGGACGTTGTAGCGATTACAACTTTACGTAGACTTACCTTTGCCCGTCATTTTAACTATCGTTATTATATAGAATCCCGAAGGGACCACCGAGTGACCTCTTCTTAGACGGACGATTACGTAGCCTCCGCACAAGGTAGGGACACAACCCTTCGAAGGGGTCTCTTCCTTTACCATTGGGTGAGGTAATAAGAACGGACCCTTTAGGCAACCTGTCTCCTCGGACCACCCGATGTCAGGTACCCAAGTGTTTTCTCAGTCTGTACTGAATCGTTGATTTGTTGTTACATAGCATCCTGTTAAACCCGGCCTTCACTTCCACCTTTTTTCAACGTAGGACTTTCAGGACCTCAAAAGCACTGGAAACCCAATGATTAATTTGTTACAAATGGAACGTCCCCTCTCTCAAGACCGATTCCTATTTCCATTCTCTATTATTCTGTCATAGATCACAGCGGGTCTCGGGGACTGGGGGAGCGGGGTAAAAGAAAAAACGTTATAAGTCCCCTTTTTCGCCGTTGACAACTCAAGTGGTAATATAACAAAGATCAAGTAGATCCCCTGACGATATATATAATTTTGTCATTGACATGTAGTGTTAAACGATGAGAGAAGAAACAATCTCTCACTTGAATTCTTGGTGGAACTTTACATAACTCGTGTTAGTAAGGATTATATCAAGTATATTCAATCAACGGACTTTGAAGTCATTCAATGAATAATAGGAATCACTAAAAGTGGTACAGGAGTGTGGAGATAATATAGGTATTGTAAAAAGAAATTTAGTTAAATGGAGAATGTGAACTTACCCAAAGAAAATTTTCTTCTTTTTACATAATAAAAGACATTCACCTTTTTCTCGACAATCGACAGTGTTTAAATTTTCATTTTTATTTATATTAATTATTTACACTAAGTCAAAGTTATCTACAATGGACTGTTTCCGAGTCTTAGAAAAAACTAATTTTGACCTTTAATTGTTCGTAATTCCTTAAACTTTTGTATCGTGGTTTTACTCTCAAAAGAAGAACTGTATTAGTCTTCATAACTTTATTTTAACTTTCCTCTTAAAAGAGACATACCAAGTCACAGGAATCACAGTCAGACACAGAGTGGTCTTATTAGAACCATGGAAGTGATGAGGGTGTGAAACCCTTATGACGTCATACAATCCATCAACTATAATATGAGGATCTAGGTGTCTACTTTGTGTACAAATGATTTTTTTTTTTATGACTTGTAGTGACACAGTACATTACACGATCTACACCTTTGAGTCTGTTTAATCTGTTTAACAGACTTTAACATATTATCCATTTACCTTTTTTTAAATACAAACTTAGGTCTAATGATTTTTAGTTTCGAGTTTGGAGACATTATGGAAACTATTGTGTTTTACTAAATCGCGACTTGGATCCTTATTTCTCCTTCATCTTAGTAACTTCAAAGTCTCAACTCCAAAGTAAAAAAAAGGGGGGGGCCCGGAACTTCCAATATTTCAAAAAGACTTTCTCTATTGACCTCGGATTAGTTCGTCTCACTAGTAAAGGTCGTATTAACGTGTATGATATATATGTGAAACATATATAGTTGAGTAAATTAGGAATGTCTCTTGCGATTACGTCCATGAGAATACTAAGAAAGACATCATGTGTAGAGACTCTTTTTTTATACCGCGATCGAAAAATTCATTGACGGATTCAACATGTACATCAATGACCGGAGCCGTAGTTGTGGGAATTGGTACGGGTTTTTCGAGACGACTCACTCCTATTTACTCATTTTTCCATACTGTATAACTCAATTATGACTCTTTTCTTTGTGCCGGTCTTAAACCTTGTCACCGTGAAATGAACTCCGTTCCTAAAGACTTCTCGTGTGTATTAATTTTTGAGCGTATTCGGTTCCGAATAAAGGGGTATGTTACTTACAAATTATCCCTTCGATGTCAGAACGTATCATGTGATTTGGTGTCGACAAAACAAATACGAAAATTTCCGTAAATTTCCCAGATAAACAAACGATTCCGATATTATTGTTTCGTGACATCTGACCCACCGTATTTGTTTAAATAAAAGAGTGTTAAGACCTCCGATGTTCAAGTTCTAGTTGTACAGTCGTCACAATCAAAGAAGACTCCGGAGGGAGGAAACGAATACTTACTCCTAGGAGAAGGACACAAAAGTGCACCAGAAAAGAGTTATGGACAGGGAAGAAATAGAGAGGACTATCCCGATAGTCAACATGATATAAACCCGGGTGAGATTACTGGTAAAAAATTGAATTAATGGACAAATTTCTGAAATAATAAAAAAATTACTTTTATTTAAACGTCCTCTGAACCTTTTATGTCTTGTTTCAATGTATATCAAGGTGACATATAATGTTAATGAAAAATTCGTCTATTTAATTCTAAAAATCAACCTCAAAATTATAGTTTGAGAGTTTTTAATTATATTACTTTTATGTCTTTTCATCTTTCTATGTCATTTGGTTTTTTATGATACTTACTTAATTTGTATTAATTCTAAATATGTCAAAAGTGTGTTGTCATCCTACGTTTAAGATAAATTCAAGGGTATCTGACATTTGATCCTTTGTGACTTTGTATAGGTCCCTACATTCTGGTCTATGTTTATAAACTAACAGATTTCAGTAACTCTAGTATGTCTTAGACAAGAGTATAGTGAGCCATAATAAAATCTCGAGTTATAGTTTTTTATAAAATTTTATTGGGTGTATAAATGTTCACGTCACACTGAAAATGGTTCTCTTTAGAAATTGATGCGGTAACTTTAGAGTTATTTCAATCTTCTGACTTTTTTGTCTCTCACACTAACGTCTCTTCTTTTGGTAAATTTACTCTTTAATTATAGTTTTACTCTTTAATGATAGTTTTTATGAAATTTTTAGGCCACATAAACCTTTAATACAGGTGAAAATTTACTATCGACACAGATTCTACGGTGTTCCTTTATCTTTTATAAACATTATCTTACTTTTACATTTCTCTCAAATGGTTTAAAACAACGTATGTCGACTTCGACGAGTTACGTTAATTTACGTGACACCTCAGAACTTATTCCATACTTTTGTTTATTACGTGTGATCGTATTTTAAAAGACTTTTAACTTGTTTTAGAAATCAATTATTATGAGACAGTGTAATTAAAGATCGAAAAAAAAAACATTGCCATAAAGAAATATAAGAATCTTAACCTAACCTTCAAAATTCGGAGTAAGTTTTTTAAAAAATTTAGTGAATTCTATTTGAAAGATCTGTAGATCGTCATTACGACGACGACGACGATTCAGCGAAGTCAGTACAGGCTGAGGCACGCTGGGGTATCTGCCGTCTGGAGGGCAGACCCTGCGAGGAGGTAGGGACCCTAAGAGGTCCGTTGTTGTGACCTCACCCAACGGTACAGGAAGAGGTTACGTACTTTCACTTTTCACTTTCATTTCAGCGAGTCAGCACAGGCTGAAAAATGCTGGGGTACTTAGCGTCGTGCGGTCCGGAGGGACAGGTAGTGGGTTGAGGGCCTCAAGTGAGTCTGAGTACTGGTAGCTCAGTCACTACGGTAGGTCGGTAGAGTAGGAGACAGCGGGGGAAGAGGAGGACGGGGGTTAGGGAGGGTCGTAGTCAGAAAAGGTTACTCAGTTGAGAAGCGTACTCCACTGGTCTCATAACCTCCAAGTCGAAGTCGTAATCAGGAAGGTTTCTTGTGAGTCCTGATTAGAGGAAATCTTACCTGACCAACCTAGAGGAACGTCAGGTTCCCTGAGAGTTCTCAGCAGAGGTTGTGGCGTCAAGTTTTCGTAGTTAAGACAAAGGGGTAGATAAAGGGTACTTCACTACCCTGGTCTACGGTACTAGAAGCAAAAGACTTACAACTCGAAATTCGGTTGAAAAAGTGAGAGGAGAAAGTGAAAGTAGTTCTCCGAAAAATCAAGGAGAAGTGAAAGACGGTATTCCCACTACAGAAGACGTATAGACTCCAATGACTATAAAGAGGGTCTTTAGAACTAAGGTCGAACACGAAGAAGGATGGGGTGTTAAGAGTACTACATGAGACGTATCTTCAATTTATTCGTCCCACTGTTATATGTCGGAAAAGGATAAACTTTGGTCAGACAACAAGGTACAGGTCAAGATTGACAACGAAGGACTGGACGTTGTCCAAAGAGTTCTCCGTCCAGTCCACCAGACTATAAGGGTAGAGAGAATCTTAAAAGGTGCAAATAACACTAGGTGTGTCAGTTTCCGAAACCGTATCAGTTATTTCGTCTTTATCTACAAAAAGACCTTGAGAGAACGAAAAAGGTAAAAGGTCACCTACAACCGTTAAACTAGAGACCAAGGAGACGGAAACGATTTTGGTCGAACTTGTAGACCTTCAAGTGCCAAGTGTATAACGACTTCGGACCGAACCTCTTAAAACTCGTAATGAAATGATCACACACTCTACTCACGTTAACACGTCATCAAACTCGTAAGAAACCATAACGGAAAGAAACCTTAACCTTACTTTTCACTGGAAAAGGTCAGGACACCGGTGACGACTCAAAAGGCTTAAACGACCGTATAACTCACGTCGTGAAAGTGTCGTAGTAGAAAGTCCTAAACTTTATCGAGTTGACCTTAAGGTAGTGGAGGTAATCGAACAAGTATCACTACGAAAGATTCCGGGTGAACTGAAGTGTAAGGTCCTACAGACCGAGATCCACTCACTAGTGTGGTAGTACTAATAGACCCAGTACTTCTAGAAAAAACATGTCAAGAAGGTAATTAGAACGGTGGAGAAGAATTATAGAAGAAGAAGACAATTCAGGTATGGTAAAGAAATAACTCGGGTAGAAACGTATTTTACAAGGGAACCATAGAGATTAAAAGAACTTCTCTAGAGACTAGAAAGGGTAAGACAACAAAAGGAGATAAAGAAACGTAACTAGTGACTCCTTCCGAAAGAATAGAGAGGAACGATAAGAAACCTTGAGACGTAAGTCTACGATTATAGAAAGGAAAAGAGGAACCGAAAAGCGAAGAGAAGTGTCGATAAAAATTCCGGAGGGGTCTGTCGGTAAAAAGAAAAAACGTAAAGAAAAGGTACCCATACCAGAACTAGGGACAGAGGACATGTTACAGTGTTTGGAGGTAGGTATCAAGTAGTCCGTGAGACAGTCTAGATCAGGGAAGTTTTATAAAAAGTGAAGGTGACATATTAGTATTCTCTAAACTAAATCCAGTATGGACTTACCAGATCACCAAAAGGGATGAAAGAAGTTAACTTCAAACTTAAACCGTTATTCCTCAAGTACTAGGATGGGTGTCAATCGAGGGCCAGAACAAAAAGACTGACATATCTCGAAGAGATAGAAACCGACGTTTCTTATCTTAGTTAGACTAAAGCCACAATTGGTAGACCACTACAGGTACACATCTCAGCAGAGAACACAAAACCTTCTCCCGCAAAGATACTGGTCACGCAAAAGAACCGTTTTGAGATAATCGGAAACGGGACGAAGTAAGACATGAGGTTCCGGTTTAAACGGACAATGAGGTCCACAAAGAACTGAAGGATGAAAACGTAAGGTCAGGGGATATTACTTTTCCTGTAGAAAAAACCCACAATCAAGATTTTCCAGAACATCCAGAAGTATCTTGGCAAGTTGAAGTCGAAGAAGTCGTAATGACCAACCCCGTATCTGAACCTAATGACACTATAACTTACCAAACGGAACCTTTGCTTGTCTCTAGTAAGACAGCAAAAACTCTAACGTAGGTTCATGACGTAAAGCCTGAGAAAACAACTGGTACTACCGATGAGGTAAAGAAGACTCCCTAAGGACGGGCGTCATCATCTATATTACCAGTAGACTCAATTTAAGTGGGTAAGGTCAGGTAAAATCAAGCGACTAAGGATCTTACAGTTGCAAGTGAGAACGGTAGAGGACAAACTGGTGAAGGTTAAACGGAACTAAGTACCTGGATTGTAAGGTCCAAGGATACGTTATAACGAGAAATGTCGTAGACCGGAACGAAGATAGTGGTCAGTGTAGGTGTTGACCCTTAACAAAAACGAGGTAGGGAAATAAGAAAGACCTCAATTGTCATCCATAATGTTACAAAGAAGGTTTACACGACAGTAAGATCAGTCTTAGTGTATTGAGTGGTTCAGTCGTCCCACAAGAGGTTTCCTTTTTGACCCACGACTGTCCTTTCTTTTTACTTGGACCTATGACCCCTCGTTATTTACGGGTAATGTTCTTATTTCCTTATTTCCTATATTCGGTTCTTTCATGTAAGGATTCACGTGTTTAAGGTTCTTTTTATCTAGAAATAAGGACTTCCCTTAATTGAAAAGACACTGATGTAAATAGAATCTTTTAGTATAATCGTAGGTCGATAGTAGACGAATTAAAAAACGAAGAGACTGTAGAGAATAAGAAAGAAACACTTAGTAATAAACGAATAATTAAAAGGGTAAGATTAATGAAACTAAGAATTATAATCAAAATCTAAATAATTTGTGGAGTTTATTTATAAATGAATAAACTTTCCCTCAATCAATACAAACCTTGTCATAGAAAAGGTTTTAAGACGCTAATAAAGAGAAACCGTCAACACCTTGTAAAAGAAAGAACGAGGGTTCTTTTTTTTAATAGTGTAATTTCTCTTATTCTTCTTATTTGAGAAAATTTGAATAAGATCCTTCTACTTTTTTATATGTTGACAAGTTTTTTTACAAATTCTGAGGTGACTTTTACTAGAGACATCTAACGTCATCTAAATTTGAATTTCAGTTTACACACTCGTCTTTAATAACAACAACGACTGTTCACATTAGTATTATTAGTATTGATCATTATAAATAACTCACAAACGTTGAACGGGGACGGACACAATTGACAAGGACAAGTTTTAAGCTAAATTAGGAGTGTAAAATATGTGTGAATATATATGTACATGTATATACAATATAAATGGAACTAAATCCATATAATACTTCAAATCCATATAATACTTTGTGTCTCTTTTTATTTTAATTCACCAACTCTAGTTCTATTTTATGTATGATGGATTCTCTGTCCATCTTTAAAATAAAAACAAAATACGTACTTCCTCGACTTATAGGAACGTCAATCTATTGAACACCGTCTTATATACATTAAGGATCCTTTAAAAAGATATTTTTAATTAATATAGTCATCCCATTTAAATATATTTTTAAATAATGTAAAACTTTAATAATAATACTTTTACATGATTAATTGATGGTGAGTATAGTTAAAAGTATTAAAGTCCACATATAATACAAAAACGATTGTAAATGAGCGATAGTTTGACTTTTGAACATGCACAAGTCATTATTAAGACGATCTAAGGCTAAAAAGAAGATTCTGTTTTCACCTTCGATTATTCTTTATCGGTTTAATTTTCAGTTCCATTAATACAAGTATAATTACTTCCTTTTGGGACATTAAAAGAAAAGCACAGCATCCTGTATAACTTGAGAAATTTTAAGTAAGTTACTTCGTCTTAAATACGGGTGAAAGTACACTGACACCGAGTATTTTATCTTCGTCGTACCAGAAATTTCCCGTCTACTAGAACTTGTTTAGAATACACCATAATCGTTTTCCTCGTACATCTCTTGTGACTCGTTTTACATAAAAATTTTTTAATTACCTTGTGTCGTACATAAAAAAGACGGAATTATTCTCATCATTAAATATCATATCTCTGCAATTCGACGTTATATCTGACGGTTTTATTAATGAACTATTTGTGACTATTTTTAGTTTGGATAAAGAGACAGAGGTCTCCATCTTTTACTACTGTATAGATAGAGAACCGAGTAATCGTCGAGACAAATCGACTTTTTATAAACGACCTCCAACATTTATTTATAACAAATTATAAAGGTTTGTCTATGTGGGATTGTAACCATGAAATCTATTGGTATTCATCAGAAGATTCTTTACTTTTAATTACTTTCCTTTACCCCGACTGTCTTGACTTAAAGGTGTAAGCTAGACAATGTGTAATTTACACACTGACACGTCTTCAGTGAATTGGAGAAACTCGGAGATAAAAATATAACTTTTTAACGTCATTACTTACAGTATTAGTATACAATACGAACGACGACGATTCAACGAAGTCAGTACAGGCTGAGACACGGTGGGGTGTCTGTCGTCGGGTGGTTCGAGACGGCAGGGACCCTAAGAAGTCCGTTCTTGTAACCTCACCCAACGGTAAAGGAAGAGGTTACGTACTTTCACTTTCTACTTTCACTTCAGCGAGTCAACTGAGAAACGCTGGGGTACCTGACGTCGGGTGGTCCGAGGAGGCGGGTACCCTAAAAGGTCCGTTCTCATGACCTCACCCCACGGTAACTAAATGTGTTGACTTTGTGACCAAAGACTCATTCGATTTAATTATCATCACTAGTAAGTGGGTAGATACATTTGAAAGTAGGAAATTAAATTGTATTTATACATACGTATTAACAGTCTATCTCCCGTTGAACAAAGTCTATATCGAAAACTGGTTGAGTCAGAAAACTGTAAACTGTCCAGTGGTCTCTCTAATTCTTTAATACCTACCTTTAAGAGGAATAAGGGTGACCTTCAACGTCAGTCGTTGGTGTCTTCTTTGAAACAGGGATAAACCGTTCAATGACACAGTAATTACCATACTAAAAATGTCAGAACTAGTACATTTGAACATACTGGTGGACGACCTAGACGATGAAATTTTCCTCATAAAGTGAAATAACTTATCTTCAGGTTCACCCTCTTGTGTCGTCATATGTAGCCCCACTACCATCAACTCTACCTCTCTTACAATCACCCTCTATACAAAATCTCTATCTTAGATAGGTTAAGTGGTTTCCTAATCTATTAAAGACTAAACTTACTCACCGAACACTATGGTAGAAGGTTTTACCTCTTTTGTCACAACCAAACCTCTTCCATCTTCCATTTTCTTTTCAAACCTAATACAATGTTAATAAACTTAACAGATATACTATACTTTAACAAACTTCGACTCTTCTATCTGCTCCCGACGTATACACTGTACTCCTTGAGACAGATATGTCTACCAGATAGTTCGGTCCCCTCACCTACTCTAGTGGAATCTTCTCCCAAATCTCTCTCCTGTCTCTTCTTCCACCTTTCTATTTCCCTTCCTCTTTCCCTTTCCTTGTCTTTGAACGACACTTATCTTACACCACGAGAAATGTAGTCCACTCTTAGGAATAAGAATAATAGGTCGAAAAAACTAGTAAGTCTTGGGTCTTTATTCATTTACTTGATTTCATTAAGTAACTAGTTAATATTATAGTTAAAATTGAGACAGGAAGTTGTATTCATTCATTCATAATCAACGAGTCAACACGGGTTGAGAAACGTTGGGGTACCTGACGTCGGGCGGTCCGAGGAGACAGATACTCTAAAAGGTCCGTTCCTATGACCTTACCCAACGGTAAAGGAAGAGGTCCCCTAGAAGGGTTGGGTCCCTAACTTGGGTTCACAGGACGCGACGTCCGTCTAAGAAATGGCTGATTTGATGTTCCCTTGTAACATTGTTAATCTGCTAAGTAATTACCTTTTTATAAATTTACGTACAAAATATATGTATACCACAATGTACATATTCTCATCAAAGTTTCATAAAACTACATACATAATTTCCCGCACTGTCTCCTACTCAACCAACCTACCGTAGTGGTTGAGTTACCCGTAGTCAAACTCGTTTGAGGTCCTCTATCACTTCCTGTCCTTCGGACCACACGACGATAGGTACCCCAGTGTCTCAGTTTTCACTGACTCGTTGACTTACTGTTGTCTTCAGTGAACAGTCCTCTCACTTCAGTAAACCAGAAGTTACAAAGTATGGAATATCGAGTGAACTCCAAATCTAATTAAAGTAAAAATATACGGTACAGTCAAGTGTAAAAAGACGTTAAGTAGATTAGTTCGATCAAAGGTATTTGATTTTTTTGATTCAACTTTTTATGTTTTGGTGTTTCATTCAAATTTTAGGTTGATTTACTTGATTCTAACTTTTACAATAATAGAAACCGTTTGAAAAGTCACTGAAATATACAGTTTTCTTTCTCCATGAGACTCAGGAACGACAATATCCTTCCCTGGAACGGCCCCAGGTCGGGACCACCTAGGTCCCACTAAGCTTCCCCTCTGTCTCATCCGCTCCTTTTTTGAATAAATAAATAAATTAGTCTTTATATTCTAATCTAATCCTTCTTTATCACATCATCCTTTTGATTCACCTCTTTTCTCCGACTTATTAAACTAAATGAACCTTTCGGTTATTTCAAGGTCTGTTCCTTGAACGTGGTAAATGCAATCCGGCGGCCGCAGGAGAACTCATCACTCCCCCACGGGGTAGAACCCGAGGGAGAGAGCACCTAGAATCTTCGGCCCCATTCATTCATATGTACCACTCGGAGGTACGGGGTCTACACTTAAGTCGGTCTTTTATCTCATTTCTTCTCTGTGCCCCCTTTGGTCAGGAAGGTTACTGACCAGGTCGGAGATAACAGATCTTTCCGGAAAATATGGAAAAAATGAACCTTTCGGTTATTTCAAGGTCTGTTCCTTGAACGTGGTAAATGCAATCCGGCGGCCGCAGGAGAACTCATCACTCCCCCACGGGGTAGAACCCGAGGGAGAGAGCACCTAGAATCTTCGGCCCCATTCATTCATATGTACCACTCGGAGGTACGGGGTCTACACTTAAGTCGGTCTTTTATCTCATTTCTTCTCTGTGCCCCCTTTGGTCAGGAAGGTTACTGACCAGGTCGGAGATAACAGATCTTTCCGGAAAATATGGAAAAACTAACATGTATCTCTAGTTACCCATTATGTTTTAATACGTCGCAATCGTCGGGTCTGAGAACAGTTTTGGTCCGAAAAGAGAGACGTATGGATCAACATATATGTGCAGAATCCACTAAATGTAGTAGAAGGTCGGTTTTCCCGGTTATTCCCAAACAGTTGGTCTTCTGAATAAACACAACAAGAAGAGTTTCAGACCACGGTGACAGTCTTTTGTGATTTATTTCAATGTAAGAATGTATCGTCTCTATGTCGTCAAATATTGTTCATTTTCCTCATGTCACTAAATATGTTTTCTTTTCATTAATTGAGTTTTCAGATCACAACGATTGTAGTTTTGATGATATATGGAAAAAGGTATAGGACTAATGTAACTAATTATAGGAGGGTCCACGGATTATCTATTACTTATACCTCCGGAACGTCGTTAGTAACTCAGTTGTCACTTTAGGTAGTTGTTATACTAAAAATCGAGAAATCTTTTCCGACACATAGAAATTCTACAAAATTCGAAACACGGAGAGCACTGACCCCCCGACATCCGTTAAGTGTTCGACATTTTTCAGGTCCCTTTGAACAATCCGTTCGATCTCTCAATAGTCTCCCCCAAACTTGACTTTGTAGGGAAAGGTTACGTCTTCTGATTTTCGGGACTCAATTGAAAAAGGTCTCACACAGTCTTCTCACCTTTTCGTGTCATGTTATTCCGTCTGTCTAAGACCAAAACCCCCATGTACGAGTCCTTTAAGGTCCCCCTATGGGACTCCGGACTAAGCGGAACGGGTAGTCCGGAGAGACGTACTGGAACAGTACCCACCCTAAGGAGTGCGACCGAGGGTCGTCCTGGATCGAAGAGAGTATTTCCGGAAACTTTCTTCTTTATCTTTCATACTATTAGATTTAAACCGATGGTATATTGTTAGACCGGAAAAAGGTATTTGAACTACGGAATCCTACCCCTTCAGTAATCCTAAGATATTTAATAGAAGTTATTAATAGGGAGAGAAGAGGGAGAACTTTCAATTTCAGTGAGTCAGTACAGTCTGAGAAACGTTGGGGTACCTGATATGTCAGGTACCTAAGAGGTCCGGTCTTATGAACTCACCCATCGGAAAGGGTAGAGGTCCCCTAGAAGGTTTGGGTCCCCAGTTTGGGTCCAGAGGGTATAACGTCCACCTAAGAAATGGTCGACTCGGTGTTCCCTTTGGGTTCTTGTGACCTCACCCATCGGATAGGGAAGAGGTCACCTAGAAGGTCTGGGTCCTTAACTTGGCCCCAGAGGACGTAACGTCCGTCTCAGAAATGGTTGACTCGATAGTCCCTTCGGGTTCTATCTTTCCCCCCGTCAAACAGAATAAAAAAATTTGAGGGTAGATCAGTTTCGATACCAAAAAGGACATCAGGATATACCTACACTCTCAACCTGATATTTCTTTCGACTCGAGGTTTCTTAACTACGAAAACTTGACACCACAATCTCTTCTGAGAACTCTCAAGGAACCTGACGTTCCTCTATGGTCAGGTAGGATTTCCTTTAGTCAGGACTTATAAGTGACCTTCTTGACTACGACTTCGACTTTGAGGTTAAGAAACCCGGGGACTACGTTTCTTGCCTGAGTAACCTTTTCTGGGACTACAACCCTTTCTAACTCCCGTCCAGTTCTTCCCCTGTTGTCTCTTACTCTACCAACCTACCGTAGTGGCTGAGCCACTTGTATTCAAACTCATTCAAGGTCCTCAACCACTACCTGTCCCTTCGGACCGAACGACGTCAGTTACCCCAGCGTTTCTCAACTTGTGCTGACTCGCTGACTTGACTTGACTTGACTCAGTGAGTCAGTACGGACTGAGACACTGGGGTACCTGACATCGTGCGGTCCGAGGAGAGAGGTACCTAAAGGGTCCGTTCTTATGACCTCATCAAACGGTAAGGGAAGAGGTCCCCTAGAAGGGGTTGGTCCTTAGGTTGGGTTCAGAGGACTTAAAATCCGTCTAAGAAATGGTCGACTCGGTGGTCCCTTCGGAGAATCGGTTACCTTTGATTTGGGATATTTTTAGAAGAAGGGTATATAGAAAACATGGACTAACCAGGAGAAGTAGACGTAACCTGGAAAGGGTCAAGTCTGTTGCAATGTAGTAAAGGGACCTTACTTGACAGAAGACTGAAGTCGTGACCAGAACAGGACTAGGGAAGTTAAGTAAGAAGGGAGTCGACGGTTCTAAAAGACGGTCAAGAGGGTGAAGGTGACGATGGGATCAGGTTCGATGGAAATACAGTACGTAAACAATGACCGTGTTGTAGGAGGATTACTCAAAGGGAAAAGTTAAAGACGTATTCTAACTAGTATATCACTTCAGCGAGTCAGCACAGGTTGAGAAACACTGGGCACCTGACATCGGATGGTCCGAGGAGACAGGTACCCTAAAAGGTCCGTTATCAGGACCTCACCTAACGGTTAAGGAAGAGGTCCCCTAGAAGGGTTGGGTCCCTAGCTTGGGCCCAGAGGACGTAACATCTGTCTACGAAATGACAGACGCGGTGGTCCCTTCAGAACTAGTATAAGGTACAAATTTTGGGACGTCACCGTAGAATAAAGTTAATAATATTTTAGATATAAGGAACGGTTCCGAAAATACTAGACCGGAGATGGAGATGGAAATTGGAGTAGAAGAAGTTGAAAGGAAACTAAGTTTTGGTATTGGTGTACCGAAAAAAAAGATTCGATATTGGACGGTTAAGGAACGGTGGTGTCTCACGAACGAAATATGGGAGAAGTGTATCAGAAAGTTTACCGAAGAAGAGTAGTTGGTCCAGAGTTAAGTTTACTGAAAGAATTCTCCTGAAGTGACTTATGGGATTCAAAGAGGGGAAACTCAAGAGGTAGAATTATCAAATACGAGTGAAGAACTATCTAAAACCGATTAAGGACGGTAACAAAACCTATCTAACACTTAAGACCTCAATCGGATGATCCAACACTTATCACCGAAAAAAGATGGATGATCGAAGGTAGACCCGTTCAATAAATTAGAGATGAATAAAAAGACATTTTACCTTATTATTATGAAATATTCCAACTACGTGTTCAAGTTACTGAATTTGGAATTTAAGTTTCTGGACATGGTCCGATCAGTAACAAAAGACAACATCTATCTCATCCTAACTATAATTTTATACAGAGAACTTCATGTTCAGATGAGGACGAAACATCAAACAGATGAAGATATTGAGGTTTAGATCTTGTGTCAGACCATAAGTTATCTAGGAGTTTTTTTTGGGTGTACTAAATAACACTGGACTGATCACTGGACCGTTTTCTGTCGAGCCTAATTTCTAAAAGCTTAAGGTTTAAAAATTTGTCACACCTCTTTAAATGAAATGATAGACGGTGACCGAGATCGTCTTTAAAGGTTTCACGTTGTATTGGAACTTGTCGTCTAAAGTCAATGACTCTCGATCTATGTACTCTTTAGAGTTCATGATATTTCCTCTTAGTCATTCGTCTAGTGTCCTCTTGAACTGGAGGTCGGAACTACGACTATAATCACTGCTTTGGTGGTCTAGGTCTATCTTTAACCCTCATAATCGGTCCATTGGACTCAGTCTTGATCCTTCTGCGGAGGAACTTCATTAGGAACTTACATTTCCCTTGGTTGAGTCCGTCAAAGGACCTTCTTTACCTAGACCGCCATTCAATAAACACCGGGGTTAAGGTTGTTCAATGTCCCTCATTCAAAGATGCGTCGTGGTTTATTAAGAACCTTGTAGTAAACCCACAGGTTGTTAAGTTGAGTTAAGAATTCTTAGGATTATCTGATAATCGAAGGGAGAGATGAGGGTAGTCTATGTTCATAGTTCAGATCCAACACGGGACATGAAGATTGGATATTTAACCATGAAGACCGGATATTTAACCGATATTTAACCACCAAGGGTCCTAATGGAGGAAGTCAAGTCAAGTCAAGTCAGAAAGTCAGCACAGGCTGAGAAACGTTGGGGTACTTAGCGTCGTGCGGTCCGGAGGGACAGGTAGTGGTTGAGGGCCTCAAGTGAGTTTGAGTACAGGTAGTTCAACCACTACGGTAGGTCGGTAGGGTAGGAGACAGTAAGGGAAAAGGAGGAGGGTCGTAGTCCCAGAAAAGGTTTCTCAGTTAAGAAGCGTACTCCACCGGTTTCATGGTCTCAAAGTCGAAATCGTAGTAAGGAAGGTTTCTTGTGGGTCCTGACTAGAGGAAATCTTAACCAAATAATCGATCTCTCCAAGCGTCTCTTTGGTATATGAATGACCTAGTGACCAAATAATATCTTCCTATATTGAGTCCTTGTCGGTCTACCTTCTTTATGTATCCTGTTCTCTCACCCCTTGCCTCTCTTCGAAGGTGCGGGAGAGATACTCCCACGGTAAGAGGGTCGTGCAGGTGGAAGACCCAAACGGTTGGATCTTCGAGAGGTTTGGGGTAGGAAAACTCCGAAATATTTCCAAAGTCATTAGTCGTATTAACCAACAATAACTGGACGACGACGACGACGACGACGACGATTCAACGAAGTCAGCACAGGTTGAGATACGCTGGGGTGTCTACCGTCGTGTGGTCCGATGGAGACAGGGACCCTAAGAGGTCCGTTCTTATGACCTCACCCAACGGTAACGGAAGAGGACAGTAACTGGTATCCGTTAATTAAGTTGTAGGGTCGGGAGAAGGGAGGAGTCTCTGACTCTTACCCCAACTTACAAGGTTGGGAGATAAGTACAATAACCGAGGTAACTGTTGGTCGGGGGTAGTAATCTATCCAGGGGTTTAGTGGACTAATTGTATGGTTCTCTGTGGAAACTGTGAGAGTTGTGAATCTTTTAAGGTTCCCAAAATCCTCGGTACTCAGTCCTTGGTACCTGTTTCTGGTTTATATTACTCTTTGTACAAAACCAGTTGATTTAATGGTCTATATATAAAAGGAATATTTTGTGTTATAGTATCTACAGAAAGTACTAGTTCTAACCGAGTTTTTACCCCGTCTTGTACGGGATACTTGCTAGTATAATCATATAGGTAGAACCCGACACTACCTCTTCATTCTTCGTTCCTTTTCTAGTCTACATCTGATACCTCTCAGAAAGAGTCACAACAAATATATTTAACTTACTAAGTCTAAACCTATTTTAACTAGTGTGTAAAAGTCTAACAACGATTCTAACAATACAATTCAAGTACATGGTATACAACCAAAAATGGTACAATAATCTTTTAGAACACTTCCGACTTATATAAGAAGATCCGATTCTTCGTCTTCCTCACAATCCGGAGAAATAACAATCGGAGTTTATTTACTAAAATTTAGTCTCAAGTTACCATGTAATCAGTGTGTTCCTTCGACTTAGATGGTAAATGAAATAGTTTAACAGAGACGTGGTAAGTGACACAAACATGTGACATTGTTCACAATATTTTATGACACAAACCGAAAACCGTCGGAAAAAAAAAAAAAAAACCGACATCGTAGACAAGTCTCACAGTCTCATGTTTAAATCTTCGAATATATATCTGAGTCGTCCAGTAGAAAAGTACTCGACTAAACAATTTTTAAAGAGTTCATTTCGATGTAAACAACCTCCTAGAAAGTTGTATTTTATTATATTTCCATACACAGACTAGGAAGATTTCTTAAACCGTAAATTTGTTTCATGTTTAGATCCAATATACTCCTAACATTTTGGTTATTAGTATAATTGTATTTCAAAACGTACAAGACTTTTGAATCACATGAAAGTCATTTTAATAACGGATACGAAATATTATTGTATAAAAGTAACTGACTTTTTCAAAACGAGAATTTAAGATTTAAAAAATTTAATATTCAATAATTTTCTAAAATATAAGAGGGTCAGGACTAAAATCAAATGTATTAAATATCGATGAAAATACGTATAATGATTACTTTTTAGAACTAAATAATATAGTTTACATACTCAGATTAAAATCTCATCGAAAGACGTAAAAATGACTCGACTTTTCACTATATAAACTGTTAACAATGAACTTATAAAGACTAATTACTCCGGGAATCTCGAGTTCGACAAATACATTAAAGTAAACTTTACATAATATTCATCACCTGGTGTCTACTAATATACTTGATGAGGATCACTAAAAGTTTAAGAAGAAAACTTTATCTTTCGAAAAGTTTCCTTTTATTTCCAATTTTACAACTCAACTTTTCTAAAGAATGAGGTAAAGAGATTAAAAGTAGGTTTCTCTGTGATAATGCGTGAAACGATAATGAAAGAAGGGGGTGGAAAAAGAGGCAGTTCAGAAACAAAGGGGGGGACCATAAGATCGGGAATCCAGAGTTAGTTCTGACGTACGTGACGAGAAGTAAGGGTCATCACTCATCTTTGATACATCTCTCACATACTCAGCCTGTGCTGACTCGTTGAAGGGAAAGTGCGTAACCTCTTCCTTTACCGTCAGGTGATGTCACAAGAACGGGCCTCTTAGGGTCCCTGCCACCTCGGACCACCCGACGGTAGATACCCCAGCGTGTCTCAGCCTGCGCGGACTCCACTGAATCGTCGTCGTCGTCTCTCACATACCTTTGTCCGAGAAAAGGACATCGGTTTAGTTCGGAAAGAAGGAGACTGAGTCGTCTTCGGGACCACGTCGTCTGTCCCGTTCTCTTTTTCTTTTACAAGGTTTGTGGTAAATTCTTAATCTTTCACCTTGACCTTCTAATCAAAACTCACAAAATAGAAACAAAACCCCTCATCTCTCCGACAATCGTGTGAAATTTCGAGATACTTATTTAGTTCGAATATATAATAATAGTCGGTAAATGAAGGACCGAAGTGTTTCTCATGTCTATCTACTATGTGTGTGTGTGTGTGTGTGTGATAATCCAATCACGTTTTCATTAACGTTATAACGTAACAACTTGAAACGACAAACTATAACCTTATGTAAGAATTTACACTAATACAATATGTAATAAAATTACACGTAAATAACGAAATACAAAAAAACGATTACTGTAATGAAAGACACATAAAATATATATATGTTTAACCCGATGTTTCAAAACGGAGTAGACGATATAAGTGGACTGGCGAACGGTTGACTGATGGTGAAGAAGTTCGTAAAGTCGTTGAAACATACCTTTTGACCTCTTCCTTTACCGTTGGATGAGGTCATAAGAACCGACCTCTTATGGTCCCTGTCTCCTCGGACCACCCGGTTGTAGATACCCCAACGTGTCTCAGACTGTACTGACTTCTCTGAATCGTCGTCGTCTTCATCGTACCTTTTTATGAAGGTGTTGGTCGTTCCCCGTCTTTTACGAAAGGTTCTCAAGTGACTTAGGTCTTCGTGTTTAAAAATACGATGTTCTCATTTGGTTGAATAAAGAACAACCGTTTTTACACAACTAATATTACCAAGGATAAAGTTAATTATTTCTAAACAAACTTGGATCAATATTACTAAATTTTAAGTTTCAGACTTTGACGTTAATGTAAAGAGGGTTGGACTTCACTTCACTTCACTTTCATCGAGTCAACACAGGGTGAGACGATGGGGTACCGATCAGTCACCTTAAGAGGTCCGGTCTTAGACCTCACCTATCGGTAAGGGAAGAGGTCCCCTTAGAAGGGTTGGGTCCTTAACTTGACTCCAGAGGATGTAACGTCCGTCTAAGAAATGGTCGACTCGGCGGTCCTTTCGGGAACGGGGTTGGATTTATACATATTACGTACCACACACATTATGTGTGTTTGTGTGTGTGTGTGTGTGTGTATATATATACTATATATAAAAGAACACGAATTTTTAGTGACGTCCACCACTGACGACGGTACTTCAATTTTCCACGAACGATGAATCTTTTTTTCAATACTGTTCGGATCTGTCGTATACTTTTTCGTCTCTGTAATGAAACGGTTATTTCCAGGCATATCAGTTTCGATACCAAAAAGGGTGTCAGTACATACCTACACTCTCAACCTAATATTTGTTGCGACTCACGGACTCTTGATTACGAACAACCTACTCTGAGAACTCTCAGGGAACCTGACGTTCTCTTAGTTTGGTCCTAACGGATTTCATTTAGTCAGGACTTGTAAGACTTCTCGACTGCGACTTCGAGGTTATGAAACCGGTGGACTACACTTCTCGGATAAGTAATCTTTTCTGGGATTACGACCCTTCATAACTTCCGTCTCTTCCTCTGCTGTCTCCTGTTATATCAACCTACCGTAGTGGCTGAGTTACCTGTACTCAAACTCGTTCGAACCCTCTACTACTTCCTGTCCCTTCGGACATCACGACGTCAGGCACTCCAGCGTTTCTCGGCCTGTACCGACGCCCTGACTTGTTGTTGTTTATACATATATATATATATATATATATATATACCTATACATACACATATAGATAGATATATACATAAAAATTTCATTCCTTTATTGTAATAAATTCCCTTTTAGAAGTTCTACATATGGTTGAAAATTTGAAAAAGAGAATTTGACGACTCTTGTTCCATAATCCACTTCTTAAAAAAAAAGTCTATTAATTTTAGTTAAAACCTCTTCCTTTACCGTTGAGAGAGGTCATAAGAACGGTCGTCTTAGGGTACCTGTCTCTACTGACCACCCGATACCAGGTATCCTAGTGTTTCTCAGTTTGTGTTGACTTCACTGAAACGTGTGGGTCTCCGTTTCAGTTAAATCAGTGTCAGGATGAATCACTTTTGAAGTCTTTTCAATTAACCTCCATATATCCAAAACATTTGCCGAAAGATCGTACGTAAAGGTATGGAAAGGGGGTCAGTCTCTTATGGAACAAAAGATTATCCTTAGGTCGGTATTAGTATAACAGATAACTAGGACATTTATGGAGTTTTCTTTAAAATAACGAAGCTTAGAAGAGGTAAAAAGTGAGTATAAAAAGTCCTACAGTTTGACCCCTGTTAAACTGAGACTGAAAATGGTTAGATTAATGTGGTAACTATTAGTCCTCGTCTGAACATTGCTAAGATTACGGACACCTTTAGAAATACCTAGATCTTTCATTCATGAACTGTACCTCTTTTACACAAGAGTAAAATTTTTCAGTATTATAAAACTGTACCCAAAAGTCCATCCCACCAAAGGAACCCCCTGCTATTTGGAGAGGGGTAATAAAGAGTCATTTTACAGGTTCTTCTTTACAGTCCTTTCCCGTCCCTTTACTTAAGTCAAGAGGTACTTACGGAAACTAACGACGTCCGGGTAAATATCCACTTCCCGAACAGAGGAGAAAAGTTTTATAGTGAATTGTCCCTCACACTTATGTCCGGAACCCGTTTGTTTTGTAAAAGAAAAATGGACTATAAAAGGTCCTATAGGGAGTTCTTTGTCGAAAATAAGTTAAATTATTTATAAATAAATCACGGACGAGCACACAGTCCTTAATTCCTTCCACGATGTTCGGGTTTCTATTTCTTTTTTAGGTATTAGAAAAGGGTGTGTTATAAATTTTTAAATACAACTTCCCCTGTTAATTTATACGATAATATTACGTTACACCGTTAAGGACTTACTTTAGATCTATATGTATTAAGTCCTACACAATCGATAAATTCAACTATCAAGTTACACTCAGCTTTTATTTAAATTTCTACTAATTCTTAAATCATAAATAGGAAATGATTACGGGGTTTATCCCGTCCATCCTAATCTTCTTAAACCAAATTCAAGACCGAGATTGTAAGTAAAAAACAGCGAAATTCTTTCTGTTGAAGGGACTGACAGAATTTGACTCTTTATTCCTATAATTATTACTCAATTATTATTCAATTAAGAGATGGAGTACTCTTAATAGATTTTCGTTAAAACTATTACATACCCTTTCACATACACTTCCATTTTTGTAATATCTTTACAATAAAAAAGTATATTGATATCAAACATCTCCGTTACCTGTGAAACAACGTTTCAGTGAATTTGTAACATAAACCAATATGTCAACCAAGAAATTTATAAGAAGACACCCAGATCTAATCACTTTCCACTCTTCCTTATGTCTCTCTAATTTCTTGAAAAGGTTCCAGTATATCGGTCATTTTTTGCTCCAATCGGATGATCCGGATCCCATAACCTAATCTCGGTCTTGATTCCATCAGTATATTAAATAATATTTTAGTTCTGTAAAACTCTCATTTTACACACAATAACCATTGTTACAACTATGTTATTCTTATTTGCCCTAGTAGAATCCTTTTGACCCTACACACAAAGAATACGGTAAGGTTGTTCAAATCCCGTTTTTTGAAGTATCGTTTGTAAAGTTTACATAATTAAGAACTTCAAATAAAAAGTGTGTGTCTATTCATGGAACTTTTGAAGTCTTATTTCTCTTTTTCTTTTGTCTTGTTTATGTTGACCGTCACCACTGAGAAGACAAGGTTGATGTGATGTGGGACCTGTTAGAACTGTAACAAAAGTACCCGACTACTGAGGATGTCTGTGTCCGTCTATGCGCGACAAAAGTCTTCGACACAGAATTCCCGACTACGACTTGACGACGACACTTCGTTATCCCTTTTGGAAACCAGGTATTGTAAAAGAATTTTACCAATTTCAATTTATAAACCTTAAAATAGAGTAATACGGGGATCAGACACAACAGATCGCAATCAGTTCGACGGTATTCTTAAAGAATCCTACTTTTTTTAGGTAGGTAGAGAGATGCTTTCACTTTCACAATCAGCGAGACAGTACAGGGTGAGAAACGCTGGGATGCCTGACATCGGGCGGTCCGAGGAGACAGGTACCCTGAAAAGTCCGTTCTTATGACCTCACCCAACGGTACGGGAGGAGGTCCCCTAGAAGGACTGGATCCCTAATTTGGGTCCAGAGGACGTGACGTCCGTCTAGGAAGTGACAGACTCGGTAGTATAGACTTATAATGGGTCGTTTAATTTATATAAATTTTATAAATATCCTTTTTATTCCCTCTTCCTTATCCGACAGATCTTAACCGAGTAACGTTTTAATAAGTTGTTGCCCTTTTCTTGAAATAAAGAAAATACTGAATGCTAAACGTCAGTCCTTATTTGTCTTTTCATACACTACCGCGTCTTCATCAAACTCGTACTTCCATAATGTTCTCCCATCGAGTTTTATATATTGGGCGTGCTCTCGATAGATTGTCCTGAAAAGTCGAGACACGAGGACAAAATAACTTTCTTAGGTCAGTGGACGACAAAGAAAAGAGAGAAGAGGTCTACCTTATTCGTGGACCCATCCCAGACGTTAGATGCAAAAGTCTGATTTGTTTCGATTTTACAGACTATTTTATCTCTGTTTCGAGACAGGAATTAGTCCCTGAGTTTGATCTCGGAAGAGAAGATGGGATGGGGTGGGACAAAAAAAAAAAAAAACGTAAAGTAACGGGTATAGTTGTCTTCAACTCCACTGTTCTTCTACTTTTAATTATATTGGCTCACTCCTGTTCAATACTAATGTAATAGTTCAACTACCGAATCGGATGAAGTCTACGAATCGTAAATTTAGGTTCAAGACTAAACTTAACACCGTTGGGATTTAAGGTTGGGTACGAAGTTCAGAGTCCTTAATCTTTTCCCATATAATTGCCAACATGAAAATACTCCATGTATTTTGTACCTCAGTCCAGTCACTAAATGGCCAAACGTAGTCTACTGAACTGTAAACTAGAAAATAAGCATGTCACTTATCAAGTTAATTTTATATAGGGTTTAGTCTTGTTCTACGAGTGGCATGACCGTTTTCTGTATCCTTAGGTCATCATCCAATATTACTTATACAGACAAAAAGAGCAAGACGGGGGACGGGGTAGGAGAGGAGAGGTTATACTTTAGTGTAGGTTTTTTTTTGAGTAAGACGAGTTACTTACCGTAACACTAGACTTCGACCAACTTACACAAATAATACTTATTTATATAAACATATTTCAAAAGAATCAAATTACACCTCAAAAGAGTGATTTTTCGAATTGGTAGGTCAGTAAGTCTATCTGTAATAAAAGTCACGAACATCGGTTAATAGATCCGACATAAAAGAGTGACATCAAAAGGTCAAAAACTTTATAGAAGGTTAATAAATCTCATTATTTGAACCAAAGACTTCTTTCCACTGTTGTTGACCTTTTGAGGTAAATTTTCAAAGTCCTCCGGAAGTCGTTTATGTATGACTCAGTCGAAAAGACTTAGGGATCTCTAGAGACAGTTACGGTGTATCGATACACATGGACGACTGACTCGGTCCTAGACCCGTACAATTTGTTCGGTTTGGGGGACCGTTGGTATAGGATTTTGTGTGACGGTAGTTTGAGTGGGACATATTAGTTCCTATGAATCTTACAGACAAATGACCGAATTGACCTCTGAATATATCTATTTACCCTGCGACCCTCAGTCACGTGGGGGGCGTAAGGGGACCCTAGTCTGACTGTTTCCTTTCATCGTAGTTAGTTGGTAGTACTATCTTCAGGTATATCAAAACCTGAAGGTAGATTATTTTATACATCGATCACTAGTATACTACCCTGTGTCTTTGGACTGATGTTCTTTGTATTAAGACGTTGGTGTCTTTAATATTACCTCAGTGGATTGTCACTGGAAGATAGAAGGTACAAATGTAACCCTCCACTTACAATTCAGGATAACGATGTCTTTGTCCATTTTTGTAAAAGGGGTACCTCCGGTACGGTATAGAGTTGTGTTATAGTGGATTCATTTCTGTTCAGAGAAGTCCGACCAACCTTGACATATTGGGGTCGATATCCACCACTTTTCCCCTCATGACTTCTTAATCACTCGTGAGTCTCCCAAACATATACCTGGTCCGTACCGGTAACGAAGTCCCCAACACCTATCTTTAGGACCGTACACGTATCACCTCTAAGAGGACCATCCGTTTGTGTCCAACCCACCATACAACACTTTCAGTCCCACCCACAAGGTCCCCTTGGCTTCACCCTTTTTCGATCTCTACTAGTCGTGTCTTCCTTATGTTCGAGAACCTGAGACTAATTACAACAAAAGATACTCCTTCACCGTCTGATCTTTTGTTGATGAATGTTTATATCTTTTACGACAAGGTCCCTCACTCCCTCCATAGATCTTACGAAGTCTCAGTCAGAGTCCTTCTCCTGTATGCTAGTGAATCGATTACAAATAACTAACGAAGAATATACGGGTCGTGATTAGATTCACGAAATAAATAAAGTCTATTAAATTAAGTATTATTGGAATAATCAAGATAATAGTAGGAGTAAAATGTCTACTTCTTTGTCTCCGTATCCTCCACTTTGTCAAATGGATTCTCATATTTTAATCCTAAACTTGCGTCCGTAAACCTGAGGTCGTCAGGACAAACGATTGGTTAAATGAACCAAGTCTCATGTAGGGTGGTACCCTGATAGTAATGTCCGTCTTTATATTATGTATCTTAGTCTTTCATTTTCTTCCCTTTACACTAGTTTTACAACGGTCAACAAGATTTCCTTGAAAAACGTCAGTGAAGCGTCAACAAACCTTACTAAAAATCTTCTATACGGACGATTGGTTCCATTACAAATTTAGGGTGGACGGTCTCAGGTCACAAATAAAACCAGATTAAGTCATTAAACCTTATTATACGACCCAAAATTTAGTAACTTTAAAATAATAAATGGAAGGGTTTCCCGATTCTACGAGATATTAGTTCCTGGTAAGAAATACAAAGAAAGGAAAGGAAATCAATTTTTGTTAAACTTTACTGGTTTATTGTGACATCTGATCGGGGGTAAAGAAGGAAGGTAAGAGATCGAAATTCTTAAATAAATGATTCTAATAAAAAGAGTGTATTTACTATTTTATTTTTTTTATTTTCGTGTTAGTTCCTTTACAACTTTGTAATACAAAACTATTTTGATTTAGCGTATAAAGTTCTCTCTTGTCACTTCGGTCGATACTTTCTGAAAATCAGTCCCTGAGTTTCTATTAAACTAACCTTTATTGACAGACCCTTCCCGGTCTCGAAAAGATACAGAACCCCAGATAAAGACAAAACATTTATTCAAGTAAACAATCTAAGGTGTATATTCGTTATAATGTACTATAAACAGAAACAGACCAAACAAAGCAATCATACTGACACTAAAAAAAATTAACGAGAAACGGGTCTAAATGTCCCTTACAGGATAAACCCCTATCAAGGACTTTTAGTCATCTTTTCGTCGTAGTACATCCCTCTTCACGTGACGAGCCTGTCTGTCGAAGTCAAGTGACAGGTTGTGAACTTAAAAAACATACAACGGTCTGTTCAGTAAGTCAGAGGTACTTAGACATAAAGAAAAAGACATTCTACTCTAATTTTGGTGTCAAAAATGAAACGTCTCATAATTAATTCACTCTCTTACACTTCCCAGGTTGTGTAACGTTTATTAGTTACGTACAATCAGTCATACCTAGTAAGAAGATGTCTCAAAAGAGTGTTGATCAATGAAAAGTAAAAAAACAAACAAACAAATCCAATTTGAAATTCGTTCAATTAAAAAAGTACCTATTTATCAGTATTTTTGGTCCTCTTTAATATTTTCCTTTTAACATCAAAGGAAGGAGCGAACTAGTACTATAGGGAAAGAATCTACATAGTCATAGTTATAAAAGGAAAAAGATCTGTTGTTCGGTCACTCGTCGGAGTCGGACGGAAACAGGGTCGTCTCTACGAGCACAGGAGTCGAATGAGTCCCGTCAAAAAAGTCGGTCGTAGGTTGGTCCTAATAATAAGTGGTAGAAGAATGTAACTGTCGAAACTACTTCTCGGAGGAAATGATCTTCTATTCAATTCCTTCACGATAATTACACACATGTCGAACTTCTTATTGTCGTTATTAGTCGTGAATTACGTATGATAGTCGTACGACGTATATCACAAAATATACTAACAAGGTGTATATTTGCTCTCAGACGGTCTGTCTATGTAAATTTGGTTACCCTCTACCAGAGGACAAACGCACCCCTTTTAGACTTCATCTATACGCGATTGTGATACAACCAGAGCGTCAAAAATTTACAAAGAAGTGACAAAGAATGTACACCTGAGGGACCGGCAGAGATCTGTTGTCACTTGTAAAAACCCGTTTCATTAATATAGTTTCATTGGTGAGAAGGGTGGATCAATTACTTCGATGAAATATCGACGTACAAAATGATAAAAGACGATAACAACGGACCCCCGTTGTCCCCATCAAAGAGTTATATGAAAAAAACAATAGTACCTTTTCGTTCAAAAAAAAAAAAAAAGGAGGAAGGACCGAGTACACTCGGGGGAGTGGAGTAGATCCATCCTGATTCATTCCTCCTTATACTGAGGTCATTCATCGTGACGACCACCGTTCCTTTGGACCCCTGGGAACGTCTACTTGCAAAGGAGGTTTCTAAAGTCCCTAGAGGGTAGGAAACTAAAAAAAAAATTAAAAATTCTAAGTCGGTTGAATATAGACGATGAAGACAAGGATACCGTACAGTTGTACTACGATCTTTTGATTTTAAGTTCCTCTAAATTTAAACCCTCGGTTCCTCTTTATAAGTGACCGATTGACGAGAGAAAAGATACTCCAGGTTACTTTTGTCTATCCGATTGTAAGGGTCATAAAATCTAGTTTTCTAACAACAAACCTGTGTCGGTCGGTGGACTATAATTTTGTAAGAAGAGGCAAACGGAAGTTTTAATTCTTCTCCCATTTCTACATTTGATCAGTCTTTTCATGTCTCTTAATATATTAGTTAAACAACCTTGAAATCTCCGGTCAATTTAAAAACGTAGAAAATACGAATTGGTACGTAAGATTCAACGGAGATGTAGACTATGGATTGTGGACTTTCAATATTCGATAAAAGTAATCCGTAGACGGTACTGGGACGGTTCTAGAGATGAATTTTTTATTTTTTTGAATAGTTAACAGATTAATATTTTCATTAGGTATATGTCTTTATCTTTAAACCTTTTATATCTTTGTATACTTATTTTTATATTTCAGTGACTTTTAAAACAAAGACTCTGTACTGATAGTAATTACTAAACTGTTATAAATAAGGTCGGAAATAAGATAAAAGATACTTATATATATATATATGTGTGAATTTTTACTTTACGACGGAGAGAAACTTATATATATAAACATTTATGAATTTTTAACCTAGTATGATACCTATACTTCCAAAAAAAAAATTCAATGGAATATAGTATTCGTAAAAATAGAAACGTAAGAAATTTCAGTAATTTATAACAAACTTTTGTACAAGATAATATATGTTCACGTACGTACCAGTCAGTGATTCAGTACAGGTTGAGTAACACTGGGCTATCTGATATCGGACGGTGTGAGGATACAGGTACCCTAACAGGTCCGCTCTTATCATCTTACCCGACAGTAAAGGAAGGGGTCCTCTATGAGGACTGACTCCTTAGTTTGGGTATAGAGGAGGTGACCGTCCGTCTAAGGAATGGTGACTCGGTGGACCCTTCGGGTAAGATATGTTTATAGTATTAAATTTAGACCGAGTCGTCATTTTTTAGGTAGACGTTACGTCCTCTGTGTCCAAGCTAGGGACTCAGTCCTTCTAGGGGACCTCTTCCTTTACCATCGGACGAGGTCAAAAGAACGGACCTTTTAGGGTACCTGTCTCCTCTGATCAGACACCCTAGCGTTCTCAACATGTGTTGAATCACTGAATTGGCGGTGGTATTAAATTTAGAATTTATAACAAGGAAATATTATCTATTACGAAACCACTTGTAATGTAATCTATTGAAACTGGACATGTCTTAGACAGGAGTCCTAGCTAGATATTGCAACCCTAACGACCCAGTTTCCGTAAATGTGACAGCCTCAGTAGACCTTTTTACTACTCGGCTATGTGGATATGTCATCTTATCATTTACAGAAACAATTAAACTATCTGTTTTGTCCGTTTTTTTATTATGAAAAATAAAGAACCAATGATCTCTTCAATCTGAAAGAAAAGTACAAGCAACTGAAAATGTAGAAAGACGAAAATTTTAGAATTCTGAAAAGGAAAGAAAAAAATAAAGATCTCTATAAATATACCATTTCTATAAATAATAACAGACCTTATACATAAAGTACGAAAAAAGTATCTAACACAAACGGTAGATTAAATAAATACTCTATAATCTCGTATATCTGTAAAATTATAAATACAAAAGTTGGGGTGTTATAAAAAGAAACATTGAAAAAAGGTGAACAAGAAACAAATCTGATATAAAGAGGTCGAGATTTCGGTCTTTCTATATAGGAGAATATCTAAGGATTTAAAAATTTAATAGAAAAACAAGACCTGAATTTAAAAACTAAGTAACTTTTAACAAAATTCATCATACACTTCGTCTTAAATTGAAGAAATACCAACTAGTTAAAAAGGATATCGTAAATAACTTATATTATAAAAGATGAACGGTGTTTATGAAGGTAAGGCTATAAGATTTGATATTATGTAAGAGGACATTACAGAAGAGTTTAAAGTTTATCCTTTATATAATCTAAAGGGGAGGAGGAAAAATGTCGAGTCTCTTTAAGGATCTTAAAAAAAGAGAAACACTAATATGAGTGGTTTATATATATAATCTTTATTGTCATGGATTATATTAAAAGGTAAAACTCAGATACTTTAAAGACCTGAGATTAGGTTATACGAGAAGTCGGTCCCACTGAAACACTTCGGAATTCGGAATAGACAGATTTTCCTTATTTTTCTGGTATACGTTCTAAAGATCCTATTCTACTATTTACTATAAGCGATCAAAGATAACTCACATGTGGTTTTGTTAGATATTTTAATACTTCGATATTATTAATGGGGAACGTGTTTTTGTACGATAAACTTTTATACAAACAAATAAGGAGTCAAACGAACGATTTTTCGAGTAAAAGCGAACGAAAAGACATTCTTACTATTGAAAACGACACTATTACACGTTAGTTACACAATTGTTTACGTAGAACTATTTATTATCAGTTAAGTTTAGACAGTCTGATCTTTTTAATGACACTGTAAACCATAAATATAAACATCGTATCGGACTACAAGTATAAACTTTCCGGTTACGGTATTAAACGTATCTTTTGTTTCCATAATTAAGTAAAAATATCGCATACATACCATATGAAATGATGGTGATCTACTGTCGTTTTGTTATTTAAAACGTAAGTTTAAAGTATTGTCAAAGTAGAAAAAATAGAACATTTTGTTCCACAATATAATCTCATGATATTAACTATTTATGTATATCAGAGTAAACGTATGGTACATTATTTAAAATTTTGTTTTGTAATACCTTTACATAAAACCATTTTTTGTGTATTCTATAAAAAAGAAAAAAAATTTAAAATGAAATAAAATGAAATGTTATGACATAACCAAAACAGTCTGTAGTTGTACTTAGGCGGTGCCCACATGTACATACTTTTTTAAACAATCTAGAACACAAGTAAATGACAAAGTACTGAGTCGCAACTTTTCACGTTTTCAATTAATACGGTAATTTATTCACGGACTTTAGTCATTATTACAGAACATTTTGTAAAAATAGACCCAAAGAAGTTCGTATTATTAATGTGAAAAACTCCTTTTTCAATAAAACTTAATTTTCAGTGAAATAACATCATTTTTGACTTTCGTGTAACAATTACATTTACATATTTAACTTTTATTTTAAACTTTTGTTGTATTCAGAGTCCACTGTAGTTGAAGTTGAATTCGTAAACAGTTGAAAATTTTAGAAGACGATAAAATTTATAGTGTAATCTGTCGGATGCGCTAAAATTTAACTACTTGACGAGTATAAAAGGTTTCATATACAAGTAATTCTTTATATATTTATGTGACATTTTCACTTTTTCCTTCAACTTTACATTTTAACAAACGAGTGATAATTAAATCAAGTTTAATTTAAGTATAAGAAAGAAAAGTTCAAACCCACCGGTCGCGAACAGTGGGACCTACACCTTTCTCACTTTCTATGTGGAAGATAGGATTAACTCCAGTACAGACCGACTATAAGACTTGTACGGATCCAGGGACAACCTCGTTCTGGGGAGATACAGTACCGTTAGTAACTTTAAAGTAGACTATGGGACACACATCTTACAATCGAGACGTTCCACAAATCCATGTACGGTGATATCTTCTTTGACTTGATATGGGACAGAAACTGGTTTCTCCCAATGATTTAGGACACTTCCCTTCAATTTACGGCCCATGGTTACTAAACCCTTATGTTAGGAAGTGTACCCTCTTGACTCGTGTGAAATTTTTTATGTTTGTAATAGTCTAATCTACGTGTGACTGAGTTAGTTTCGATACCAATTTTCCCACCCAAGAAAAGACGAAAAGATTGGAAAATGGTTAGAGAAGGATGAAAGGGATGCGGTACCGTTGGTGAAAAGATGAGACTGAGACATTCAAACTGAATTTTTTAAAAATCTGAGGTGTATTGTTCACTATGACACGTTATAAACCGAAAAATAAAGACCGAATAAAGTGAATCTTTTTACGGGAGTTCAAGGTAAGTATAACAATGTTTACCATCTTAAAGGAGTAAAAAATACTGACTTATCATTAGGACACACACACACACACACACACACACATGTGCGTGTACGCGCGTGAATCAACGAGTCGACACAGGTTGGAAAACACTGGGGTACCTGACATCGGGTGGTCCGTCGAGACAGGTATCCCTAAGAGGTCCGTCCTTATGACCTCACCCAACGGTACTGGAGCAGGTCCCCTAAAAGGGTTGGGTCCCTAACTTGGGTTCAGAGTGTGTGACGTCCATCTAATAGTAGACTCTGTGGTCTCTTTGGGTACTTATGACCTCAACCATCGGATAGGGAAGGGGTCCCCTAGAAGGGTTGGGTCCTTAACTTGACCTCAGAGGACGTAACGTCCGTCTAAGAAATGGTCGACTCGATGGTTCCTTCGGGAGGTATCACACACACACACACACACACACACACACACACACACACACATATATGTGTGTGATATTGAAAATTTAGATAAGTAGGTAGTTACTTGTGAATCCAACAAAACTGATAACATAGGTTACGATGATAGAAGTGTCCACCGTGATTATCATATATTGGGTGGGAACAGACTTCTTAGAGTACCTGTCTCCTCGGACCGTCCGATACCATGTATCCCAGTAATTCTCAGCCTATGTTCACTTCACTGAACCGTGCACGTGTGTGTGTCACGACGGTAGTTTCACCTCCACGTCCATAGAAAGACTATAGGACAAAAACAAAGGAAGTATATATAAGGGTCGTCACCGTATCGACCTAGTATACCATCAAGATAAAAAATTATCATAAACTCCTTGGGGGTATCACGAAAGGTATCACCGATATGGTTGATTGTCAGGGTGGTTGTTATAACTTCCCAACGGAAAAGAGGTATAGGAGTGGTTATGAATGAAGAAAAGCTACAATCGGTAAGATTGTCCACACTTTACTAAAACACTAAAACTAAACATAAAAGAACTACTAATTACCACGATTCGTGCAAAAGTACATGGAGAACCGGTAAACCTACAGAACAAACCTTTTTACAGATAAGTTAAGGAGATAGATAGGAAATTTAACCTGACAATAGATAAATAAACAAACTTTTCATACTCAAGAACCCAGTCTAAGAGGTCACGACCTTGGATTTAAAAGATAATGACCGAAACACTGAAACCTTTTGAATGAAATAGAGGGGTCTGAAGTTGGTAGATTGTGTGTTTCATCTTTATTTGATTGTCATGAACGGAGTCACGGACAGTCTTTCTGGTTGTGTACATTTAGAACGTCCCGAATGTCGTTTTAAGTCATTTTTGTAAGTCGATTTTCTAAAGGTGAGAAAGGTTGACTTTACGTACATGAAATATCATCAAATCGTAGTCAAAAAGGACTGGGGGTGGAGTGAGAATAAGTTTAAATTTTACTATCGTCCTCCCTTTAGTCGATTTAATGACCAAGGATTCATCTTTTCAATGTAAGAAGAAGGAATATTTACAAGAAAAAAAAGATGTAGAATTTCAAATAGTCTCACCATTCTTTTCATTGACTACATTAGGACCTTAAATAAAGTATAAGTCACATACAGTTTACAGACTCACAAAAAGAAAAGAAAAAAATACTTTTTATATATTCTCCTTGTCTTAGATCGTCTCCCCATACATCATACATTACACCGTCAGTGTTAAGAAACTTTTTATTCCGTGACCTTTTTTTAATCTTTGTATATTTACTCAAATCTGAGTGTCTGTGACCCGGAGTCACTAAAACCAATAAAAGAAAATAGTAGTGATGAGTTTTTTCTCTTTCCAATTAACAGAGTTCTTAAGTCAGAGACTTATGTGTGTGAGTTGTTGTGTCTCGAAACCGGACTAATTTTATGCACACGTGTGTACTAACGACAATGAACGACTTTTTTGGAAAAGAGAAGGTACCTCAAAATGTATCAATCGTATCGTAACGAGTAATCCTTCTCACCTTCATTCACAGAAGTCTAATTTATTGTGACGATTAACTTTTAATCTATAGGAAAAGTAGTATGCCCAGATCTTACGTTTTCATCCTTCAGTTCTCTATGGACCTCATTGTCCGTTCAAACCGGAACTTCATGTTTTACTTTGTTCCGTTTCTGATTGTCTCAAACGGGTCTCTTGTGTGACCAGTATGGTTTATGGAAGAAGGTTGTTTTGTTTTCTGCTGACATGTACACCTGTAGTGGTCTATCAGTTATGACTCTAGTCTAACTGATATATGATACATCGGCTTCTACCTCTTCGAGATATGTCAATCGTTTTTGTTCTGGTCCTCGACTGACACCGAGTCTAATACTTGAGGAATAACGATTTAAGTCTATATCTAACTTCTTTTATCCCTTTTGGTGATCTGGTAAGTCTACTGGATTTAGTTTAGGGAATACTAATATGTCACCTTTACTGTTTATAAAAGTTCACTAATCTAGACTATCTATTTCGTAGACTTCTTGATACCTACCTCCTCCGTCACTAGTTTTGGTAGAGGTTCTTCTTTTTACGTTTTTCCATTTTACCAACAGACTCCTCTGGAATGTCAATCGACTCTTTTTTCTTCGTTTTCCGTTTCCCCTTTGTCTTTCTATATAGGCATAATTACGTCTCAAGGTTTCTTATCGTTCCTCTCTATTCTTTCGAAAGGAGTGACTAGTTACGTTTCTTTATCTCCTTTTGTTATGTTACCCTTTCTGATCTCTGAGAATTTCTTTTATCTGTATGGTTCCCTTGTAAAGTATGTCTCCACCCGTGTTCCTTCCTGTCTTTGGCATACCTGGATTCTCTTCGTCTTCTATAATTTTTCTCCACCGTTCTTATGTGTCTTCTTGATACGTTTTTTCTAGAATTTGTGGGTCTATTGGTGTTACCACACTAGTGAGTGGATCTCGGTCTGTAGGACCTTACACTTCAACTCACCCGGGATCTCTCGTAGTATCGTTTGTTTCGATCACCCCGACTACCTTAAGGTCAACTCGACGATGTTTAGGATTTTCTACTACGACACTTTCACGACGTGAGTTATACGGTCGTTTAAACCTTTTGAGTCGTCACCGGTGTCCTGACCTTTTCCAGTCAAAAGTAAGGTTAGGGTTTCTTCCCGATACGGTTTCTTACAAGTATGATGGTGTGTTAACGTGAGTAGAGTGTGAGATCGTTTATTTGCGAGTTTTAAGAGGTTCGATCCGAAGTTGTCATGTACTCGGCTCTTGAAGGTCTACAGGTTCGACCTAAATCTTTTCCGTCTCCTTGGTCTCTAGTTTAACGATTGTGGGTCACCTAGTACCTTTATCGTTCTCTTAAAACCTTTTTATAGATGAAAACGAAGTAACTGGTACGATTTCAGAAACTGACACCCTTAGGGTCGTTTGACACCTTTTAAGAAGTTCTCTACCCTTATGGTCCGGTGGACTGGACGGAGAACTCTTTAGACGTACGTCCAGTTCTTCGTTGTCAAACTTAGTCTGTACCTTTTTACCTGACCAAGGTTCAGCCTTTTCCTCATGCAGTTCCGACATATAGCAGTGGGACGAATAAATTGAATTACGTCTCAATTAAAGGAAGAGGTTACGTACTTTCACTTTTCACTTTCACTTCAGCGAGTCAGCACAGACTGAAGCGTTGGGGTACCTGACGTCGGATGGTCCGAGGAGGTAGGTACCCTAAAAGGTCCACTCTCATGACCTCATCCCACGGTAACGGAAGAGGTATTACGTCTCATGTAGTACGATTTACGAACTGTCTCACTTCGTGTTCGACCTTAGTTCTAACGGTCTTCTTTATTGTTATTGGAGTATATACGTCTACTGTGGTGGGAATCCGTCTTTCGTTTCTCCTTGATTTCTCGAAGAACTACTTTCACTTCCTCCTCTCACTTTTTCGACCGAATTTTGAGTTATAAGTTATTTATTTCTAATACCGTAGGCCAGGCTAGTAAAACACCGTTTATCTACCCCTTTGTTGCCTTTGTGACTGTCTGAAATAAAAGAACACGAGGTTTTAGTGACGTCTACCACTGACGTCGGTACTTTAATTTTCTAAGAACGAGGAACCTTTTTTTCGATACTGGTTTCATCTATTGTAAAATTTTTCGTCTCTATAATGAAACGGTTGTTCATAGGTAGATCGGTTTCATACCAAAAAGGTATTCAGTGCACACCTACACTTTCGACCTGATATTTCTTACGACTCGTGAGTTCTCAACTATTAAAACTTAACACCACAAGTTCTTCTGAGAACTCTCAGGGAACCTGACGTTCCTCTAGGTTAGTCAGGTAGGATTTCCTTTAGTCAGGACTTATAAGTAACATTTCTGACTACGACTTCGACTTCGAGGTTATGAAACCGGTGGACTACGCTTCTTGACTGAGTAAACTTTTCAGGGACTACGACCCTTACTAACTTCCGCCCTCCTCTTCCCCTGTTGTCTTCTACTCTACCAACCTACCGTAGTGTCTCAGTTGCCTGTACTCAAACTCGTTTGAGGCCTTCAACCATAACTTGTCCCTTCGGACCTTACGACATCAGGTACCCCAGTGTTTATCAGCCTGTGATCACTCGTTGACTTGACTTGACTAGACTTTTACTACGTACAAAGTATCTTGTTCAAAGTTTTCACAATCGTCAACCTTTGTGTCCTTTTTCCTTATTGTTTTACACGTTATTCTACCCTGAAAACCAAACAACGACGACGACGACGACGATTCAGTGAAATCAGTGCAGGTTGAGACACACTGGGGTCTCTACCGTCGGGTGGTCCGAGGGGGTAGGGACCCTAAGAGGTCCGTTCTTGTAACCTCACCCAACAATCGATGGTAATATAAAATATAGAAATGACTTTTACAGGTAAAGAAGTGAAAACCGATCTAAAATTGGTATATAAACGACTTCTTCCGTCTTTAAAAAAGGAACTGATACAGAGATTTTATATAGGAGATCCTGTGACACACCCTTATATGTAAGAAAAACAAACAAAATTCCAACGAGACATAATATATATAATGTATCTTGAAATCTGATCCTACCATATTGTTTGTCTAATTTCACGAAACATTTAATTATTCAATTGAAATTAATTTCTTATAATGAGTACGAATAAAAAGATATAAATACAATAGAGAAAAAGAAAAAAACGTCTTGAACCTTAATTAAAACTAGTGTATACCGTTTTTTGGAACTGTCACAATTTGGGTTACTTCGGTCGTCTACCGTCGTAATACTTACTTTGTCTAGAGTGACCCGGGTAGGACAAGACGCACCGAGATCCTCGGTGGGATGAAAACCATTACTTGTCGTCGGTCAAGTACTAAAAAAAAGAAAAAATTAACTCCATTGTAACCAAATGTCGTATTAGACTCAAAGTACAAATATTATAGCATAAAGATGAAGACATATGTACTGTCGGTTCTTAGTCTAAAATTACATACAGGATTATTACAATAAACACCTTCAACAGAAACATTTGTGTCTTTCATCATATAGTGAAATATTTGACTTTTAACAAACAAATTAAGTACTGATGTAAAAAAACCATTCTCTCTGTATAGATGAACTTGGTATTACCGTTTTTCTCTGACAGTAGTGAAGAATGCTGTTTATTTTTTCACATTTAAATTTATCTTAACACTTTTAGTTTAGTGGTTGAGTCCAAAAGTTGTTTCGTCCTTTAGTATATTTACTAAAAGAATAACAATTCGGAAAAAGACAACAAATCTTTTCTGATAGTTAGACTTTTTCAACTTCCTTGTACTCCTTAAACCTTTATTATCCCGGCTTTAAAATAAAGAACGAAAGACACACTAAAGACAACATTGTGATCTGTTTATAGGCGATAAATGAGTTATAAAAGAAAAGACCTACCACAGAGGTCTGATAACGTCTATAAGACACTCCAGACTCCACTCAGAGGAACAAAGACCAATCCGATGTTACTATTTGTCTGAACGTAAATATTCGTCACTAAACAAAGAAGCTGGACATATAAAGGGGGCAGTAAAATCAAAAGACAAAAAATACTTCCGTAAAGGGTAGGATTGAAGTGGTAAACAGAACACAAACCCAGAGAAAGTAAGAAATTTAAACCCTCGTTACTGTAAGTCAAGAAGTCAAGTCAGCGAGTCAGAACAGGCTGAGAAACGTTGGGGTACCTAACGTCGTACGGTCCGGAGGGACAGGTAGTGGTTAAGGGCCTCAGGTGGGTTTGGGTACAGGTGACTCAACCACTACGGTAGGTCGGCAGAGTAGGAGACAGTAGGGGAAGAGGAGGACGGGGATTAGGGAAGGTCGTAGTCTCAGGAAAGGTTACTCACTTGAGAAGTGTACTCCACCGGTTTCATAACCTCGAAGTCGAAATCGTAGTCAGGAAGGTTACTTGTGGGTCCTGACTAGAGGAAATCGTACCTGACCAACCTAGAGGAACGTCAGGTTCCCTAAGAGTTCTCAGAAGAGGTTGTGGTGTCAAGTTTTCGTAGTTAAGAAGCCACGAGTCGAAAGAAGTGTCAGGTTGAGAGTGTAGGTATGTACTGGTGTCCTTTTTGGTATCGGAACTGATCGGCCTGGAAACAACCGTTTGATTACAGAGACGAAATCTTATACGATAGATCCAACCAGTATTGAAAGGAAGGTGCCTCATTCGCAGAAAGTTAAAGTACCGACGTCAATGGTAGACGTCACTAAAAACTCGGGGTCTTTTATTTCGGACTGTGACAAAGGTGACAAAGGGGTAGATGAAGGGTACTTCACTACCCTGGTCTACGGTACTAGACTCAAAAGACTTACAACTCGAAATTCGGTTGACAGAGTGAGAGGAGAAAGTGAAAGTAATCTCCGAAAACTCAAGGAGAAGTGAAAGACGGTATTCCCACCACAGTAGACGTATAGACTCCAATAACTATAAAGAGGACCGTTAGAACTAAAGTCAAACACGAAGAAGGTCGGGTCGCAAAGAGTACTACATAAGACGTATATTCAATTTATTCGTCCCACTGTTGTATGTCGGAACTACATGAGGAAAAGGATGGACCTTGGTCGGACAACAAGGTACAGGCCAAGATTGACAACGAAGGACTGGACGTATGTCCAAAGAGTTCTTCGTCCAGTCCACCAGACCATAAGGGTAGAGAAAGTCTTAAGAGGTGTCAAATAACACTAGGTGTATCAGTTTCCGAAACCGTATCAGTTATTTCGTCTTTATCTACAAAAAGACCTTGAGAGAACGAAAAAGGTACTAGGTCGCCTACTACCGTTAAACTAGAGACCAAGGAGACGGAAAAGATTTTGGTCGAACTTGTAGAACTTCAAGTGCCAAGTGCATAACGACTTCGGACCGAACCTCTTAAAACTCGTAATGAAAAGGTCGTACACTCTACTCACATTAACACGCCATCAAACTCGTAAGAAACCGTAACGGAAAGAAACCATAACCTTACTTTTGACTGGAAAAGGTCAGGACACCGGTGACGACTCAAAAGGTTTATACGACCGTATAACTCACGTCGTGAAAGTGCCGTAGTAGAAAGTCCTAACCTTTATCGAGTTGACCTTAAGGTAGTGGAGGTGATCGAAACAAGTATCACTACGAAAGATTCCGGGTGAACTGAAGTGTGAGGTCCTACAGACCGAGATCCACTCACTAGTATGGTAACACTAATAGACCCAGTGTTTCCGGAAAAACATATTAAGAAGACACATAAGAACGGTGGAGAAGAATTATAGAAGACGAAGACAATCCAGGTATGGTAAAGACAGGAACTAGCTCGGGTAAAAACGTACTTGATAAGGGAACCATAGAGATTAAAAGAACTTCTCTAGAGATCAGAAAGGGTAAGACAACAAAAGGAGATAAAGAAACATAACTAGCGACTTCTTCCGAAAGAATAGAGAGGAACGATAAGAAACTTTGAGACGTAAGTCTACGAAAATAGAAAGGAAAAAAGGAGACGAAAAGCGAAGAGAAAAGTGTCGATAAACATTCCGGAGGGGTCTGTCGGTAAAACGAAAAAACATAAAGAAAAGGTACCCCGTAATCCTCAGTGGTTTTTTCTTGTAAAAAGGAGGGTTCATTTCAAATCTTCTGTAAGATCGAGTATGAAATCTTTTTACAAAAGAGGGGGAGTTTTATCCCCTCTTTTTCTTCTTTATCCTTTCCAGATACTAAAATGTAATTCCTCCATCACTGTCGTGTAATTTTCGTCTCCTACTTTTTCTACCAGTTCGGTCAGACTGTTCATGTCAAAGTAATTCCGTGTTTTACCATTTGAACCGTTCTCTCTACTATATCTTTTAAATTCTACGATCCTTTTCAGGAATTTAATTAATAAGTCAAGTGCAGACAAAAAATGTCGATAGGTGAGGGGATTACGTCGATATGAAGAGTTTTCCATCGATACTTTACATAAACGTTCATTTAATTAAAAGTGAAACGTAATGATTTGTGTATAATGATTAGTTTTAAGACCATCTTTAGATCAAACATGTAACATTGAACCAGTTATTCATGCAGTACAAATAGGTTATGTTCTCATGAATCAATACCTCAGAATAAAGAAGGAACTTGATGTCGTTTACGTTTATGGGACGTTCATATTACGATATAGTTGATCTCAAAATTAAATCAAAGTTTGCAAGGAAGACAGAAACGGTGTCATTAAACTATTATAATCTAATTCAACGTTCATTCTGGTACAATTAATTAGTTTCTCAGTCTTTGTTAATTAAATTGTATAATTGAGAACAAAGAAAAAGTCCATTAAACATTATATTGTCGACAACCAAAAAAACATCTTTTATAATGATAATGGTAGAGGATTTCCTTTTTTTAATTAGGGTAATTCTAGAAAAAACCCATGTATTACAATCAACCTTAATAAATTTATAGGAGTCAAAATTCACATTTTGTTATGTTTCTTGAGTTGACTCTTACTTTTTAAACATAGATGGGGATTGAAACGGAGATCTATTCTAGGACTTGGAAAATAAAGAATAAAGATCCGGAAGTAAAAAAAGTGAAACTTCTGTTTTTTTTTTTTTCGAATACGTTCACTAAGAATTCCAAGTAAAGTTTAGACTTTAAAACCCTTTACACATTTTTAAGTATAAAAGAGTTTCTAAAATCCGTCGATCAAAGTGAAGTTGAAATGGTAGTGTACGTCAATGAGGTCTTAACTAAGACTATGTACATTTTGTTATTCCTGGTTTTTTGAGTCGACCTATAATTATCTCGGTCTAAATTGAGTCTCAGCTAAACTCCGATAATTGGGACAAGACCTATAGACTTTAATTTTACATTTTCTACTGAAATACTCGACCATCACGTGACATTATTTCTTTTGTTCTGAGTTAGGTCTTTGTTATAAGTTTAGACGAGTAATAGAGGTCTCCACATTATAAGTATCAGTGTACGAGTAGTAAAAATACTAAATGTAACTATATTTCGTGTTATAGAAAATCACCTGAAAGAAGTACAACGTCCTTCGTTTGGTCTTTCTTGTCGAAGTTTGTGAGTTGTGTCTAAATTAAAATGAATAAGAAGAAGAATTTTAATAAAAGTTGGGGCTTTGGTATATGTGTTCACAAAATTTTGATACCGAGGTAAATTAAAAAGATCATCTCGATATTCACACTAGACCTTTTCCCTATACGTACCGGTTGTATTTTCGTATTCGTTCTTCTTCTTCATAAAGTTTATTTCTACATCATTACCATGTTCCTACTAGAGTTTGTAAACTTTACATTTTTCTTTGACTTGTAAATAAAAGGTGAAGTTAATGTTTGGGAATAATCTTAAACTTTGTTTAATTTTTTACTCTTACCGGGGACGGTTTACCTTAATTCGGAGTTTGACCTATTAGATTGTTCTCTTTCTCTATCTCTTCAGTCATTGACTATACTTTTTCCTGTTAAAATGATGGTTTATTTAAATTAGGTGGGAGACAAATGGGGTAAGTGTTTTGACCAATCCCAGTGGTCGGTCGATACACAGGAAACTCACATCCCTTCAACACACAGTGGTAATGTTGATAAACATAGAGACTTAATAGGGTAGGTCAATTTACAGTTCATTTTACAATGAGATTGTGTACTTTCAATAAACTTTAACAGTGATAAAAGGTTCACCTTGTTTGAGTGGGTTATCACGTCATGTGTTGACTACACAAAGAAAATCGTATGGGTAATCGTAATAATCGTAATGAAGTGTCTTATCGGTCTTCTTGAATAATACCGATTACGTCCTCTCTTACGACGCCGTATCGGGTCCCTGTAAAACACTTTCCTAAATCATCACTAGTTGAAGGGATTGACGTCTCCTTCTTTTTAAGTTTTATCGAACTGTCAAAACTTGTTATTTTACCAATACTATAAGAGGCCATTAACTGATGTTTTATCTATAGAGAAATAAGACATTTCTATATTCCTGAATAAGACATTCTATATTCCTGAAGTACTTATTGTCGATACCTTTTCTTTTTTACTGTCGATTTTTTTGAGAGAGAGACACCTAGTCAAAACAACCAAAACATATTAAAGGGACTTTTAGTCTCAGTCTGAGAAGTTAGATCTTAGATCTTAAAGATTGGTCGAATTACATATATATTTTTACTGTACGTAAAAAATGACCTCTAAACCGTAGGAGTCTATCGTTTGTAATTTTATAGAAGACAACTTAGTTGTTATCAAACACTGAAAGGGACCTACTCAAATTACCTCGACGAAGTCGTTGTTCAGAGGTCATGACACACCCACTGCCGATAGACTACTTAGGAGTCTAGTCACCAGATAGGACTTATGAAGTCAGACTGAAGGAAATTGTCACGGAAATACTAAGTGATAACGAACGAAATACATTTAGTCAAAAAGTATTTCAGACAAATTAATTCGACCATTGTCCGTAATACTTTTGTATCCTAAGAGACCAGTGCATTCAAACCCTATACGATCGAACGCACACACACGTAAGAGTCAACACAGGTGGAGAAACCCTGTGGTGTCTGATTCCGTCGGTCCGAGGAGACAGGTACCCTAAAAAGGGTCGTTCTTATGACCTCACCCAACGGTAAAGGAGAAAGTCCCTTAGAGAGACTGGGTCTCTAACTTGAGTACACAGGATGTAGAGGACGCAACCTTCTACATAAACACCGAGTCGACTCTTTCTTAGGCGGATGTTACATCCTCTGAACCCAAGATAAGAACCCAACCTTTCTAAGGGACCTCTTCCCTTACCGATGGGTGAGGTCATAAGACCGGACCTCTTAAGGTACCTTTCATATAGGTACCACAGTGTTTTTCAGTCTCTACTGACTCGCTGAAAGTGAAAGTAAAAGAAATGGTGACGCGGTGGACCCAGGGGAACAAAACAGTGAACAACCTCGAAGACGTCCATAATTCCCGGATTTAACATCTCGGTCTGACGGACCCAAGTTCGGTTCGGAGTGACGAATCGTAATAAAATAAAATCCGTTCAAGGTATTAGAGAAACGTGGAGTCAAAGAAGGACACATATTACCCATGTTGTTACTATGGATGAGTGATATAACACACCTAATTTATTAAATACACGTTAGAGCTCTTGTCCTGGATTCTATCATTTACGTTGTCTACAAACGATTAAATGATAATACAGAATATTTAGAGATTCTGATTTAGTCTTAAAAAAAATAAGTAAATAAGTAAGTAAATTAACAAGTTGTTTATACCCTTCTTTTATATAGGAATGGATACGGATCATGGGGTTGTCCGTTAGATATTATTTTTATAGTCAGACCCTTACATTCTTACGAACACGGTAGGGTACATATCTCCTCCCCTAACAAAAGTACTGGACTTAGGCATAGTGTTAGTCACAAAAGAAATCTCGAGGGTCAGAGGACTACTAATATGAGGTTTCCGTACTTGTTGTAACTCGACTTATTAAGCTTTCATAAGAGACGAAACAACTGTTAGACTAAAGAAGAACTACAAGTAACACATAGGTTTGACAAAAGAAGGGTAACAAAGTCCGTCCTTTTCAGGTCAAACCAATACACATACCGTACTCACGGTAACCGACGGATCCATAAGTACGGAATGACTTGAACTACTCGAGAAGTCCTCACAGGATACCGACGCACCGCTCACACGACCCAATGACGGACGAGGGGTACCAGTACGAGAGGTCGACGCGGTAGAAGAAAAGTGACGTCATTCACAGACACAATGATTGACTGGGGTGTACGTGTTCGTAGCGACTTCGAACGGCGTAGTCACGTTGTCAATTGGAGAAAGACTAGTAAAATCATCCTTCTAACCCCTTTGACCGATAATTTTCGATGAATGTCAAAGTCCTTTCATCCAGCCAAAACCGAGTCCACGACAAGGATAAAGTTACTAAATTTTTTATTTAATTTGGTTCGATAGAAATTTCAACCATGAAGCAAACATCAGTGTAAGAAGTTATACTTGATAACGGTACCCATTATATTGGTTGATGTCTTTTAAGTGAACAAACTTAATCCTTCTCATTCACGGACTACTTGGGACTGTTTAACGAAGTCGAGGGTCCGTAAGACGGAAGATCCTCCCTTTGTTGACAAGAAAGAGTCGACCCGAGGAACATCACGTCTTAAGGGTCCTTGGGACCACTCCTATAACTACGATCTCTTGAAGTATCATATATGTGAGTCAGTTATAAAAAAAAAGAAAAAATGAAGGACCCGTCAATCATAAATATTAAGTTTTTATGTGTATTCCTAAGTCACTTATGTGAAGACAACCCGTGAAAGGATCCCGTGTATGTCTCGTGATGGTGAAACCCGACCCCTCTCGTTCATTAAGGTATCAAGAAACAGTGGAGGGTACGAGGTTTGTGTTAATCTTTATTTGTAAACGGTGGTCACGAGTAAAAAGGTATATCTGTGTTAAGTGTAAAAAAAGAACCTACTAGGTTCAAAATCCAATAATTGTGATATAACCTATCCAATAATATATGTCTGTAACAGTTACGGTCTATTTGTAAAATCTTTCTGATTATAAAAACAAATCTATATTAGAGTCTATGAAAGAAAAATTGTAATAACTCTTAACGTATCTATCTTCACGAAAAGACAAAATTATACCAAAGTAAAACTTTTGTTGGCAGAAAATTTTTTTTCTAATAACATTCTATGTTGTAACTGAATGTTACAACACAATCAAAGTCAACATGTCGTTTCACTTAGACAACATGTATATAGGTGATAACAAACGTAAGAAAAGGGTATATCCGATCATGTCCCATAATTTATATAGAGTTATTTATATGGAGATCGAGTGTAACACCCGAAGGGAAGGGTCCCTTCCCCCTTGCTAAAGGGAGATGTCTCGTCTCAAGGGACATGACATGTCATCCAAGAATAATCAATAGATAAAATATACATTATCACACATATACAGTAAGTGTTAGAAGATTAAATATAGAGGGCGAGAAATGGGGGACCATTGGGATTCAAATAACCTTCATTGCCAGAAGTCTTATTGTATCTCGTTTGGGAATGAAATGGTCACTCATGAGTTGTGAATTTTTTCTCCTTATGTTACCGTGTACCCTTGGAACTTACACATTCATGTTACACTTTTCACTTACTTATAGTGAGTCAGCACAGGTCAAGAAACACTAAGGTACCTGACATCGGACGGTCCGAGGAGACAGGTACCCTAAGAGGTCTGGTCTTATGACCTTACCAATTGGTAAGGGAAGAGGTTCCACAGAAGGGTTGGGTCCCTGTCTTGGGACCAGAGGACGTAACGTCCTTCTAGGAAATCGCAGACTCGGTGGTCGTTTCGGGTGTTACACTCAATCCACCTATAAATGACCCGGAACAGGGACTGAAAACGTATAGTAAAAGAAATTGATCGAGAAGACAAATGATACAACAAATTATACCTACAAACTGTACAATGATGTCTCAAGTCAAAATGTTAAAGATAAAACAGTCTACGAAAACAGTTTCTTATGATATTACTAGACGGTAAACTTTAAAAAAAAATACAAAATCTGTAATAAAGATCGTTTCCACTCGAAACCCCGTAGAATTTAGTGGGGTCTAATAATCTTGTTGTTTTATTTTTGATGTTGAACTTAAAACTCTTAGTAGTCATCAGACTATAAAAAGTAATCTAAAAGTAAGACTTTACATATCCTACTAAATTCTTAGGTAATTCAAAATAATTATTTCTTGTTCATTGACTAGGGATTTCTGGTACTTTGACTTTAATGGAAAAACCCGTATAGTGATATTGTAAGTTTATTTAGTATATATTAGAGTGTAAAAACAAGTGTTTTTGACCATTTAACTTAGGAGATTTAAAATAAAGATTGCCGTAATTAATTCGGTTATCTGTATTATAAAAAATCTCGCGAAATTTTATACAAACCAAATAAATAGTTTCGGTAACGTTTGATGTGTCACATGGAAAAGTGAACAAAACGAAACCAAGTTGATAATTCTCATCCATAAAGACAGTAAGAGTGTTTATTATTCGTGTTAAGAGTTAAAGTCTAACTTGGTCTAGTTCACTCCGTCCCGTTTGTCTTGTTATACGACCCTCAATCCTCGAGAACTGAATTATCGGTAGAAGAACGTTAAAAACGGTTCAGTGAAGCAAGAGGAAAGAAGGATTTCCTGGTTAACGGAGGTGTCAGTGAAAAACTTCTATGGTTTAACTTGTTTAGGTAAAGTTATAATATTTTTAGATGTGGGTGTGGTTGGTTTCCCTAGAAGTCGTTACTTAACCCTCCGGTGTGTGTAGACACGGAAGGACGAGGTAGACAAGGGAGGGACTCGGCACAGTCCGAAACGACAGAGTCTGTTTTTGGGTCCTGTACCGGGACCTCGTGACACCCCACCCTTGGGGTGACCTTAAGTTCAGGTCAGTGAAAAGACGAGTATGTCACCCATTTAAATCCTTCTTTCGTCCCTTATCTTTAAACATCAATATTTTCTTCAGAGATTTGTATCAAGTATATTTTCTTAAAATCATTAACGTTAAAACTGAATACTTTCACTGACGTCCAGTTAGGATAAAGGTCATTGGACTCAAAACTGGATGGATACTTTATAAATCGAAGATTACCACTTGAACTGAGTTTTAAGATTGACCGGCTCCGGAAGTCAAGGATACCGGGAAGTGGGAGTAAAATGTTTACCTCCTTTATATGGTTCCTGTAAAATCTCCGTCACACCAAGTTATTGAAGAAAGAGAGGACCATATTCTATTGGTAGAGAAACCAGAGACGACATCCCCGTGGAAACCTTGACACAGCCGTGACCAGTAGTAACCGACCACATCAGAGAGTCGGAGGTTTTAGAAGTACAGTCGAAACCGGTACCTTCCTGTCGTCGAAGAGTAACGGATAGGAACACGGAATGAAATACCTGAGAAACGGGAGAATTGTCAAAAGACTTCTCACAAGTTCTACCGTAATGTCCTAAGATAAACAAACGACTACAAGTCCAATAGAACCTTTACCAAATCGTAAGTGTAAACCAGTATACTAAAGACAAAAATAGCGACAATTCTCTTGTTATTCGTCTCTCTGTTTTGTCGTGAATTCCTACCCTGAGATTATCCGACAAACCAAACTTACTACTAAACGAAAAACCAACTACGATTAATTTTGTTAAATTTTATGAAATTTTATTTTCCTATATATCAACAACATGACTACCTGAGATAAAAAGAATTACCTACGTAAAGACTCTTTAACATTCATTCATTTTAGTATACGACTGACCCATCTCCTTTAGATGTGACTCGGAAAACTCTTTAGAAGTACTGTAAAGTTCGACACATGTTGACCAATTTCAGTGTGACACGTCCTGGAAACCTCTTAACGTCCCCTCCTAATAAATCTCAAAATAAGTGGACTCTTTACTTAGAGGACAGAGACAAGTAAATGAAGGGGTTGACAACAAACCAAGGTAAACTTGTTACGTAAGTAAGTGGTCAAACTTCGGGAGTAAAGGAAGAATCGAATCTATGGTACCAAGTAATGATCTTAAAGAAGGAACTTGTACATACAGGAGTCATTCGAACGGTAAACGAGGGACTTATCTACTTATACTTACTTTCTTTAGGATGAACAAAGAGGAAATAATATCATGATGTAGAATTCACCGACGAGACGTGATGGAAAGTTTAGGATGACATAATGGGATGATTTAAGTGAAGAAGTGAAAGACTCTATTAACAAAGTTTGTTAAAGAGGTGATCCCGAAAGGGCCACGGAGTCACCATTTCTTACGGACGTCACGTCCTCTGCATCCAAGTCAGGAACCCAACCCTTCTAGGGGACCTCTTCGTTCATCGTTGGGTGAAGTTATCAGAACGAAACCTTTAGGGTACTCTTCGCGGACAGTCCGATATCGGGTACCCTAACTTCCTCAGTCTGTGTTGAATCGCTGATTTGTCACCGTTGTTGTTAAAGAAGTGATAAGTCTAGAGATTATGAGAAAAGACAATCAACTACTGAAAAGAATAAAATAACTTTTTTTTTTCTTTGTAGATCTTTTTTTAATGTAGAAGGGTAGTAGTCTAGATAGTTGGATGTACGTAGAAATATCTATATACATATATGGATACGTAAACACACGTATGTATACACATATAAATATATTTGTGTAAAGGGGAAATTTTCGGTCTCTTGACCCGGTAGTAACCTCTCACTACAACTTAATTTCTTAAAAATAAAATTCCATTCTCTGTAACTTTCTACGAAAACACGATTATATTTACTATCCAGTTCTCCTTTTGTGACTAACACGTCCACCTCCCCGACCCACACCTCCCCTTTCCTCTGTTACTGTTCCCCCTTGCACACTACGCACTCACACACTTTCTGGGCACGTATACCGTCCCGTGTATGTATTAATGGTTTGTAGACGAGGACACTAACAGGACACTTAATGGGGAGACGGGAAACTTCGAGGTCTGGGGATGGGGTAAGGAATCGAGTCCTACCGTGCATTCGGAGTCAACGAGTTGAACGAAAACTCAGAACATAGAAACCCCGAAGATATACTTACTTTAATTTAAACAAAAGAGGACAATTAGATAGAATACAATTGAATTAATAAACCGGTCGGTTCCTTGGATCTTCCCTTCTTTCTTTTTTAAAAGGAGGAGATGTCATCCACAACTAGTAACGTCATTTCCTCTTTTTTTACCGACGTCGGACTTATCTTTAACGTAACCCTCACCCCCTTTTTATCTGTTATTTTTCATTCGTTACTTATTTGTTCTATTAATGTCTTAATACTCTTCCTATGATGCCTCCTTGTACATCTCCTCTTCCGTCACTACACCACAATTTGGAGACATGAAATATTGATTATTTACTTAGACAATTGATTAGTACCACAAAGGAATTCAAGAACGAAAAAGATGAACCTGATTTAACCAGAATGAGTACCAAACAAATTCCCTCTACTTCGTTTTTACGACGAATACTATTATTAAAAAGATACTATAATAGGATGGTTAAAGAATCTCCATATAAATATAATGTCTAAAATTAAAAAATGGAAAATCTTTCATAAAATTAAAATTTTTTTGATATCCATTTTCAACGAGATTTAAATCCTAAATCCAAGTGTACCAAAAAGACACGTATTTTTTTCAATATGGGTTTTTTACAAACTAAGAAAATGATACTTTTTACTATTGTAGACATATTTTTTTGTGGTATTTGTTTTGTGATTTATAAAACATTGTTGTTCCTTATTCTTATTTAAGTAAATTATCAAGGATTGTCGTCTTAAAATTTTATGGATTCTTAATTACATTTTTATTTATATTTACCACAGATACTTTTATTAATATTTTATAATCNTCCTTATTCTTATTTAAGTAAATTATCAAGGATTGTCGTCTTAAATTTTTATGGATTCTTAATTACATTTTTATTTATATTTACCACAGATACTTTTATTAATATTTTATAATCTCCGTGAAAAATTTTTCTAGTCTATACAACTGTCTATAGGATATAGGGTCCTACTCTTTTAATCTGAAACATTTTATTACAGGAGGTTTATTTACATATCCGAATTGTATTAAGGTTAAATTTTTTAAGTTCCTCATAAAAAGAACCTTTGATCGTTACTGAAATTACAATTAGACTTTTTGTTTACACATTGACACTTTTTAACTTTGTTATTTTTTTATACAATGTTATCCGTTATTCAATTTAGTCCAAAACAAGTAGAGCTACCAACTTACGATCCGTTGAGGTACTTTGATAAAACCTTTTTACTATGTACTCTTTTACGTACACGTTTTAAAAGTATCAAAACAATAAATGACTTCTGAATTGATACCAAACTGGATCTTCGAAATGTAATAATTGAGGGAATTACGAGTGGTATTGAGGTACTTCAAAAGAATAATAGTGGAGACAAAATGTCTACTCCGATGATCAATGTCTAACCGGTTTATTGAACGGGTTCTAATGAGTCAACTATTGGTCCTAAAGTTAGTCTTGACTTAAGGTCACAGGTATTGGTGTTGTATTGGGAGGACAATGACTCGTTTTTGACGAAACGTAAAAGGTTACTCGCAGTTGTACAGATTATGAAGATGGGTCTAGTAGGAAAAGAGAATTGGAATCGGTGATGATCTTTCTCGGTTTCTGGAATGAACACTCTCTTATTATTATTTTATTATTCTATTTTCTTCTTAGGTCTCACAGATTGTCCTTATTTCACTGTGGAAGTACTGAGGACCCAAGTAAAGACTTGAGATCAACTTTATTCGATACGTCTCAGTCTGGATCAACCGTAAACTTAATTTTTTAGAGTACTTCATATATTCCGAAAGGAGAGTAAGGTTCATCCCAAACATAAAATACCTAAACATACCTAACCTCTATAAAAAGAAACAATTATCACGACAAATACCAGTCATCCTACGCAATCTCTTGTTTACAATTTCACTTTCCGTGAATCCCATGTGTTGATCTTTATGTACCAAAACCAACTTATTTATTCATAATCAGCGAGTCAGTACAGGTTGAGACGCTAGGGTACCTGACATCGGGGAGGTCCGAGGAGACAGATACCTTAAGAGGTCCATTTTTATGACCTCACCCAACGGGAAGGGAAGAGGTCCCCTAGAAGAGGTGGGTCTCTAGTTTGGACCTAGAGGATATAACGTCCGTCTAAGAAATGGTAGACTCGATGTCCCTTCTTAGGTGAAATAAAACCACATTATTTGGGATTTTTTGAAAAAGGGAAAACGAGTTTACGAAAGTTAAATAAAATAGACTCTTACATTGTAAAAGGTGAAAAGACAAAAATGAGAACTTACTTTCAACGTCCAATACACATTTTCAATTTACCGTGTAAACCTTAGTTCTCTACCGGAAGTAAAGATGTCCTTACTTACCCCTGTACACGACTTTTATTTTCAGGACTTAATGACTCTGAGTTCACGGGGTCAAGTGTCACCAAATTGATCCCGTCACCGGAAACGTTGTAAACTACTGTCTACGGAAAGATGAAACGAGACCGAGGGTCACTTCTTACAATTTACATTTTGGTGTGACTGTTAGAGGACGAGGCGAAAGAGAATCTCGTGGTATCCAAGACAAGATAAAAAGTCGTTGTGTTACTTCCTAGATAGAAAAGTTTAGTGAAAAGTGAATACTCATCTTCAGACCTCGCTAAAATTTGCTCACAAGACCGTTCCTCTTGTTCGTTAAGAACCTGTAGACATCCTTCAAGCTCTCAAGTTGAGACTGTGGTATATGGGTCGCCGTCGTAGTCTACGGTGTCCAGAATCGGATTAGGAAGAGGATGAAGTTGGGGTTCGGGTATAAAAACCCGACATGAAGACTGACTGACCGATACTTAGTCCCCAAGGGGGAGAATCCCAATTAAATGATCTCGTAAAGTGTCTTAAGTGAATGATCTAATCACCAAATAATACTTTCCTATATTATATCCTATGTCTATTTTTAGGTGTACTTACGCTACACATCCCGTTACGTACCACTTCCCTCGGAGGTATGAGAGAGTTTCCCACGGTGAGAGAGGTTTAGAGGCGTACAAATGGTTGGTCTTTGAGAACTTTGTGTCAGAAAAACTCACAAAACGACAACATCAACAAGTCAATGAGTCAGTACAGACTGAGAAACACTGGGTACATGAGAGACCGGGAGGTCCGAGGAGACAGGTACTCTAAAGGGTAAGTTCTTATGATCTTATGATCTCACCCAACGGTAAAGGAAGAGGTTCTCTAGAAGGACTGAGTCCCTAACTTGGGTGCGGACGTAATCGTCCGTCTAAGAAATGGTGACTCAGTGATCCCTTCAGCCCAAAACCCACAAGTATTTCCGAAACAAATAAACTTTTCTTTATCTCCTTTTGTTATCTTACCCTTTCTGACCTTTAAAAGAAGTTCTTTTAATCTCTATGGTTCCTTGTAAAGTACGTTTCTACCCGAGCTATTTGTTATCTTCACCATACCTGGATTGTTTTCTATGATTCTTCTCCACCGTTCTTATACGTCTTCCCGATATGTTTTGTCTAGAAGTACTGGGTCTATTAGTGTTATCATACTAGTGATTGAATCTCGGTCTGTAGGACCTCACGTTTGAATTTACACAGAATCCTTCGTAGTGATGCTTGTTTCGATCACCTCCACTACCCTAAGGTCTCGATGATGTTTAGGATTTTCTACGACGACTCTTTCACGACGTGAGTTATACGGTCGTTAAAACCTTTTGAGTTGTCACCGGTCTCCTGGTCTTTTCCAGTGAAAAGTAAGGTTAAGGTTTCTTTCCGTTACGGTTTCTTTCGAGTTTGATGGTATGTTAACGTGAGTAGAGGGTACGATCGTTTCATTACGAATTTTAAGAGGTTCGGTCCGAAGTTGCCATACACTTAGCTTGGAGGTCTACAAGTTCGACTTGAATCTTTTCCGTTTCCTTGGTTTCTAGTTTAACGGTTGTAGGTAACCTGGTAGTTTTTTCGTTCTCTCAAGGTCTTTTTGTAGATGAAGTCGAAATAACTGATACGGTTTCGGAAAATGATACACCTAGTGGTATTTGACACCTCTTAAGACTTTCTCTACCTTTATGGTCTGGTGGACTGGACGGAGGACTCTTTGGACATGCGTCCAGTTCTTCGTTGTCAATCTTAACCTGTACCTTGTTGTCTGACCAAAGTTTAGACCTTTCCTCATACAGTTCCGATATATAACAGTGGGACAAATAAATTGAATATACGTCTCATGTAGTACTCTTTACGACCTGACCTACTTCGTGTTCGAGTTTAGTTCTAAGACCCTCTTTATAGTTATTCGAGTCTATATGTCTACTGTGGTGAGAATACCACCTTTCACTTCTTGATTTCTCGGAGAACTACTTTCACTTTCTCCTCTCAATTTTTCAACCGAATTTTGAGTTGTAAGTCTTTTAATTGTAGTGTCGTAGGTCAGGGTAGTGAAGTACACTTTATCTACCCCTTTGTTACCTTTGTCACTGTCTGAAATAAAACCCCCCGAGGCTTCAGTGACGTCTACAACTAACGTCGGTACGTTAATTTTTTACGAATAAGGAACCTTCCTTTCAATACTGGTTGGATCTGTCGTATAATTTTCGGTCTCTGTATCGAAACGGTTGTTTCCGGGTAGATTAGTTTCGAAACCAAAAAGGTCACCAGTACATACCTACACTCTCAACCTGGTATTTCTTTCGACTCACGGTTTCTTAACTACGAAAGCTTTACACCACAACCTCTTCTGAGAACTCTCAGGGAACCTGACGTTCCTCTAGGTTGGTCAAGGAGGATTTCCTTTAGACAGGACTTATAAGTAACCTTCCTGACTACGACTTCGACTTTGAGGTTATGAAACCGGTGGACTACCCTTCTTGACTGAGTAAACTTTTTTGAGACTACGACCCTTACTAACTTCCGCCCTCCTCTTCCCCTGTTGTCTTATACTCTACCAACCTACCGTAGTCCATGAGTTACCTGTACTCAAACTTATTTGATACCCTCAACCACTACCTGTCCCTTCGGATCACACGACGTCAGATACCCAGTGTTTCTCAGTCTGTACTGACTTCACTTGACTTGACTTGACTTGACTTTCCGAAATAACGTATCAGTACCAACTAATTTAGTAAACGGTAACATCTAACTAAATTAAAGGTCGGGGAGAGGGGAGGGGTCTTCACCCTCCCATCCTGACTTTCGAAGTTAAAAGATTAACATACCAACCAAGAGGACTGTTGGTCGAACTCACTCTAGGTTTTCAGTGGAGTAATCGTTTCCTTCTCTGTGGGAACAACGTGAATAGTAAAGGTTCCACAAAAAATTTTTTAATATTAATAAAATAACGTATGTATATAAGGTTTCAATATATATATATATATATATATTAATAATATCTAAAAAATTCAAATTTTTCGGTCGATCCAACACACATATAAGTCAGGTGAGTTCTGTCGACAAGAGAACGAGAGACATGTAGAGGACGAGTTGATTACAGACAAAGTGGATGTGAGATGAGTCTACTGACTGGAAGGATGTATGACAGGAGTAGGGTCGATCACTAACAAGAATTATTTCCACTACTCCCCACACGGGGAGACGATCAGAGAGACCATTGGTTACTCGATTAAAGTACAGTTAAGGGGGATATTGATCGTTAAAAGAGAAGGGAGTCTCGTCTGAACGACGGTACAGGACGGACGGTAGTGGAATGTGACATCTCATAGTGAGGTCCCGGAACAAAGTCTACACACTCGAGGGGACTAAGTTATTTGGTAATTACAGAGACAACGAATGAAACCGGAGAAAGGAGTCAGGACTTCGACCCGTCCGTGTTCCGAACATTCAGACACCCCACGTCGGGTATCTCTTAGGTACTAATACCATTGGTTTATGTATAAAAGTCTTTCCTTTAGAATCTAAGATCAGGACGGAGACGTATATTTGTCGAACCACTGAAACTCTGGTACTACATGGAAAGACTTAGAGTAAAAGAAGTGTTTACTATGTCTCAAACGTTTTTCAGGAAGGTTTGAACGATCCACGAAACCCTCAAGTGAAACGATTTCCGAGTCTGTCATTTCTCAGACAGGGGTTACGTCCTCTGAGTCCAAGCTAGGGATCCAACCCTCCTAGGGGAACTCTTTCCCTACCGTTGGATGAGGTCATAAGAACTTACCTCTTAAGGCACCTGTCTCCTTAGATAACCCGATGTCAGTTACCCCAGTGTTTCTCAGTCTGTGCTGACTCGATGATTGTGAAAGTGAAAGATACTCCTACTTGTTCCTACGACGTGTATTAAATGGATCTGGTCACGGACCTTATATCATCAATGAGTTATTCACTTTTAAATGGGTATCTTGGAGACCCCATTTTAATATTATTTATGACAAGCTATGAGGTATATAGAACTTACTTTAACATTCATTTCCTACTACTGAAAATAACCATGTGTATTTATATCACCTTTTGTAAAAAAAAAAAAACCGTATCATCACGGTAAACACTCTTCTGGTACAGTTTCTGTCGATTTGTAAAAACACAATAATCTTTATAATTGTGTTAAAATACTTGAACTTTTTCCCAGAAACGACTTCAAAATAATAATTATAAACCGATGACTCGTAGACTTGGAGGAAGATTACAATTCCCATAAGAGGTAGAGGGTTTTATCTTTTATTTCATCTACCGATATAGGAGAGTAACTAAGTGAAGGGACCACCGAGTCTCCAATTTCACAGACGGACCTTACGTCCTCTCGTCTCAAACTAGGGACCCAACCCTTCTAGGGGACCTCTTCCTTTACCGTTGGGTGAGGTCATGAGAACGGACCTCTTACGGTACCTCCCTCCTCGGACCATCCGATATCAGGTACCCCAGCGTTTCTCAGCCTGTGCTGACTCGCTGAAGTGAGGGAAAGTGAAAGAGTAACTAAGTACACTCAATCATCGTACACTTGTTTCCAGTCGGATAATAAATTATCTAGGAGAACAAATCATGAACCTTAGGACTAGTTCACTACGTCCTTGTCTCCCTGTGAATCTTCATGAGTACCTTTGTCTCCGTCCTGTATCCATCGATCCCAATGTATATCTGATCTGAGAAAGACTGTTCTGGACCCGGTACAAGAGACGGACCAGAGAAAACTTAATACAGGAAAAGTGTTCGAACGAGGAGAACGGGATTTTAACTAAGATACTAGATAGGATACGTACGAGTCAACGAATCAGCACAGTCTGAGAAATACTGGGGTACGTGACATCGGGAAGTTCGAGGAGACAGATACCTTAAGAGGTTCGTTCTTATCACCTCACCCAACGGTAAAGGAGGGGGTCCCTTAGAAGGGTTGGGTCCCTAACTTAGACGCAGAGGATTCCGAGGATGTGACGTCCGGTTAAGAAATGGCGATTCGGTGAGTGGTCTCATCGGGACTAGATAGGAGGTAGAAAGAAATTTTAGGATGAAAGAAAAAAGGTAAAAAATTTTTAAATAAAACCGACTCGGACAAGAATCAACACCGTGCACCGTAGAAATTTCAACGTTATGCACTCTAGATCAAGGGACTAGTTCCTAACCTGAACCCAAGGGACGTAAGTCTTGCTTCCTCAGAATCGGTGACCTGGGGGTCCCTTCACGGGGGTAAAGGAAAATATAATTGGTTTTAGCAAAGGATAACAAACGGTAGTTCTTGAGGTTCCTTAATCAATTGATCACTTATAAAGAAAAGTCATAGTGGATTGGAAACCTTATATTTAAAGTAATAGTATTGTACCTCCCGAGTTTATTTACATGAGAGACGTAACAGGTTCTTCTGTTGATATCGATTGAGAGTGTACGTCTCGTTAGTCGTGGATTCGACAGTGGCACGTCCTGCGTAGTACGTTTCACTGTGGTTCTTTTGCCGTGAACTTTGAATGACATTAGACTCCTCTCCTCAAACCATTGATTTCATATTAAGGGTCTGAGACCATATGTAATTCTTCTACCCGAAATAGACGGGGTGGTGATTTGAAAGACTCTGGCATCAACCGACACATCTTACACCATGTCTCCCTCCTCGGCACGATCTTACCGATTTCCGTCGCTCACTCTTCCTTGTGTAACTTACGCCTTGCGTCCGTCCCCGTCTTCCTCACTCTTTTCTGTAGTCGGTTTACAGGGGGGTGACTGGGTCAGTTTTCACGTGCGGAGGAGTCGACGGAAGGCTTTTTCGACGACACTCTGGTGGTGGACTCATCCGCGACGTTAGACAGAACGGAAAATTTTCCTTAAGTAGAAACGAAGTATTTTTCACACCCGGAACATCTATTTGTTGGTAAGACTTGAAGGGAGACTCCCTAGTAAATAACTGGTCCATCCCCACTCTCTTCGGTCATGTTCATGTTCGTTCTAAAAAGACCACAGTTTTCACATAATCTTCTTGAAAATATCTTAAGAAAGTTTAAGGAGCTTCAAAGAGTCTTATCCTAACAAACTCCCCGGGATTTTACCATAAATCACAAAGACACAAATACAAGAAGTAAACGAATGTCACTAACGACCTCGTTCGGGGGTTTTATATCTCTTATACGCTCCGGTAAAAATAAGGATCGTATTAAAAACATTTGTGACTGATGGTTTCGTAAGTAAAATATAGAAAAACCTGTACGGGGAAAACTCAAACACAAAAACGTTCCTCAGTAACTCGGATCAAAGTTTAAAATACATGAATATTGGACATGGGATGAATAGACGGGACTCAGCATTCATGATAATTCTTTGTTACGAATTAATTTTGTTATTTAATCTTAATATTTATTGAAGAGAGACTACTTACTATACGTAACTATTAACTAGAGTAATCTATCTGGTAAAGGTCTTTATAAAGGGTTTTCTATTTAAGGGAAGTCGTACTTGAGGTAAGTTATTTTGAAAGGAGGAAATATTTGAAACTACTTTGTCTAAGAATTCATCGGTAATCTTAATAAATTTATAATATAAAAGTATAATAAATGTTTATTACTCTTTTTCAGATAAATGATTCGAAACGAGAGTATCAAATTAGAACTCTTCTACGAAAAATTGAACTCGTGTTACTCGATTAGGTCTTACAAAAATTCCTATAGTAGTCGAAGTACCTTGAAGTCTTGGTCATCGGTAAATCGACACTGTCCAAAGAGAGTATGTACTCGGTGTCGAGGTTCCGATCCAGTAGTATGGGACCCACACGTTGGTCATCCATCCCAGTTACTTTGAAAAAATTTTCTGAGAAGGTAAAAACTAAAGATGTAAAAAAAGGAAGGTACCCATCTTTCTGAGGGACCACCGAGTCTACCATTTCTTAGACGGATGTTACGTCCTCTGGACCCAAGTTAGAGGTCAAACCCTTCTAGGGGACCTCCTCTTGTACCGTTGGGTGAGGTCATAAGAACCGACCTCTTAGGGGTACCTGTCTCCTCAGACAACCCGATATCATGTACCACAGCTTTTTTCAACCTGTACTGACTAACTGATTCGTGTCGTGTCACACACATATGTCATCCGTTTTTCCTTCAGAGATTTCTCAATTATACACAACCCATAGATAATACAAAGTAACAAAATACATCTTTGAGAGTAAAATCACAGTATCTTTTGTTACTCTGTAAGTAACAACAAGTCTCTGTAATACCATAACATATTTTATATTTGATTCTATTATGCTACGGACAAAGTATACGAGGGTATCGTAGTACACATCTATAATCTTTACAGATATATAAACAGATATGGAAGTCACCTCAATTCACAGGACTCCTATGACTAATATAATGACTATGACTTACGATCCTGACGGTAGTGTTTCATGGTGTCTGACTTACAGTAGTTGTTGTCTTTAAATAAAAGAGTGTCAAGACTTCCGATATTCAGGTTTCAGTTCCACAGACAATCACACCCAAGGAGACTCTGGAGAGAACAATCTGACAGACATCGATGGAAAATAGACACAGGAGACTACAAGAAAGTAACCGGACACTGAAGATACAGAATTAAAGGAGAAGAATTTTCTTGTGGTCATTATAACCTAATCCGAGTGGACATTCAGGAATAAAATGAAATTAATGAAGAAATTTCTAGGATAGGTGTTTATGTAAGTATAAGACTTCGTGACCCCGAATCCTGAAGTCATATATTTAACCTTCCCTCAAAACCTCTCGTGTTAAGTCAAGTATTGTGAGAGTACAGATTAGTAAAAATACAGGAGTGGTGTCTCAATTACAAACAAAGATAGTATAATAGGTAGAAAGGTTCATTAAAAGATTGGAGAAGGAGTTAAAAGATTCTTGTCGAGAAGAGATATGGGAATACTGTGTCGGGCGTGGACGGGTGGTTGGGAAACACATTTACGCGGGTCTTCATACCGACGACAGTTGTCAAGGAAGGGGGAGACATGGTACAAATAAGGGGAAGAACTTAGACCCTACGAATACTGAGTAGACCCGGTTATATTGCACCACATATATATACTACAACGAGGTCAAGACTCGGGTCGGAAATCCTCCTGACCGATGAAGTCGAGGGACCGAGAACTCCAGAATTCGGTGACACATACTTCAGGTCCGAGGAAACAACGTTGTTCTGTCAGGAACATCCTTGTGACTCCTCGATCCTTACAACCACTCCTTCCGTTGAACCCGTCTCTCGAAGATGGAACTCTTATACAACTGTCCTTAAGATTGATCTTCATGATAGTTAATATTAGTGAGATACGAGGAAACTGAAGTCACGGGGGTAAATACTGGAACACCACGTATCTAACGGTATTGGAATCTCTTAAGGAAACTTGATCGGATCCCGTATCCCATCCGCACTCTCGTCAGAAGAGAAAGCAGGAATGGGAATACATCGAGACAGGTTTCCCTTTAGATCCGGTGATTTGATAAATTATTTTAATTATATAAAAATCCGGTTTGAGAACATGAAAATTGTACTTTGGTCAAAGTGTATTAAACTTTAGATAAGTGACCTCGTTGGTAGGTGTCTAACCAAGAGTTTATAAGAATTTGGATTCTACGGACAATTCCATGTTAACCACGACAGTTGTAAGGAATGTGTCAAAATTACTCTTTTTTTTAATTTTCGTGTGAAGAAACCTGCCAGTCAGTAATTAGTGACGTTACTATCGACCCTTCATTTAATTGACTATGTTATTGGAGAAGGGGAAGTCTTCGATTCATTAGTATTTCCATGGTACCCTTTTAACCAATGTAGCTTGTGTAAAAGATTCCTCACTACTATTGATTTTTACCATTTTTAGTTTTTTGAAAAAGTTCAATTTTTTTCTTTGTAAGACTCTTGGAGTTTGAACCTTCGTCACGACGTTAAGAGTTAAAAGGGAATGCCAACGACGGACATACGAAGGGTTCGGTACCGACGTGAGAGAAAGGGAGAGGAAACCCCTCGGGGAAACCCAGGTGACTCCTGAACCTCAGGAATGACACAGGAAACGTGGGACGCCTACTACACGGGACGTGAGGTAGGACTCTAGAAACTATTAGCGTCGTTGTAAATAAAGAGGGAATAAAGGTAGGACGGTGGTGTCGGTGTGAGACCTACAACGACAAAAGATCTTAGGTAGAGTTCTTTTTTATAAAGTAATCCTAAGAGTCAAGGAGTTAAGAAAGGAAGAGGGGTTGGGTAGGGGTCATAACAAAAAGGTAAGGGTTCTGTAAATTAGTTATTGTTATTGGAGTCTATATGTCTACTGTTGTTGAATACCGTCTTTCGCTTCTTCTTGATTCCGCGGAGAACTTCTTTCACTTTCTCCTCTCACCTTTTCAACCGAATTTTGAGTTGTAAGTCTTTTGAATTTTAGTACCGTATGTCAGGATAGTAGAATACCGTTTATCTTCCCCTTTGTTACCTTTGTCGCTGTCTGAAATAAAACCCCCGAGGTTTTAGTGACGTCTACCACTGACGTCGGTACTTTAATTTTCTGCGAACGAGGAACCTTCCTTTCAATACTGGTTGGATATGTCGTACAATTTTTGTCTCTGTAATGAAACAGTTGTTTTCAGACAGATCAGTTTCGAAACCAAAAAGGTCACCAGTACACACCTACACTCTCATTCTGATATTTCTTTCGACTCGTGGTTTCTTAACTACGAAAACTTGACACCATAACCTCTTCTGAGAACTCTCAGGGAACCTAACGTTCCTTTAGGTTGGTCAGTTTGGATTTCCTTTAGGCAGGACTTATAAGTAACCTTCCTGACTACGACTTCGACTTTGAGGTTATGAAACCGGTGGCTTACACTTCTTGACTGAGGAACCTTTTTTGGGACTCCGACCCTTTCTAGTTTCCGACCTCCTCTTCCCCTGTTGTCTCCTACTCTACCAACCTACCGTAGTGGCTGAGTTACCTTTACTCAAACTCGTTCGAGACCTTCAACCACTACCTGTCCCTTCGGACCACACGACGTCAGGTACCCTAGTGTTTCTCAACCTGTACTGACTCGCTGACTTAACTTGATTTCTGAAAATTGAAAACAAAGATAGGTCCGGTCTATAGTACCTTAGAGTGAAAGGGTTGCGGGATTCCTAAAACGGGAAGAGGATTGAACAAAACGGTTTAACGTATATTAGAATGAAATTATGTTTGAGGACCACTGGATTAAAGTACGAACCAGATTACCTTTAAGGACCTTTTGACTTCTTAGTGTGTTGATATAACTAATACTGAAGTCAAATATTTGATTTTATAGTTTATCCAAGTGTTTTGTTGAGTTAAAAATATTTTCATTTTGTACAAACAATATCTTGAGTATTTTTGTTTGTTTTTTATTGTTTTATACCCCTCTTGTCTGTGGATATTATAACGTGTCTTTTTAACAGGTTAACGTTAACGTGTGGTTTAACGTTTACTGTTAAACCACGAAAAGGAAGACTAGTGTAAAGATATATTTATTGTGTGTTTCATAGAGAATTGAATGTCTTACGGGGAATGTGATAATGCTTTAATTAGATACGGTACAGATTAAAAATAACTGAAGTATTGTCAAGGGGAAAATCCGTTAATATGGAAAAATTTGAAAGGAAATAACGACCTATAAATCCAACAATAACTGGTCGTTGAGTTTGAAAAAAAGGAGATCTTACGTAAAGATTTGCATCCTGGACCTTCGATTTCTTTTAGTAACAACTTCAAGGTGTTCATGAAAACTTAACGGAAACTCTTTTAATTCTTTCTTTAGATAATTGTCGCCTTCAATTCTGGTTGATGAACCGTGGAACTTATCGAATAGATTTCCATTATGACTAACGTAATTGTTCGGAAACGTTTATATTCACCGGTTTTAAAAACACACAGATAAAGTATAGAACCTAATAATTATTCTAATTTACAAAGTGAAATATATAAAGAAGTATAGATAATAAAATACTTAAAGAATAAGTGCAAAATAAGTAAAATAATTAAATAACGAAAAAAAAAAAGGACCGACAAGTAGTACACCACTAGAATTCAGAGGAAAGGACTGGTCCATAACTTAAATACGGAGGATGTAACCTTAGTCCCTGAGTTGGTGGTTTGGTGGTCCATTCAGGAAATAAGTGTAAAATTTTCACTGGTGAACTTGATAAGGACCGGTAGAGTTAGAGGGGTAAGGAGGACATGACACCACTCGAATCGACGACTCAACACAGACTGAGAAAGATTGGGGTGTCTGATATCGGGTAGTCCGAGGAGACAGGTACCCCTAAGAAGTCCGTTCTTATGACCTCACCCAACGGTACGGTAAGGAGAATCAGTGACAGTTAAGAGTCACAGGAGGTCACCAGTAGGTAAGATTAAAACGAAGGATATGAAATTTAATAGATAGACTGTAGTTGTCTCAGATAGATCGTTATTATAAGGAAGTAACTTTGTAAAACATAATACATAACACAAACAAATAACTGTTAAGTCTTAGTAAAAAAAGAAACACACGATAAAACATAGTACACCCGAATTTTACACTCTTAATATAAATGGTTTTAGGGTTCATTCTAAGATTATTCATGAAGTCCGTTCCCCATCGACCGGTTTTTCTCCGTCTTTGGTAATAAGGAGGAATTCGTCTCCACCCGTTTGTTCCCGAAACCGTCTTCCGTTTATACTTAAAAAAGTGGAAGGACTAAACTACGATACCCGTCAACTAATCGTAACTGTAAAGGGTGTTAAGGGTTTATTTGATTTGAGAACTTACGATTACAGAAGGGAGTCTCCTTAGGTCGAGGTACAGTCCTAGGGTGGATTGAAAAGTCCGATCTGGTGTCCATTGATGTTCCGAAACGTGGCGCCCCGAGGATTCTCCTCCTTGAGGAATGGTCTGAAGCACCTGTCGGTCACGGAAGTTCGAGAGACCTCCTTCAGGATCCTCGGTCCGAGGAGACCAAGTCGGTACGAGAAGATGGATACTCTAGTGGAGTAGTTCCCGTGAAGGTCGTGGAGGACGACAAATAATTTCTCGGAACGGACTCCGTGAAGAGATGAACTGAAACCTCAGGGAGGACGGTGAAGTCCCGAAGGGTCCGCCGAGATCACCATTTCTTGGATGGACGGTTGCATTCTCTGTATTCTCTGACCCCAAGTTAGAGAGGTAACCCTTCTAGGGTACCTCCCGTGACGTTGTGTGAGGTCATAAGAACGGACCTCTTAAGATACCTGTCTCCTCGGACCACCCGATGTCTGGTGCCCCAGCGTTTCTCACCTTGTGCTGACTTCGTTGAATCGTCCGTGCGTGACGATCGAGTACCTATGTACTCTTTCCTCCTCTGGGGTTGCAGGGACTATTCCAATAGAGACTATACATCTACTCGGACCGACCTAGTCTCCTCGGACCGAGGATCCTGACAATGAGAGAGGTCTCTCGGACTTCCGGGACCGACACGTGGTTGAGACCATTCCACACGAAGGAGAATCCTCCGGGTGACCCGTTTCGGAACATCAACGGGCACCAGAGAGAGTCTCTCAACGACCTCGGTACGGAAACGTTCTGATTTAGGAAATATTACCCCGTCAGAAGACCGAGAAACAGAAGAAGAACCGGTCAGAGTAACGAAACTAAGGGGACCGATTAAACAGTGTCCTACGAGGGGATCCACGTGTACATAGGGAGTCAGTTCTGCCTAAAACAACGTCTCTCACGCCCCCAACCCCCCCCACCAATCGTTCTCAATACCGGACCGAAAGGGACGGACAAAATGGGAGTTTCTGAACGTGCACACATAGCAGAGCGAACGGGGTTCCTACCCTTTATATACCGGAGAAATGGAGGATTGTATCAAATTTGGGACAAACAAGGACTGTATTTCATGGGTTACAGGTCAATGGGTCGGGTAAGGACAATAACAAGGAATATACCTTCACGTCTAGAACTTCACATCTGGGTTTAGACTAGTATTTGTACATCGGGTACCGGGTAAACAGGGAACGGAGTTCTTTACATTTGAACCCGAACCCTCACTCGGAGGTAAGACCCTGGGTAGAAAAAGAGTTGGGTCCTTCATACTTGTCCCCCCGTCAACATTTATAGATTGGAGTTTGGGTAGATAGAGGACGGAGTAAGTCTGAGTAATCATTGGTTTCTTTAATTTAAGTAGTTTAATTATGTCGTTATGACAGGATACAGATGGGGATTTTAATCGTTTCTATGTTTACTTATGATTATTAACACTCCCACATCCCTCCCCTATAACGTTTAATAACCTTTGCAGAGATTTTTAATTAAATTATGTTACACAGTTCTCTAAATTTTACGAGTATACAAAACTGGGTAAGTAAGGTGAGAACACATAGTATTTACGTCGGTTACAAATCGTAATGGTTGGTCCTCTATTTTACCGTTCTTGAATGTGACGACACTTCACATTGTGAAGTGTACAATGCTCTATTGTGAACGATTTGTACTCTATTTGTGCTCTATTGTGAACTTTTTACGGACATTGTGACGGTCCTGTATCTCCTCAAGTCATTTACAATCCTTAGTAAGAAAAAAACGTAGAACTGAATTTTACACGCGTCCGTTATTTATTTACTCACTCTTTTGGTGTCATACGTAACGAACGGGTGATACACGGTCTGGGATACGATTGACGACTTATGTATTAACACTGATAATATCCTAAAAGAGAATGAGAATACTATATCACATTCTCTGATACTATATCAGATATTGACAACGTCCTTCCAGACAGTAAAGGAGGAAGTCACCTGTGTAACACAGTCTTGAGAGGTGGCACTGGGCAGACGGAACCCACCGGTACGTCCCGTACCGAGTATCGAAGTACCTCAATGTGTTGGGGGAGTGGTACTGTTCTGACACTAGGTACTTCTCCTCACCACTTCTCTCTGAGATTTATTTATTTGTGGTATTTTAGATGTATATGTACAAATGTACACATATATTTGTACATGTAAGTTTGTGTGACTTCATCTACTTGTACATGGACACTCTCCTTCTCTCTTCTCTAATTTTAATCTCTCCACCCTCGTTCCGTCGTGAGAGACCGACTCATTCAAAATTGACTCCTGGAACATTCCCTGGAACACAGGTGGAAGGTAAGTAAACAATTTCGAGATTGGAGAGTACACTGACAGAAAACTCTGTCCCAGAAATTTCTTCGCTAACTTCAATTTGTTCCAGAATTTCCATCCCGGGTCTTTCGTGTGGATGACCATTGACTAGAATTTGAAGATCGGAGGTCTTGACACTCATCTATTTCCAGACAGTAAGTTCAGAAGACGACGACGACGACGATTCAGTGAAGTCAACACAGACTGAGACACACTGGGGTATCTGTCGTCGCGTGGTCAGAGGGGACAGGGACCCTAAGAGGTCCGTTCTTATGACCTCACCCAACGGTAAAGGAAGAGGTTTCGTACTTTCACTTTTCACTTTCACTTCAGTGAGTCAGCACAGGCTGAGGATCACTGTGGTGGCTGACGTCGGGTGGTCCGAGGAGGCAGGTACCCTAAAAGGTCCGTTCTCATGACCTCACCCCACGGTAACCGAAGATCAGACACCATAAACAATGTCGTGGGACACGTTTGATTATGTTTGGACTTCCTGTCCTCCTCCACCGATACACGTCTCGTCCCGTAAAGGTCCGTCTCACTTGTAATCTGGGATTCGGGTCCTCAGACTTTTACTAACTTTTCGAACCTGTTGTTTTCCTCCTTGTAGAATGGACCCTGAGACACTTAGGTAACACTTATAAAGACTCCATAGAAACCTTTTACTCCGGTTTCACTATATTGTTGATCAATACCTTTATTGTTTACCTTAGTAAGAAGTCTACCTAAAACTAAAGGTGAAGATTCCCCATGTTACACTGACTCTATTCCTCCTTCTATAATGTCAAAATGTAAGACCGTCACGGACTCCATGACTATTGGTACCCTTTGAGTTGAAACGTACAATATCTACAGATACAACTTTGTGTGCTTATACTTCTTATAATTGTCTCTAATTTGTCTGTTTATGGTATGGTGGATTGTAGTCCGTACAAATTCTTGAATCCAGAGAATATAGGGAAAGTTCACCAAATTTCGTTAGTGTAATTTGATTTGGTTTATAGGGTGGGGTTTGACTATTAACTAACCCGATACCGTGGTTTGGACCTAAAGATCTTTTAATCAGAGACACCACAGACTTTACATTCCTTTCGTCTTTGACGTTCGATTTTCGTAATTGACAAGTACAAGAACAACTCACAAGTCAAGTCAAGCCAACGAGTCAGAACAGGTTGAGAAACACTGGGGTACCTGACGTCGTGTGATCCGGAGGGACAGGAAGTGGTTGAGGGTCTCAAATGAGTTTGAGTGCAGGTAACTCAGTCACTACAGTAGGTTGGTACAGTAGGAGACAGTATGGGAAGAGGAGGGTGGAAGTTAGAAAGGGTCGTAGTCCCAGAAAAGGTTACTCAGTCAAGAAGCGTAGTGCACCGGTTTCGAAATCCCGAAGTCGAAGTCGTAGTTAGGAAGGTTACTTATAAGTCCTCACTAAAGGAAGAAATATCAGGTTGAGAGTGTAGGTATGTACTGATGACCTTTTTGGTATCGAAACTGATCTGCCTGAAACAATCGTTTCATTACAGATACGAAAAATTATACGACAGATCCAACCAGTATTGAAAAGAAGGTTCCTCGTTTGTAGAAGATTAAAGTCCCGATGTCAGTGGCAGACGTCACTAAAACCTCGGGGGTTTTTATTTCGGACAGTGACAAAGTGGTAGCTAAACGGTACTTCACTACCCTGGTCTACGATACTAGAATCAAAAGACTTACAACGCATATAAACGGAGATAGAAGAGAATCGTCCTAACTGACTCGTGACAACCTTCAAGGTCCCAAACTTCCAGGACCCAGACAACACATACAATAAATGAATGTAACATGATATAAGAGGTTTTTTTTACAGGGAAAGTATTAACATCATTATTGTTTTCATTCCCACATAAATAATAAATACAATAGATATTGTCTACCGATCTATATAATATTTTGTATAAAATAGATACTGTATCCATGAAAATGATGGTTGTCTACTTCTTTCATTCCCTTATACACCTATTCAACAGTTTCCAATATGTCGATTCCCTTCTTCCTCAACTTGTACTTGACAAGAAGATACTTTCCTTGTTAAAGTTACTCGGGTCTGAAGGATTTGTATCTTTTTGTGATTTAAGAAATTGAACCCTATAGTCCAAAGAAAATTTAACTGTTATGAGAGAACTACAAGTCCAAAGGACGGGAAACGACATTTTGAAGATATATGGGACCGAAGAGGGGAGAGGAGGAGTCTCATCAAGAGAGTCCTAGTAAACTCTACGACGGAGGACCCGAACTTTATGATTGTTAAGGGTGACTTATTTTGTATTGAGAATTGAAAATCTGACATTTATAAAAAAGTTCAGTTGTGGTACTATAGGATTCGGTAGAAGGGAAGAGACTTCGTTAGTTAAGGATTCGAAGGGACGGTACATTTGTTATACGAGACTGAAAACGCTATATGTCTATCGAAGACTGATGGTATGAGACAGATCCACAAAGAGAAAGTACGTCTTACAGATGGATATAAGGACTCGAGCGTTTGTTACAACTACCTTGGAAGACTTCGGGTTTACTCTCGACTTCACAGACGTAGCTAATCGCACGGAAAATCTCTCACGTAAAGGACACAAGACTACTGGAACAACCGTTCCATGGAGACGGAAACTTAATACTTATCACGAATATACGCTTTGACGAAGAAAGTAAAAACTCGACGTAAAGTCATCCCGATAATATTTACATCCTAATCCGAACCAGTGCACACCACAAAGTAACTCTTCCTATGTCTCACTGCAGAGGGGGTCTTAAACGTCACGGATACCAGGATCCCACGGATACAAGGAGACGGTTTCCTAAGAGTATTAGAAGATGTCTGACAACTATGGTTCATCACGACCATTCTTCATACGAAAGTTATGAAAGACATATAATTTCAAAATCGAGATCTACTTTGTCTATACCATCATTCCGGATTAGAGTCGTATATAAACCTGGAATATGGGTGTTTGTAATCTTGTCAGACAAAGACAAGTCACGAAATTCTATTATAAGATAGACACGATTCTACCTGACAGTCTGAGAACCATATGTTTAAAATCCCTTATCTAGTTAACTATAATTTGAGAAGTTGTACAAGGGTTTTATAATAAAATTTGCGTCTAAGGTCTCAACTGTCTTATAAACCAGACTACAAAAGATCAAAATAAAAATACGTTAAAATAAGAGAAACGATATTCCAACACGAATACATTTAATTATCACCTTAACTCGTTTAGTACAAGTAAAAGTCTTTTTCTATTAGACCTAGTTAGAATGGAATATTTAGAGTAGTCATTTAGAGTCGTTGGTTCACTAAAATTACGTCGATTTTTCTGTGATTCGTAAATTAAATCTTATGAACCCTTTGTGTGCAATATTTGAAGGAATTTTTCCTCGTAAGTAATCAGTCATCTACGACTAGACAAAAACACACCCCTCTCCCAGGGTCGAACACATATCAATTCAAAGTCAAAGTAAAAACAGTCTACTTGTACAGGAAGTTTATTTGTGAAAGTTCCCGGAAGATTAAATTAAGTACCATAATCAAGTTAACAGATCCTATGGTTCATTTTTTCAGACACTTAGATAGAAAGATAGATAACTAGATAGACAGTAAATAGATAATTATAGACGGTAGAACCAGATGATCAAAGAGTGAAAATGATCCACTATACGACTTCTTAACTGACTTCAGTGATTTCCTAATATTTCGTAGTACTACGCTTTCGATGTGTTACACTATACTTACTGGTTACCATTAGTCATGTATATTTTATATTTACATGTAATTTATATACACATATATGTAATTTGAATGAATTCTTATAAACACGTAGGACCTGTCAAAAACCTTGTAATAAATAGTTTATCGTACGGTGACTACATTATCTTTCTTGGTTCAACGAAAATTAATATGAAGGGTCCACAGAGACACCATTTCTTAGGCGGACGGTTACGTTCTCTACGGTTAAGTTAGGGAATCAGTCCTTCTAAGGGACCTCCTCCTTTACCGTTGGGTGAGGTCATAAGAACGGACTTTTTACGGTACCTGTCACCTCGGACCACCCGATGTCAGGTATCACAGTGTCTCAGTCTGTAATCACTTCGCTGACTCGTCCGTGAAAATTAATGTAGTAATTTTTGTACAAAAATTTTACTCTCATAATTAAACTTTATTACCATCAAAATCAATTCTCTTTTCAACCAATGTGTTTAGAGTATAGAGTTAAAATCTTAAACACACAAAGATTAAGATAACTTCTATCCTGGTCTCTCTTATACCTCTCTAGTGTTATTTAAGTCCGTGTGTCGGACAGTTGATATGTCATGATACGTACACCGAAGGGACCACCGAGCCTACCACTTCCCAGACGGACTTTACGTCCTCAGGGTCCAAACTGGGGACCCAGCCCTTCTAGGGGACCTCTTCCTTTACCGTTGGGCGAGGTCATAAGAACGGGCCTCTTAGGGTACCTACCTCTTCACACCGTCCAATGTCAGGTACCCCAGTGTTTCTCAGTCTGTGCTGACTCGTTGAAGTCACTTATACATTACATGACCACCGAATTTTCATTTTTCTGTAACGAGGAGGGGTATTTTCCGAATGTTAGATACATTACCTAAGAACGGATATTTATATTTTACATTAGTAAATCGACCAGTATATAGTACTGGAACTGTGACGGATAATGATCCCTTTTTACTCCCTGTAGGAGACTGAAAGTTCCTGTTTACATATAATCAAATAAGTGACTCTGACTAAGTAAACTATCTTAAGAATACTAGAAAGTCAATTTCCTTTGTCTCTGAGTGAGTCTAACTGAATTATTACTCCCTAAATACTATTCCTTTGTAAATCCCGTTAATCTCTCTATCTCTACCTTATCCCAAGGTTCTTACCTGTGGTATCGTGTCGACTGGTAATATGTTTACCTTGAACTAGGGTTCCTTCGTGATTAGTAAAGTCGTCGTCTTCAAGTACTTAACAGTCATCGAACTGTAGTCACGACACAAGAAACATAACTGAACAAATCAGAAAGACGATGAGGTGGAAGATTGAAACGAGGAGTTTTGAAGTCGAACGAAATACTAGAAATACGGGGGTTAGGATTTATGAAGAACCGGGATAGATTAGGAGGACCGAAGAAGAATAAAAAGAATTGTACGAATAACAAAATGAACTAAAAACTTATAAAATTACATAGTCTCAATTGACACTGAAAATAAAATTTTAGCAAAATTGGTAAATAATAAAAAAGATAAAACTAGTCACAAAGAATGTATGGAATTGAAATTTAAAAATAAACAGTCTAGATTGATAGAAGAGAGGGGATCTAAAGTGAAACGACTGTCTAGTAAAGTTCTTTTAATCTCTATACTTCCTTTGTAAAGTATGTTTCTACTCGAACTATTTGCTGTCTTTACCATACCTGGATTGTCTTCGTCTTCTATAATTCTTCTCCACCGTTTTTATGTGTCTTCTTGATCCGTTTTTCTAGAAGTACTAGGTCTATTGGCACTACCACACTAGTGAGTGGATCTCGGTCTGTAGGACCTTACGTATGAGTTCACCCTGAATCCTCCGTAGTGATGTTTGTTTCGATCACCTTCACTACCTTAAGGTCAACTCGATAAAGTTTAGGACTTTCTACTACGACACTTTCACGACGTGAGTTATACGGTCGTTTAGACCTTTTGAGTCGACACCGGTGTCCTGACCTTTTCCAGTCAAAAGTAAGGTCAGGGTTTTTTTCCGTTACGTTTCTTATAAGTTTGATGGTGTGTTAACGTGAGTAGAGTGTGTGACCATTTCATTACGAGTTTTAAGAGGTTCAGTCCGAAGTTGTCTTGGACTTGATACTTGAATGTCTACAAGTTCGACCTAAACCTTTTCCATCTCCTTGGTCTCTAGTTTAACGGTTGTAGGTAACCTGGTAACTTTTTCGTGTTCTCAAGGTCTTTTTGTAGATGAAGTCGAAATAACTGATACGGTTTCGGAAACTGACACACCTAGTGTCGTTTGAGACCTTTTAAGACTTTCTCTACCCTTATGGTTTGGTGGACTGGACGAAGGACTCTTTAGACATACATCCATTTCTTCGTTGTCAATCTTGACCTGTACCTGTTATCAGACCAAAGTTTAGTCCTTTTCTCATATAGTTCCGACATATAACATGGGATGAATAAATTAATTTACGTCTAATGTAGTATTCTTTACGACCTTAGTTCTAACGACCCTCTTTATAGTTATTGGAGTCTATACGTCTACTGTGGTGGGAATCCCGTCTTTGACTTCTCCTTGATTTCTCAGAGAACTACCTTCACATTCTCCTCTTAATTTTTCGACCGAATTTTGAGTTGTAAGTCTTTTGATTCTAGTACCGTAGACCAGGGTAGTGAAGTACCGTTTACTACCCCTTTATCACCTTTATCACCGTCTGATAAAAAACCCGAGGTTTTAGTGAGGTCTACCACTGACGTCGGTACTTTAATTGTGCGAACGAGGAACCTTTTTTCAATACTGGTTGGATCTGTCGTATAATTTTTCGTCTCTGTAATGAAACGGTTGTTTCCAGATATATCGGTTTCGATACCAAAAAGGTCATCAGTCCATACCTACACTCTCAACTTGATATTTCTTTCGACTCGTGGTTACTTAACTACGAAAACTTGACGCCACAACCTCTTCTGAGAACTCTCAGGGGACCTGAGGTTCCTCTAGTTTGGTCAGGTAGGATTTCCTTTAGTCAGGATTTATAACTAACCTTCCTGTCTACAACTTCGACTTTGAGGTTACGAAAACGGTGGACTATACTTCTCGACTGAGTAACCTTTTCTGGGACTACGACCCTTTGTAACTTCTACCCCTCCTCTTCCCCTGTTGTCTCCTACTCTAACAACCTACCGCAGTGGTTGAACTGCCTGTACTCAAACTCATCCGAGATCCCCAACCACTACTTGTCCCTTCGGACCGCATGACGTTAGGTACCCCAGTGTTTCTCAGTCTGTACTGACTGCTACCTTGTTTTGACTTGTCGGAGACGTTCAAGAGGAGGAGAGATCGTAACACTTTAGCAAAGAGTAGTAGTGACCACACTAAAAACAAAGACAAAAAATTAAAATCAGATTTATGACGTCTTTATGGACCCAAAGGTATGAATCTTAGAACTACGGGATGGGATCTGAATAAAATGAAAAAAAAGTCTAACTCCAGGTTTATTAGATATAAAAAATTTATTTCTTTTTTTCTCAATTAGAAAAACGTATAATGTTAAACTGTAGTAACTATATAAAAGATCATGAAGTAATTCTGGTCTTTAATGAAAATGTATTAATGAGAGACTTTTTCAGGACATTTTGTCTTCATAGACCTTTTCAGGACATTTAGTCTTCATATATCTTATTTACATTTGTAATAGAAGATAATTACTAATCAAGAAACGTCTATTTCTTATAATAATTACAAACAAACAGAAGGGACTACCGAGTCACCGTTTGTTAAGGGGACGTTACGTCCTCTGAGTCCTCTACGCCCAAGCGAGGGACCCAGTTCGTCTGGGAAACTTCTTCCTTTACCGTTGGGTGACGTCATATGAACGGCCCCCTTAAGACACCAGTCTCCTCAGACCGCCCGATGTCAGGTACCCCAGTGTTTCTTAGGCTGTTCTGACTTGCTGACTTGTGCAAACGAAACTCAATAAGTCTTGTACAAAAGATGGTGACAGTTTAAAACTAACGGAAGGTTTAACCCTGACGTACCGAAAAATCTGATTCTTAATTAAACGTTTCAATATATTATTAAAGAATAAAATTATCTCTTTAGATTGTTTTGTAAATTTATACTCAAGAAGACATGTTAAGTCCTAAGGGGATCGTTATTATATCTATTACGTAATAGTACCATACAAGTTTTCGATCAAACCTATAAATGTATGTGAAAATATTTGTAAGGGGGAGTTGAATATATTTGAAAAATTACGACCAATGAAATATGATAAATGTTTAAGGTTTTCTTTATAATGTTTAATAAGTAATATTGTAGTCGAATTGTATCATCTTTCGATAAGTATAAAATAAAAGACAGTACGATTCTTTCTTACATTTAACAATATCTCATATTTAATGAAAATTTTTAAGACCAGAACACGTCGAACTAGAACGACTATTTTTAAAGTTTTCTGTAACTTATAAGAGTCTTCACCGTCAAAATGTAGTTCACGTTTTTATGTACAATTAGAACCTACTGTCAAACAGAAAATAGTACAGAAGGATACATAGTAATTTGAACTAAAACTCCTACACGTCCTATAGAATGAGTTGACAAACTGGTACCTCCTTAAATGTCAACAATCTATGACTCGGGACTTAAAAAAGAAATTTCGACTTACATCCGAAAACATCTTGGGTAAATCATTTATAATTAAAATGATAAAATTAACCTAAGACACTATAACTAAAAGACCACTACAGGTAATTTTATGAAAGAAGACTTTTGATTAGTGGAACTCGGATTGGAGCCATACAATCTGAAGTACCCAAAAAATCAGGTATCTGAAAGACTGATAAGTGGCTCTGATACCTTAAATATGTTTTCTTTTAGGTGTTGATTAACAAGATGTGGTTTACAAATAGAGGAATGTTCGGATCGACACACTCGATCCAAAATAAAAAGTCTGAGAAGACATAGACATGAACAAGGGATGTGTCAGTAAAGTAGGTCGGAGCCTTGAAATAAGTCGAAGTACGGTTACTGAGGGTTTAAAAGGTCCGTTAATTCCTGACTCATTAGTTACGATATAGGGGGATCTGTCTCACTTCTTACGGTGACTCTTAGGAGAGACCCTCATGACGACTTCTCCGTCTTCGGAAGGTACCCTTAAAGATTTACTTTTCATTTACATTTTGAAGATCCCAAGAAAACGGTAGAACATCCTTCTTCACTGACTCTTACTTTAGTTGTGTCCTTTTTAGTAGCGATTCTCCATCTATTTCTACTTAAAAACTAATTAAGGACACTCGTGTTTTCGGGTTCTTCGAATGAGGACCGGAAAAGTCATTGAAAAAATAAATATGTTCGATTTTAAATGGAAATAAACAAATTCGGTAAAAATTAACCTAGAGTTAAGAGACGTTTATTTAGTTACTGTGTCTTTTTTGAATTTGAGATTATAGTTTACCATTTTTGTGTGTATGAAAATTTAAGATTTATAATAAAGTCTATCATTTTCTTCCTTTACCGTTGGGTGAGGTCACAAGAACTAACCCTTTAGGGTACTTGTCTCCTCGGACCACTCGATGTCAGGTACCTCAGTGTTCTCAACCTGTCCTGAATCACTGATTTGGTTGTTGGTTGGTTTCGTATACGCTTCTTTTTGTACTTCCATAGTAAGACATAGAATGGACATATCTCTATCTTAATACGTACAAGAATAAATCACTGAAGTAAGTGTGTAGAATGGAGAACAGGATCAGGGTCTCGGAAAAGATGTTATTCCCAGATAAAATATCAACCTTTCCAAAATTTGGTTTAAAGTATTTTAGGTCGAAAAGGTAATAATGGTAATAAAGGAGTTATAATAAAGACTTTTTACAAGAGACACTATCTTATTTCAAAGTGAACGTTTAAGTTAGATCGTCTAAATCAAAATAACCTACGCCCGAAAACTTAAGGAAAAAATTAAAAAAAGGAAAAAAAAAAAATAAAATGAAATGTTATGACATAACCAAAACGGTATGTAGTTGTACTTAGTAAAATTTTCTTCTTGTTTATGGACCGATTCTTGAAACGTTTCTAAAAATAAAAGATAAAATTAGTAAAAAAAATTTGTACATTAAGAGTGGAGATTTTAAGTTTAAAAAAAGAAAGAACCCAACGGATATCCAATAGAAAGATGACGAACAAAACTCTACAAAATCACGTGTATGAAAAGACAAAGAGAACCGGAAAATCTTACACCGTACTCACATGAAAAAATTTTGACAACGAATTTCACGTACCTTTCGTCATAGAACACTCATAGGTGTACTTATCAACACTACCTTCATCTGTCATTAACGATGAAATTCACGACAATGATGATGACAGAGACAAAATTTTTTCTTTCTCTAAAAATTCCGAAAAACAAAACTTTTCAAACGTCTTCTGGGTTGGTACAACAATCAACTGAAAACAAAATCGATTAAAGACGTTAAACAGGGTTAAATAGTATAATTTTATATTAGGTTATAACTTATTTAATATAGATTTATCTCTGAATACTGAATAACATTTATTCAAAATATGTGATGCATTCATGACCCTTATCGTTACATTTACATGAACCTTTTTACGGTACATTGTTATCTTAAAAAGAAGAAAGATTAAGACCCTCTTCTCAAAATAAATCGAATCTTCAATAAAAGAAGAGGGTTTATAGTTTCACCGGAAGTCTTCATGTTTCTCTTTGATAGAGACCTTCAAAAATCCGTCGACGAATTTTTATAAACCGTCATCACCTAAATCTTCTCTTACTGTAAATACCTTTTAAACGGTTGTATGTTTACATAATCCTAATATCCTTATATCAACTCTCTCAATGATGTAATTTTAGTCGAACCTAGTCAATCTCGTCTCTGTCTTAAGAGACTCTAAACATATCAAGAATAAATTTCTCCTTTATTAATCGGACTGTACTTGGTCAAACCCTTGTCTTGTTCCAATCACCCACCAAATTTTTTTTTTCTTCCATTTTTATCGTCTTCGTCTAGACCCAATCTAGACCCTATCTCTCTAAAGGAACTCCTGTGATTCTCAAAATCACAGAATCTCACCTTCCTGGCTAGTACGTATATTCTTAACCTGTGATTTGACGAAAATTTACTAAACGACAATAACAAACCCGAAGGGAACACCGAGTCTACCATTTCTTAGACGGACATTACGTCCTCTGGGTCCAAACTAGGGACCCAGTCCCTTTTAGGGGATCTCTTCCCTTACCGTTGACTGAGGTCATAAGAACGGACCTCTTAAGGTACCTGTCTCCTCGTATAAAATTCTGATGTCTCAAGTAAGGTACTGTAAATAAGTCAAGAAGGGTTGAAATATAAAACCGGTTTAATTCTCCCGAAGTCTCTAAGAATTCGACTTATCCTTCTTTAATTTAAGGTAAATCAAATCATGTTGTTTATAAAGAACTCCCAAATCATTTCCAGTCCATATGCTGAGGTACTCTTTCTACTTCTTCTGTGGCGAAGTGTGGACCCCCGTGGGTCTGTCGCATTACGTCAATTGATTCATCGTATTTTTACAGCTATTATATCAACGAAATAGATCGAAACAGATGAAATAAGTCGAGTCATGACTTCCCTGGTTCCCGACCCCATGTACACTCCAAACGAGTCCCCTTACTCACATAAGACGTTTACTCTCTTCATCTGTACTAACCCTGACCTCATCCCATTTCACACCTCCTTATAAGACCTTTGTCTCTTACCCTCACTACTTCTGTACCGTTCTAGTACACCGACAGTTACTTATCCGGTCTATTTGTCGTACCAAAGATACTGACAAAGAATTGAAAATTTCTACTCATCAATAGTTAGAACTAAGTTCAGGGATAACTAACGATTATACTCTTCAAATGAAAAATTTTCGTACTATAAAGAATAGGTAATCTTCGTACCTAAGTCACATTATGATTACCAAACATTGTTAAACCAGTCTATTAGTGGACTTCAAACTCTAAGGTCAAATTACTCAAAAAGAATAAAAGTATTTCGCACACTGTAACAATAAAACATCAAAACATGAAGAAAAATCTTCCAAAAGGAAGAGATCGGATCAGGTGAAATTACAGATCTCTAGAAACAGTTAGTTTCATATATACAATACATAATAACGAAGAAAGGAAAAAAATTTTCATTTCAACAACCAAATCTGAAAACTTTATCTGTGTAAACGTTTTATTTATATTCGAATTTTTTCTTTGGTTGACGAATTATTAATACACAAATAGAGAAGAATGATATTAATACACGGAAGTTTTGACGTCTTTATAGTATATTACTATAGTGTATTATACAAACGTTGTCGTTTAACTTGAGTAAGAAAGGTTGTCTATCTCCCTTTTTCATCTTAAGACTTAGTTCAAGATATTGACCCCATAAAAACATTACGACGACGACACGACGATTCAACGAAGTCAGCACAGGCTGAGACACGCTGGGGTCTCTGCCGTCGGGTGGTCTGAGGAGGCAGGGACCCTAAGAGGTCCGTTCTTGTGACCTCGCCCAACGGTACAGGAAGAGGTTACGTACTTTCATTTCTCACTTTCACTTCAGCGAGTCAGCACAGACTGAGAATCGCTGGGGTACCTGACGTCGGATGGTCCGAAAAGGCGGGTACCCTAAAAGGTCCGTTCTCATGACCTCACCCAGCGGTAACGGAAGAGGTAAACATTACGATCGCTCGGTGTTTATTATAACGTATGAAGACTCAAACGGGTTTCGTTGTTTAGAGGGTCAGGGTCAAAAAAACGATCTGACGAAAAAAAGAGGAAAGGAAACGAGAAAAACATCGGTTTTGTGCCTCCTATCTTAGAATCGACAAAATCTTAAAGTGTCGAAAGACACCCAGAGACATGTCTATTTTATTAAAAGGGACTCATAGTGACATTTTCTTCATTAGGAGATCGTATGAACTTTTAATTTTAGATTGTCTTAAAACCGATGACGACAATAAAGGTTAGAAAAATTCCGGGGTTCAAGATAAAGAACTTCATGGCATTAAATTAATAAAATAGAAATCATATTTCTAGAAGAAACTAATTGTGATTAGGTACTAAGAACGTTAAGAAACCTTCCTATAATTCGAATTTATGTTTATGTATTTATTTTTAAAACCATCATATAACAGTAACCCTGAAAGAAGTCACTACTAAATACGTTTATTATAAAGGTATATTTTCACGGACCTAGATAAAGAAGAGAAACAAGAAGGATAGACGTTCATAGCCTGTTTTTAATCAAGTATATAAAAATATCAAAGGGTAGATACCAGTCTAAAAGAGAGAAGGATTCGGTGAATGACATTGAGGTAATGAAGTAAATAGAAACGTCGATATCGGTTTTCGAGACTCACAAATAAAGGAATGAAGTTTACCTAACCCTCCAAAAGTCACTGTCATTCCAATAGAAATAACTGATATAACGGATTTAATACTATTAAGAGAGTAACGGAAAAGACACCTGAACAGTACCATCACGTGTTTCGCTCTTTCATTAACATAAATAAAGTCTTTCTTACTGACAAAACTTATAAAATCATATTGTCACAAGGAAGGTTCAAAATGTGTCAATGAAAGAAGAAGATCTTAATAAATTGAAACACAAAACGTTTTTTGATTTCTGGGACTGTGTATTAAAAAATTGGTCTCATAATGTTGATTCAACGAGTCGAACATGATGAAAAAAAAAAAAGAAAGATAAGAAACTCTATTTTAAGTCTGATCTTGAACTCCTCTTCCGGTAAAAAACGACGATCTCAGACCTCTAATAAAGACTATCGTTGGAAAATCACCAGCAATAAAATTTTATTTTCCTCGACTTTCTTCAAAACTAGATACTCAAATTTCTCTTCTCTAGTCTCCGTTTCCTAGTCCCTCCTATTTACTCCCTACCCTTGGTACGCTCTCCTACGGTCTGACCCTCTGACTACATCAAGGACTCAGTCTTGTTCCCAGCACCAGGACCTCAGTACTCAGTACCAGTATTTTTACGACCTCGGACATTACAGTCCTGATTGACTACTTCCTGTCACAAAAAGACATTCAACGAAGTCAGTTTATGGGTCTTTGCCATAACGGGTCTCTCAGTGAAGATCGTGTTTCCAAACCTCGTTTGACGGACCTGTCTGACAACTAGTATAAAAACAAAGACCAAAAGAACGTCATAATGACTATATCTCGTGATAATATTCAAACTCCGAAGGGTCCACCGTGATCACCATTTCTTGAACGGACGGGTACGTCCTCTGTCTTCTCTGACCCAAACTAGGGACGCAGTCCCTCTATCGGACCCCCTTCCGTACCGTTGGGTGAGGCCATAGAACGGACCTCTTAAGGTACCTGTCTCCTCGGACCACCCGATATCAGGTATCCCAGTGTTTCTCTGTCTGTACTCACTTCGTTAAATCGTGTGTGCGTGTGTGACATACTTAAATTTAATTCGTGACATAACTGTGTCCTGTGACATAATACATGCCACATCAGTAGACTGAATACATATATTACTTTACTAATGGTGTCATTCAATCAATCGTAGGTAGTAGAGTCCATGTTTTCCCTTTTCTTTCTTTTTTTATAAAAAAGAGTACTATTTTGACAAACTTAATTAATAGTTATTGAAAGTATATATAATATGTCTTCACAAGTAATATCAATAGTACAACATGTAAAGTAGGGGTGATGAATAAATAGAATATTAACCATTGGTGTTTACGGAGAAAAAGATATTCAAAGAGAACAAAATTAAAAATCTAAGGTACTAAGGTGTATATTCACTCTAGTATGTCATAAACATAAAGAGAGACTCAATAAAGCGAATCGTATTACGAGAGTTCCAAATAGGTACTAACGGTGTTTACCGTTCTAAAGGAACAAAAATACCGAAACATTATAAGTACTTTCACTTTCAGGGGGTCAGCACGGTTGAGACGTTAGGGTACCTGAAGAGGTCCGGTCTTATGACCTCTCCCATCGGAAAGGGAAGAGGTCCCCTAGAAGGGTAGGGTCCCTAGTTTGGGTCCAGAGGGTGTAAAGTTCGTTTATTATAAGTATATATAAAGATAAAAAACTCCTTATAACTAGCATAACAACTTCTTAGAACAGGACCGATCCGGAACCATGGAGTAGGTTAAAAGAATTTAGTAACGTATTTATTTTAATCATAGGATAAGAACCCGAAGGGACCACCGAATCTACCATTTCTTAGACGGACGTTACGTCCTCTGGACCCAGCTAGGGATCCAACCCTTCTAGAGGATCTCTTCCCTTACCATTGGGTGAGGTCAGAAGAACGGACCTCTTAAGGTACCTGACTCCTCGGGCCGTCCGATGTCAGGTACCCCACCGTTTCTCGACCTGTACTGACTCGTTGAAAGTGAAGTGAAGTGAAGTAGGATAAGAATTGAAGAGATTTTGACTTGAAAGCCTAGAGAGGAGACGTGTAGAGTCCGTGAAATTTACAGACAGAATAAGTAGTGACATAGGAGTGACAGTCCGATCCCGTAACTAGTCTCGTATACAAATCATTTATAAATCACTTACTTACTTACTTACTCCCGGGAAAACTGACCATCCTCTTCCGTCTTTTTAGAATACATATTCAACTCTGTAATGTCTTTTGTAATCTTTAAAGGTTTAACAGACATCTCCATTTCCCAGTAGGGTAAGTATTACACCCATGAAGGAAAAGGGTTGTGTGTATGTTAAGTGTAGGATAGTGTAGGGAAAAAAGAGTCATGTTCAATCGTGTCACAGGAAGACGTAGAAGTGCAGACTTGGAAAGATCTTAATGGAATCTTGGATATAAGGAGAAAGGATGACAGAGAAATTAATTTAGAACATTTTATAATAATGTCTTTTAGGACATTTGATTGAATATGATTACATTTTATTCAAATGACACGACAAAACAGGTCCATAATCTCCTTACTTCAAGATTAGTTTTTCCAGACTTAAAGTGGTCTGTTTAAACTCCCGAGGTTCTTTTTATGAACTCGTTTTTCATATGAGGTCTTAGGAATCTTCTATGGTTAAAATTAAATGTTTTCGTACCTTATAAAAGGTCAATAGATAAGGACGAATTTTTGAGTAGGGTTTTGTGTTACGGAATTTTATTTTACAATAGACAGTGACAAGACAACAACAAGACGGAACACCCTGTCAAGATTGAATCCTAGAGACTGTCGACTCTGACCTCAGTAATTTCCGAACTCATTCGATCTCTATAAGGTTTACCGAGTAAGTTTCAACCGTCCACTACGACAGACAGTTGACCTTCGAGTTTTGGACTTGAGGATGTGTACCTGGGGAGACCATCAAAGTAGAGTGTCGTACTGTCGACTCCAGGTTCTTCCTTTCATGGTTCTTACTCGTAAGGTTCCACGTCCTTCTTTGAATTGGACTTATAGTGAGGGTGTCTTAAAGTAATCAGTCTGTTGTCCTAGACCGGACTAAGTTCTTCTTCCCTTAATCTAAGTTGATAGACTACTTCCACACTGTACGTTTATACTCCTCCTTGGCTTGACTATAGTCGTCATAAGTCTCTGTTGGATGGTGTCCACGGTGGTCCATACTTATTATTGACTTAAAGGATGGTTAAGTAACAACCGTCAATTATAGTGACTTCAAACCGTCACCAATCTTAATGATGGAAAAACGACTATTTGTTTTAAAAATTTTTAAGTTTCCACGGTAAATGAAATAGTACCGAGTTCGTTATTTCATAAGTGGACCTCACGTCCTCTGTACCCAAGTTAGGAATCCAGTCCTTATAGGGGACCTCTTCCTTTACCGTTGGGAGAGGTCATAAGAACGAACCTCTTGGGGTTCCTGTCTCCTCAGATCCCCCGGTGTCAGGTGTCCCTATACTGACTCGCGAGTACGTGTATATAGGAAAATTGTTCATAAAGAATATCTGTATTTTCCTATCTTATGTCGGAGATCTTCAAATATTACACCCCTTTTGTTCTTATTTTTCGGTTTAGGGTGGTGAGTTTTTATAAGAGAACATAGTAAACCACTTGTAAAAAGATCTTGATAGAAAAAGAATAATATACACATGTATACAAGTGGAATAAATAGATATGTAAATATATGAAAGTGTAGTCATACGAATTTATTCCCGAAGGGTCTACCACGATCACCATTTCTTGTGTGGAGGGTTACGTCCTCTGTATTCTCTGTGTTCAAACTAGGGACCAAACCCTTCTAAAGGACCTTCTCCCGTACCGTTGGGTGAGATCATAAGAACGGACCTCTTAAGGTGTCTGTCTCCTCGGACGACCCGATGTCAGGTATCCCAGTATTTCCCATCCTGTACTGACTTCACTAAATCGTACGTACGGACGTATGAATTTATTTGTAGGATAAAATATTGGAAAAATAAAAATTTCCTTTAGTACATAATACTTCGTATAAAGGTACTGTTCCCTGGATATCTTTACCAATGTGTTACTGAAAAGAAACTCGGAGACCCCCAAGATACCAGTCCAACGTAAACGTCTTCTTTTTATTTACGTTAATTAAACAAAAGTATTTAGAATCTTTAAACTTCGATTCTAACTATTATTAAAAGTATCATTGGAATAATACAAGAATTATTTCAAATTACAAGAGTTCGAAACACGTATCGGGATTCCTGGTGCAACGGGTAACAGAGTCGAATGTAATTTAATTCTCTCACATTAAGGATGGCTTTAATAAAAGTAGTACGACGACGACTCAAATACAGTGAAGTCAACACAGACTGAGACATGCTGGGGTATCTACCGTCAGGTGGTCCGAGGAGGTAGGTGTCCTGAAGAGATCCGTTCTTATGACCTCACCCAACGGTAAAGGAAGAAGATAAAAGTAGTATAAATGTGTAATTACAAATATGAATAATTCAAACGTCCGAAGTAACCAAAGACAACATAATTTTGTCTAGTTATCTACTTTTCACCAAGAAACGACCAATTTGTTCAAAACTTTTATTGGAGTTTCGATGTTAACTTTTATTACTTTATTAAAATTCAGGTCATTGGTTTTTATAATAACAAAATTTTAAACAAGTCAGAGAAAAATCAGTATATGAATTCGTTCTCTCACACTTTGAGTTTCCTTAACAAGTCTCCCTTGTCACATCCTTTAACTCTAAAACTTCCACAAACCAAAGACCACTACGTTTCCAGAAGATTTCATTTCTCTTTCCAGTGACATAGACTCGTCTTAGTAACTTTTACCACGGTCTTTAAACCTCACTTCTCCTTATAAGAGTCAGTCCTCAATTTTAAATTATAAACTCATTAAGGAAGTCTTGTTACAATTTACAATTTATTATGATTACTATTTTCTTTCCTGACAAAATTAGAATTTTATAATGGAATTTGTCTGGAATATAGTGGGAATTTGTGTCACGACAAAAAAAACTTTATATAACAAAATATTATAAAATTCTTTTATAAAAGTTAATTTTTTTCTTTTAAAAACCAGAGATCAATTTTCAAATGGAAAAAAGAAGAGAACTAGAAAAGTATAAGTAATTAAACTTTATATAAAAGGGTCGTAGTGAAAGATAGAAAGATAGAATGAAATTGATCAACAAACTGAGAATTGTCAGAAAACTAGGGGGGTCCTGGATACTTAGTGACTACTGTAGTAGAAAAGACCCTGAAGAGACTACCAGGTCACCGATTCTGAGGTGCGAAGCTTATGTCCCCCTGACCCAAGTTAGAGACCAACCCCTTGATATAGGGTGTAAGGAGTTGATTCACAAGTGTACCGCGTTGATTTCTAGGGTGCACGACGTTTTCCGGATCACATCGGTTTATTTATTTATAAAATTTTCAGTAGAAAAGGAGGAGTAGGCAGAACACGGTAGTCATAGAAGAAGTTTAAGGTACCCGCTAGTATTAGTGTGGCAACGAATATACACGTCGAAGGAACCAGAGAGAGGTAGATCATATGGTCAGACCGTTTTGAAGTCGGGTCAAACTTCGTCTAGAGGTGTATATGTACTTCACTATTATTATTATTTTATTCCAACTCTCTTTTACGATCAGAACTTTTTGATACGTCATTCTACGGTTAAATCACTTAGAGTTTTTCTTCGTTTTGGTTAATGAAATAACGAATTCTTAAGTAAGGAATTTTGTTTTTTAATATGAGTGTTTTAAGTCCTAACACCAATGAACCCCCACTTATACATCTTCCTACACGACTCCTTTCAATAACGACTACAAGATTAAGAATTAAATTTATTACCCAACAATTCAAAAGTAACAATACGTAATATTGAATGTTTATGGTATATAAACGTATATATTCCTTTTTATTATTATATACGTCTCCATCTAAACTTTATTGGAAAATTCAGGGATAATTCTCAAACCCCTAAAGAAAGTACCTGTTATATCACTCACTTACACTTTTACTAATTATATAAACGAGAGTATAATGTCATCATGAGACAGTCGTGACACCTTTTACTTAAACTTTCCCATTCTTGTCTACGTCTTTTTCACTTTAAACAACTTTATAATTTTCTCTTTTGATCTCCTACAGTTATTCTTATCTATCTTCACTAATAATATCAACGTGGAAAAGGGTAAACTTGATACAAAGACAATGACCTTACTTCCTGCCAAGTTCCACAAAGTAAGGAAATTATATGCCGACATTAAATAAATTTTGAAAACGTAAAAAATAAATGTCTTAATCTACCAAATATCTATCAAAACAAACATAATACATATTACAGACACTGACAACAAGTCAGTGACTCAGCGTAGGGGGACTCTGCGAAACATTGGGGTACGTGACGTCATGCGGTCTGAGGACCTCAAACGGGTCTAAGTACAGGTGGCTCAGTCACTAGGATAGATTGGGAGAGTAGGAGACGGTGGCAGAAGAGGAAAACGTAAGTTAGAAAGGGTCGTAGTCCCAAAAAAGGTTATTCAGTCGAGAAACGTAGTCCACCAGTTTTATAACCTCGAAGTCGTTGTCAGGAAAGTTACTTATAAGTCCCAACTAAAGGTTACTTATAAGTCTCAACTAAATGAAATACTAACTGAACAACCTAGAGGAACGTCAGGTTATCTGGAAATAACTAAAAAATTTTTTCCCTTGGTATAGATACTAATCCTTGGTAAATGTATGATTCATTTGGACTAAAAACTTTCCAAACTTTTTGAAAGTGATAATAAAGTTTCCATCGGTAAATAGAAAAATTCATCCCAACCGACTATTTCGTGTTTTATGGGTCAATTTAAAATTAAAACTTATTTGTCACTTATTACAAATCACATTCATACAGGATTTATAACTTACCCTTCAGAAATTAATTTTTACCGAAAAAAACTCTAAATTTAGTTGAGACATAAGATATAAAAATAAACGTTTAGACAGTTGAGATAAGAACATAGTGAAAACAATACACGAGTTAACCGATATATGTAAATCCGTAATCAGACTAAATGGTAACATACAATAGTAATTGTACTTTAAATAGTAACACTACGATAACATGACTTAAGAGTATATTCGATAATTTTAAATAAAATTAGACATAAATAACGTGTATTTATAAAGTATAAAATATATCAATTAGAAGATTAATAGATCACAAAATAAAGGGAGGGGGGTGGTTTGGGGATACTGTTTATAAAAGGGAACGTAAAACCAAAAGATTGAATAATCAAGTGAAAATAGTAAACTTAAGATAGGTACCAGAAGGAATCCAAATAAGAGGAAAAAATTTACTCTTTATTTACTCAAAGCGTAATGTATACACAAAGAAAACATCGTGGTCCTCGTGAAAAAAGGGATTTTTGCAAAAACTAAGAAACGGTACACCTTACCTCTTCCTTTACCGTAGGGTGAGGTCATAAGAACGGATCTCTTAGGGTCCCTACCCCCTCGGACCACCCGACGGGAGATACTCCAGCGTGTCTCAGTCTGTGGTGACTTCTCTGAATCGTCGTCGTCGTCGTCGGCACTCCTTTTACTACTATGTACCACCGGTAGAAATTTTAAAGTTTTCAAATCAATTATTGTAAACCTTTGTGTTCTCAACAGAGAAATGTGACTCACCTCCCTTTAAGGTGTTTATCTCGAAAAAGAGGACAATATAGTTCATTTCTATCAATTTAAATTAGAATATCTCTTTAAAGAAACTAAATAATTCGTTAATAAGATTCTAAAACAAAATATACAAAGGAGTAGTCGAATTTGTTTCTGGAAAAATATAGTATTCCACATATTTTTTTCATCGGTATTTTTTATAAGTACCCAGGTCCCATTCTTAAAAACGAAATTTACTATGACTATTAGTTTCGACCTATTTTTATAGGGTATTGGATGATTTCTCTCTTAATAAATTAAGTTGTTACAATACGATTGAGTATTTACAAATTCGTTAAATAGAAATGAGAAATTAATAATTACTTTGAAAGATTTTTATAAAAAAAAGACAAACATACATGGTACAATTGATGTTGGGTACACAAAACTACAAATTGTATTTTTTATCCACAAAAGATTTATTAAACTTTCACTCTAAAATTTACGAAGAACCGAAGTTATGATAAAATTATAAGAAAAAATTGTAAAGATGCACCAACGTAAAACCAATAAATATAGAGTAAATAAATAAAATAAAATAAATAAATAAATAAAAACGAATAAATTGAATATACATCTCATGTAGTACTCTTTGCGACCCGACTTACTTCGTGTTCGACCTTAGTTCTAACGACCCTCTTTATAATTATTGGAGTCTATACGTCTACTGTTGTGGGAATACCGTCTTCCACTTCTTCTTGATTCTCGGAGAACTACTTTTACTTTCTCCTCTCACTTTTTCAACTGAATTTTGAGTTGTAAGTCTTTTGATTCTAGTACCGTAGACCAGGGTAGTGAAGTACCGTTTATCTACCCCTTCGTCACCTTTGTCACCGACTGAAATAAAAAAACCCGAGGTTTTAGTGACGTCTACCACTGACGTCGGTACTTTAATCTTCTGCGAACGAGGGACCTTCCTTTTAATACTGGTTAGATCTGTCGTACAATTTTTCGTCTCTGTAATGAAACGGTTGTTTCCCGGTAGATCAGTTCCGATACTAAAAAGGTCATCAATACATACCTACACTCTCAACCTGATATTTCTTTCCACTCGTACCTTCTTAACTACAAAAACTTGACACCACAACCTCTTCTGAGAACTCTCAGGGAACCTGACGTTCCTCTAGGTTGGTCCGGTAGGATTTCCTTTAGTCAAGACTTATGAGTGACCTTCCTGACTACAACTTCGACTTTGAGGTTATGAAACCGGTGGACTACACTTCTCTACTGAGTAACCTTTTCTGGGACTACGACCCTTACTAACTTCCACCCACCTCTTCCCCTAATGTCTCTACCAACCTACCATAATACCTGAGTTACCTCATTTGAGGCCCTCAACCACTACCTGTCCCTTCGGACCGCACGACGTCAAGTACCCCAGTGTTTCTCAGCCTGTACTGACTTACCGACTTGACTTGTCTATAAAAAATAAATATCTAATTAACATAACAGTTGTCTCTTACGACAAGTGTAAGAAACCCCTAATGAATTAAAAGAAAACTAGGTATCAGTTACGAACTTTAAAAAATATTCGTTAAAATTTTTCATATAAGAAGTAAATGTACTAGACACGAAAAGAGAGATATCTCGACAAACTTATTAGACAATAAGTCTAAAGATAATAAAGAAAAAAAGGATAATAAAGAAAAACGAATGAACAATATAGTTTCTGACTTTCTATACAGAATTTCAAAGGGTGATCATGATACAAAAGGACAAAGTGAAAAATAAAGATCTTCAAAAATAGGTATAAAAAGCTAAAGTTTCACTAATGGGTGGAGTTACTGATCTAAGAGGAACGAAACCATACTTTTATCTATATAAAGATGGTGTTCTGGTACCTGTGAGGGACAATTCTTCATTGGACAGAAAAGTGAAGGTCACTGTACCAAGGACTTTTTATTATCTCTCCCCTTCAAAGTAATCACCCATTTACTATTATAAGACTCCAGATTGCATCGTACCCACCTTTTGTCACGGGAAACCTTAAATATGAAACTCCTCCTGTATTCTGTATTTCGTACAAACGATTCACTAATTAAAAGTAGAATGTACATCATGGTCGGCAGTCCAGTATTTGTGGTATGTAAATATGGTTGAGAGACCTTGAGAGGAAAATTTTCTATGAGTACTTTCAATGATAATGTACTTTTATTCATACATCTGAAAATCATTTCAAACGATACTCGTGTACAAAACATTTTGAAATGTTAAGAATTTATCCTTCTTTGAAACCGGAGACTCTACCTCTCTACAAGAAAAGTTCTCAACATTGTAGTCCTAGATATTTAGTCAGATAAAAATGGATATCGTATTTGACAAGAAACTTGTAACAAATTTTGTTGACTATATATAGTGATAGTAACATTAGTAATAAGTTATAAAGGACTGGTACGTGATCTTAGACAATTTTAAGATATACGACTCGTGTAATTTCTGTCTTTTGTCGTCTCGAACCGAATTATAATTGACGATAAGGGGAAAGGAACCTTAGAATGGTTCTGAAACCCTTTTCACAATTAAACAGAAATCGTTATATCGACACGACATCGATTTTGGAGGAATTTAGTGAACAGATACTCCGTCTTTGTTATTCAATCTAAGAGGAGTCGTTAGTTGTTACTTTGAAAACTTGACCTACTTTTATATAATAAGTCATTGATAAGACCTGTACTTTTGATCATTTTAGAAAGAGTGTGTAGAGAAGATTCCATCTCCGTTCTGTACAGTCAATTACGAAAGAAGACGTACCCTATCCTTGACCATCTATGTCACTGATTATTTTTTCACATAAGAAGAGTGTGTTTCTCGTCGGACCTCCACCCTTCAAACAGAAGCCCTTCACAGAAGTACTAGGACAATTACAGGACCTAGTAAAATAGAAGGACCACCAAACGGGTGGAAACACTTTCCTATCAAAAGAAGTACAACAGTAGACTAGTATTTTACCGACTAAAGGTAAACGAAACGTTGGTTTTTCTTTTTCCTTCCTTTGTCCTTCCCGACCATGAATTTAGTCTTTCTCTTTAGAATGGATCTTTCTGAGTTGAAGATAGAAAACCGGTCTTAGTACATCGAACTTGGGAAGAATCGATATTTCTTAAGATTCCTAACTTACGAAAGTTGACCTGTATAACGGTAATACTACTTTTTCCTCCCAAAAAGTCCTTCTTTCGCCTTCCCTACAAACCATGAGTAATCGTCAAAAGGTGACCTTAGAAAGAAGAGTATGTCCTCTATAGTGACGAATTTGAATCCAATCACAGAGATAGGTACGGGGCTCTTAATGTCTGCCCATTTCGACAACACTCGAGTGTCCCACAGACTCTTAAACCTTTTCCACGATTCCTTTACATCGGGATCCAACGTCGTGTATGGAACCACTAAATGTGAAGTCGGAGGTAAATGGACACAACAGTTCTGTCGACACAGGTCACTTGTTACACGTGGCGACACATTTCCCTGTGATCCCTGTTCTTTCTCCATTTCATCCTCCCCTAGTCACTAGGTGGAATCAAGGAAACTGTCTCTACATAAAAGTCAGCGGGTTAGTACAGGTTGAGAAACACTGCGGCACCTGATATCGGGCGGTTCGAGGAGACAGGTACCTTAAAAGATCCGTTCTTATGACCTCTCCGAACGGTAAAAGATGAGGTCCCCTAGAAGGGTCAGGTCCCTACCTTGGGTACAGAGAACACAGAGGAAACAACGGTCTGTCTAAGAAATGGTGAGATGGGGACCCTTCGAGTTTAATATAGACGAGATGAGTAGAAATAAAACCTTCGTTACTATTGGTACGGGTTGTTAACGATACACAAACGTCTTTGACACTTGTCTACATACTTTATAAAACGTCAGAATTACTTTTAAAGGACCACCGAAAATTTGAAAACTATCGACTACTGTTTTTCCCTACCTTTAAAGATTAAAGACCCTTATAAACTCGTTTTAGAGTTCAGAAGTGTTTCTCAACATCCACTTATCCAATGATTTGTGTATACTTCTCAATATTATTAATAATATCTTCAGGTACTTTTCATATAGAAGTCCTTTATTATAAGAGAACACGTTGATCTTCCTACTTCGGTTGTGACGACTTTCCCTCTTATGACTCCGATAATAGTCGGTAGGAAGTGACATGAAAACGACCTAAATCCTAGGAAAAGGGAGAGTCACATCATTCAGTTTTTAGGGATTTCCTTCGTGTGACTATAGAGCGTCGATAGTGACATAAATGAGGTAGAGAGAACGAAGGACTATTTCTGTGACAACGGTAGTAAGACTTACACTACCACAAACGTCTTGTATTCTATACTAGGAAGAAATTTATCTTCCGAACGGTTAGTAGGAATTGACAAAAGAGAATTCCATGAAACAGAAAATCCGTCCCAATAGTTCTCTTCAGAGTCGAGAAACAAACTTCAACAGTCTAGAATATAATGGAGTAATAAGGAACAAGACAGGAGTTAGGTCAAGAAATAAAATGGAAGAAAAAAGATTCAAATTGTTGATCTTAAATAAAACACATTTCTTTATCAGAAGATCGACGTATGAAATACATTTATTAGATAATTTCGTAGTCTTATCTCTGAAATTCTTTAATGGACCGAGTCGAGAATAGTGTGAAGACAGTAAACGGTTTGTTAATTTTAGTCTTTCTGTAAAAGGATTGGAAAGGACGATAGTAAAACACAATTAATAGGGACACATGTTTTAAAAAGTATCCAGGTAAGTGAGTAAGTAAGTAATAATTAAAGATCAAAAGAATTAACACAACATACATTCGCGTATCTTTATTGACTAAAAAATCGTTGAGATGAAATACCTTCAATATGTACGGAAGAAATACCAGATTATACTTTAACTAGAAATACTTAAAAAATNACACAATTAATAGAGACACATGTTTTAAAAAGTATCCAGGTAAGTGAGTAAGTTAGTAATAATTAAAGATCAAAAGAATTAACACAACATACATTCGCGTATCTTTATTGACTAAAAAATCGTTGAGATGAAATACCTTCAATATGTACGGAAGAAATACCAGATTATACTTTAACTAGAAATACTTAAAAAATACGTGTACACTACTTCTATATCAGAATAAATAATCTTACATTTAAAGTTATATATTAGTATTTTAGATGAAATAACTTATACAATAATAGAAATTAATAAAAACCGGGTGAAGTAGACAGAATTGACTTACATCACATATTTAAGAGAATCACATTCAAAAAGAGAGTGAGAAAGAAACTTAGAATGATGGTCTATATAAATTAAGGGTAAAGAATAAAATAAGAAAAATCATCGAAACATATTATTTGTGATGAACATAGAGTTATAAAGATCCTCACCACACCACCAAACCCTACAAAGATACTAATATCAAGTTCCTAAAGTACAGTCTCATTTACTAACGTCAGAGAAATCACTACTGTAAAGGAAAAACAAACTAGTTACTCCTCTCCCAGTAAAGGGAACTTTAAATAAAAAATGAAGACAAAACTCCCTAACATTTTAAAGAAGAGAAGAAAATGAGAAATGATGTGTTTTCCCAGAGAGGGAAGGGAACTAAAGGGTCTTCATAGTGAAAGTCTCTGTCGGAGGAAGACACACGACAACAAATAAATAAATATTAAAAATAACCTCATATAAACAAAATGTTACCACATATTCAAAGTCCACATGACGTTTCACTTAGTCAATATGGATGTTTCTATAGGTGAGAAAAAATCTAAGAAAAGGATATATTCAATAATGTCTCATGACTCATCTCAAGGGACGTGATATCTCATCCAAGAATAATCAATAGACAAAATATATTACACATAAACAGTCAAGGTTACAAGGTCAAAAAGGGAGGGGGGAATGCCATTGGTATCCAAATAAAAAATATAGACATTAAGATAAAAACAAAACAGCCATTCAAGTAAGCATGAGAAAAAATTTTTCTAAGGTGTATATTCGTCATAATATACTATAAACACAGAGAGACAGACTGAAGTAAGTCCTACTGTAAGAGATCCAAGTAGGTGCAACGATATTTACCATGTCAAAGTAGGAAAATTACCGACTCATTATAAGGTGACATATGTACATGGTATAGAGGTAATAGGTGAGGAGACAGTCACTGTAAATCCAACAAAGGTACGGGACCGATGACATTTGTCACGACGTCACTTGTAACACCACGTACATAGAGAAGTTTAATAATAAAAGAGACCTGTATATGGGTCCTTACCTAACGACCTAGTATACCATCGAGGTTTTAGTGACGTCTACTACTGACGTCGGTACTTTAATTTTCTGCGAATGAGGCACCTTCCTTTCAATACTGGGTAGATCTACCGTATAAGTTTTCGTCTCTGTAATGAAACGGTTGTTTCCAGGCAGATCAGTTCCGATACCAAAAAGGTCATCAGTACATACCTACACTCTCAACCTGATATTTCTTTCGACTCGCGGTTTCTTGACTACGAAAACTTGACACCACAACCTCTTCTGAGAACTCTCAGGGAACCTGATGTTCCTCTAGGTTGGTCAGGTAGGGATTTCTTCTAGTCAGGACCCACAAGAAACCTTCCCGACTACGACCCCGACTTTGAGGTTATGAAACCGGTGGAGTACACTTCTCAACTGAGTAACCTTTTCTGGGACTACGACCCACCCTAACCCCCGTCCTCCTCTTCCCCTGTTGACTTACTCTACCGACCTACCGTAGTGGTTGAGCTACCTGTACTCAACCCCATTTGAGGCCCTCAACTACTACCTGTCTCCGGACCACACGACGCTAAGTACCCCAGCGTTTTTCAGTCTGTGTTGACTCACTGACTTGACTTGACTTGACTACAAGCGAGATAAAAATCAAAAGATTACTTGTAGGTATGATAAGAGGTACCACCGAATGGTCAAATGTAAGGGTGGTCGTCACATCTTCCCAAAGGAAAAGAGGTATGGGAAAGGTCGTAAATAATAAATATCTAAAAAACTACTACCGGTAAGCCTGGTTAAACTTCACTATGGAACCACTTCAAAACTAAACGTAAAAGAGACTATTAGTCACTACAACTCGTAGAAAAGTACACGAAAAATCGATAGACATACAGAAGAAACCACTTTACAGATAAATCTAGAAGCCGGATAAAAAATTAACCCAACAAACAAAACAACTATAACTTGCCGCACTCGACAAACATATAAAACCTCTAATTAGGAAACAGTTAACGAAATGAACGTTTACATAAGAGGGTAAGATTCACAACGGAAAAATAAAACAAATACCAAAGGAAATGAATTTTCGTTTTCGAAAATTCAAATTAATCTAGGGTAAACAAGTAAAAACACACACGAAAATTGAGAGGAAGGACATCAGTCACAAGAGTAGTCTTGAGAAGTAGTCATCAAAACGTACATTCCTTCTGAAAGAGAAACACCCTCTAAAGTAGAGTTAGAGAACAAGAGATAAATCGTCAAAAAGATCTGAAGATATGGAAAGATATTTCTAAACGTAGTCCCCGAACTATTTATCTATACAACCCGTAACCATAAATAAGATAAATAAGATAAGTTGAATGAGTTAAAACTCAAACAATATACCTTTTCTTCCTGAAGGGTCCACCGTGATCACCATTTCTCGGGTGGAGGGCTACGTCCTCTGTATTCTCTGTACCCATGGTAGGGACCCAATCCTTCTAGGGGACCTCCTCCCGTACGGTTGGGTGAGGTCATAGGAACGGACCTCTCAAAGTACCTGTCTCTTCGGACCGTCCGATGTCAACTATCCCAGAGTGACTCAACTTGTACTGACTTCACTGTCGTACATGTGTGGGTATATCTTTCTTTCCCTCAAACACACCCAGCAAATAGACATATCAAAACCTCCTACCGATCTCTCTAAACGTAAGTCTGTTAACACTTAGAAGGACCTTCAGGAGATAATAGGGACAGAATATCCACTCCGTTGATTCTGAACCACTCAAGCATACTACTGGTGTTGGGTGAAATTTCCAGCGTCCATTTGGTGATAGGTATGACGAAGACTTTAACGTTTACGTCAAATATTAAACGTTACGTAGGTTGGTCATGTACAGTAAGTGTCTTTAATGAAGTTCTTCGTTTTGACTGTACCATCGTCCTATCGGATAGTTTCACCAGTTCGATGAATCCTTTGTTGAAATTTTACTCTATCGGGTTCGGAATTTCCTTTTATTCACTCATTCCAGTCTTACCTGTCACTTTGACACTTTTGTCTGTTACACTTTACCTGGTTTCATATGTTACTCTCTTTGGGTTGCAGTCCTTGTTATTTCTTCATCTTTTCGACCACCCAAATTCTTACATAGAAAACAAAAGTCCTCCTCTTTAGGTGTGTTCGTAATCAAATTTAGGTCCTATTTATGTTAATCCTTTTATTTCATGAAAGAATTTTCGAAATTTCCGTTTATTTTAATTACCCCAGATTGGGTATAAAACTTATTAGGAGTGGTGATAAGAGGAAATTTTTAATTGTAAACGATAAACAAACTCATGTACACGAGAATTAGATTTTTACCATTCCACATAAAAGTTTCTCACGAGTACGAGTCGACGAGTCAGTACAGACTGAGAAAACACTGGGATACCTGACATCGGGCGATCCGAGGAGACGGGTATCCTAAAAGGTCCGTGTTTATGACCTCACCCAACGGTAAAGGAGGAGGTCCCTTAGGAGGATTGGGTTCCTAACTTGGGTACAGAGGACGCAGAGGACGTAACAGTCCGTCTAAGTAATGGTGACTCGGTGGACCTCAGTGAAAATTTATACCTTTCACTCCCTGTCTTTTTGCTTCGACATGTCTTGTGTCTATTAATGGTGATCTTCCGAGTTTTCTTTCACTTAGACACTTGTACGTCTTTCTATTTACGGAAACCTTCTTGATTTATAATTGCTATGTGACACAAAGATACGAAGTATAACTAAGACTCTTTATCGTCCAGGTCAGACATTTAAGTCCTCTGTGAATTATACTTTATTCACTCTCGAGTCGTTCAAAGAGTTCTTTGAACCAAGAAGAGTTTTGGTGTAGACGGAGGACGGTAGAAGTATACAAAGACCGTTCATCCAGATTCTAAAACGACAATACTAATAACAAACAATGAAAGTATAAGAAGAACCTCCTTGACACTTGACCACCTCATCCGTTTGTCGGTCCTAAGATGTTCGAAAGACGACAGAACACAAACTCACGAAATAAAACCCAATTTTTACAAAGATAACACGTATAAAGATTTTAGTTACTTACGGAGTAAGTGTTTCTTCTCTCTAAGGTAAAAAACCACCTATTGAGATTAAGTTCTCTTGTAGTCCTCGTAAATTACAATATAAAAATGAGGTTCCTCCCGTGGTCTAAAATGACTCTCTATATGTCTTTTACATAACTTTAAATCCCTGTTGTAAAGGAACGGTAAATACCATTTTATCCGACAATGTCGTATACCAGTAGACGAAGTTTAGTATAACAACTGACGAGAGAGGTAGAACTTTAAGAGGAATGAAAGTATAAGACTGGCCAAAAGAGAGAGGAAAGAGGGGAGGCCCTATTTTACCACTTAAATAAAAATAAAATATAAAATATGACGTAAAACTATTTTATGTGAAATACATAACAACGGTAGAATTGGTAAAATTCAAATACGTGTCAAGTCACCATGATTCATGTACATATTTTAACACATTGGCAGTAATGGGAAGGAGACGTCTTGAGAAAAGTAGAACATTCTGACTTTGTGAAATTTGTTATTGATAATTTGTTATTGAAGGGTCAAAGGGAGGAGAGTTGGGAACCATTGGTGATAAATGAAGGATATAGAAGGCTATAGAAGGATATGGAGTACATCCACCTCAACATGTCATGAACACAGCTCTACTGACTGCAAAGTGAATCGTATTACAAGAGTTCCAAATAAATAAAACATCGTATACAGTCTTAAAGGAAGAAAAAATTTCGGTTTACTATAAGGTAACATACGTACACGATGTACAATTATAGGTAGTCACTTATCAATCCAACAAAACTGTAAAATCGGTAATTCCTATACGACGATCTTGGAACAACCTGTTCACAGAGAAATCTTGAAACAAAAGTCAAGAAAACATTTGTGTGGGTCTTCACCTGAACGATTTAGTACAACATTAAAGTGAAACTTCTTGACGGTATAACAAAAGGTACACTGATATGGCGAAATGAAAGGGTGGTTGTCACACATTCGCAAGATTAAAGAGGTGTAGGAGTTGCTTTGAACGATAAAAGACAAAGAACTATCATCGGTTGGATTACACACACTTTACCACAGAGGAACACAAAAATAAACGTAAAGGGATTACTAATCACAATGACTCGTTGAAAAATACACGAGAAATCGGTAAGTACATGGAAGAAACCTCTTTACAAATAAGTACAGGGAACGGGTAAAAACTTAACCCAACAAATAACAACTCAAAATACTTAAGCGATATATAAGACCTATAAGGAAAGAAAAAAAGAAAACACTCGTAAAGAAAGATGGAGGTAAGAAATTTACTCATAGAGAGATTCACACCAGACGTTTGATACATTAGTCTTAGTGGACCCTATGCACAAACCCTATGTAGTAGGGACTTAGATGGTGAGTTGGATAACTTAGTCAGTGATCTGATCCCTGGGACCTACTATGTAAAATTGTTTGGTAGACTCATATTGAAGTGTTTATAATTATAAACTCTTGTAAAGGAATGTACAGTCGAGAAAGATCCCAAAGAAAAGGTCAAGTGACAAGAGTTAGAGTACCAAATTCGTGGTGAATGACTATACGACTGTTGAAAGTTTCTATAATAAAAGTCAGAACTAGTAAATAAAGGTATATTGGTTATCTGGTTCTGTGGAGTTTCGGTTGTGTACACTTTCACTTGAATAATACAAAGGGGTGTTTGGACGAGGAAGTAGATATCAGAGGTGACCATCGTGGTAGTAGATAGTAGATCCGTGACTTCAATTTTTGAACTTTCCATCTTTTAACCTTTGGTAGAAATAAAGGGGAAGAAAGAAGGGAAGAGGTTGTAGTTGATTTCGTAAGTTCTCTAAAATGGAAGTTCATAAAGAGTTTGAAAAAGGACGGATAGTCTGTGTTTACAGTAACTACGTTAATTCAACAAGTCGTACAGAGTAGGCGAGAAGAAAAATTCGGTAGAGGGAATGTCTGAAGTCAAACCGAATAGATTTACGTTGTACATAGTTAAGAGTTATCCTTTGTTACCCGTGAAAGTTTTATTTTGCTGAAGTTCTTCTGAAATAAGTGGTTCTCTACTACACGGCGCCGGTCGTGTTCGTTCTCAGTATGGACGTATCCCTCTTTTGCCTCGCAGGGGCGATTCTTTTTATTCTCTCTCTGCTTGCTACCCCAACTCTCCTAGTCTGGTTTTACCGACTACGGAAGGAAATAACACGACGTCATATATATCCTATTTCATGCACTGAAGACTGTAAGTGTTCTAACAAGAATTAGAGGTTTATGTTAGTGTTCTGGGAATGGCAACACATGTAGTGTTTATCTATTAGATAGAAGATAGTTATTCGATTAGATAGAAGATACTTTACAACGTTCTTGGTTTGCAGGACCTCGGAATTCCCATTATTTAAGAAGTCCCCCCGCCCTGTCCCTCGAATCCTTGTACAGGATCCCGAGACGTATTACGGCTCGTCGAGGGTTCTGAATTGGGAAGTGCCCGTCAGGGGTACTACAGGTATCCAAACCCACATCCTGTTGTCGTTGTCTACCACAATTATCAGACCGGTTTGACAATGGTGAAGATGTAGAGTACCCTACGTCACTCCCTCACTGATGATCTTGTGTCTCTTTACTTCACTCATCTCGACCGACTAAACTTTCTTTCGTCTCCAGAAACAAATTAGCTCCCTGTAGGGTCTGGTTTCAAACAAGTCTAGTATGGTCTATTATGACACAGGAGTAAGGGGGGAAGGGAGGTTAGAAACTGACCCCGGGGACAACCGGTTTGGGTCGATCTTTAGTATCCCACACTCCTGGGAAGTTACATTAGACATGGTCAATCAAAGGTCCCTTCTCGTGTCTTGACTCTGTCCACCCTCCCGTCACCTTGTTAGGTCGTGCAGCTAGAATGATACGTCGAGGTAACGAATATTTGTAAGCCTGGGGTAGAGAAAACTCGGTTTAAAGACAACAACTTTTACTTTGTGCTTTATACAAATAACGCGGAACGGGAGAACATACCGTCAGACACGGAACGAATAGTACAATCTGTACATTTGACGAATACCAAGGTATTCGAGGATCATAATAAGTGGAGGTACAAAAACAACCCCGAGAAAGATTCACAAGACAAGGAGAAAGGTTGAAAAGGGTTTTGTATCAAGTTAATGTAGGAACTAATTGTAGGGAGAAGAAGAAGAAAAAAAAAGAAGAAAATTGTTTGTAGGACTGAACCGATCAATGACCAAGAGTCCTGACAGACTTAGAGAGATAGTGACGAGAATGAAATAACAAAGTAATAATAGACAAATACAAACTGAGGGGGTTTTTTGAGACTTAAGGACCCTATTTCTTTGTTGTAAAATACATACAAATATCAGGGTCCCGATTCGGGTCCCGGATAAACAACTTTCTTTTTTTCTTAATCATTAAAGAGGGATAGAGAAGAGAGAACGATACGTACGCGATTATCAGTTTCCTTAGTGAAAGTATAAACCTTGTTTACCACACGTAGATTCGTGGAGAGTTACCCCGACGTCGATCGTAATTATAACTTCACCATTCATTACCAATTAAAACAAAGAAGACATTACCTTTAACTACCTTCCTTCCAAGTGACACCTATTAATCTAACTGAAATCAACAATGGTAAAATTATAAGTCTGTCAAGAAATTTCACTTACAACATTAATGTCTTTCTGTTTAACTATGTCTTTCGGTTAGGAATAAAAAGAGATAAGTTAGGTCGGAGTGACACGACGAATTTTCTGATGCATTAAGAAAAGAAGAAGTCAGAGACGCATGAAAGGAATTTTCTCAAAATAAAAGTGAAATATAATTGTAGAATAGTCACATCTAACTTTGTACCTTCTGACTCCGGTATTATTCACATACGTCTTAGGTAGTTACATATTTCACTAAAAGAAAATTGTAGTATGCCATATATGGAACTGTCATTATACTGTATAGTCCTTTACATCCCGTTTGAAGATCGGACATAAGGGCTTTCAATGTTTTTCAATGGAGACATTTTTCCATCCAATAATATTCTTCCTTCTGTCGAAAGGTATTTAGGACGAAAAACGATCCCTCTCAAAAAAGGATTCGTCCGAGAGTAAGGAGTACTAACGAGAGGAAGGAAGATTTGAGACGGGGACCCCTCGTCCACAACACGGTTAACAAAAAATCAACGCCAATTAAACTTCGTATATTGACATGTACAGAGTTTTGCCAAAGTCTTATATTCTTCTATAAACAGTCGGCAAACACTACGAATCCTACCCCCTTCGACATTACAAAAGTCAGTCTATTTCACGGTTCCTTTATTTACGACCGTAGTTGTGGTGTTGGTTAATAAAAAATACTACTGTCACAAGATCCACGATAAATTTTAAAAATCAAACTTTGTCTTCTGAGAATAAGTGAAAAAAGGAAACGATACTACGTTTCGTTATTTTTATACCAAATACTTTCTTGGGTAGAGAGTAAATATAATCCGTTGTTTCGTTTATCCTCTTCTTTTTGTCCTTCAAGTGAATCTTTTATTATTTTAATGAAGACTCTTATCTTTACTCTTATTCTTTAGTGTCACAGTCCGTAACACTATAGGAACTTCTATCTTAAACATAAGAAACAACAAGGACCGTGTTACGAAACGTATAACATTACGAATCATTTAAACACAACTTGACTTGAATTAATTAAGTTTCATACATAAAGACACCAAGTTTTTAATAAGTACTCTTTCAGAGTCCTTCCTTGTATAACTAAATTCATAGTGTCACATGTAACTATATATACATTTATATAAAGGTTTTAGTATACTATGGAGTAATTTCGATTAAGACGAACCCAAAAGCACTTAGTTTTTCCTTTTCTTTCAATGGTGCAAAGGGTGTGTTTTGGGTGTGTAAAATAACAAGTAGTTTCCAAATCATCAAACTAAGTGACCACCTTCTCTGACTTACGTCACGTGACGGTAAAAGAAACGAGTATAGAATATATTTATAGGGGATATTTATTAATCCCCTATTTTGTACATTCCGTTTTCAATCTTTATTGTAATCGAAAACTCTTCCGTTTCATACTAACAATCCTCTACCCCAAATTCTATAGGTCCTTTATTGAGAGAATTGAAGTATTCAAGACTTAGTTTACTCTTAATCTAATTTTTAATACCCTCTGTCTGTAACCTCCATTTTATTACATTAACCAAAGATGGTACTGAGACGGTGAATGATCGATACACTAGACCCCTGTTCAATAAAACGGAGAAGACGAAATTAAAAGTATAGACTTATACCCGTAGTATTGTGGTAGAGATAATTCTAAAATATTTCTAACTTACTCTAGTACATATATTTCAAGAAACGCACGTGGTACTGTCTGTTCATGGGTTATTAACATCAATAACAATAATTATTTACTACCTCTTAATTGAAAATTTTCTCGTTTTTAAATTTACCTAATAACTTTTTTAAGGTTATTGTTTTTCACTTTTATATTGGATTCAACTTTCAACTGTAAAACTGTAAAGATTTCTCGAACTTGTCATTTTACCTGATTTTGAGTTACAAAGGTTCGTTCCCCGGACCCAAGTTAGGGACCAGTCCCTTAATCTATGGTGTACGACGTTGATTTTCAAACGTCCGTCGTTAATTTTAGGGGTGTAAAGTGTTTCATCTAGCTTCTAGGACACACGGGGGTTTTCTGAACGACGTCGGTTTATTTATTTCTATAAAAATTCGTCTGATACAACGTTTTATCTTGTGGACGAGAAAAGTCCATCTACTTGTTCACTCCTTCTTATTCCTTACCCTTCGATCCGTAGGTAGGTAACTGCGTTCCCTTAGTTAAGTGGAAAATCCCTTAAATTAGGAGGAAAGACCTTCTGTTTATTTACGCCTGTGTCTCTTTTAGGTCATTCAATACGAGTACCTCAAGGGAAATACATCTTCTTCATAACCTTTATCCTTAAATTCAGGAGTGGGAAGTTGTTATTCTCGGTAGTGTAAAATGACAATAATAAACTACTCAAAGGATAATCTTATATTCAAAACAATTCCCTTCTGTACTCAAACTAACCAACTGATAGTATTTGTGGTTCATGTCACTTACTGTACATTCCACGAGTTGACTAGAGTTCCTTACTGACTTACTTATTTATTTAGGTAAGTGAACCGACAATATTGAGACGACACATAATATACGTGGTCCTACAAGGTTTGGTGTAGCAATTTTTAAAGTCATTATAATAAAATAATAACATGGAGATAAACACGTTCTTTGATAACATTTGTAAAATACACATAATTGAGTGAGTCTACCATGTTGTTAGAATCTACATTCATAATAGTACTAGCGGTAAAAAGTCTACACATTGAATTCAATTTTACACTAATGAAAAGGTTCCAGTGTACGATCATTAATGTCTTGATTAATAAGATTAAGTTTACTCTACTTTACAATAAACGAGTCAGCTCAGGTTGAGAAACGCTGAGGTACTAGACTTCGTGTGGTCCGAGGGGAAAAGTACATTAAGACGTCCGTTCTTGTGACCTCACGCAACGGTACGGGAAGAGGTCCCCTAGAAGGACTGAGTCCGTAACTTGGACTCAGAGGACGTAACGTCCGTCTAAGAAGTGGTAGGTTTGGTCCTCCCTTCGGGAAAACTAAGTCACAAGTGGTGTTTGGACCAATGTCAAACTAAATGAATAGAATACCTCTTTCTTGCTCACCCAGTATCCTGTCCTATAGATAAGTGACAAAACAAACCAAAAACAAGAAATCATAAATTTTTTAAAAATGAAATATTACCTCATATCAACGAATTGTTGCACAATCAAAAACCATATATTGTTTCACTAAGTCCACATGTATCTTTACATAGATAAGAAATAAGTTAAGAAAAGGGTAAATCCAATAATATCTTATGATTCGTCTCAAGGGGTACGATAGACCATATAGGAACAACCAATAGATGAACAAAAATTATTATTTATTTGTATAATGGTAGTGAGACATCTCTTGAAGGAACCATCTTTAAACAGGGGTGTTGAGTTAGTGGAAAAAATACTAAACAATTCTGGTTTAAAGACCCGGTCAATTTATTCTTTAAATAACACAGATAAAATGGTCAACTTCAATTAGTCGACTTTTGAGTGACTAAAAGAGACTACTGTATCGATAAAGAAAGATTCAGGAATCCTTTGTAGTTTAAGTGATTTATAGAATTGAATATACAGATATGTTAGGAAAGGAGAGATGATCTAAACAATATTCGTCCCTGTCCTAAAGTAAGTAGAGACATGGTAGTCAGGGTATACAACTTGAGTCCTGTCTATTCAACTATTTGAAGACAAACTCATATAATCCGTAGGTATAAGTGATGAAACTTTACCCACAAACCTCAGAAGTCTCAACCTTGTCTCAAATAAACCCCCTTTTATTTTATAACCAAACTGTCCTATATATACACAACACCAGGAAATTACGTGACCTTTGACCGCCAGGTCTCAACTACTATTCTTTCACTTTCTCTCTTTCTCTCTCTCTCTCTCTCTCTCTCTCTCTCTCTTTCTCTTTCTATGCCCTTGGGTTCGAGACTACCTCGTTCCCATAAAAGAATCGTCTTTACGTCCCAATATATAGAAATCATTCTACTAATAAGTCGATAATGTGTCCTACTTTAAAATAGTTATCGGTGTTACACCTATCAGATTATGTATGTTCCAGCGACTGTGACTTTTCTCAGTGACTTGTCTCAGTGACTTTCCTTAGGTTCGTCTATGGGAAAGAGTACTAGAGTCAGGACTCTTGACACACGTCGAGATGAACAAGTGCTTTATCCTTGACTATTCCTTGTCTCTCAGAAACTCTTTACCGTGTATTTCCTTCTTTTTACATTGTATAACCTAAGGAATTTCAATTTACAGGGGACTGTATATACATGGAAACTGGGGAATTAGATTATTTACCTAGTTAATGATGTATGTATTAAATTTTCTACAAACTAGACTGTCAAGTAATTAGTTTATTGACCAAATTCGTAAGCATACACGACTCTCAAACGACTCTTACAAACATCAAACCTATATATTCACCTCTTTTTATCGAATATCAAGTATCGGTGCCCGATTCTCAACCCTTTCCGGTATTTACGTCACACTAGTAAACCAATTTTATACACTACTTTCAAGAGGTCTTCCTCAATTTGAAATCTACAGAGAATTTCTTAAGTACCTTAACCCATCCAATTTCACAAGGTTCTACCAATATTTTGTGTTTCTTCTCGTTTTTTCGTCCTTACTCCCACCACGTGTACTTCCGAATAAAGTTTTATTTCCTAATACATGTATCTGTTTAAAACGGTTCACGTGAGTATCGAATACTATAAATAATAGTAATAATAGTATAGGTGAATGTACTAAAGGAAGATAAGTGTGGTAGATCTCCCTTTTATGGAAAACTGTAATAAAAATATGATAAATCATTATGTTTCGTAAGATATTTGACTTCAATGTGAAAAAACCTGTATACCCACCTTTAACATCGTATTTATCTTGTATGTTCCTATGTCTTCCGTCAATATCCATACTTAAAAGTGTACCTACGAATGATACATTGGGACCGATTCGATGCATTGGAGAGACTCGAAGTCGAAGGAGTAGCAAATTTATTCCTTTTTAATACTATCGATACGGATCTCAACATTCCTAATTTACTTTATTTGCAATAACTTTCAGATGAAAAGTGACCGACAGTGTATTAACGATGAACTACTGATCACCAATGATAAATGTTAAGATAATAAATTATTTATCATCGTGAAACGTAAGACGACAAACCGTACGTTTGATCTCTCCCCTCACGATTAAGTGTGACGAATCGGAGAGAGGGACCAACAAACAATAAGAAAAAGGGTAAGAACCCGATAACTTCCACGAACCAGAAGTATACTTGGTTTCCATGAAAAAGGTTAGGTTTTTATACTTTAGCCATTTATAATTAGATAGTACTTAATGAGTTTGAAAGAAAGAAAGTTGAAAATTCGGTAGTCTTTTGTTATCGTCGTCATTGTTTGTAATAAACCTTAGTATTTAGTATGTTGTAAGGTAGGATACATCGTTCTTTAATCCCTTTTTATTCAATAAGATTCTTTAGACCTAAAGTCACAACGACGAATGACGAGAACTTGAAACCCCCTTCCTAAAAGATTTAAATTTTTATTATTCTTATAGTTTCTAATTTTTGGCAAGAACCCACAAAGTTATTTAGTCTTAGTTCTACAAATTATCGTAAATAATATGGTATAAAATTTTGTTCTTATAGTGTCATTATTTAACACGTGTATTTTATGTTGTATATAGGTTTATCCGTCTAATTGAACGAAAGGTAAAATTTTGTAATAACCTCAACAGAGTGTTAATTTTCTATAGTAAAACCCAATGGTAATAAAAGCGTTCCGGGGTTTTCCTGGTGGACACCATTCTTAGCTGAATTTAGGAAATCGAGAAACGACCGAATAATTGTCCCATACTTATTTTCTAGATTCGAGTTATACATTACATAAAAAGACATTATTAAAATTTTACTCACCTTTTCCCTTACGTGAAGGACACATATGTATCAATACTTGACTGAACACACATTTCATGTGTGTGACTTCAGGATTCGTAGTCACACTGACGTAAACCTTTGTCCCAGTAATTCCTCCACTAAGTTCAAGTTACTCTAGTATTTTCAACTCGGAATAGACTGTCCCGACCACGTAAATATCCTTCTCCTTCTGTGTGGTCTCTGGGGGGAGAGAGACACAGGGAGAGATACATGTACGTTTCCTTTTCGGTACACCTGTATGCCACTCGTTCTCTCCGGAGAGGTCTTTGGTTGTGACCGCCGCGGATCTAGAACTAAAAACCGAAGGTCGATACTCTTTTCTTTAAAGACAACAAATTCAGTGGACAAGAGACCATAAAAAATACCGTCGAACTCGTCCGATGTGTCTGTGTGTGTATGTGCGTGCGTACACACAGACATACACAGAGTCATATTAAATCACCAATATATATTACTTATAGTTTAAGACAAAACATTATAGATGAGACACATAAGATTTTATTGTAAAAAAATTAGGGTGTTACAGATTTATAGAGATAGGACGTTTTTCAATTTTAAAATACAAAATTTTTATACTTTTCATAAGAAAAGACCTCCTCTCATATGTCTTAAACTATTACGGTGTCCCCAATTACACGAAATACTTAGTAAGTACCTTAATAAAGTAATGTTAACACTGAGGTGGATTATTACTTAATCTACTGATAATCGTATTAACGGTACATCGTGTTACGATACAACGATAATTTAAAACAGATCTCGGTCATGTACTGATTTTGTATCACCGACAGAAGGATTACCGTGTACTATTATTAATATTATTGAAGTTAAACGTGTTGTAATAGAAAAGTGTTTAAGAACGTCTCGTACATATAATAGAAGAAATGACCTCGAATCCATTATTTAGGGTTACGTAACGTTCCTGGTTAAACGAAAGTTCTCAAAATAGAAACAGAAAAACTTCCATTTATCTGACCGTCGGAAGGATCATTACAGGTTTTCTGTTTACAGTTGGTAAGATTCATCTAAAAGAAGTACAAAGACTTCATACACGAAATAGACTTATATTTATTCTAATGAAGAGAAAATTTCCTGTCGTAACATAGTCACTAACTATAACCCGTGTGTAAACCTATTAGTTTATAATTAAAAGGAAATCGAAATCTTAATATGGTATTCGTATTGGTCTAGGGGTTAATCTGAACGTGTGAATTTAGAAGACAAAGGTTGGGGTTTCGGGAGACTCCACTAGAGTAAAGATTTATCAGTTCCTCGGTAGCCCAACCCCTTAAGACCTTATTCTTTAGGTGTCTGTTCGGGGAACAAACGAGAAGTAACAAAGAAACCTAAAGTGAAAGTTACAACATCCACGGAGACCGAGGAAGTACGTGAATACAGTTTTGTGACTTTCTTGTGAATTTAAGGGTTTACCTTTAAGTGTAATATAGTCCACAAAGATCCCGTATTTTACTTTCGTAATATTGTGACGTTTTTAAGACGGATGGAGAGTCTTACAGTCACTAAACACCACGAAGAAATTCCCGTCGAGTTATTGTACAGTCCTCGACTTTTACTTCCGCATGGACAACAGGAAACCGATTGGAGTACAGTCGAGACTCCTAAAGAGATTATCAAGAGAAGAGGTAAGTCCAAGTCGAGGACAGAAGAGAAGTCTTGGACTGTCGACTAAAGAACGTGGATATTTTCTTGTAGATCCGTGTACATAGTTCCTCTTCTCGATAATTTTCCGGTAAGATATCCTTGTACCGTAATCCGTCATCAACTTTTAAACCAAATTTAATCAAAGGTCTCTTTTCTAAACGTATTTTATAATAACATATCCAAGTTTTATAGTTTTCTTCTAAAAACATTTTTCTGTTATTGGTCAAGAATTTGTAACCAGGAGACCCCGATAAATGTCTCTTGGAGAACTTTAAAATCCAGGATTTCTACTCCCACTTTCTAAACCGAACTGAAAGGGACAGGAAACGTGTATCGGGTTTAAGTCGGACTGGAAAAGTTTTAGACGGGAAACGTAGACAAGGGTGGTGGTTGTTCTCCCACCTGTACCTAGAACGAATAGACCGAAGTAAAAGTCGAAAGATTGTTATCACTTTCGTGATAACAATGGAATATAAAGTGTCCATTACATTTTATATTCTACGATACGTATCTTCTTTCTTTCGTTCAATTTTTTTCTCCACTTCCTTTCACATCTCAGATATTGTTATACAGTTGGGAGGTTGGGTAAGAGAGGTTACTCGTTCTTTTTCTTGTTAAAAAGTTATTGATACGAAATCCTATCTCGAACTTTTGTAAAAAGAGATATTTCGTGGTCTCTCATTTTAGAACCCTAAATATTTGGGATACAAAAGATAGTGTTGATGACTTAAGATGGTGACAAACCGGTTTCGACAGTAGTTATTATTTATTTACTCGTACTGATACAAGAGTTTTTTTTTTTGGGGTAAACACCTATGACTTTAAACTTAAAGTATGGTACATGTGTCCGTTTCTGATAATTAGAAGAAAATTGAAATAAGTTGGTAATTTTTCATAATGTAAAAATCGAGTGTCCGACATGTTTTTATTCATCGTTCACCCGAAAACAGGTTCTTGTGTCTCACGACTGGGAAGAAATAACCGAGCAAGTTGCATCTCCATCTTACCGAAGGCTAGTGGATGGAGAGAACCTATACCTCCAGACCCATTTACCCATTACGAAAACCGATTTATTTCCGTACGGAACGAAAACACACTCGTCTCTTCCTCCATAATCAACAGGGAATCTGCGGTCGTACACCTCCAGAGACGAACGATTAGGGTAGTAACAACTTGAACAATTGGACGTGACGTAGTAACAACTTTGATCTTTTCGGTACGGGAGACTTTTCTGCCCTATCTTTTCCGTGGTAGAGACCTGTTTATTTTGTCTTTTTCTTCTGAAGAGATCTGATTATTTTTATCTTTTCCTGAAACCCATCTAGGTGACTTGGAAGAAGGACTCACGGGAAATACACATCTACTGTTACATACTGTTCGTTTCTTTTCTGTTTTAGAATCAAGGAAAAACGGCACAAGGTGGTATGAGTCCCCGAGGGGTGGTTACGAGTACGTTTGACTGAGATAATACAGTTTCGTTAAACAAACTAAAGAAATCTCTTCTTACATTAAAATAACGAACCCCACTTTCGTGTGCGAACGGTTCAAACCCCCTGAAATCCTATCTTCTCTTCCCACCTCTGTCAGATAACAACGTTTTTCTGAAAATTTATTTCACACGAAGATTATTTGATGTTGAGTGAGGTTCGGAGATGACTTTGACCTTGTAGACTTTAAAAGGTACCTTCTGTCTGATAAAAGGGACCACCTTCCATCATAAGGAACGTAATGAGAGAGTTCGAAATGCTCATAGTCAGTCACCATCGACACAAGGTGGACGAAAAGACAAATCCGTAGAATAACTAACCGTCGAAGGGAGTAAAGATAGAAATAATACACATTCTTCTTTTATAAAAAAAGGAAAGAAAAGTAAAATCTCTCTTTCTGTCCTCTTCTATTTAGGTACCCAACTCAAACAGTAGAATTTTTCACTTTACTTTTAAAAATTTTTTCAACAACTTTAATAATGTTACCTCCATCCTAACCTGGTGAAACTCTTTATAACGATTCACCTAGATCCAGAAGAGAAAGACCAATCTAAAGACAGTTCCTCAGTCCCACACACGAGATGGTACATAATTGTTATTCCCTAACTTGAAACAAGTTTATTAAATGTTGATAACAGAATGAATTTGGAGTGTTCACTTTATCCACTATAACTACAAAAGGAGTAAGTATCTACTCTTTTAATTTAAAACAATTCTCTCTAACTGTTCAAATTTATTCTATGAGTACCAGTAACATGGTACAATAGTTATCGAATGAGAATATGGTATACTACCCAAAGGGTCCACCGCGATCATCATTTCTTGGGTGGACGGTTACGTTCTCCACATTCTCTACGTCGAAGATAGGGACCCAACCATTCTACGGGAACTCCTCCCGTACCGTTGGGTGAGGTCATAAAAACGGATCTCTTAGGGCACCTGTCTCCTCGGACCACCCGATATCAAATATCCCAGGGTTTCTCAGTCTGTACTGACTTCACTGAATCGTACGTACGTGTATGATAAACCACTCCAATAGAGTAACGAAACAATACTCATAGTTTACCCTTTATTTACCATGAGTTATTTACAATCGAAAAAGAACCAGATTGGAATTAATTCGGATTTTCTATACTTTTAAACATCAGTTGAAATCGAGAACGGAAGAAGGGAGAATGGAGAAAGTAGAAGAAGGGGAGAAAAAATGGGAGTTCGTGTCGAAACTGTTAACCGAGACCGAAAGGTAAGAATGGTTTCCGTTTTTAATTGTTTCTTCTCTATGACACGTCAAGTTTAGAAACAACTCTCGTTACATTTTCTTTCAAATTATTTCCCTTTATCATGATTTGAGAGTTTTGGATTTATACTGGTCTCCCTTGTAATTACGACTAATTACCTTAAAAATCTTACGGATTAAAAATGTATTTCTAGTTTCATCAAAACGAATAAGTCGTTTTAAGTAGATTTAAGAAAGAAGGGAATTAATCACCCGAGGAATTTTGGTTTTTCTTATTTACCATTAATTTACGATTAGAACGTGTCATTTTTACTGACCTTTAATGTACGTTTAACCTTTTGTATTAGTCATTTTATATAAAGATACACTTTAAGGACCACGGAAACAAACTCAAATAAAATACAACATAAATCCTTCATATCAGTCCTGAGACCCGTCTATCGTCGGACAGTAAAGTCCCTCAACCTCAAGTGACGACAGTTCCGTTATCATCGAACCGACTATTTTTGGACTTGTCATGGACATCCTTTTCTTTTATCTATATTCCTACAAATCCACATCTTAATTATTGAAAACGACCAGTTTACTTGTTTCAGAAGAGAAACCATCCAAAACATCTACCTGATTCATAGTTAATTAATTTTTTTTTTCTAATCATCATACTCTCCCTGAACTCGGATCAATTTCACTGTGTTTAAAACTTAAATTTTTAGAAGTGTACTCTAAAGACGTTTCAGGCACAACTATATCGAATAAAATCTTAAATACATTGAGAAGGTCTTTTCAGAAGTAAAGTCGTTTTTTTATGACAGATAACGATAGGTAAAGGACGAAAAGAGACTCCACTACTTCATGGTCCATGACAGAAAACTCGAACATTGACTCACAGCCAATAAGAGGTAAATAAACAGGAAGGTCCAGTCGTTGGCTATGAAGAGTAGGACGAGACCCACCGTACTAAGACTGACGACACTTGCTATAGTGTATTTGAGAGAGTGACAGACAAGTTGGTCACCTCTAGTACCGTCCTCTGACCACCTACCCTCTATTACTCCAGTGTAATACATAAAAGGGGTTGGTAAGGAACCCGGCACCGAACCATCACAGACACGGGATGGGTCTCTATATCAAGGATGGTCTGGGAGAGGGTGGTAGGGTCGAGAACGGCCAGAGTCACTGTCGTTGTAGTGAAACGAGGAAGGCTAATCTCGGCAGTAACACTTTCACACAATCAATGAGTCAGCACAGGCTGAGAGACACTGGGGTACCTGACATCAAACGGTCCTAGGAGACAGGTACCTTAAGAGGTCCGTTCTTATGACCTCACCCAACGGTACGAGAGGAAGTCGCCTAAAAGGGCTGGGTTCCTAGGTTGAGTTCAGAGGACATAACGTCCGTCTACGAAATGTCAGACTCGGTGATCCCTTCGGGATCTCTACCGTTTCCGAAGACCGAAAGCCTCAAGGAGTCCGAAGAGGAGAACGACACGGAAATTGGGAGGGGTGTTAAGACATTTATTAAGCAAGTAATGCATCAGTCTCAATAGTGAAAATACACAGAACATTCCTAGGACTGTTATTTTACTAAGTATAAGAACATCGTAATAATTTAGTGGTAACAAAAGGAACTCCATTTAGATTTCCCTTTTCCAAGACGAAAAATAAAAAATTAAGTAACAATAATGAAAAAACCGTCTCTGTAAATAAAGGAAGAGATGATTATAGAGAGAAGGAAAGAGAGGAAGGAGGTCACTCCCGAAGATCTACTTCATATCAGTTAAATACGAGACCGTCAGGAAAGATATATGAGATACGACCGTAAAATCGAAGGACAATGTTCATTAGTAAATATACGGAAGGAGAAGAGGAATTTTGAAAGAGACGGAATAAATAGTAACATAAGAGTATGTAGCTACCAATCCTTTTGATCATGAGTTATTTACGAATCATTTACTCCTTAACATCACGACTTCTTCTGAGAACTCTCTGGGAACCCGTTGGACGAGCTCCTTTAGTTTAGTTAGTCAGGATTTCCTTTAGTTGGGACTTATAAGTAACCTTCCTGACTACGACTTCGACTTCGAGGTTGTGAACGAGTGGATGACGCTTCTCGGCTGAGTAACCTTTTCAAGGACTACGACTCTTTCTAACTCCCGTCCTTCTTTTCCCTAACTGTTCTCCTACTCTACCAACCCACCGTATTGGTTAAGTTACATGGACTCAAACTCGTTTGAGACCCTCTATTACTTCCTGTCCCTTCGGACCACACGACGTCAGGTGCTCCAGTGTTTCTCAACCTGTGCTGAATCACTGACTTGTTGCTGTTAGATCTTTACTCAACGGGTTTTCTTTTCACACGCCGAGATTACCACAAGATCTTATCAACCTAATAGAGTACTATCATGTTGTATCTACTATACTCACACCAGAGAATCCGATCTGATAGATCAAACCTAGGTCAGAGACAGTGATGATTTACTAGAACTTTCACGAATTGGAGAGTCACGGTGTCATTATCATTGTAACAAATAAATTATTTCCACAACACAATTTTACTCAATTTTATACACTACACGAATCCTGACACAGACAGTGTATTATTCCGATACGTTTATAAAACCTGATATAAACGATAAAAGTACCTAGATTATAGTATACACGGTCACCGTTCTCTCAATTTTCTATTTAAATACCATTCGTTTTCCTATAACGTCTTGATTAAACGTTCGATCTATTTATCTATGTAAAAGTCTGAATCATGGAGGTCATTCTCAAAAATTTTGTGTATTTTAATCATTACACCTTGACAACAAGTTTTTGAATCGGATAACAATCCGAGATTCTTAGACCCTCTCCTGGAGAAGAAAACGGAGCCGTCACTAGTGTTCGGTGTCCGTTCGGAAAATTTTACTGAAAATAACCGTAAGTCAGAGTCCATCGTTACACACTATAAATAATCACCTCAAAAATGTGCTATCAAAATAAAGAAAAGAGTCTCTTAAACCCTTGGTAGGGTGAAACCAATGGATTGACGTTTACTATAAATAATTAAAAGATCCCTGAAAACTTCCTAATTTTATTCTTATACCTGTTCCGATTTCAGAAGTTTAATATTAACATAATGAGACGGGTGGTAAAGATAGTACACGGATCTTCGCCTTCAAGCCTTCAGTCTGAAACCTCAAATTTAGACGAAGTAGATGATCGATATAGTGGAACCCGGTTAATACATTTAAGAGACTCGAAATTAAGGAAATTCACATTTTACCCTTAGTATTACCATAGATGAAGTGTCCCAATAATACCTCTAATTCACTCCATTAGTACGCTTAGAGAATCTTTTCCCGGACCGTGTTTAATTCACGAGTTTAACAATTGATAATAAAAAGAAAATTTTTTATAAGACTTTATGAAAGTGTAGTTAACAAGTAAACTTTGTCACTTTTATTTAAACCAGTAAAACAAAAACAGTAAGTCACATCATAAAAAAAAAAAAAAAACCTTTCCTTATCTCTCCCTATGAGTAGAAGGGAAAGTCTGACTGACATTTACACTAAAACTAGTTAGAGTATCTAGTTTTAAAAGAGATTGTCATTGACTTCATCAATAAAATTGAGATTGGTAATTCTAATGTTTTTCTAATTATCGTTTCTTTAAGTAAGAGAGTTCCTTTACGAGGTACAAATCAATATACTACCGTTACTTTAAAGGTAAAAATAAAAAGCCATTGAATGATATATTTATTGTAATATATATATACATTAAAACATATATACTTACACATGTAGATAGATAGATGTACACACACACACACACATGTCGGATCGGTCCTCACAAATTCCATTAAGATACTTAGATCAAAAAGGTAAAAGTAAATTAATAAAGATGTAACGGAAGGTTAGATGGTACGTTTGAAAAATTTCAAAAATAGAATATGACCTCATCGACTAATTGTTACAACACTATCAAAGTCCACGTACCGTTTAGTTGAGTCGGTACATACAAATACGTAGGTAAGAGGCTTGAGGGGAAGGTTGGTCCGACGGCGTATTGTAACTCGTCTCAACGGACACGATGTGTCGTCCTGGAACAATCAATAGGTAAAGTTTATATCGTCACACATGGGTACCTAGAGTTTGAGGGATTTGATAGGTAAGGGGGTGGGCGACAGGGGCAGGAAGAAGGGACCATTGGTATTCAAACAAGAGATTCAGACACTCAGACAAAGATAAAATGTTTATTCGAGTGAACATAGTAAAGAAAATCTAAGACGTATATTCCCTATAGTACACTATGAAGAGAAAGAGTCAGACTGAATGAAGTCACACATACTGTTAGATCCAGGTAAGTACAACGACGTCTACCGTAATAAAGTAAGAAAAATTGAAAATCTGGAACATAATCTCAGTAAAAGACTACAACTACTATCTCGACTATCTGACTAACATATATCAAGAAGTAGATTCTGACAAGTTTAAAATTAGATTTGATCTTAAAGCGGTCAACCTGAATACCACGAGAACACCGAGACAACAAATATTAGTAACGATACATTTTGAGACGTGTATGATCGGACCACGGGAACCCGCTCACGGAGAGGTATAGGACGGAGGTTTTACTCCCATTATTACCATGAATTGAACATCGACTTTTTTATTATAAACATTTTATAAATCTTGTACTGACGTTCGTCATTCGTAATATAATTATAAACATTTTATTTAGTTTCTATTTATTCTATGTCATATCTGGTATTTTGTCAACAACCATCCCTTTACTTTACTCAAAAGGTTAAACCCCCGACTAAAATCCAAGTTTTCTTGGATTTCCAAACATTCCATGGTCAACTAACTACCACGTATACTCACTAGAATATTGTATAAATATCCTTACACCTAAGACTCGTTGACCATATCTGGTTCCTTCGTAAATTCTTCATTTCATGGATTTCTGTCACCAGAAAACACGAAAGTCCCGATTTTTCAGTTATGTGACAGTCCCTAATAATCTTTTTTTTCTTTTTTTTCTTTTTTGGACCCTTCTACAAGACCTTTACATCAGACTTGTATGGTACAACCATAGTCAATTTTGGACTAGGGACCGTTGAATAAATTGAAGTACCTCCCAACTAACGAAGTAAACGTTTTATAAACGAAAAAACGTACATAAATGTAATATTCTGAACATTTCTAATGTTCTCACAGTCACAAGTACATGACACTAATGACATTTTATTTGATTATACGGAAATCATAAGAACAAAAATTATTTCGGGACTACCATGTATTGGTACTACGAAGTAAAGGAGATTGAACTGTAAAATGCCTTTTAATTTAGTTGATTCTCTTCCATGACTTCTAAGCGCTACTCACTCCTCCTCCTTTCTAGAAAGGAGGAAGATAATAGAAGTAATGAGTAGAGACTTTTATCTTTGTAAAATTAAGTTTAGACATTTAAATCAAGTTTCTCTAATTTTATATTCCCTTTTAAAATTTTTATAAAGGTTTGAAAACTAGACTGGATATTGATATCATTACAGTGCTGTTTAAATAAGTTTTAAGATTTTTAATTTTTTTTTTAAGATGAAATACAATAACGAACCCACTAACTTCGGATATCAAACGAGTCGTACTTAACTCATAAAGAAAAATATATGATGGGATTTTCGTTAGAAAATTATAAGGTAGTCAATAAAAATTTTCAAATCTAAACTTTTTTTCTTTAAGATGAAGGAGGAAGTCAAAACTTTTAAAATTGGTGAAAGACAACAATAATTTCATCTGTGGACTACACTTCTTGCCTAGGCAACCTTTTCTGGGACTACGACCCTTTCCAATTTCCGTTTTCCTCCTCTCCAACCGTCTCCTACTTTACCAATCTATCGTAGTGACTGAGTTACCTGTACTTAAACTCGTTTGAGACCCTCTACTATCACTTCCTCCCCTCTCGAATCGTACGACGTCACGTACCCCAGTGTTTTTCAACCTGTGTTGAGTCACTGACTTGTTGTTTTTGTTTCATCTTTTTAAATATCTTAAACTACTCCCCTCTCTACTGACGTACAATTTAAAATTTCTCCTTTCTATTCTGTGCCGAACAGTCGCTCGTCCTCCTTTGTAAGGTAAAAATGTCTCGTTAGGGACATTTTATAAGAAGGGAGAATCTTCGATCATGAATTGCTCATAATGTCCCAGTCCATGATAAGGTTGTCAAGTTTATAAATTAAGTAACTCAGGAGGATTGTCAGACATTCCATCAGACAATAATATGGGTGACGTACGTACTACTTAAGTTCCGTCAGACGCGAGTGACTGAATGGGTCCTAGTGTGACGACCAATTGATGCATTCACCGTTATACCTTTCATGTTTAAGTTTCACGACATTTTATATTGCAGTCAAATTCTACCTTTAAGAAAAGTTAATATGATGTTGAACTTTGTACATATTTTTCTCCCGGAAGGGACTGTAAGATCACCAATTCTGTGGTGTAAAGGTGACGTCCCCCGTGTATGTTTACACCCTACCAACTATCAGTCTTGGTCTTGTTGACTACACGTATCATTTGGTACGTGTCACCCTTTCATCTGAAAGGGGTCATTTCTTGAGTGGGCATTAAAAAGGCTGAGGACTAAAAGATAGAAACCATCTAACGGTACCGTTACTTTTTACCCTGTGTCCATCCCTTTTATAAATTGACAGTCCTGAATCCATTAAAAAACACCTTCAAAGAAAGTAACCAACCCCAAATGTCTTATAGTAGGTAAATGTAATCTAACCTTATAAGTACCTCCGTCAGTGATACGTATAAAACAGGTCGAGACTAAGACCGTGAATCTTGTCCTAGGTCTTGTTTACGAATTCTTTTTATACGACTTATCGGATCTTTGTTATTATAATTATGTTAGAAGAGTCTAATTTCTTTAGTTTCGTAGACACAGAAGAGGTTAATGAAAAATGAAGGGATGTTCCGGTTCTGATCTCATTCCACACCTTCTCGTTCTAGACGTTTCGTGTCGTCACCATTGTCCACAGGTAATGTTTTGACACTACGTTGATATTCAAGGTACTCCTATGTTTCGTTTACATAAAATAAAGAGGGCTGTAAGAGTCCCGGGTCGTGTACATGTTGTTTGTATATTATCTGTGTTGTCTTTATTTTCTCTTTGAAAATTCTATACTATACTGTAGGACACCAAGACTTCCCTTAGATTCCCTCAACAAGGAATGATGGACCATAGTCTTCTCTTATCACCCTAAGTCTATATCTTGATCATTTAGGTTTATGTCAACACGATATTTTCCCCTTTCCTTAGTACATACATACTTACACAGATAGATAGTAAAGACAGGATGTGTTGTAAACACGGATAAATTAAGGTAAGTCACACGAGAAGAAATAGGATAGGTAGGAACCTGTTATAGTTTAACCCTAGGACGGGAAATTCCATGACCAATAGGAGGTATAACTGACTTTGTCGTTGGGACTTGTTCGGCAAACTTTCGAAACTACGGATACATCCAGTGAGTACAAAAGAAGTCATCTTACCGTACACGAATGAGTGAGTCAATACAGGCTGAGAAACACTGAGGTACCTGACATCGGACGTCCGAGGAGACAGGTACCCCTAAGAGGTCCGTTCTTATGACCTCACCCAACGGAACGGGAGGAGGAGGTCCCCTAGAAGGACTGGGTCCCTAGTTTGGATCCAGAGGGCGTAACGTCCACCTAACAAATGATAGACTCAGTGGTCCCTTCCGGTTCTTATGACCTCACCCGCCGGATAGGGAAGAAGTCTCCTACAAGACCTTGGTCCTTAGGTTGGTCCCAGAGGACATAACGTCCTCCTAAGAAATGGTCGATTCGATGGTCCCTTCGGGTCTTACCGTGCACATAATTATAGACTTTACGAGATCGACCACAAACCAGACCGACTTTGTTATCGACTTAATTTTAAGGTTCCGACCTTACTGGGACCTCATAAATACACGGGAACACACCGAACTTTTCTCTCTTCTCCACTTCTCCTTCAATCTCTCTTTTGGCCTTTGGTCCAATGTACGTCCGAAGATCTGAAACCGAAAATGTGACTCATTTTCCGCCGTTGTCATTCCGAACATCGTCTCCTCACTCGACTAAAACCGAAAACCTTTGAATGAGACTCACGACACAATTCTTGTCAGAAACACCATCCACCCCGTTTATATCTTCGGCTCCGTGGAAAATCTTTTGAAAACTTTATTAAGTACTCTCACTACTACCAACACTGGGACTATGTCCGTTGTCTTCACCATTTTTTACCGGTATAAGATCTATATAAAATTTCTATCTATTTTGTCCCAAACGTTTGTCTAACCTACCTCCTATATTTTCTTCAGTTCCTACGTTGGTTCCAACAACCAGACTCGTAAACTTTCCGACCTCGAAAGTGATTGGTTCTACTTTTTAAGAAGTCTATCTCCTCTTGACTTAGTGACAACGATGGATGGATCAGACACATAGAGATCAAGGATCCGACATATAGAGATCAATGGAGGAAAAAACACACATTAAAATGACTTCATGTGTAGACTGGTGTAGAAATCGATTAATTTTACAATGAAACCTAGTGATAAAATTCTGTTTCAGGTTTGAGGAATTGAACTAGAGTAAGTCGAAAATAAAGAAAAAAGGGATAAAAAAGAGGAGACCAGGGATGAGGGTGGTAGTGTGTCCGATAATATTTCTTAATGTAAGAAAGGTGGAGGTTTTGTACGTCGAAGGTACAAGGTAAGTAAGAAGTCCACAGTGGAATCCATAATGAAGAAGTCCCTTTAATAATAACATCTTTTGATGTTATGGACATATACTTACAAAACGGTTAAGTTAAAGGTAATATAGCATTAACGAACAAATTAAAATAATTAGTAAGTTATATTCGAAGTCAAGTCAAATCAAGTCAGCGAGTCAGCACAGGCTGAGAAACGCTGGGGTACTTGACATCGTGCGGTCCGGAAGGACAGGCAGTGGTTGAGGGACTCAAGTGGGTTTGAGTACAGGTGACTTAGTCACTACGGTAGGTCGGTAGAGTAGGAGACAACAGGGGAAGAGGAGGACGGAGGGTTAGGGAGGGTCGTAGTCTCAGAAAAGGTTACTCAGTTGAGAAGCGTACTCCACCGGTTTCATGGTCTCAAAGTCGAAATCGTAGTAAGGAAGGTTTCTTGTGGGTCCTGACTAGAGGAAATCTTACTTACCTGACCAACCTAGAGGAACGTCAGGTTCCCTGAGCGTTCTCAGAAGAGGTTGTGGTGTCAAGTTTTGGTAGTTAAGAAACCGTGAGTCGAAAGAAGTGTCAGGTTGAGAGTGTAGGTATGTACTGATGACCTTTTTGGTATCGGAACTGATCTGCCTGGAAACAACCGTTTCATTACAGAGACGAAAACTTATACGATAGCTCCAACCAGTATTGAAAGGAAGGTTCCTCATTCACAGAAAATTAAAGTACCGACGTCAGTGGTAGACGTCACTAAACCCTCGGGGGGTTTTATTTCAGACTGTGACAAAGGTGACAAAGGGGTAGATAAACGGTACTTCACTACCCCGACCTACGGTACTAGAAGCAAAAGACTTACAACTCGAAATTCGGTTAAAAAAGTGAGAGGAGAAAGTGAACGTAGTTCTCCGAAAAATCAAGGAGAAGTGAAAGACGGTATTCCCACCACAGTAAACGTATAGACTCCAATAACTATAAAGAGGGTCGTTAGAACTAAGGTCGAACAGGAAGAAGGTCGGGTCGTAAAGAGTACTCCATGAGACGTATATTCAATTTATTTGTCCCATTGTTGTATGTCGGAACTGCATGAGAAAAAGGATAAACCTTGGTCAGACAACAAGGTACAGGTCAAGATTGACAACAAAGAAGTCCTTCTACGTTTACGCTGAAAAGTGACAATTTAAATCGATAACGATTACATTGTTTCGAGAGTTTTGTACCTTAGAATTGTTCTGTGACTAGTGAATTTAACGAGTGTTTAGATGTTATATCCGTCAGAACCACCCCTTTCAAACAATGATAAAGTACACGACAGTCGACCCTACCGAACTAAGTTCAATCTCAGTTCTTAGGTGAAATTCTATTGAGTACTTATAAAGGCCGTTCAACCACAACCTACAAGTAGAGAGAGGTGAACCCAGAAATCCAATAACTCAGGTTCTCGTTTGACGGGTTTTCAAAGTCCGTCTTTGACATGATGGAAAGTATTGGACTGGAGTCTTCAATTTATATATCGAAGTGAAAGTGGTATCATATACGAACGGGTCTAGGTTTCTTCCTTTGTCTACGGGTCGAGAAATACCCTTCTCACCGTTTCAGTGTAAATTCTTCTCATACATTTTACCCTCGATAATGACGTCGGTAAAAAGTTTTACATGTTAGATTAGACGCTCGGAGTGACAACACAGAAACGTTGTGTCGTTTAGTAGACCGTATATAGTCTCCGAGTTATTTATAGAAACCTTATTAATTTTACAGAAAGAATTATCGAAGGAAAAGGTCGGTGATATCCTTTGAAGGGAAAAAATACCTACGATTCAAAACAAATAACATAAAACCGAAACAAAATGAAGACTCCTTGCACGATACGTATCCCTCATTCCAGGTGTATTGATTAAGACACACAAAGTGGACCTATCTTAGACATAAAGAAGGTGACCTCGGTAAATTAGACATTTTACGAATGTTCCTGTTCTCAAAGGTCATAAAGAATGAAGAGTAATTCTATAATGGTGTAAAGAAACCTTTGACAACGTATCTTGTCTTTGGTAATAACACGATTCGATATATTAAAATACCTTTGGTTAACTGATCAAAAAAACGTAAACCAAAAGGATATTTTGAGACCTGATCTGTAATTACAAATCGATAATGTCATTGTTTTGATTATGTGTATAACTAAACATTTCACGGAAAGAAGACGTTTCGGATTTCAAAATGAATTTATAAAAACACAAAAATTTCATTATTTAATTCGCTGAAACGGTAAGGACCTTAACATCAATAATATTAATTTGTCTTTAATATAATGGTTGGAGAGGTCTTTTATAATAAAGTTTAAAAACTAGTAAAAAAGAGAAATCGATGTAGATGTGTATGTATTCATCTAAGAGTTATATGGTATTGTCCTACTTTTAGGTTATGACGGTAAAGGATTTCTGGACCTTACAACCATCACTGTAAATGACTTACGTCGGCTTGAAATATGACACGTTAAGTATTTGTGAGTTTGGAGACTCAGAGTCTCTCAAACATTGAACGAGTTACAAACAGACTACTATGTCACACAAAAAAAGATGATATTTATTAAATAAAAAAGAGGATTGGTATTCAGGAATTGTCAAGATAAGTATTAACGAATAAAACTGTTTCCCTAACCAGTATACTTTGTATAAAAGGACTATGGTAGACTGAATTCTATCTTCTGAAGTTATAAACGGTCCCTCTAAAAAAAGTCAAAGGGATTTGTTTCTATTAGGAAAGGAATAGTTATGAGGGTATTACAGGAACCCGGATATAAATGGTATTATAAAAGTGAAGTACATTGTCTATAAAATTTTTTAGATATAAGGTTTAGTTCGTTTCTTGAGTTATTTCCTCAGACCTATGAGAAGTATCAGGAAAGGTATTGTGAACCGTCTTTCGGTCCATATAACCGAAATAAGGAAATTCTGGGTAAGATAAGGGTAATAGAGAAATATAGATAAGGGTGATAGAAACTACTCCTAGTGAGACAGAGAGAAGGTCTACGAAAAAGCTCTGAGTAATCTAATATTGTACCAGAAAATACCGTCTGTTTGTTTTGAGTACACTGAAATTTAGGATTGTATATCTTTGTGATGAAAGTGTATTCACGGGTCATTCACGTGACTTATTTACGAAAAGGTTCAAATTTTTTCGAGAGTATCGTCAGAAAAACTCTTAATTTTTTTTTTCGAAATTTTTTGACTTTTACGTTTCACTTTTATTAAATGTCAATGGAAGTGTAACTCTTTCATGAACACTCTACTAATGGTAAACGGTAAGACAGAGTCTCCCTCTCCAACCGTGGTTTAGAGACAATGCTTTTTCGGTGAGTAAAAATGACGAAGAAGGCTTTGAGTGACACTATGACTGCGTGTCCGGGTAATAAAGATCTCGTTTATACTCGTTGGTAGAGACCGTTCTGGTTTTGTGACGAACGTTTTATTCGACTGTACCGTCTTAATCCATTAACATTGTTACGATTTTCTACGACATACCAAAACGAGAACCCGGTTCACAGGGTTTCGTGAATGTCGAAAGAATTCTGGCTACGACTAAACGAGTATAGTCAGCTCCGATTCTACCCACCCGGCTTACTTCGGTTCGACCGAAAGACGTGACCTTCGCGGTTCAGGGTAGTACCTCTTTGAGACCCCTCTGTTCTCCCTGTGTTTCTTACGACTTCTCTCTTTTATCTGACGGTCAGTCCTCTGTAAGATCAATAGTGATGAAACTGACAGTCTTCTCCAGTCTAAAGATGATTTGATAAGAGTCCTCCGAGACGGACGTCTGTTATAAAATATCAAATAGGTCAGGGTCCGAGATTGGACCACTCAAGTGCGGAAACAGACGGTAGAAGGAGGAAGAACCTGTGAGAGTAGATCGGAGCGGTCGGAGGAAACCAAAGAACCTGTTCGGTTTGAACAAGAACGGAGTCTTCGAAACTTGACCGGGACGACGAGAGAGAAAGAATTCCTGAGTCGAGTTTATACTGGTCTCTCCAGATGAAACTGAGGACTAGAGTCACTGAAAGATACGGAAGAGTGAGAGTAGGAGGAGTGATAAAAAGAAATTAAAAGAGATATATCAAGTCATATATAAGTATACGTGTATGAATAAATGTCAGATAGAGAGGGGTGTTCCTCAAAGTGTTCTCGTCTGAAAATAAAGTAGTTTACGATGTTAGGGTCGGGTACTTTGTCACCGACTATTTCTCATCCATGGGTAATGAACAACATACCCATTTAAAATTTACACAATGGAGTGACACATTGTGAAAAGTGAAACAAAACGGTCTGAAGGTGACTTCAGACGATGGACGAATTCATGTGCACACACACAAAACCTCCCGTTCAGTTCCTTTTCTCCACTAAAGGAGAATATCTGACCGTGTCTCGTCTCGGTTTATTCATCGAGGTTCCCCTTCTCTGTACTTGTCCAAGTTCTAAAGGTAGCTATAACTTAAAAATCGATCTCTACTAATATTTATACATTCGTAGAGTGGTTTGAGTATCTTTAGAAACTTTCCGATCCTATGTCCTATTCCTTAAGTTAGAGTAAAATAAATGAGATTTTCCATTCCACTGGAGTTGAACGTAGATGTAGTATTAATTACTACGACTGACAAGGTATACAGAACGCCAAACCTACCCTTACCCACGTCCCAGACCCCTTCTCCCTAAGTCGATTACTTGTCCTTCCGGACGATGGTAGGCAAGACAAAGAAGTAACGACCCGAACATGTCACCCAATAAATAAAATGAATTTCATAGTTTATAGTTTCTACTGACAGACGATTAAAGTCATTACGTCATGAGGAAGAATTTACTGTAATCAGTAAGAATACTTTTTTTACAAATAAGACGAAAAGGTCGACATTACACTGAAAGAATGTCTACGTTTCCTGTTTCGGGACGATCACTGTGTGCTCATAAAAGGGAACTAAACGACTGTGTACATTATAGGACCTAGGTACGAAAAGTCCCTACTTTAGAAAATTGGTTCATTGAGGTCTTCTCTTCAATTCGAAAATGGGGTTTTCAAAAGACCACTAGTAAACGTTCGTTAATTATGGAACAGTAGACTCCACAATACTTTGGATTGACAAACCCGAAGTACCCAAAGAGAGACGTTCTTCTTTAGTAAAAATGTCAAAAAAGATTCGATTACAAAAGATCAGAGAAGTTATAAAACGTGTAATTACTTTTATTCTAGAGCTTTACTACTGATTCTACTCTATACTTTAGCATATAAAGAGAGATCTAGAGGTAGTTCGGAAGTTCCAGAAATCAGAGTCATAAGTTTTTTGACATTATTTGTTAAATTTGTAGAACGTTTAGGTCCCTCAATAAGATTCACCAACCTTGAAATTATTATTCGTCATTTTTCATCCTGTAACTCGATAGTGTCCTTTATCGTGGATACTTTTGCTCGTCCTCATGTCCCGATATTTAGACGACTGTATAAGTACTCTTTCAAATGATATTCGGAAATGAGTTATCAAGAAACTCGTATTTGTGTTCTGTCACCCGGAAATTCTGGACCCTTAGAGGTGTAAATGGTTTCGTTTTCACTCAGTTTAGAGGATGTGAACTATAATTTAGTGGTAGTTAGTTGTTCAACTTCGAGTTTAGTATCTACAGGTACTTTGTGAAAAAAGTCAAATCTTAAATTTTAGACGATTTCGTTCACTAAAAAAAAAGACGAAGGTACCTTGGTCTTAAGATAAATCTCCATTCGTGAAGTACATAAAAAATCTCGACGAGACATTCAAATTATGAATCTCCATATCGACCTTTACCCTATGAGAGTGACCGGTAAAAGTACTGATTCAATTGATCACATTAGAAATTTTTTCTTGACTCAGTCGAGTGAACCTGTGAGAAGGACACCGTTTGTACTGTAGAACTAAGGGGGAGTTCGAAGACCGTTTGTGGAACTGTTCAATGTCTGACCACGAAAGAAAGAGATTCACCTCTACTTCCAACTAGTGTAGAAGCAGTCTTTGTCGTACAAACACACTTAACCTTTTCGACTGGGACTGTCCCAGTGGTGAGTCCCTACCACTCTTCGGTACTCCTGAGGATGTAATAGTCCATAGTCTCGTAGTCCCAGTCTTTTTTCAACTCGTCTCTAGTCCTAAAGGAAATACAGGGAGACTGGGATCTACATTACTCCAGTCAGTCGTCGCTGGTCAGGTCAACGAGTGTGAAGAAAGAGTGGAAGAGATGGAAAGAAAAATGGAGGAGGGGTGTGGGGTTAGACCTCAGAAATTACGACATTCACGTCTGAGTCAGTTCACGTTGAGAAACGTTGGGGTACCTGACATTGGAAGGTTCGAAGAGACAAGTACCTTAAAAGGTCCGTTCTTGTGACCTATCCTAACGCTAAAGGATGAGATCCTCTACATGGTCTGGGTCCCTAGTTTGGTCGTAGAGGACTCAGAGGACGTAACCGTTCATCTTAGAAAATGACGACTCGGTGGTTCCTTCAGGTCAAGTCAAGTCAAGTCACCGAGTCAGTACAGACTGAGAAACGCTGGGGTACTTGACGTCGTGCGGTCCGGAGGGACAGGTAGTGGTTGAGGGCCTCAAGTGAGTCTGAGTGCAGGTAGCTCAGTCACTACGGTAGGTCGGTAGAGTAGGAGACAGTAGTGGAAGAGGAGGACGGGGGTTAGGGAGGGTCGTAGTCTCAGAAAAGGTTACTTAGTTGAGAAGCGTACTCCACCGGTTTCATGACCTCAAAGTCGAAATCGTAGTAAGGAAGGTTTCTTGTGGGTCCTGACTAGAGGAAGTATTACCTGACCAACCTAGAGGAACGTCTGAGAGTTCTCAGAAGAGGTTGTGGTGTCAAGTTTTCGTAGTTAAGAAGTAGCGAGTCGAAAGAAGTGTCAGGTTGAGAGTGTAGGTATGTACTGGTGACCTTTTTAGTATCGGAACTGATCTGCCTGGAAACAACCGTTTCATTACAGAGACGAAAACTTATACGATAGCTCCAACCAGTATTGAAAGGAAGGTTCCTCATTCACAGAAAATTAAAGTACCGACGTCAGTGGTAGACGTCACTAAACCATCGGGGGGTTTTTATTTCAGACTGTGACAAAGGTGACAAAGGGGTAGATAAAGGGTACTTCACTACCCCGACCTACGGTACTAGAAGCAAAAGACTTACAACTCAAAATTCGGTTGAAAAAGTGAGAGAAGAAAGTGAAAGTAATTCTCCGAAAAAGCAAGGAGAAGTGAAAGACGGTATTCCCACCACAGTAGACGTATAGACTCCAATAACCATAAAGAGGGTCGTTAGAACTAAGGTCGAACACGAAGAAGGGATGGGCGGGTGGCGGGGTCCTCAGAAGGTTTTTAATTGTTTTAGGAGTCACTATCTTGACACTCGGGAAACACGACACGACACAAATCAACGAATAAGCAATAGACAGAGAAACGCTGGGGTACCTGACATCGGGTGGCCCAAGGAGGCAGGTACCCTAAGAGGTCAGTTCTTATGACCTTACCCAACGGTACGGGAGGAGGTCCCCCTAGAAGGGATGCCTAACTTGGGTCCAGAGGACGTAAAGTCCACCTAAGAAATAGTCGACTTGATGGTCCCTTCGGGGACTTGGGAAATCACAGAAATTATCTCTCACTCAGAGACTACTTTTGTTAGTAGTTGAACAAGTCTTAACCAAGGTTTATAGTGAGGAAAAATCGTTGTATTCATCTTTAAACCGTCTTCTTTTTGATAGGGTAGAGACCTAATGAGTCAAACATTGAAGAGATGTACGACTACAACCGAAAAACTGTTTGTAAAGGGGTATCAGTAACTAAACCCTTCTTCTAACCCTTCCTTTATTTCTTCTTCCCTTTCCTTTATTTTTCTTAAGTTGAATCGGTCTCCGAACCCCAATCTCTCCTCTACGCCTGGTCTCAATCTTTATCCGTAACTCTGGAAATCTAGTACATGTCCTTTTCAGAAACTTTGACGGTGTCACCTGAGTTCACATTCCTCAATAATAACTCGTGTAAGACAAAAGGGGTAATAGAAAAGTACACATAAGATGATAATAAATTACTTTCTCGGAGTTCCTTCGGGAGGACAGAGGAATAGAGTATTTACAGACGACCTTCAGTACGAGGAGAAGTGGTACTCCCAGGTCCCTAACCACCAGTAGTGACGGTTTGTTAGGTCGAAGTAAAATACTCATTAAAATCTGTTTTCTTTAACCGTCCCACTAAAGTCCTTTTCCCTTTTTATTTGTGTCGTATTTTGGTCTCGATACCTAACTTCAGGGAATTCATAATTAACATCTCAAAAATACAGTCTCATTTAGCGAGGACACTTCGTTTATACTGAAAATTTTCTTTGTCCCCCGGACCCACAAGGAAAGACTACTAGGAGGGACAAAACAGAATCTCGACCGGACTCTTCCTTTAGGGTAAATGGTCCTTAACTACAGAGAAATCAAGATCAACAATTTTGTTGGAAGTCGAACCCCTGGGTGGACCCATGACTAAATAGTGAAACTACAAAAGTCTTCAAATAAATAAAAATATAAAATAGAGAGTTAGGTCATACTAAAATTGTCCATTACGGGTACGGAGAAGATCCCATACGAATTATCGTTTGAAAATTCTGTTCCATCAAGAGGAAAAATACCGACCCACCTTATGCGAAGGGTTGACACACGAATTAGAGTCTCAAAAGACTCTTCACACTCCCAAATGAACAGGGTGATTTATTTCGGGACGTTGTGAGTTGTCACAAATTTTTCGGGTCACTCGGGACAAAGATGGAAGTAAGAAGACGTAACCCCTGATTTAACTAAGAGACGAATAGACTCCTCCTTATTAAAAAAAGAGTAATACGAGGTATAAAATCTCGTAAAGAAAAATAAAGGTTTCCGTCTTCAATACTTTAAGATTCCCTCTTTTACTAATAACATATAAATAAGGATTTAAGGACATTCTAAAATGAGAATAGTCCGTTATTTATAAGAAGTTTTGACGGTACTTTTACTCTTTTGAACACTCACGAAAGTGATATACAAAAAGGGTTTCCCTTTGTAATGCTCAAAGGAAAGTGACAGATTTATCGTCCTACTGTTTTTCCGTTTCATTCTTGAAGTCACCCAAGGACTACAGTGTGTAACAAATCGTATCCATGCCGACCCCTTTTTCCTACCTGATACTTTTAAGGGTCAATACAATCACAGAAAGGTCAGGTCCTAGGTATCTCCTATACCCGGTCCTAAAAACGATTATCCATATTACACTCTCTCAAAACGATCCACAACCTCCAGTTATACATCCTCTTTCAACTATACTCCATTGTCGTTTTCTATAACACCACCTTCCTTATAACCAAAACACGAGTATGAAAGGGTAAAAAACGGTTCTTCTAGAACCCGTTCAATGTTGAACCTGGTGTTAAAGGAATAAATATTTTAACCGTGTTATTTTTAATACTTTCTTAATAAGAAAAAAAAAATTTGAAAATAAATAAAAAATAAAAAATTTAAAATTTTAGAAATTAAGAATGTACGCAAGGGTTTGTACTTGGGGGGAGGGTGGAGGGAGGGGTGTTGTAGAGAGACTCAGTAGGGGTACGTGGTCGGGGTTCGTACGACGTGGGATGCAGTCTGTAATAAGACTTCTGACGTTTAATAAATGCATTTCGTGATCGTATATTACCTATAAATCATTTAAAAATGGTAATACTACTTTATCAGGAACTTGAGATCCGTTGATAATTATCATAAGTGAATCCCTTCCTCTACTATTTATGTTCTATTTTACTGAATAAACTCTATAACATATGATTTAAGGGTACTCACCATCATTACGAACGGAGAGTGTGTTCTCCAGTGACTCCACATGAGTGGGCCTCTGAAAGTTTCTTCTGAGTTCTGGATTGATAACCGACTGAAATGTCGTAGTGGTCTACCTTTGTAAACCTCTGTCCTCTCTCTCATTACTCTCCATTTATAAACTTCTGTCCTCGTCCTCAGGTCGTCCCGTTACCCAAACCCACTTTTTTGTTTGTCTGTGGTTTTGGTTGTTTTCGTGAAGACTTCCAAAAGTTTGAAGTCAACTTGAGTCTCTCGTATTGGAATGTCGTAATGTATGTAGAACGTCCATAAGTGATTCAGTTACAAAATGATTTAAGCCAAATCAAGTCAGCGAGTCAGTACAGACGCTGAGGTACCTGACGTCGTGTGGTCCGGAGGGACAGGTAGTGGTTGAGGGCCTCGAACATGTTTGAGTACAGGTAGCTCAGCCACTACGGTAGGTTGGTAGAGTAGGAGACAGTAGGGGAAGAGGACGACGGAAGTTAGAAAGGGTCGGAGTCTCAGAAAAGGTTACTCAGTCGAAAAACGTAGTCTACCGGTTTCATAACCTCAAAGTCGAAGTCGTAGTCAGGAAGGTTACCTATAAGTCCTGACTAAAGGAAATCCTACCTGACCAACCTAGAGGAACGTCAGGCTCCCTGAGAGTTCTCAGAAGAGGTCGTGGTGTCATTTGAGAATGATATATGGATCGAAACGTAATCTCACCTCTTATTACTACTGTACTGGAGGTAAGAGACGTCAAATCTCAGATCACCCCTACAGTTGTTGTTGTTGTTTTGGTTCTTTTTTTCTCTTTTATATAATGTTGTCTTATGTCACAAAAACAACAACTTAATAAGATAGACGGATGTATAGATATATAAAGAACTATATAATTCTTTTGTATAGTTCATAGTCGAGATCTACCCTTCAGACCGTCCCGAAAAACACTTCCGGTTAAAAATTTACTCTAAACTTTCTATTCTAATTGGGGTGTACGTTTCGTATTCTTAAAAACTCCTCCTCTATTGTCCCCCCTTTTCTGTTTTGGTTTTTGCTGACGTTTTTGTTTCTGTATTCCAAACTTCCGTGAACGATGGGTTGTGAGCCAGAGATCTACTTGTCATAATTACAGTGAACCCTGGGATTATCGTTCCGTTTTGGGTCCATGGTGAAATCTTCATGACTTAGACTTAGAAGTAAAAATTCTACAGGTCCACTAAGTATTCTTGTAAATTAAACTCTTTGTCTGCATTTTAACTGAAAACTTATTTGGCTTACCTCCAAAAACCGACCGAACTCTTTCCGACAAAGTCACATCACCCCCATCTTTGGTTTACCCTTACCCGACTTCTTACCGTTCCTAATTCCTTACTTGGGTCGTACCTCTATGGAGTAATACCTGCAGAATAAACCTTTCTCTACTCTTGTCTTCTATCTCCGTAGTCGACTTTCTCTTTTGTCCCAGTCTTCTCTTCAACGAATTCTACTTCTTACACACAAAAACATGTATTTCTAATGTGGATCTACTCTTCCTCTCACTACTACTCTTGTATCTCTCTACTAGATTCCTACTCCAGGAGTTGTTACGTCCTGCTTCGTCTTTCCGTCGTACCGTTTTAATTGGACACTACCCTCTTCACTGTGAAGGACATGACCTCGTTTACCTTCTCACCTTTCCTACACACGGGACACTTAAATATCTACCCTTATACTCGTCGAAGACCGTGTGATTAACAGAAGACAGTTACTTCGTATTCCGTACTTGTAGTCGACGTTTGTTCCCATCATCCCTAAATTTTTCACTCTTCAATTACTTGATTAGAGACGTCTTCATGTTCGACCTTCTTGTTTGTTATCAACCTAATGACCATCACCATTCGTCTGTCACTAGTCACGGATAAATTATACATCACTTCAGACGGGGTAGTGTACTAAAAAAAAAAAAGGTTTGACACGAGTGAAATACCCGTGTTACATCTCTTTCGTCTGCGAATCCAAGTACGTTCCAACCCCAATTATTATTTTTTAGTAGGAAATTGTGACGTTGAACAGATTTAGGTCAAGAACCGTTGACAAAGACAGATGTCTTCAATCTCTAATCTACGTATATAAATTGTAGTTTAATATTATTGAACCACGGATAATAAGTGAAAGTTACACGAGTCAAAACGTATGTAAAAGACCCTTGAAATATCGTTACTTCAATATATAATAGTCGGGGTGAAATGACGACGTTGACTTATATTTCCTCTAAGTCATTTGGAATTCATTTAATATTACGGTTCTCAGTTTGACTCTAGATAAATTGAGGGTGGTGGTCAATACAGTATTATTACTTTCCTTAAAAAAATTTCCCTTTTTATTCTTCTAACCCCAAAAATACACAGAAAAAGAAAAAAAGAAATAAAAAAAAAATAAGTTTCGTTTTTTTTTTTTAACCAAAAGAAACCTACCAGAAAGTGGGGAGTCACCACAATACTTTAACTTAATTTATACTGTACACGAGAGAGAAAAGTCGACTTATGTTCGTCGTCTATGTATACCTGAGAACTTCTAGAACGGAGTGTAAAGGAACGGTGGTACACTCTTCAAACTCTCCTTCTAGTCGATTCGTGGTACATCCCTGTCTTTACACCTATCAGAAATGTTCAAAAACTCTTCAGATGTTTCCTAAATAGAACTGAACTATGAAGGAAGGAACGTTTTACACTTCCAATACCGTAAATAAAACTGACTATATTTAACGTCTTTTACAATTTATTATTCTAAGGTTTTACTCATAGTCGACTTCTTCAGTCTATTGTTTGAGTTTACGGATGTCTTCGGACCTTGTTTTGTATTTCCTCATTTCTCACAGTCAATCTTCTGTCGTTTCCTTTTACCCCCCGGACCATATTTGACTCTCAGTGAGTAACCAAATTAGGTTGACTACCGTGTGTTCTTAAGGTCAAGTCACAACGTTTTAGGAGGACACTAGACTCTCTTTTGTCAGATTTTAAGACACTTTATTTGTAGAATTTTGTAAGTAACCGTTTTGGTTTACATATTCGGTCGTACCTTGATTTTCTATTTGACTCTGTACAATGTAAAAAAATCAAGTAAACTCGTCTGTAGTTAAGTTTAACCCATCGTGGTTTGGGTTCATCAGTCCTCACGAGAAGGTTGTCCTCCGTCCCCTTTTTGAATGTGTCTCTTTCATCTCTTCGTCTCCATCCTTTAATAAGTCAAGCGATAACGAATAACGGACACAACAACGAGTCAGCGATTCAGTACAGACTGAGAAACGTTAGGGTCCGTCATGAGGTCCGAAGGGACAGGTAGTAATAGAGAACCTCAAACGAGTCTGAGTACAGATGACTCAGTCACTACGATAGATTGATAAAGTAGGAGCCAATGGGGGAAGAGGAGGACGGAAGTTAGAAAAGGTCGTAGTCCCAGAAATGGTTACTCAGCCGAGAAACGTAGTCAACTGGTTTCATAACCTAGAAACCGAAGTCGTAGTCAGGAAGGTTATTTATAAGTCCCAACCAAAGGGATCCTAACTGACCAAACTAGAGGAACCACAGGTTCCCTGAGAGTTCTCAGAAGAGATCGTGGCAGTTAAGAAGTCGTGAGTCAGAAGAAATACCAGGTTGAGAGTGACACTAGACAACAGGAATCATAAAACTAAAAAGATTGTGACTCCGTAAACGTCCGAATCTAAAACCAATTGAATACATCCGACGGTCCCGTACTCAGTGAAGTCAGAGTACCGGACGAATAAATTAATACAAAGGTTACATATTCGGGTACTCAGAGGTCAAACGGTGAAGACATCTCCATGAAAATTTTAGACACAGTCTCTAGTGTCTAACGGTTTATGGTTGAAATTAGTGGTTAGAATCCTTCGGTCAAAGTCAAAGTCAAGTCATTGAGTCGTCACAGACTGAGAAACGTTGGGGTACCTGACGTCGTGTGGTCCGAAGGGACAGGTAGTGGTTGAGGGTCTCGAACGAGACTGAGTACAGGTAACTCAACCACTACGGTAGGTTGGTAGAGTAGGAGATAACAGGGGAAGAGGAGGACGAAAGATAAAAAGGGTCGTAGTCCCAGAAAAGGTTACTCAGTCAAGAAGGGTAGTCCACCGGTTTCATAGCCTCAAAGTCGAAGTCGTAGTCAGGAAGGTTACTTATAAGTCCTGACTAAAGGAAATCCTAACTGACCAAACTAGAGGAACGTCAGGTTCTCAGAGGTCTCTGAGAGTTCTCAGAAGAGGTTGTAGTGTCAAGTTTTCGTAGCTAAGAAACCACGAGTTGAAAGAAATATCAGGTTGAGAGTGTTAGTATGTACTGATGACTTTTTTGGTATCGAAACTGATCTATCTGGAAAAAACCTTTCATTACAGAGACAAAAAATTATACGAATGATCCAACTAGTATCGAAAAGAAGGTTCCTCGTTCGTAGAAAATTAAAGTACCGAAGTCAGTAGTAGACGTCACTAAAACCTCGGATTCTTTTATTTTGGACAGGGACAAAGGTAACAAAGGGATAGATAAACGGTACTTTACTACCCTGACCTACGGTACTAGAAGTAAAAAACTTCGGTCCTTCGGTCTATGGGGAAATTTTAGAGAACATTTACCAAGTATACTCTTTATACTAGATGATCTATATCAATCTGTAGAAAATTAAACAAGACATTAAATCTCTTCAATGGGCTCTCTTTCTTGATAGAAGTTTGGACTTCGTTCTCTTTCTCTCTTTTAATACGAAAAGAACATGTTTAGTACTCACAGAGAAATTACTCACTCAATGGTCGGGTATCCCTTTTTTATCGAAGTAATACTTTTTTTATGTCTTATAGAAATAAGTCGTCACCAAGAATAAATACTTGGTTTCTTAATTTTTTTTGAATTAGTTAAATAGTATTACTTGAAGGGTCCCCATCAGTTGTTCTTGTAATATTCGTGTCGTCCATTCAAAAGGTTGTTATTACCATAATACGAAGAAAGATATGTTTCGTACTAAAGTCATCGAAACATAAAGTTAATTTGGATATTTATTTGTTTTCAGTGTCACTGTTTTTAGTGTCGGGTAGTAGATTCTGAGTGTACACTCTACCAGCGTAAAGTAGAGTCCTCGTGACTTTCACACTTATTCTAACATTCGAGTCACTTAAAGAATGAAAAGGGATTTATACGGAGAATGAAAACACTGAGGTGTAAACAATAATCTAAGGAAAGGAAAATTGAACCGGGTCTTACGGACAGTTTCAAGACAGATGGTTGAGGTCAGAGTTTTGTCGAAGGAGGAGTAACTAGACCACTTACTTCCAGGATCGATACATACATAGGTAACGTTAAGTCCATCATCCACCTAAGTCCATTCCTTGTACCTAACGCTTATAAGAAAGACCATCTAACCTTCTCGGAGTACTCTCTCTCTTTGACTGGTTGTGTAAACAAGATCTGATTGGTTGTCTCGATTCTGAAAGTTCGTCAAACCCTGTTACTGTCAAGAAATTAGAGAGTCACCATAGGAAGTGTCATTGTCCCGTAGTCTCTAATCGTTCAGTTTCATAATTACCGTTCCCCTCCACCCGTCGCAGTCATGTCTCCACACATGTCGAAACTCTGATAGTTAACACAGAACTGATCAGGGTAGACCTTTAATTTCGGTTTAGGAACTTTCGTCCCCCGTTCCCCCCATGTTATTTGTTTTTACTTCTTAATTCACCTTCTCGAAAACGACTAGACTATAATGTCGATGTAAGATTCCTTCTCTTACACTAAAATACTCTCAGTACAACAGTTGACTGTACTCAAACTCGTTCGAGGTCCTCTACCACTTCCTGTTCCTTCGGACCGTACGACGTCAGGTACACCAGTGTTTCTCAGTCTGTACTGACTCGTTGACTTGTTGTTGTCCACAAGAATTTTGTTTAAATAAAGACACTTATATTAGAAAATTATCGACGGGAAAAATAGATGAGAACAATTCACACATCAATTGGTCCCTGAGACCACTTGATTAAAGGTCTTTGACACTGATACAATCATATGTACGGGTTATCTGAACCGTCTACATCAGTAGGTGTCTTACTGACCAGAGGGAGGAAGGACGGACGGGAAATCTAAGATAAAAGGTATGTCGTCGAAAGTATAAGAAAGTGTTACACGTAGACTAGAACAAGGACGAGAAGAACCTAGAGGGGTTCCCGTAAGGAAATGTGTGTCTTATTTAAGACTTTAGATCTGAAACTGAAGGTTCTGAGATACACTAGACCGTAGCTTTAAAGGAAGAAGTCGGAAAGAGGAGGATAAGACGAAGACAGAAGGATACGAGGCTAGTGGACCGAAAGGAATTACAAGATACTTGTACGACGTGTATGTGGGAGAAGTCCTGAAAACATTGATGACAAGTTAGACGTCCCCTATGAAAACGGAGACTGTCGGTATCCCGAACGACTTTATTGAAGGAAGTCCAAAGAAGGATTGGTTGGCGTGTGGGATGGATTTGATCAAATGGTGGTAAGTAAAATAGGAACGGGATGGGGATACAATAAAATGAAGTAATGTGAGTGACGATAGTCATTGGTGTAATGTATAATTAAAAGAATAAACTAACGGAAGACAGAAAAGGTGACCCTTACCGTCTTGGAGACAAACAAAAATACGTAACGACATGGAGAACGTAGAGTTTGTAACGGACGAGGGTATTATACAATCCGTGAGTCAATTTTAGACATCATTTATTTAACACTTGTCCGATTAGAAAATTAATTAAATTTCATCGGTGTATACTGACCACCGGTGGTTTAATATGTCACGAAATAATCTAACAGATGGATGAACAGTACAATAAATAATAGACAACAGGATAATATGTTCTTATATTTTCGGGACTTATGTCTCTGAAAACAGATAAAGAAGTCATTGTATATAGTTCATGGATCCTGTCATAGATCGTGTGTCTTCCACGAGACACTTATAAACCTTTCACTAATTTACTTACAAATTAAAGACAGAGTACCTTTTAATTGTAGAAACGAAAGGACCTAAATTTAAACTCCTCTCCCTTAATTTGAACTGATAAAACTTTTAGAAAAGACGTGAATTCTACTATATTAAAATAGAGGAGACTTTACTGTCAAAATCGTTGTCGTTATAAAATAGTCGACAAAACCGGAATTTACTTACTTTGTATATCGACTACAGGTCTATTATCTTCAGGGGTTTGTGATTATTGGAGACGAGATCAAAACGGGAGATATAATTCGTTCATTGTTTGTATGGGACAGACAGATCTGTCATGACTCTAATAGTGGTCCATACTACAGAGAATGGAAAGTAAGAGCAGATGAACGAGAGTTGGAGGGAAATGGAAGTGGGAGCACTTAAAATATCTTTATAGAGGAACTGTGTATCAAAATAGAGGGTGACACGAAACAACAGAAGAAGAAAAAAAATAAAGTCCGACGTAACACACCTTACGTCCTAGAATTCGGGGACTGGTCCCTAGTTTGGACTCGGGGGACGTAACCCTCGCGGCTCAGAATTGATGATCTGTTGGTCCCTTGAGGTACGTGAAGAAAATTTATCCTGATAGAAAGACAAAGGGACCGTAGATAAAGTACGTAGAGTTGTGGTCCTGAACCACTAAAAACACCCTGGTTTGGATGAATAAAAATAATTTTAAGTAATATTTACTTCTGTAGACTTCGAGATATAAAAGGAGAAAGGACACAAGAAAGTTCCTAAAAATCAGTGAAAAAGGGGACATGAGTGTAGATCAAAAGTAATGTCTACCAAAAACGAACGAACAAACATTCAAATAAACCTTGTAAAGGAGGAGGAAGAGACAAACAAAGCTCAGTTTGACCTGGTTTAATACTACAGGATTCACTTTTACAATGTAAGTCAAAAGTACTATAGTAGTGACTGGATTAAAAGAATATAGTTAGTTCTTTCTGTGTCTTTGATTTGTGACAGGAAATTGTTAAAAAAGAATTAAAATGTAAGTATGGAAGACGGTCTAAGAGAAAGTTTGAATGTCATAAGTTAACTCTTCTTCTCTTTTTTAAAAGAATCAAAAAGGGTACTTCCGAAGTTGTAGTCATCTCTATATCAAGTACGGATAAAACGGACTCACTCCTCGACTCACTCCAATCCTCTAGACTCAAAACCAGTAGGAAAGGTATACAGAGACGAGTGTGAGTCGTAGAAAACGACCGAACGTGCAGAGTTGTAGGGTACAGGAGGAGAGTCCCAATAATTTCTTTCTAAGTAATATCAACTAACACACATACTTAGAAGAAATGACAATGTAATCTACATCTAAACTTTCCTAACACAAATATGATAGATTCTGGTCCAGTATTGAATATAAATCGATTTGTCAGGACTTACGTAAAAGAAGGAAAAGAGAAAAATAGTGTAACAAGATGAAAGTTGGAAGACTAAGGTTGAAATTAAGAGGAAGTGGTGGAATTCAAAGAAACTGAAAGACCGAAGGAGTAGTCTAGAGGAAAGACAGATCCTGGAAAAGATAACGAAAATCTTTCCGTCTCGGATATATTCTTAAGAAGGTAGTAAATGTAAAAAATATTAAGTCTGTAGTTGAATATAGTCATTGTTTGTCTTGATCACTGAAGAAATTCGTTCTTAAGTTTGTGTAATGAGAGTCCTCCCAGTGTGTACTTTGAAACCGTAGAATCATACTTGACGTCAAAAAAAGATTGTAAAGATACTTTAAGGCGACGTCTACGAATGAAAGACAGTGTGAAAACGAAGACACCAAGACCTCATTTGGACTGGACCTCCAGAAAATACAGTAACAGGTGTTAGGGAGGTATTTGATGTAACAATCTAGACACCGAGGGTTTGAACTCCCAGGTAGTCTTAGTGGATCTCCCAACCAATTCTGTCTCAAAGACTTAGTCATCCACGTCCAACTCTTAAATATAAAGACATTTCCAGGAACCACTATAATGTAAAGACCCGTTCTGAAGTGAATCTCTAAGTGTCTTAATGACGTAGATCCCAAATCGTCGTATGGTCCGTTAGTTACCATGAGGGACATAATGTTTCACGTCCTCTTAGTCGTCGTGAAGAAGGACTGACGTCCGACTGAGACACCTACAAGACGACGGGGTCTTCGGCCAAAAGGTCTAAAGAAACTTGTGACCTGCATCAAAGAGAAAGAAGGATGTTAGACTATGTAAATCATCCAGTAATATTTTAAAAGGAGGAATCGAGTCCATGACTAAAAAGAAGTTCCTCATGTCTCATCCAATCATTAGGATAACCCCTTGTAAGAATCAGGAGAGTCGAGGAAGCATATGAACCTCGGGAGGAGGGTTGTTGGCGGGGGAGGAGGGACGGGTTAGAATCAATTGAAACAAATGTCGATCCTCAGTCGAAACAAGGGAAGTCGTTTGTTTTTTCGTGTGAGTGTTCGACTGAAGAATGTAAGTAAAGTTTTATAGGATGAGTGAAAAGGAGGTCTGAGGTCATAATTGATGACTGTCGGCAAATGGTGTCGGTAATATGGTGATTAATTCCATATTTATACACAAACCACTGTAGTCGATACATGATTACGACCGTTTTGAGCTCGTCAAACACACATTAGACGTAAGATCTATTGATGTGTCTCTTAAGGTAGTACCCGGACTGTTGACTCTTCGGGGGTCTTACCATTCTGATTCTGTACCGATCGTCAGGTGGACTCTCGAGGGAAGTCTTTGATCGTGGGGCTCTTACCTCCTTATAAGATAAGTCTCTAGTTCTATTCGGAATTTTTGAACTTTTTTGTTAAACATTCAGAAAATTTGTCGACGTAGTTGAATGTATCACCTTTGTCATTTAGGTATACAAGTATTAAGACAAATAAAAATGAAACTTATTTTACTTGCGTCAAAAATTTTTAACCACTTAGTCGGTGTTAATCATTTTCCCGATGTCAGTAGATAAAACGAAAATGACGGGAAAAGGTAATCTTATTATTACTTTCAACGGTTGTTAGGAAGTCGCAAATGATAATCGTTTCTCAAAACGATTCGTTAAACACGTAAAATGACATGTTAAGCATGTTTTTTAGGATACTCTATCTAGGATAAGTACAGAACGTCCACTTTTTGAACTTTGAATGCATTGAACTGGTTCAAGAGTTCAATAAGTCAAGTCAAGTCAGTGGTACAGAGTGAGAAACACTGAGGTATCTATCGTCGTGTGGTCCGAAGGGACAGGTTGTAGTTGAGGACCTCGAATGAGTTTGAATGCAGTTAGTTCAGCCACTACGGTAGGTCGATAGAGTAGGAGACAGTAGGGGAAGAAGAGGGCGGAAGTTATAAAGGGTCGTAGTCCCAGAAAAGGTTACTTTCTGGAAACGTAGTCCACCGGTTTCATAACCTCGAAGTGAAAGTCGTATGTAAGAAGTTTATTTATAAGTCCTGACTACAGAAAATCCTAACTGAACAACCTAGAGGAACGACAGGTTCCCTGAGAGTTCTCAGAAGTTGTAGTGTCAAGTTTCCGTAGTTAAGAAACCGCGAGTCGAAAGAAATACCAGGTTGAGAGTGTAGGTATGTATGATGACCTTTTCGGTGTCGAAACTGATCTACCTGGAAACAACCTGGAAACAGAGTTCGATAGTTTGTCGTCGTTTTATCCCTAAACATGGCCCAGTGTGGTGGTTGAGGTTGGAAATTAGTAAAAAGACATAGTGTCGTCACAGGGACTGGTGAGGTAGTTAAGGACCGAGCTGAAGATCGGAGAGGATCGTAAAAGTGTACCGTTCTCAGTTGTATAAACCTCGTCAGGACCCAGGAGGGACATCCTCTTCAACACCATCCTTGTTGTGTTAGTTGTAACCAAGAATTTGAAAACCAACAACCATTACCAACACCATAAGACCCTAAACCCCCCCACTCTAGAGTATTAACCTATGTGAACACTTTTTTAAGGTGTTAACTTTTGTGAACACTTTTTTTAAGTGAGAGGAAACTTATCGTATGATGACCCAAGTAATTATGTGCCTCAGGAGGGATGGTACCTAGGGAGTGGTCCTTTTGATCTCCTATTGTTGTAGACAATAACTTAGAGACTTGACTATAGTGTGGGATGATGTCTCTTGAGATCCCGTTTCTTAAGGTCTTTATATCAGATGTATAGTTTAAATCATTCATTTAAATTACCGATTTGAGTCAAAACCACGGACGGTTAAAGGAATAGACTTTTTATAAGTATGAAAAATTCTAACCGTACTCCTAACGTACTCTTATACTTACATAATAACCAATCTTATCACAGGCTACGAATTATCCGTGAAGTATTTAAGATGGGTAATGATTGTAATAAGGGAATAGGAAGAAACAATAAGGAAGTAATAAAGGGACTCCTTCAAGGGAACTTCCCATGGTGGAAATACTAGTATGATAATAAATCTCAGAAAACCTTTATAAAGAAAATGATTGTATAACCATAATAAAACTCCCTCCTCCATAAACTTGTAATTAGTGGCGATATTTCGTCCTTGCCAATAAATTGTTGTCCTATACCGGAGTTCACCTTTCCACGGTTCAAATTTGTATTTACGTCTTACACTTTTCATTTTTTAATTCCTACTACACTGTTTTACAACATTTTGACTTCCTTTTCAACATGTTTAAACTAAAGATATTGAAAATTTTAAACGAAGTAAAAGAGTGTATAAACAATTTTAGGTCTGGGTTATAACAATGTATTTCATGTAAAGATAATTTCTTTTAGTATGTTCAAATCACTATTATACTTTTGAAGAAAGGTACGTTTCTTCCTTTCACAATCTGTTCGTTTTTCCTCACTATGTTTAAGTTTAAGTTAAATACGTGAATTTTTGGCACCGAACACAGACAAACAAATGACACTGGATGATTATGACGTGTGTCTCTGGCTGTACATCTTGGGAAATCTTAAAATAGTAGACAATTTATCATTGATCACTTGTATATGAATTGTATATAATACTACGTAGATACAGTTCCTTATAACTTACACAAAGTATTTCAATCATTCTGATTTCTTCCATTCCGTACTTCTCTTGTTGTAAGATACCTCAAGAAACAGGGATTCCTGCAGAGACGTCAGATCCCTAGGACCCACCAACATGACCCTCCTGAGACTTCGTGTTACTTATCTATGACTCGTCGATTCTACATCCTAGTTTAATACAAACTTTTAAGTTAAACAAAAGGTTCCAGTCAAATTTTTTTTTCCTGCCGGTACTTGTTGTATGGTGTCACTGTTACTTTGAACAACTACATTCCACGATTTTACAATCCCTTACTGTGTCTATGAAATATACATTTACGAAAATTGGGGGAACTGGTAACTTTTTGTCGATAATATCAGTTTAAAGATCTAAAACAAAAGTATATGACATCAACGACTAGAATCGACAAATAAATCACTTCCTGTACCCTCCCTATCATTACGTCTTTTCGATATCACTTTTTCAACTGAATTTCGAGTTGTAAGTCTTTTGCTTCTAGTACTGTAGGTCGGGGTAGTGAAGTACCCTTTATCTACCCCTTTGTCACCTTTGTCACAGTGTGAAATAAAAACCCCCGAGGTTTTAGTGACGTCTACCACTAACGTCGGTGCTTTAATTTTATGCGAATGAGGAACCTTCTTTTTAATACTCGTTGGAGCTATCGTATAAGTTTTCTGTAATGAAACGATTCCAGACAGATCAGTTCCGATACCAAAAACGTCTCCAGTACACTTTCAACCTGACACTTCTTCCGACTCGTGGCTTCTTAACTACGAAAACTTCACACCACAACCTCTTCTGAGAACTCTCAGGGAACCTGACGTTCCTCTAGGTTGGTCAGGTAATACTTCCTCTAGTCGGGACCCTAAAGAAACCTTCCTTACTACGATTTCGACTTTGAGGTCATGAAACCGGTGGAGTACACTTCTCAACTGAGTAACCTTTTCTGAGACTACGACCTTCCCTAACCCCCTTCCTCCTCTTCCCCTGCTGTCTCTTACTCTACCGACCTACCGTAGTGACTGAGTTACCTGCACTCAGACTCACTTGAGACCCTCAACCACTACCTGTCCCTCCGGACCGCACGACGCTAAGTACCCCAGCGTTTCTCGACCTGTACTGACTTGCTGACTTGACTTGACTTGACGTGACTATGAAGTGTAAAGAAAGACAGACCCAATAGAGTTGCAAATCTAAATTCAGACTTATATCTCTTCAAACCTTTGATACAATTCTTAGTTTCGGTACAAGTAAAACCTGTAAATATCTAAAATTCTGAGATATTTTATGAGGACTAATGAAGACAATATAAACTAAGTCTATTAAAGTGAAAAAAAGAGAAAAATTCAATTTGAGTGTAACTCCCACCCGATCAAGTAAATACTGAAAACTTTTCAACAGATCCACGAAAATATTAGTCTGACAAGGTCCATCGTCCTTTAAAAACGAAACGGTAGGGTAAATTGTCGACACAAGGGTCGACCCAGACAAACAATATTTACTTTTACCGAGAAATTTAGATGTAAGGGACGTACTGGTTCGAACCGTAGTTTACGTCGGAGACCTACTACGGTTTCTATTCGTGGTTTCCCACAGTCTAACTTTGAGACCTAGTATCACACAATTTGTCGTAATAGTCGGTATTAACACATAAAGATAATTTCGGTCCACTACACTGGGTCACCTAGAAACTTTTTACTTAACGAAGGGTAAAAACTTACAAAAACATTACGCTAACTCTACTTAGGGGTACTATACAGATACCTCGTGTCACTTTACACTTTATACGTTTTTATCTCCAGTACCATTTTACCTTGTGAACGCCTGGGTTTACTACTACAATGAAACGAAATCCGAATGTCTCCTTCACTTACCCGAATACTTACTTGTCTTATTAAAGAAGTTTATCACGGGTAGTTTGTAGGGTCTTATCTTGTTACATCAGGATTAAGAAAGAAAATCTCAATAAAACGGAGTGTTAAGTGGTGAGAACGGAAGGAATAACTTTAGTTTCCATACGTGTCTGAAAGGTGACCTGTTCAGGGACTTCTCAGATATGGTTAAATTACTTTTGGGTGTTTTGAGATAGTCATGTTTTTTCGATTTTTCTCCATTTAAAAGAAACGAAAAAGATTCGTCGTAACAGCCAATTATCTCATAACCCTCTTACTTTGATGTTTTTAGATATCTTTATCTTTGTATTTGAGATTGAAGGGATTTTTACGAAATTTAATAATAGAACATAATAAAAGTTTTCGATGTAGACACTTATAGTACTTATAACTTACACAAAGTATTTCAAATATTCTAATTTCTTCCATTCCACATTCTTATAGTTAAAGTCAAGTCAAGTCAAGTCAACGAGTTGACACAGGTTGAGAAACGCTGGGGTACTTGGCGTCGTGTGGTCCGGAGGGACAGGTAGTGGTTGACGGCCTCAGATGGGTTTGGGTACAGGTAAGTCAGTCACTTCGGTAGGTTGGTAGGGTAGGAGACAGCAGGGGAAGAGGAGGACGGGAGTTAGAAAGGGTCGTAGTCCCAGAAAAGTTTACTCAGTCGAGAAGTGTAGTCCACCGGTTTCATAACCTCAAAGTCGAAGTTGTAGTCAGGACGGTTACTTGTGGGTCCTGACTAAAGGAAATCCTACCTGACCAACCTAGAGGAACGTCAGGTTCCCTGAGAATTTTCAGAAGAGGTTGTGGTGTCAAGTTTTCGTAGTTAAGAAGTTACGAGTCGAAAGAAATATCAGGTTGAGAGTGTAGGTATGTACTGGTGACCTTTTTGGTATCGGAACAGATCTACCTGGAAACAACTGTTTCATTACAGAGAACGAAAAATTATACGACAGATCCAACCAGTATTGAAGGGAAGGTTTTATAGTTAACTGTATGTTAGTTTTCACCGAAAAAGGATGGAGAAACCTCTTCTAATAATTGAATCCTATGTACCTGGAGATCATGTAGAAATTTGTGTAATTGTAATATTTTACGTATACACATAAAAATTTTACACTCATACTCAACACTTGAAAAGACCCCTCTTTCAGGAAATCAATAATAATAATAAGAAATTCGTTAGGTCTTTACTAATTCTTTATATGAATGATATAAAAAAAGATAGAGTAAAACCATCGTAAACTTTAACTTACTTGATACAAGTTGTACTTTTCAAATAGTAAAGTGGAGATGGACCGTCAGATATTAGTTTTACGTGGCGTGTGTGTCTCTCTGTGAAGAGTGTAAGTAAACGAGAGAAAAACCAAAGTAGTCAAAAGAAGTAAGTAATAAGACAAACGTGATAAACCACTTTAAAACTCATAACGTGTGTGGATTAACTTTACTTCACTCTCTATGAAGTATAGGAAAGTCACTTAATTCACTGGTGACGAAAACTCACCCTTAAGAACCGAATTATTAATTATTACATCAAAAAGTAAAAATTTAAAAACAACAGTGTCTGTAACATGTCTGCCTACTATTTCTAACCTTTACGTAGTAATCCTAAAGATCGGTTTCGATCACAAATAAGTTTTATCTTTGATAGATTTTGTATAGTTTTCTCTACTTTAAAATCCAGTACACTAATACAAAGATACGTAAATAGAAAGTCGTAACTCTAGTCTAGGAATCTCTGTACTCGAACAAAAAAAACGACCGAATTCGATCCGTTTATTTTAATCATGAATGTCAAGTTGAAAGAAAGGTAAACGTAATTAACTTTAAGATCGTGTTCCGGGGTAAATTGTATATCGTAGACTTATGAAATCAATTCTAAGGATCTTACTGTGATAACTAAATATTATGAAGTGGTTTCACTAAAAACATAATCTTATATTGTGGGAAATATAGACAGTGATTTTAACCAAGACGAGTATGTGTCCTTTAATCTCCCTTTTCATTTAATAAGTCAGTTTAGTAAAAGGAGGTTGTAAAGCTCTTCACAATCATTCTTTTAAGGTGAATACAATTTCAATTAAGAACAACGGAATCACAAGGAACGTAATCATTACGTATAAAGCCTAGTAAACAGTACACGGTTCATTTGTGAATGTACGTCAGTTAAAGAGTAAATTAAGAGTAGTACATAGGTCTTCCAACCACGACGTCAATAAAAAATAAAGTATCCACTCCTTTGACTGTGAACGGGTTCTGATGTGTCTCCTACTCATCAATCCCGACTGACTACCACAGTCTGACGATCCGTAATTGATGTTGTAATATATCAGCTAGAAGTTATAAGGACATAAAATACAAGAACATAAATGGATGAACAATTTTAAATCAAGATTAAGGGGTTAGTTATGAACGACGTGAAAACACCAGTAAACGTCTGTACTAGTCTCATCGGTTTTTAAACTCGGTGAATTACACGTGAAGGAGTCTACTTCAGGTTGTTCCTTTGTGAACCAGTAAAACAAACTCAAAAGTATAACGTTCGTTTACAAGATGAATTCCAGATGAGTCCCGGTGAAACAAAAACGTAAAAACATCAAAAACAACCACTAAAGAGACAAACTTTACGAGAGCTCAGTTCCCCTACTTCGTGACAGAACATAAGGTTTTTCGTTCTTCCGACAGTATTCGTAATACCTCTTTTATACACAAAATCTATTTATACCAAATGCGTACCCCAAGTCACGACAGCAGAGACTCAATTTATAGTTACTTACTTGGTATACATACTTTATTTTATAGAAATTTGTCTCGTATGTATTTTGTGGCTAATTCAAAGCTAGTCAACTGTTTTTGAATTGGAATATAAAGTAAATCCTTATTACCAAGTCGTAATCAATTAAATAACAAGTGTCGTTGACATACCTTGTTTTAATAGTATTGATCGCTCTCAGTTAACATTACGGGAAGTTGTTATTAGTAAAAAATGACTTCTGAATCATCAAATGTAGGTAAATCAAAGTAAGGAGGAGTTCAGTTCGATGTCTACTCCGTGACTTCATACCGACAGTGTGACGACGACCCACTAACACACTATGAACTTAATCCGACAGGTGTCTCGACCGAGAGGAATGATGACACCGTGTTTCCAACTAGTAATTAAGGGAAACGATTTTGACGGTTTATTCCCATGATTAGACATATAGAATTAAGTAAATATCTTCAAGATACGTCATGCACTAAGATATTTTATTGGGTTGGGGTGGTCTTAGTTTATCATTCAGACTTTATTATCGAGAAGTCACTACAACCTCAACGTGATACCTAAACGTCTTATACACCGATAAAAACACGTTACTAAAACCTTACTAAATTTTTCAAGGAAACGGGAGGACTAACGAAAGTAAGGTATTAGCAGAAAAAATAAAACTTTAAGGTACTATACTTTAAGTAACGTACCCCATTCTTGGAAAGAAAAAGAAAAGATTATGTTTGGTGGTCCGATTACTTTATGATCCACCAAATCTACCATTGTGAAGATAAGACTCCTTTATGTTCACGTCCGTCGTATCTTGTGAAATCCCGGTTCGACACGACCCACGATCTCTCGTTTTCGTCAACGGGAGACTTCCAGGGACCCTGACCTGACGTCGTCTTCCCCGTTCTTCACCTTCTCGGTCACCTTCCAGACTTCAAGACAACAGAGATTCTGGACGGAGAGGGTACCTAACTGAGACTAATTAACCTCATAATTACGAAGGTAGGACGATAGGGAACATATTAGTGGGTTTTATCGAGGATAGGACACAAAGAATTCAATACTACGAACTGGACGGACGTAGACTTCATGGACTCTACACTTCTCACGTATGGACACTCAGGTGTGCATGTCTTAACAGTAGGGGCACCGACTCGGGACATGAGATTCCGCTCTTTAAACATCCCCTCGTCCCGTGTCTCATCGTATCACTCTTTTTCGACATATCACTGTTTTGGGTCATTTGACTTTCTACCTTACGACTTGACTTAGGTTCTGAGTAGTGAACACCCAGAATCGAGTATTTTGGACCCCGTTCGGTGAACTAAGGTAGGACTCGGAGTCGACGAGACATAGGGTTTAACTTCCACCATCACTTTCGTTATGGTTACCGCGAGAACTCCAAATTTATTTTATTCCGTATATTTTACGAAACATTCTCGTTCTAAGAACTAATTATTTTATTACACTATTATTAGGAAATATTCTACCATTTGACTATTTACTTGATTTCGAAAATTATATTTAATCTCTCTTAAATATAAGTTTCAAAAGTAATGTGTCCCCCTTTGTGTCGTTGTCACACCTTATATACAACTTTGAGAGTGACGGGAGTTCATAAAAAGAGAGAGTGGTCGATGTCTATGATTTTAGAAATTTAGACATTTTATGATTTTAGTATAGTAATATCTCTTAAAAACAAGATTGAAGGAAATCTTACGTTTATGATGAGTGCTCCCTCTTACGAAACATAGATTTAATAATAATTCTAAAATATAGACCTCTACGGTCTCAGTTCTTTCTCATGGAATCACCCATTTCCCCTGGAAGGTCCACTGAGTGATTTTCTGTTTAAAACGGATGAAATTTGAATCAGAGAAACGATTAAGTCCCTAGTCTTTTACTGGTCGGTTAGTCATGTGCGTATCTGTGTGTGTGTGGGAGGGACACCACCTTCGACCTTTCTCCATTAATCACTTCGTAATCTCCTTTACCTGTTTAGTTGAGACATTAATTCGGCGTCGTCTCCTCCTTTTCCTTCATGATGTCGGACACGGTTCGACACCTTTTGGAGAAACATATTAAAACCTAAAGTACTATATCCTATACTATTCCTATTTCAGTGTCTCTTCGTTTCGATATAACAAGTATACGTTGAAGAAGAGAAACGGTTGACAGAATTGGTACTGATGGACCCCACTCTTATACGGAAATTTTGTGAGTCGCAAACAAAGTCAAGGAAAGAGAGGACACGAACGTTACAGGAATGGATGTTAGTAGAGAACAGTAGACACTACCGTGAAGATGACAGTTATATCGAGTACTGATAGGACGAATGGAACCTCGTCGTTTACCATTGTGTGAGGTCATAAGAACGGACCTTTTGAGGTACCTGTCCCCTGGGACCGTCCGATGTATGTCGGATACCCCAACGTCTCTCAGTCTGTGTTGACCCGTTCGTCCGTAGGACGAATAGGTGGTGGAAAGTCTCCCCGCAAGTACTTAAGATAGTCTCTTCGTTGTCAAGGGGTGGAAATGTGACAATTTTGTTCAATAGGAACGGACATTTTTTCGTGAATAGTTTGACGTAGTGTAATGTAAAAAGAGTATGTAGAGGAAGAGATAGAGATATAACAGACGTTTTAGAAGAGGAGTCAACACGTAAGGGTTTTAAATTGTCTTTTAATCGTATCCTGTCCAAAAGTTTTATCCTAACGACTATCTTAATTCTAATATTAATCTTGTTAAAAATCACACAGTCAAAGAAAAATTGATGATTGAAAAGTATAAGTGTACAGTGGTCTGAATAAAAAGAAAGGTCGAATAGATGTTACATATAAAAAATAATATATTCGATCAATAAGGTGAAAAGTAAGATCCAATAACTGTCGTCGTAGACGAAGTAAACTTCTTACGAGATTAAGACCGATCTATAAAAAGTGTAGGAGGTAATGTAAGGAAATAAGTCACAGTTATTGAAGATTAAATTAAACAAAACATCTTTGAGATAATTGCTAAAGAAAATTCGATGAGATAAATAGTGAAAAAAGACTGAGAACTTAGGAGATTATGTTAATAAAAGATCTGATAGTTTATTTAGAAGGAAAACAGTTTTTTAGAATCAACGTACTTGTTTAAGGTAAAATAGGAGTGGAGTGGTAAAATAGTAGTACTGTCTTACTATAAAATATAAAAAGTTTTTACTGTACCACCATATTCTTTATTTGAATAGTGTAATACTTTAAAATTGTTTATTTAAGAGTAATATCTTTTAATCGTCTTTTACTTAGAAAGGGTCAAGACTTTAATAGAGGTCATTGAGTCAAATCACCACGGTAAATACAAACATTATACCACAGTACAGCTTATGATGAATTAACTCTCTTGGAGGGGACTTGTTCCCCTATATCAAAGTAAAATTTTAGTAATAAAAAATCTTAGTCAAAAAAAGGGGTAAAATAGAAGTATATTGAAGGTAAATGGGATCCTTTTCGGTGTAGGGGAGGACGATATATTTTAGAAATTTCACTATAAAGAGGTCTAAGTTTCGGTTTCTAATTATCTGTGATCTTAGGAACAAACAAAAATAAAAAACAACAAAAACAAAGTTTACACGATAGTATCTTCCTACAAACAGAATCGTAACTAAAGTCCTCTTTAGAGTTAATCTAACAGGTACGTATATGTTCTATCTTCCAAAGAAGACTTGTAGACGAGAAGGGAAACATTGAAGGAAAACATAAGACTCTATAAGTTTCTCTTATCCTCCCACTTCTCCAAGAGGTACCTCCTGTCCGAACCTCGTTTTACGACCCCGTGTTAGACCGTAGTAAGGACGGTACTGGTTGTCTGACATACTTCCGACGAGAACTTACTTTCAGGAGAGTAAGGGTTGTCCTTCCTGTCCATCTGTAAAAATTGTGAGTATACAAATTATGAGTGTGTAAATTTCCGAAGTCCAGACTCAGAATCCAGTCGTCAAAGATTATTGTTATTTTTAATCTCATCAATAAAATGATTTTGGACAGACTTTAACGAGTCTCCGTAATGGGTGAAATTGCATCCCTTAAACCCGTTACTACACGTCTGTAACCACGAGAACTGATTCCGTAACTAATTGAGCTCTGAAAAAAAACCTTCGTCCACCTAATATTTACTTAATTATTTGTTGTTGTTTTTTCCGTAGGAAACCCGGATCCTCACCTGTAGTCACTATAATCGTAAACTCAGTTCAAACTCAGTTCATAGAAGTCGTGTATAAACACTAATTCAACGACAAATACAGTAATCAACGACATCCTCTATAGTAGTGTCGATCAGTCCCGACATCCTCTTCTTTTACCATTGTGAGTCTTAGACAATTCCTCCTAATTAGGTATCCCAAGTGAATACTCAGATGATAGGAAGGATATAAAGAGATGGGTCTCTGGGTGGATTTACACCATTCGTAAATCCTTTCTGAGTCTTCAAAGATTACCTCTTCCGTTACCGTTGGGTGAGGTCATGAGAACGGACCTTTTAGGGTGCCTGTCTCCTCGGACCACCCGACGTCAGGTACCCCAGTGCTTCTCAACCTGTGTTGACTTACTCCAGTGAAAGTGAAAAGTGAAAGTACGTAACCTCTTCCTTTACCGTTGGGTGAGGTCACAAGAAGGGACCTCTTAGGGTCCCTGTCCCCTCGTACCACCCGACGGCAGATACCCCAGCGTGTCTCAGTCTGTGTTGACTTCACTGTATCGTCGTCGTCGTCCTCAAAGATTTCCCATCCACCATACATCAGTAGTGTATTTATGTTTAATAAAACTAAATAAAACCAGTTTATGTAGATTCTGTTGTTAGTGATATTTATTGTAAAACATACAAGTGTTACAATACGTCGATAATGGTTATTAAAGTCTTGTAAAGGTAGTGGAGTTTTCCTCGGAGAAAGGAAATTTATCAATGAAAAGTAGGTAAAGAGGAGGATCTAACACCGTTAGTGATTAGAGAATAGAGAGGGATACCTCAACGGATAAGAACTATAAAGTATATTACCTTCGTACACACCAGAGAACACTGACCAAAGAAAGTGAATCATATTACGAAGTTCCAAGTGGGTATAACATCGTACACCGTCATGAAGTAAAGAAACACCCCCTTTTATAAGATAATACGTCTGTATAGGTTAAAACAAATAGGTAAGTAGTCACCTGTCTGTAACCTCAACAAAGGTGGAAAATCGATAACACTTATCACGATAATACTTATAAGAATATGTGTAAAAACGAACTTGTCAACAAAAGTCAAGATGGGTCCTCACCTTAATGACCCAATATACCATTAATATACAAATTGAATAACTTCTTAGTGGTTTGGTAAAAGACACGTAGTTAAATATAAAGACTTTCGTTGTATGTTCATAAATTTAAATTAAACACTAATTGTTTTCCTTTTATCAACACCACACTTTCTATAAATTCTCACTAAGTTCTTATGACACTTGATGATTTACGATTATTAAACTTTAGAATTCAATTATCTATAAAAACTGTTGTATTATGAAGTCTTAACTGTGACTTTATCTTTTAAACATATCTAATCATTGATGTCATTTAGGAATGGGGATTTTACTACCAAAATATCCACTAAAGATGGTATGAAGGTTCCTTATATACAGATAAAATGTGTTAAATAAAGAATATCGTCTTTTCTTTACACGTTGAGTATTAAACTACACTCACATTGAAACCATAGACAATAGTCAGTTTCGGGGTCGTTCTTTGTGTGAGTATGACCCCTTATCTTCTCTAAAAATTACTTCCATGAAAAATATTGTCGAACCTGACAGAAATCCTTTTGATTCTCTCTTATCAAAACGTCAGTCTGAATATTTTCTCCGCTTATAGTAAGAAACTGGCTTTCCTCATTAAACTTTCTCAATAAACGTTTTAGGTCTCACCTTGACCCTGAAAACCATCTTCCTACGTAGTCTGAAGTTAGATTATCTTTCCTTGAACTCCTCAGTTATGGGTCTGAAGTAAGTATAGGGACGGGAACGTAGAGGACGGTCTTCGTACATACCCGTCGTCATGGTCTTCGGTCTCCTGTTTCCTCGGGTAACTACCTTTACCGAGTCAGTATAAGGTACTATGTCTCGTCCCTCTTTTTGTCTCTTATTCGAGTCTTCCTGTTTACTTTTTTATCGGTCGTCTTATGTTTTTGATCTACTTCTTTGATACTCTTTTACATATTCAGTTAAATAAACCCCCCGTATTTAATTTTAAAAGATTTATAATTAATCGGTTGTTTTATTCGTCGTGTAAAATTTTTTGTGGGTACTTAGTTTCTCTTAAATAGAGTCCTTACGTTCCTGTCAGTTATAGTCTTGTACATTTTTGTATTAAATAGTGTTATTACCTACGTCCCCTTTGGACTAGTAAAAGTTTTATGTGTCCTTTATGAAAACTATTACCAGTTTTAAGTGAACTCTAAAAGAATTTCAAGAAATTTTTTATCTTTATTTTCCTTTAAAGGAATAAGTCTATTTTAGATAGAAAAGACAGGAGAGGGCTATGGGTAAGGGTTAACGTTATATTTCGTTTTGTTCGTTTAATTGTTTGTCTTTAGTTATGATTACTATATAAATTACTTCTTTAAAGTCTTCGAAGGAACGTTATAATCCTTACTCCGTTTTGAGAGTATATGATGATAAATTATATCATGACCTTCAAGACAAACTGATTTATGTTTCTTTTGTTTTGTACAAACACTTAATTTTCCTTCTTTTTATAAACATTAATTGACTAGTAAATGTTTCTTTTGGAGTATATTAATCGTCTGTTTGATAATTTGGATAATTCTATCGTTCGAGTTATACGTTTTTAGTTATCGTAAAGAAATGGTATCGTTATTTGTAAATCTTTAATTTATCTTTTATCCTACGATAAATGTTAGTGTTATTTGTGATGTTTCGAAGATCTTTAATTCGTCAGAACAAAGGAAAACGAAGGGTGTAGATCAAGTGACAACAGACTTTATAAAGTTTCAGACAGGTGAAGAGAAGTGGAGATACGATAGTGAATACAACTTCGTCGGTAGTACAGATGTAAAGACAAGTTACTTCAGTGGTCTCTGTTTTAATTCTCGACTGTCTGACCCTCTTTTGTGAACGCTGTAATTTTGCTTAGTTGAAAATTAAAATCTTAACAAATCAACGATTCAGGACAGACTGAGAAACGCTGGTATACCTGACATCGGCCGACCCGAGAAGACAGGGACTCTAAAGGGTCCGTTCTTATGACCTCACCCATCACTAAAGGAAGAAGTCTCCTAGAAGGTCTGGGTCCCTAGTTTGGGTCTAAAGGACGTAACGTCCGTCTAATAAATGACAGACTCGGTGGTCCCTTCGGGTTAAAGATTACGAACTAATAGAAAATTTTATATTAAACCGTAATAAATATCATAGGAATAGACAGTTCTTATCGACTTTTGTTAAAAACATCTGTGACGACTTTAAACTTGAACACGAGTGAAAAGTAAAGAGAAGACACACTTTGAACAGTCTAAATTTTAAAAAGAACCTAAGTTTCCCGAAGGGACCACCGAGTCTTCCATTTCATAGACGGACGTTACCTCTGGGTCCAAACTAAGGACCCAACCCTTCTAGGGGACCTCTTCCTTTACCGTTGGGTGAGGTCATGAGAATGGACCTTTTAGGGTACATACCTGCTCGGACCATCCGATGTCAGGTACCCCAGCGTTTCTCAACCTGTCAGGTACTTCAACGTTTCTCGACCTGATTAGGGTACATGTCTCTTCGGACCATCCGATGTCAGGTACCCTAGTGTTTCTTAGTCTGTACTGACTCGTTGAAGCGAAAGTGAAATCTAAGTTTCAATGACAAATTAAATAGTTATGGTACGTCGAAGAAAAAATATACGTCTTCGAATGTCATGATTTCTCAAGAGGAACTTACACGACCGGAAGGATACGATAACGATGGTACTCTATTTCAATTCATTATTTGTTTTTTCGAGGAAGTTGTAACTAAAAATAAGATATTGTACATTTAAAGAAGATCATGTTTCAGACTTAAAATAAGTTTGTGTTTTTATATAAAGAATTAGATCAAATAATAAATGATTTGTAAAAGTCCATTATTATATAGGACTTCTATGTAGGTACCAACGTATAAAAGAAGAAAGGAGACATGTTAGTGTAACATTAATTAATATACTTACATGATAATAAACCTCGTGGGTGCGGGCTCCGGTTCCGGCCGCCGACCCTTCTCGTTGGGCTCCTCGCCACCGACTCGTCCGTGTCCTCCTGGATCTCCTCGGTAGGGTGTAACTTTCAGTCCTTACCACCACCATTCCTCTATGGGGAGCAGGTTCCATTCCTCGTCGCCGACACGAAAGGACCTCGTCGGCACTTCTATGGGGTGAGGGTTCCATTCTCTTTGGGTTCATTCTACCATCCACAACGTTCTCCCGTAGTCTCCCGTCTGTGTGACTTTGGTATGAGTGTCTTTTGATCAGTTAGATTAGTGTGATCCTGGTGTCGGAACAGATTGAGTTACTTTGGTTCGGTACGGACGCCCCGTTGGGTTCTACCCGCCCGGTACCACCTCTCCAGACTGTGTTACACCAGGTGACCTCTTCCCTTACCGTTCGGTGAAGTCATAAGAACGGAACTCTTGGGGTACTTGCCGTTTTACTATCCTATGGCTTTCTCCTTGAAGGGTCCAGTAATCCACGGGTTATACGATGACCTCTAGTCACCTCTTTATTGAGGTCTTTCTTACTTCCCTACCTCGGTCTCGTTTTTGTTATGGGTCGACACCTACACTGACCACTATCTTCGTTCTAAGTTACGACACTTCTCGTTATAACGTATCCTTGGAGCTTACAGTCCAGGTACTTAGTTCCGTTTAACCTTCACCAGTTTGTTCTACACCGTTCCCACTTGCAGCTGTAAGATCCTTAGTCGCTTGATTTTACCTGACCTTACCCACTTAAATTGAGTCTACTGGTAATATAGATGATGACGCCCGTCCTTAGGGAGTCTTCTTTACCTCATCGGTACTACCAGTTGTCTTCTCAGGCTTTACGTCATGAACCTACGTTAGAGTTTTTGTTGTCTTACTAGAGACAAACAGAGGTTCCGTTTGGTAAGTTATAGTGTCAATAGGTTCAGATACGGGGTTGGTCATTACGACTTCTTTGACTTCAACTTACCAAGATACCAAGATACTTCTGGAGGTTCTGGAAAATCTTGATTGTGTGTTTTTTCTACGGGAAAAGTAATATCCCCTGACCTTACGTTTTCATCCTTCAGTTCTTTGTGGACCTCATTGTCCGTTTAAACCGGAACCTTATGCCTTATTTCGTCCTGTTTCTGATTAGCTCAAAACGGTTCTTTTACGTGACCAGTATCGTTTGTGGGAGAAGGTTGTTCTGTTCTCTTCTGAGATGTGTACCTGTAATGGTCTGCCAGTTGTGGCTTTAGTCTAACTAATATAAGAAACGTCGGTTTCTACCTCTTCGAGATATGTCAGTTGTTTTTGCTCTGGTCCTCGACTGACACCGAGTCTAGTACTTGAGGAATAAGGGTCTAAGTCTGAGTTTAACTTCTTTTATCCCTTTTGGCGATCTGGTAAGTCTATACTGGATTTAGTTTAGGGAATATATCACCTTCACTCTTTATCTAAATTCCCGGATCTAGACTATCTATCTCACGGACTACTTGATACCTTACTCCAAGCACTGTAACATGTCCTGTGTCCCTAGTTCTGGTAGGGGTACCTTTTCTTTACGTTTTTTCGTTTTACCGACAGACCCCTCCGGAATGTTTATCGACACTTTTCTTCTCTCCGCTTTTCGTTTCCTCTCTTCCTTTCTATTTTGTAGACTTACGTCTCAAGGTTTCTTATCGTTCTTCTCTATTCTTTCGGAAGAAGTCACTAGTTACGTTTCTTTATCTCCTTTTGTTGTCTTGTCCTTTGTGATCTCTAGAGAAGTTCATTTAGTCTATATGGTTCCCTTGTAAAGTACGTTTCTACCCGAGCTATTTCCTGTCTTTACCATACCTGGATTGTCTTCGTCTTCTATAATTCTTCTCTACCGTTCTTATGTGTCTTCTTGACATATTTGTTCTAGAAGTACTGGGTCTATTAGTACTACTACACTCGTGATTAGATCTCGGTCTGTAGGACCTTACACTTCAGTTCACCCGGAATCTTTCGTAGTGATGCTTGTTTCGATCACCTCCACTACCTTAAGGTCAACTCGACAAAGTTTAGGACTTTCTACTACGACACTTTCACGACGTGAGTTATACGGTCGTTTAAACCTTTTGAGTCGTCACCGGTGTCCTGACCTTTTCCAGTCAAAAGTAAGGTTAGGGTTTCTTTCCGTTACGTTTTCTTACGAGTCAGATGGCGTGTTAGCGTGAGTAGAGTGTACGATCATTTCATTACGAGTTTTAAGAGGTCCGGTCCGAAGTCGTTATGCACTTGGCACTTGAGGGACTACAAGTTCGACCAAAATCTTTTCCGTCTCCTTGGTCTCTAGTTTAACGGTTGTAGACGACCTAGTACCTTTTTCGTTCCCTCAAGGTCTTTTTGTAGATAAAAAATAACTGATACGGTTTCGGAAACTGACACACCTAGTGTTATATGACACCCTTTAAGATTTTCTCTATCCTTATGGTCTGGTGGATTGGACGGAGAACTCTTTAGACATACGTCCAGTCCTTCGTTTCAATCTTGACCTGTACCTTGTTGTCTGACCAAGGTTTATCCTTTTCCTCATGCAGTTCCGACATATAACAGTGGGACGAATAAATTGAAGATACGTCTCATGTAGTACTCTTTACGACCTGACCTTCTTTGTGTTCGACCTTAGTTCTAACGGCCCTCTTTATAGTTATTAGAGTCTATACGTCTACTGTTGTGGGGATACCGTCTTTCACTTCTCCTCGATTTTTCGGAGAACTACTTTCACTTTCTCCTCTCACTTTTTCAACCGAATTTCGAGTAGTAAGTCTTTTGCTTCTAGTACTGTAGGTCAGGGTAATGAAGGACCCTTTATCTACCCCTTTGTCACCTTTGTCACAGTCTGAAATAAAAAACCCCGAGGTTTTAGTGACGTCTACCACTAACGTCGGTACTTTAATTTTCTACTAATGAGGAACCTTTTTTTCAATACTGGTTGGATCTATCGTATAAGTTTTCGTCTCTGTAATGAAACGGCTGATTCCAGGCAGATCAGTTTCGATACCAAAAAGGACACCAGTACATGCCTACACTCTCAACCTGACACTTCTTCCGACTCACGGCTTCTTAACTACGAAATCTTGACACCACAACCTCTTTTGAGAACTCTCAGGGAACCTGACGTTCCTCTAGGTTGGTCAGGTAAGACTTCCTGTAGTTGGGACCCTAAAGAAACCTTCCTTACTACGATTTCGACTTCGAGGTCATGAAACCGGTGGAGTACGTTTCTCAACTGAGTAACCTTTTCTGAGACTACGACCCTCCCTAACCCCCGTCCTCCTCTTCCCCTGCTGGCTTCTACTCTACCGACTACCGTAGTCCCTGAGCTACCTGTACTTAGACTCACTTGAGGTCCTCTACCACTACCTGTCCCTCCGGAACGCACGCAACTAAGTACCCCAACGTTTCCCAGCCTGTGTTGACTCGCTGACTTGAGTTACCTTGATAATAAGTAAGTTGGTCAGGAGTTCATTACCTGTAGATCTTCCATTTTCACCAGTCATATCGAAAAGGTTGAAGGTCCATAATCTCAAGGAGAAGTGACAGGAACACTTAACAAGTTTGTATTCCGAATGTCTATAAGATCAAACACCGGGAAGGATTGAGAAACCTGGAAGAAAAAGTAGACATAGTTAACAGGAACAAAACGATTAAAACCTTATATAAGGTTCACTCAAGAGGTAAGTAGAACTTCCCTCAGGTGGGATCATGTGATCGGACTAGATCAAGGAGATTTGGAGTGACGTCCGGGGAACGTAAGTAGACTTTGAACCTCTCACTCCCTTTTGACAGATCAAAGTCAACAGGAGGATTCCGAACGACGAGAAACATCTCTCGTACCGACCTTAAGTCCCGAAAAGGATAAGTATGGACAACTCAACGGGTAATGACGGGAGACACTGTTTACCACTATGATGTATGTAATATGTCGACATCTCAAACAGCCATCTAAATCGTTTTTTTCAACAGTCCAAATCGGTTATTTAAGTCTTGTAGTTCAATTTAGACTTAAAATCTAATCGTTACATATTAAAAGTCATACCCGAAGGGACCACCGAGTCGTCGTTTCTTAGACGGACGTTACGTTCTCTGGACTCAAGTTAGAACCCAGCCTTTCTAGGGGACCTCTTCTCGTACTGTTGGGTTAGATCATGAGAACGGATCTCTTAGGGTATCTGTCTCTTCGGACCTTCCGACGTCAGGTATCCCAACTTGTCTTAACCTATGTTGACTTCACTGATTCGTCGTCATCGTCATCAAAAATCATATTGATACAAGATACATTATAATCCCTGTACGAACATGATTTTTCAATAAGTTAAAATTGACACAATGTCAAATAGACTGTTAGATCGACTCCAAAAGACAAAAAAAAAAAAAAAATTAGGGACACGTATCTAAGTCTTTTCATTACAGTGGTATTATCAGTTGTGTCTTAAGGATAAAAAAAAAAAAACCGGTGTGGAAGATCAATCATTTACTAGGAAAAACGAATCATGTGAAAAGTAAATAAACTTACTTATATAATAATCATATAACACGTTATTGTAGTCCACATGAAAGGTCCCTATAAACATGGATTTCTCTACAAACACCGGAGGTTTTAAGTATACAACTCTAGGATTAGGGGGTACACTACTATAATCCTCCACCCCGGAAATTCTTCTCTAATTTAGTACCTAACCTCAGGAGTACTTACCCTAATTACGAGAAATATTCTCTGGGGTCTCTCGAGATAACGGAGAAGATGGTGTCTCCTGTGACTCTCTTCTACAGAAAGTTGGTTCTTCACCCAAGAGTGATTTGTGTCTTAGATGGTCGTGGAACTAGAATCTAAAGGGTCGAAAGTCTTGACGTTCTTTATTTTCAACAAATTCGGTGGTTGTTGAAGACTAACACCAAAAGACGATCTCGTCGGGTTTAACTGATTCTGTTCCACGTAATCAATTTTTAGGTCGAGACGAAGTATATGCACACCAATCCCATAACTAAACCAACCACCATTCCAGAAAAAATATCCAGTGATTAAATGTCATTTTACGTCAAATAAAACTTCATTATAAAGGTTAAGTTATGTAGTACATTATGAAATTTCCTTCTTAGTGAATACCGGAACTTTCCTCTCCTCTATAATTCTATTGTAAAATTTTTACTTTTTTGTTTTTGACAGAATCATCCTTTCTCGTTCTCAGGGTCGATATAGTCCTCGTGATTAATAGACAAGTATTTTCAATGGTCCCGTTCCCTGGTTTTTCTTCTTCTGTGTCGTAAAAGTTGAGTATTCTTCTCTTTCCCTAATTCTCAAAATTGATTTGTCAGTTGTCTACACAGACAGTTGTCAATTTTACCCTTTTCCGAAAATTTCCAGTGTTATGTCAGAACCCTATAGTCGACTATTTGTGTGTGTAAACACTCGTACGACGTTCTCCGCTTTACACCGAAGGGGTCTCACGATTAAAAGATCGGTTTCTCACGATTATAGGTCTACTTTCACTTTCTTTCACTTCGTCGAGTCAGCCAGGTTGAGAAACCCTGGGGTACCTGACATCGGGTAGTCCGAGGAGTCAGGCACCCTAAAAACTCCGTTCTCATGACCTCACCCAATAGAAAAGGAAGAGGTCCCCTAGAAGGGCTGGATCTCTAGCTTGGGACCAGAGGGTCTAACGACGTTACGTCCTCTGGGATCAAACTAGGGACCCATTCTTTCTAGGGAACCTCTTCCTTAACCGTTTGGTGACATCTTGAGAACGGACCTTTTAGGGTGCCTAACTCCTCGGATCATCCGATGTCAGGAACCCCCATATAGGTCTACTAGGGGGGTGGGTGTTTACTTTTAATGGAGGGTATAAATCCATCCTTCTCACGACGGTAAGATCTCGTGAAGTCATGTAGTCTTGATAGATAGAATGTCGATCAGTTATGTTTGTTTTCTATTCTAATGTCTGTTTTCCAAGATTTTAGTCGTTTGTTGTCTTGGATATGTCTCGGTTGACGTGTACTTTACCACAGACACTACCTTCCCTTGGGTCATGTCTTCTTACTAAGATTCCAAAACCTTACCTCTTTTGTTCCCTTTAAATACTCTGACTATTATGACATGTTAAACGACGTCTTACTTACTTAAGTTTTAGGAGTTCCGTGTGAACCTGACTGATGGTGGTACACGGGATGGTGACGTCCTCCAGTGTGTTGTGTCCTTCTTTCCTTCCTCAAGTTCGTCCACACCCTTTCGTGAACGTCTGACTGAAACGGGAAATGTCAAGTCGTAAAGTTATCCGTGGTAATCTTGACAATCAAGTCAAGTCAAGTCAAGTCAAGTCAGCGAGTCAGCACAGGCTAAGAAACACTGGGGTACTTAGCGTCGTGCGGTCCGGAGGGACAGGTAGTGGTTGAGGGCCTCAAGTGAGTCTGAGTGTAGGTAGTGGAGTCACTACAGTAGGTCGGTAGAGTAGGAGCCAGCAGGGGAAGAGGAGGACGGGGGTTAGGGAGGGTCGTAGTCTCAGAAAAGGTTACTCAGTTGAGAAGTGTACTCCACCGGTTTCATTACCTCAAAGTCGAAATCGTATTAAGGAAGGTTTCTTTATGGTCCCAACTACAGGAAGTCTTACCTGACCAACCTAGAGGAACGTCAGGTTCCCTGAGAGTTCTCAGAAGAGGTTGTGGTGTCAAGTTCTCGTAGTTAAAAAGCCACGAGTCAGAAGAAGTGTCAGGTTGAAAGTGTAGATATGCACTGATGACTTTTTTGGTATCGGAACTGATCTGCCTGGAATCAGCCGTCTCATTACAGAGACGAAAACTTATACGAAAGATGCAACCAGTATTAAAAAGAAGGTTCCTCATTCGCAGAAAATTGAAGTACCGACGTCAGTGGTAGACGTCACTAAAACCTCGGGGGGTTTTATTTCAGACTGTGACAAAGGTGACAAAGGGGTAGATAAAGGATACCTCACTATCCTGGTCTACGGTGCTAGAAGAAAAAGACTTACTACTCGAAATTCGGTTGAAAAAGTGAGAGGAGAAAGTGAAAGTAGTTCTCCCAAAAATCGAGGAGAAGTGAAAGACGGTATTCCCACCACAGTAGATGTATAGACTCCAATAACTATAAAGAGGGCCGTTAGAACTAAGGTCGAACACAAAGAATCGGGTCGTAAAGAGTACTACATGAGACGTATCTTCAATTTATTCGTCTCACTGTTATATGTCGGAACTGCAAGAGGAAAAGGATAAATCTTTGTCAGACAACAAGGTACAGTCAAGATTGACAACGAAGGACCAGACGTATGTCTAAAGAGTTCTCCGTCTAATCCGCCAGACCATAAGGGTAGAGAAAGTCTTAAAGGGTGTCAAATAACACTAGGTGTGTCAGTTTCCGAAACCGTATCAGTTATTCGTCTTTATCTACAAAAAGACCTTGAGAGAACGAAGAAACTACTAGGTCGCCTACAACCGTTAAACTAGAGACCAAGGAGACGGAAAAGATTTTGGTCGAACTTGTAGTCCCTCAAGCGCCAAGTGAATAACGACTTCGGACCGAACCTCTTAAAACTCGTAATGAAATGACCGTACACTCTATTCACGTTAACACGTCATCAAACTCGTAAGAAACCGTAACGAAAAGAAACCCTAACCTTACTTTTGACTGGAAAAGGTCAGGACACCGGTAACAACTCAAAAGGTTTAAACGACCGTATAACTCACGTCGTGAAAGTGTCGTAGTAGAAAGTCCTAAACTTTATCGAGTTGACCTTAAGGTAGTGGAGGTGATCGAAACAAGCATCACTACGAAAGATTCCGGGTGAACTGAAGTGTAAGGTCCTACAGACCGAGATCTACTCACTGGTGTGGTAGCACTAATAGGCCCAGTACTTCTAGGAAAAACATATCAAGAAGACACATAAGAACGGTAGAGAAGAATTATAGAAGACGAAGACAATCCAGGTATGGTAACGACAGGAACTAGCTCGGGTAGAAGCGTACTTTACAAGGGAACCATAGAGATTAAAAGAACTTCTCTAGAGATTAGAAAGGGTAAGATAACAAAAGGAGATAAAGAAACGTAACTAACGACTCCTTCCGAAAGAATAGAGAAGAACGATAAGAAACTTTGAGACGTAAGTCTACGAATATAGAAAGGAAAAGAGGAACCGAAAAGCGAAGAGAAGAAAAGGGTCGATAAACATTCCGGAGGGGTCTGTCGGTAAAACGAAAAAACGTAAAGAAAAGGTACCCCTACCAGAACTAGGGACAGAGGACATGTTACAGTGCTTGGAGTAAGGTATCAAGTAGTCCGTGAGATAGATAGTCTAGATCCGGGAATTTAGATAAAGAGTGAAGGTGACATATTAGTATTCCCTAAACTAAATCCAGTATGGACTTACCAGATCGCCAAAAGGGATGAAAGAAGTTAAACTCAGACTTAAACCCTTATTCCTTAAGTACTAGACTCGGTGTCAGTCGAGGACCAGAACAAAAACAACTGACATATCTCGAAGAGGTAGAAACCGACGTCTCTTATATTAGTTAGACTAAANCTCTTATATTAATTAGACTAAAGCCACAACTGGTAGACCACTACAGGTACACATCTCAGAAGAGAACAGAACAACCTTCTCCCACAAACGATACTAGTCACGTAAAAGAACCGTTTTGAGCTAATCAAAAACGGGACGAAGTAAGACGTAAGGTTCCGGTTTAAACGGACAATGAGGTCCACAAAGAACTGAAGGATGAAAACGTAAGGTCAGGGGATATTACTTTTCCTGTAGAAAAAACCCACAATCAAGATTTTCCAGAATATCCAGAAGTAACTTGACAAGTTGAAGTCGAAGAAGTGGCAATGACCAACCCCGTATCTGAACCTATTGACACTATAACTTACCAAACGGAACCTCTGTTTGTCTCTAGTAAGACAATAAAAAACTCTAACGTAGGTTCATGACGTAAAGCCTGAGAAAACAACTGGTACTACCGATGAGGTAAAGAAGACTCCCTAAGGACGGGCGTCATCATCTATATTACCAGTAGACTCAATTTAAGTGGGTAAGGTCAGGTAAAATCAAGCGACTAAGGCTCTTACAACTACAAGTGAGAACGGTAGAGGACAAACTGGTGAAGGTTAAAAGGAACTAAGTACCTGGACTCTAAGGTCTAAGGATACGTTATAACGAGAAATGTCGTAACCTGGAACGAAGATAGTGGTCAGTGTAGGTGTCGACCCATAGCAAAAACGAAACCGAGGTAGAGAAGTAAGAAAGACCTCAATAAAGAGATGAGTGGAGGTCATCGTATAACCCGTGGATGACTGAACCCCTCATGGAGAAAGTCATAGGATAGTAAAACGGAAAAGTATAACAAGTACCCCAAGAGTTCCGTTCTTATGACTTCACCGAACGGTAAGGGAAGAGGTCACCTGGTGTAACACAGTCTGGAGAGTTGGTACTGGACGGGTAGAACCCAACGGGGCGTCCGTACCGAATCAAAGTAACTCAATCTGTTCCGACACCAGGATCACACTAATCTAACTGATCTAAAGAAATTTATACCAAAGTCACACAGACGGGAGACTACGGCAGAACGTTGTAGATGGTAGAATGAACCCAAAGAGAATGGAACCCACACCCCATAGAAGTGCCGACGAGGTCGTTTCGTGTCGGCGACGAGGAATGGAACCTACTCCTCATAGAGGAGGACGGCGGGAAGGACTGAAAGTTACACCCTACCGAGGAGATCCAGGAGGACACGGACGTGTCGGTGTATTTGTTTTCTTCAGTATGAATTATGTATGGATTGTCACATTCGGTTGTATATGATAAGATATTATAAAAAGGGAACAACAAATTTATATTCAAAATTTCACAATCTGACATTGATCTTATCTCTTACGACTTTTTATTATTAAAGAGATTATCAATTGTCACGAAGAATGATCAAAACTACCATTGAATCCATCCGAGATCTATAAAAATTCCGAAATCGTCTGAAGGACTTTATCAAAGTCAACTTCTATTTTTACTCAATATAGTTTGTAGGGAAAGTCCTTCTCCTTCCAAACGTGTCTTTTTGATTTGAAACGTTAAGAGATCTCAGAGCGGGAATGACGAGACTAACAGTTTCTATGATAACTTTCCCTTCCCTGTAATTTACGAAACGTTTTTAGTCCCTGTGACGTTCATCTTTAGACTTAATATTCTCTTTTCTCCATCTAGTAATTGGTAGATGTGACAGTGAAATACTGGTTCAACTTTTAGTTAGATTTTCATTAGTTTCATGTGGTCTCCTCACTGATGGAGGTATTCCTCATTGTTGACTCTAAAGTTTACCCTTCCATTCCTCTAATAAACAACTGTGACGGAAACAAAAACATGAACTTTTTGAAATACAATTTGTATCCGAAACACACTATCCATTATTTATGTAAACATTGTTATCCAATTTTTATAATCTTGTGTGACTATCGGTACGGGTGTTTCTTAGATTATGAAAACAATCTAAGCCGACGTAATAGATATACTCCGAGATTCCGTGAACTTTATTCCGATCAGGTTTAACACTGGACGACACTTATATTTATGTGTGTTCTAAAACTACCAAATTATACCCTTTCTGTATTTTATTTAGTTATTATAAAATATAACTAATACACTGTTATAAAACCTATTCGACTCGATTTATTTTATGTGTAATGTTAGTTAAAGTGGGCACGCGTCATATCTTAAATTGGGATGAATTGTTTTCGAACCAGAAACGTTAATTGAGGACCCCTCCATTAAAAATTCGAGAACCTTACAGGATAACTATTCCCACAGACAAACGGATCTTCAGAACCCGTGGTCGTCTGGCACATTGTTACACTAAATACTCCCGAAACTCAGTTTACCGTAGTCGAGTTTGAACTCTTCCAGACCTATAACTCCAGTTGGTGTAACCGTCAGTTAATACATACACTACCTCGAGGTTATTTTGAGACTTGTGGTACAGATTCCTTTCACAGGGACCAACCGTTATGAGGTACGTAGAATGGGTGTTACTACGACCCTTTCAATCGTGACAGGTACTGAGAGGACCTTCTCATATTGGTCCTTGAGGTACCCACCTTGGAAGGACCTGAGACGGGAACATAGAGAAGGGTACCGACGAAAAATTGAGAGTGGGAAAGGGACATTATTTGGTATTGGTTCTCATATTTCCGAAAGTCGCTCGAGGGACTTGGAAAGACCGTTTAATGAATATGACTCTCACCACAGTATCTGGGACTTCAACGTTGGCCATTGTCTCCACCCCACCAGAACTTCTGGACGAAACATCAACCACAACCTTTACTCCTACCTGAAGACCTGACGAGGACTTGAAACATGGAACATAACGAAATAAAACAAATTACACCGAAGATCTTGAAAATTTTCATATGGACACAGAGTAAATACCGAACGTGACAAAAAGAAAACGTACCCCGACCCTATTTTAACCACAGATGGTCCTTTCCATCTTATTCTCCTATTATAGTCAAGTCAAGTCGACGAGTCAACACAGACTGAGAAACACTGGGACACCTGACGTCGTACGGTTTGAAGAGACAAGTAGTGGTTGAGGGTCTATAATGAGTTTGAGTACAGGTAACTCAGTCACTACGGTAGGTTGTTAGAGTAGGAGACAACAGGGGAAGAGGAGGGGTGAAGTTAGAAAGGGTCGTAGTCCCAGAAAGGTTTACTCAGTCAAGAAGTATAGTCTACCGGTTTCATAACCTCAAAGTCGAAGTCGTAGTCAGGAAGGTTACTTGTAAGTCCTGACTAGAGGAACCACTGACTGACCAACCTAGAGGAACGTCAGGTTCCCTGAGAGTTCTTACAAGAGGTTTTGGTGTCACGTTTTCGTAGTTAAGAAACCGCGAGTCGAAAGAAGTGTCAGGTTGAGAGTGTAGGTATGTACTGATGACCTTTTTGGTGTCGAAACTGATCTACCTGGAAACAAACGTTTCATTATAGAGACGAAAAATTATACGACAGATCCAACCAGTATCGAAAAGAAGGTTCCTCGTTCTCGTACTCTATGGTGTCGAGTTTCGTCCCTTGTTAACAAACTTACCGTCAATCAATAAGTTCATGTGCGTAAACAAACTTAAGATTAGAACACCCACCGTTATCACAATCATCTACAATACTTAAACAAGGTACTTGTACAAGTTTTCCTTTGAATTGTTACTCAACGTTCCTTTCATCACTTTTTCCAACGAGATTGAAATATACTTAGTAAGATAAATATTTGTTTTATGAGTCAATTTGTTTATTCGCTCCGTCGAAAAGTTTACTCGGTCTTTAATCATATTCCTTCATTAGTAACAAAAGTGAGACGTCGCTTTGACAGGTTTGACTCAGATGGTAAACAGCCGACACACTTTCATCCATTCAATAGACTAAAAGGACACGGAGTCAAATTAAGATTCATTACCACCCCACTGACGACACTCCTAATTTACCGAATTATATTTTGTCCCGAATGTCGTAACAACCGTGTCTCATACGTCCTTATTTAGAATAGCCCATAGCAATTGACAACACAAACAATCCAAATACTTCTGATCATATGTGCCACAGTGTCAGATGGACTAGTGGTGGTTAAAAGAGGAAATTGAGTACGGAATATAGGTCACTTAGAAATTTCTGCCAACTAAAACAACTAATTCCAGAAGGTTTAGATAACGGAGATGAGTTCAGAGAGACTTGTCTTGTTTAAGTACAGAAAGAGAAACGAACCGACCTAGTAAAGTTTAAAGAATCTACCAGAACTTCTCAGGAGGTAAAAAGAAGAGTAGAAGAAAAAATGGTCATCCCACTAATATATCGAGAAAAGACGTTTTATGAGTATATAGGCGTATTAAACGTGTTATTTATGATGACTTAAACCGTAAGATCGGATAGAAACCGGGGTAGTAAAAGTAAGTGAAGACACATTAAGATATCCAAATGAGTTTAAGATTTTTATGGTTCATAAATAAAATGATTGTTAGGGAGTCACCCCTTATAATAAAAACGGAGCGTCGAAGGTAAACAGAAGGTGGAACCGGAAAGGACGGTATCTTTAGACTGGTCTCAAGAGAAAAAAACTCAACAACAGGGGAATCGTAAACCAAATGTGACGACAAGATCGTGAAAGTGTAACCTAATAAACAAAAGAGACCTATCGAGAGAAAACAGAGAGGTTCATATGAAGAGTAGGAAAATATCGGATCTTGTAACTAGGTACACCTTATTTGTTACCCAAGGGAACGAAAGAAGGAAACCAACCCAAATTGGTTCACTAATAGTGACCGTTATTTGTTTATTTGGACTTTATTATTTTTTCTTATTCTAACATCATGAACAAAAAGGACACGAAGGAAGGACGACTCAACGAGACCCCAGTGTGGAAGAGACGATTTCCATTGTCGGTGACAGTTTATCGGGAGAGGTGTTTCGATAGAGACTCCAAGGTCATTGACAAGAGAGAGGAACGGAGAGTCTAATCTGCGTCGTCACTGGAAGACGAGAATTACCAGGTTCACGAAGAAAACAAAGTGACTTGGTTGAGAATATTCGATCCATTGTCCTCTCACATGGTAGTCAAACGACGAATCTAGGGTACACTGTGTTTACGACTTCTACGAAAAACTCTTTCCTCTGATTTATTCTATTTAAAATCCAACCTTCCTAATTTATCCTTTATTAAGTCTAATATTTAATAATTAAAATAAAAAAAGGAAATTACTATTTTATTAAATTTAAAATAAGAGTGAGTAAAAGAAAACAGATTCCGTAAATTCCGTATAAACTATACAATGGTATAATTAAATACTCCGATTATTTACTTCTAATTTTCTAAATGCTCCGTAACCTTGTCTCATAATCGAACTCTGTCCTATGTCTTGGATGTGTTTTCTACAGTCTATCTTTCGTTTTTGGTTGTAAAATCAAATTCCCCTAGTTCTAGACATAATTCTATCCTGAAATTCATGGTTATATTATTTTTACTGTTTGATAGAATTTTTATCAACCTCGGTCTCCTATCTGAGTTCTTCTTACGACTGGTTTGGTCTCTAATATATACCAAAAGTTCCTCTAGACCCATGAACAGTGTGTCTTCCGTGACGTATTTATAAATAACTTTCTTAACCTTTATTTTATTATTTCCTTATGGTCTTTTCCTTCGTAAATGACGAGAAGATGAGTCTTAGAAATAGGTCGACAGTCTAAAATTATAGACGGTAAATTCCATGTCCTTCCCTGTTTGGGTATAAATAACTAACAAATCACATAGGATCCGTGTAAATTAAGAATTATTTTAAGTTTTTCGTTTATAATTTCAAAGATAAAAATATACCACTATAACTCCGAAGTTTTCTTCTTCATCAGGTTTCACTTATTAAACCTTCGATTTGACTAAAAGGGTTTACGGTACGTTTAGAATCCAACCACCATTCAGGTACTGATTATTTCTTTATAAAAATAAGAATAGGAGTCTAATCATATGTAAAGGTCTGTACTAACTAAAGTATTTCCAACCTTTACCTCACTTTATTCTCTTTACCGATGTACTATAGGATAATAAAAGGAGAACTTACGACCAAGAAAATACCCGGTTTCCCGTTGTATTCTATAAAGTGAACTTTAAATTAGATCCTTAGAGTTGTTAGAGATCAAATAAACTAAGATTTGGACAACCCCCCGAAGAGTCCACCACGATCACCATTCTTGGACGGACGGTCACGTCCTCTGTGTTCTCTACGTCCAAGCTAGGGACCCAACCCTTCTATGGGACCTCCTCCTGTACCCTTAGGTGAGGTCATAAGAACGGAGTTCTTAGGGATACCTGTCTCCTCGGACCACCCGTCAGGTGTCCCGACGTTTCTCAACCGGTGCTGACTTCACTGAATCACCATGTCATGTCAGTTGGACGACCCTCTGACCAATATAATAAAGAACCTAAGAAACCCACGATAGTAAGGAAAAGAAGTGTCAGACAAGTTCCTTCTGTTCAAGACGGAGAAACGGATCCGATTTGGGAAGTAGTTAAGACAAGAGTAGAAACAAATCCAAGATAAGGTCAAGATAAAAGGGGTGTTCGACGAAGAAGGTCGGTTCTTGATAGGAAGAAAGGGAACAGAACTTTCCCGAAGAAAAATTAGGATTATTATATTAGAGTTAGTAAGAGTAGTATTAGTTTGAAACACCTACTAAAGACGGACATCAGAAAAAGACATGGATAAAAGATAGGAAATGATTGGTCAAAATGAGAGTGTAATTTCATTGTGTTTAGACCTAAGTGTAGGTTTAGGTTTGAGATTATTACAATAATCGACACACGGGAAACCACTGGTTAAATGACACGTGCTTAGAGATAAAGGATAAAACTTTTTGTCTTTATTATAACGGTTGTAGGGTATATCTGACAGAAATGATTCAATATGTAATTACAAACTAGAAATCGAAAATCATTTATGTTCATTTAAACGATGATTGGAATTAGACGATAATGTAAACAATAGTCCACTCAGTAAACACTATAACTGGTAGTATATGAGTTCGACGGATAATTTGTCTTGACAAATTGTTTAGTTATACGAAAGAGTTTCAAAAAAAAAAAGGAACAACTATTTAAGTCAGTGTTTTGACTAATGAAAACGAAGGAGATCATTCGACCATAAGGTATGCTTATTTTAAACACAGTTGAAATGATTGGGTCCCTAGATACTTTATACATTAATTAAGAACTAAAAGAATAACTACAGTTATGACATACGGTATAAAAGAGATGGAACTGAAAAAGGTAAATGTAAAAATATATTCAGTGTAAAACCTTATTCTGTCCTACTCCTGAATGTCTACATTTTAATTTATCCATCTACTCATCTGTCCATCTAGTCACTCCGTTCATAACAATGATTGATCAGACCAAAACAAGTATGATAGCAAATCTAAACTTTATGATAGGAGACAGTAGGTTCGGATTCTTGTAATACAGATAGAAAATCTTAGAGAGATCAGATGGGAGATGGATAAGAAAAATTTGAAAAGATTGGACACCTGGTCTTCACGAGAAAGGAGACTGGGCGTATAGTGAAACACACAATACAACATTGTAAATAGAATCAGGAGGGACACTAAGTTAGAGACCAATGAGACTCCGAAAAGATTAAGAGGACAGGGACAACATTCTAAAATCACTATCCCATCTACAAAAAGAGTAAAGATATTGGGTGTCACGTGAATCGTCTCGTACCTTAACTATAAGTTGTTTGTAAGTGACTTAAAATAATTTAAATTAAACTGTCCTTGAATCGAAAATTTCGATGGAGTTTTAAATAAGTTTAATACACATATTGGATTTGTATTTATGGTAAAACCCCCTACGAATATGGTTTTTTATTACCAAAGGAAAATAAGTAATAAAAAGGGTTCTGACCCGTCTTTTTAAATTTCAAGATCAAGTATCTACCGGTAACTTCTTCAATAGAATATGAATGGTAGAAGGATTAGAAACTCATTTATTTATTGTACTAAACATGTCTCATTTTACTCTCATTGTACCCAATGTCACTCTTTTTTACTCGTATCACTCATAGAGATCTGTTTCTCGGTCATGAAAACATCCTTCTTCTCATTTGAAACCTTGTGTCTCTAACTTTAAATATGTCATCTCGACATAGGTATTATATTACTAGTCTTACCTCTTTTGACAACTTTTTGACCCATTGTTCATGTCAAAAATTTACAAGTGTCTTCATATACACAAATGATCCAGTCGTAGATTTTCTACTTTTCTCTACTAAGTGACTCCCTCTTACTTCTGAGCGTTTACAACATTTCCTACAATTTTCTTTCCTCTCCCCCAAAACCTAATTGATATCGTTTCCATTTAACCGACTTCGTTAAATAATCTCGTCTTATTTACTAGTTTTACTTTTTTTTTTCCTCTGAGAATAATTTCCACTTCCTTTGTGGAACGACAGGAAAGTACAAGGATTTATAACCGAAGTCTAAAGTCTGTTGGTGTGATAACTCAACCGACGAACCCGTACACATACGGAGAAACACGAACCCCGCCCCCAGGGGTATGTAGTGTTGATCCGTACGTTTCAGACGTTTTACGCACGATGTCACCTTGCGATCCAGAGGTAAATACCTCGAGAGTCTCCTCGGACCACCCGATGTCAGGTTTACCGGCGTTTCTCAACCTGTGTGACTTCGGTGAATCGTGTGTACGTGAGATATATTTATAGTATTTCCCATCTTACTATGAACCAAAAATCTCGAAACACCATCTAAAATCTCTTTACCGGTATACAAACCAGGGTGCACGAGAAGGTCTTACAAAGGTACGAAAAGTCCGTCATCTCAGGTATAAAAGACGGTAATTTTAACCCTCCCGAAAACAATGACGGAACAAATTAGTTGATACTATCATCACTATGAAATACTAAGGAATACAATTCAATATTTTGTGTTATGTCGAAGATGAACCACGGGAGAAGAACCCAACATGTTGAAACCTCGGGACACGGTGGTACTACCTTTCTGATGAACGTGGCTGATGTATCTTTCTTTCTCTTTCTCTCTCTCTTTCTGTCTCTCTCTGTCTCTCTCTCGTCTTTCGGGGTTGATAGGTCGGGAGTCTTCCGACTCGGAAGTCTCGAGTACCACTAAGATCAAGGACAGACTGATGTTGGACATCTCCATACTCGTTCTTTGTGGGTCGACTCGGATCTTACTAGTTCACTAATAACAAATACGATGATTCAAAACCCCACCAAACAACACGTTGTCATCTATGAATCTTAAAAGGGTTTATATAGTCCTACACATACAGGTTGGTAGATCTTTTCACTTGTCCTTTCGATGAACACGACCCAGTGAAACATTTAGACACAGTAACCATCCTGACCCTAAGTTTAAATCAAAGGTCGAAACAAGTTTGGAAACCAGTGAAGTCAATACTTTCTACCCTTTGTGTTATGTAGGATTGTAAGTGACCATTCTTTTCAATATTGTGTATCACATGAAATTTCGATATAACATTTCTTCGACAGATGACTTATTGTATCACATGATATTACCCACAAGTAATCGAGTTAAATGTGGAATATAGTCTTACGAGAGGGTCTAACTTCGTAACACGAAATTTACATAAAAACTTCAGGCTAAAATGACTACAAGAAAAATTTCACTACAGACCTCCACATGGTTATAGTTATAAAAGGACAAATTATCATGTCTCTTTTTAATTTGTCATGATGTTTACGAACATTCATCAGAGTGACGATTAATCAGTACGACTTCTATTTGTTGGGCGGGTAGTAGTAACGTCGAAGAAAATTCACATACGTCTTGTGACTTAACCTTTATTTTGTTGACCTCTGATCAGGTAAACGGTTCTTAAACAATAGATCCATCTACGTGATTTATCTGTGTATACTTCCTATTAAGTCTTATGTAAGTTCGGTTTATATTTGTTTGACAGAAAGTCCTTTCGATGTGAATTCACGACTCCCTTGGTTTTCATTTCACCATCTGTCTTGAAAAAGGACTTTTTAATATTTCTAAATCGTATAATACGTATTTATACGTATAAATTTTAAGTTCAATGTTTAACGTAAATCACTGTACCACGATCTAAGCAAAAGGAATAAGGACTTTTGATCATTCAAGCTGGTATGATTTGACGGTTAAAAGCTGTCAAAAATGTTTTAACCGATGAAGTACACCAAGTCGGAATAGATAGTTAAACCACTTCTCAGACATAGTCTGAATCTGTGAATTGGGGATGGTTCCTGAAATCAGTAAACTGTATAGAAGTCAGTAGGAAAATTTTCTAGGGTTACTCTTCCCTTTGTTAAAAGATCTTTTATATATGATATAACAAAATCTAGTTTAATAATCGTAAGGGTAGGTGTGTGATGTAAATGTCAAAAATTATCATCTAATGGACTCCCGTAATAAAATTTTAAAATTAACGAAGAAAAATCTAAATTCTATTAATAGTACGTAAAAAGATAGACTCTTGGAATCTAACTTTCTAATACAAGTGTTTAGGTTGAGTCCGACACAGGGGTGACCCCTGGTCGTAGTGTCCTCTACATTCCTTGACTGTCATTTTGTGATAAAGCCAAGGTATCATTGAAAGAAACTCCTCGTAGTCCATGAAATGTCAGTAATCAATTTACTAGGATATTGTTTGGATCCTCCATCCTGTTTTTGAAATTATCACTTAAGTTTACTAACTTAAGGACGATACTAATTAAAAAATTATTACCACAGTTTGAGTAGTCAATTATCGGTCAGTAACCAATTTTTTTATTAAATTTCTTTCAAACATTAAACCCCCGTAAAGATTTCCTTTTAGACTGTAATCTTTAATCGTAATGACACAGTATACAAAAAAAAAAGAAAAAAAAGAAAAAAATAAAAAATTAAAAAAACCCTTGCGTACATTCTTAATTTCTAAAATTTTAAACACAGTATACAAAACCTTAAACGAAGAATATTCACTTTGAAAATTTTAAAGTCGTGTCTTAACTATATTAAATATAACACGTATATTATATGTGTCCGTTTTGGGAAAAATCCGAGGATCAAATACAATAGACTTCTCCGCATCTAAGGTAAGACCTAGTCTTATAATAGGGGTTACGGGTCGACTTTTAAAAATAGGTCTTACAGAATTGTGAAAGGAGGGGTTCGAAACTCTCCAATTCGTCACAAAGTTCCTCCGTCGGTCAACACGTTCTACTTTATGTTCATATAGACAACGATTTAATGAAGGTTGTGTATGTAAGGGTGTGTGTATGGTATATAATTTAATGTACACACGTATATACGAGTTAACGAAGTTAACACAGACTAAGAAATACTGAGGTACTTAACGTCGGACGGTCCGAGACGACAGGTACACTAAGAGGTCCATTCTTATGATATTACCCAACGGTACGGGAGGGGGTCCCCTAGAAGGACTGGTCCCTGACTTGGGTGTAGAGGACACAGATGACGTGACGTCCATCTAAGAAATGGTGACTCGGTGACCACTTCGGGTATTTTAAAGTATCGATATAGGTTTTTGTCCTGGAAATGCACTCTGTTCCATTATACTTTTACCGAATGTGTTTTAAAATAAGTATTTATAACTCATGAAAAATAAAAGGTCCGTAATTCACGAATCTATATAACTTAGTATTAGATATGTAAAGTAATGAAACTCATAATTATCAAAATAGTTGAGATCGGAACTTTTTACGAAGATATTAAATATTATATCTGGTTCTTAAGTATACTGTAATATCATTCTATAGATTCAACGATCTTATACGATATATTGTTTATGTAGTTTGTGACTATGACATTCAAAGGATTTATGAAGTACACGTTACAAAAAGTAAGTGTCGTAATAAGTTAAGAATTTTGGCTACCCACTCTAAACGTCCAATGGATCAAAAATATGAGACGAAAGGTTGAAAGAGGTCTAAGATATGTTAACAACTTAGACTTTTATCAGGAAGGGTAGAACATGGTAGACAAGAAACTGGGACAATACCGTCGTTTGGAAAATGAAGAATAGAACGTCCTCCGGTATACAAAAACCCAACCAGACGAAAAGTGTTCTTGTTACACATGTCGTTTTGAACGGGTACTACCGACACTTTCCCTTTGTTTGTAAGAAGGTGACTATGTTAGATGTAATAAAAGAAAGAAGAAAAATCTCGAAAAGGAGGAAAAACCGGTCTCTCTACGAAGTACCGGTAGTCACACTTTGTGTACGGTATAAAACTTCTGGATCCTACCTTTTTATATTTAATACAGTAATTATTTATACATATGACTGATGTATACATTTACTATAAAGTCTATGTGACTTGATATATTTACTATAATAATTTTCTTAAAGTGGATAAAGTAAAAAATGAAAAAATTTCACCAATGATCTTGTGAAATTCTATAAAAATTTCCTGTGGTGACGAGTTTTTTGACGTGCGAGAACCATGTCCTTTCTTAGAGTCCGAAAAACGAATCTTAACATTTATGACCCCTATAAGTGATACCTCCCCGACGTACAATGGAGTCCCCACTCTGTTTACCTTCTTTCCATTTATCTCGGTGATATTAGTTAATAGATGTAACCTTAAAGTCTAAAAAGATCAATCTCACACCGAGACTAAAGTCGGAAGTCTTGTTGTTACACTTTGTCTGGTCCATTTATGTCACTTGAGGTAGTTTGAACTCCCGGTGTAATACCCTACGTACTAGAGTCACTTTTCAGAGACCAGAAATAATAAAGGTGATATAGGTACTTCTTTGATTCCAAATATCATCAATTCAGTGAACGAGTTTAGTGTTTCGGTCTTTCTCTGTTTCCATCTAAAAATTCGGTCAGGACGGACTGAAATTTAGAGTGGCAATAGAACACAGAAGAAGGAGGGGATGAATTCTCCTATGTCAAGGACGGAAATTCATTGAGAGTGGGACCACTTCTTTATAAACAATAAAAATTCAATTTTTAATAAATAATGTTTGACCAGAGGTTGAAAGAAAGACTAATCAGACGACATGAAAATCTCTGTCTCAAAGCTGACATAACGAATTTTGAAAGACCTTTCACTTCCCTATATCCCATTAGACATCTGACTCTTGAAACTACAGAACAGACGTGTTGTTATCTTCTAAAATTCCTGGGTAGGAACACTCTGTAGGAACTTTCACTTCAGTTTACCCGGAATCCTTCATAGTGACATAGTGATGTTTGTTTCGATGACCTCCACTACCTTAAGGTAAACTCGATAAAGTTTAGGATTTTCCACTACGACACTTCCACGACGTGAGTTATACAGTCGTTTAAATCTTTTGAGTCGTCACCGGTGTCCTGACCTTTTCCAGTCAAAAGTAAGGTTAGGGATTCTTTCGGTTACAGTTTCTTACGAGTTTGATAACGTGTTAAGGTAAATAAAGTGTCCGATCATTTAATTACGAGTTTTAAGAGGTTCGGTCCGAGGTCGTTATGTACTTGACACTTGAAGGTCTACAAGTTCGACCAAAATCTTTTCCGTCTCCTTGGTCTCTAGTTTAACGATTGTATGCCACCTAGTACCTTTTTCGTTCTCTCAAGGTCTTTTTGTAGATAAAGACGAAATAACTGATACGGTTTCGGAAACTGATACACCTAGTGTTATTTGACACCTTTTAAGAAGTTCTCACCCTTATGGTCTGGTGGATTGGACGGAGAACCCTTTGGACATACGTCCAGTCCTTCGTTGTCAATCTCGACCTGTACCTTGTTGTCTGACCAAAGTTTATCCTTTTCTTCATGTAGTTCCGACATATAACAGTGGGACGAATAAATTAAATATACGTCTCATGTAGTACTCTTTGCGACCCGACCTTCTTCGTGTTCGACCTTAGTTCTAACGACCCTCTTCATAGTTATTGGAGTCTATACGTCTACTGGGAATACCGTCTTTCACTTCTCCGTGATTTCTCGGAGAACTACTTTCACTTTCTCCTCTCACTTGTTCAACCGAAGTTCGAGTTGTAAGTCTTTTACTTCTAGTACCGTAGACCAGGGTAGTGAAGTACCGTTTGTCTACCGCCTTTGTCACCTTTGTCACCGACTGAAATAAAAAGACCCGAGGTTTTAGTGACGTCTACCACTGACGTCGGTACTTTAATTTTCTGCGAATGAGGAACCTTCCTTTCAATACTGGTTGGATCTATCGTATAAGTTTTCGTTTCTGTAATGAAACAGTTGTTTCCAGGTAGATCAATTCCGATACCAAAATGGTCATCAGTACATACCTACACTCTCAGCCTGATATTTCTTTCAACTTATAGCTTCTTAACTACAAAAACTTGACGTCACAACCTCTTCTGAGAACTCTCAGGGAACCTGACGTTCCTCTAGGTTGGTCAGGTAGGATTTCCTTTAGTCAGGACTGATAAGTGACCTTTCTGACTACAACTTCGACTTTGAGGTTAAGAAACCGGACTACACTTCTCTACTGAATAAACTTTTCTGGGACTACAACCCTTTCTGACTTCCGTCCTCCCCTTCCCCTGTTGTCTTCTACTCTAGCAACCTACCGTAGTGACTGAGTTACCTGTACTCAAACCCACCTGAGGCCCTCAACCACTACCTGACCCTCCGAACCACACGAAGCCAAGTACCCCAGTGTTTCTCACCCTGTACTGACTCGCTGACTTAACTTGACTTGACTTAGCAACACTAATTCAACTAGGTCCTTTGTAATTACCACAGACACCGAATCTTATTCTGTCAAGATTAATATCATAAACTACAAAAGAGTCAAGTGGTTTTGTTGACGAGGTTATCACGAACAGAGAAAGAACGAAAGAGAAGAGGAAATCTAGACTAAAATAAAGTTAGTCTAAGACAAGAGTCAAAAGGACTAAAAGTAACACTTCCTTAATCAGAATAAACAGAGACGTTAGAGTAACGAATCGACTCACAGATCGTGAGTCAACTACGAAACAGTAGGTAAACGATATACTTGTGGGAAGATACGTAATCGTAAGTTGTCTCTAACAGAAGATTCCGGATCCGTACTACGACCCCTATCTGTCACGTATGCCAATATACGGTATGAAAACTAGACTACCCTTTGTTCCTGTATAGTCACACTAATTTTTTTTTTTTTGTTGTTTTTTGGACAGGAACACATTCGTATCCTTGTGGACACACCCTTGTGGACCAAACAATAATTCAGACTTTCTGAAGGTCTCCTTCGTGAAAAATTCTACCTTGGAGTCCCTTCGTTATTTGTCCCTCTTTTCTAATCCCTTGAGTACCTTTTCCTTTCCGTAAAGATCGGTTTTCTTGGTGGTCATTTCTGTAAGACCTGGACTCTAAACGTGTTAAACCTCAAACCCCCTCCCCACTCTAATTCTCTTAACACCCCTACCTTCCCCAATTCCTTTTTACCAGTTAGTACCAACTTTCTAAAGTTTTTTCATTATATAGTATACTACGTTAAGTGATTCTTAAAGATTCTTTATAAGTAAATCTCATATGTAAAATCCGATAAAGTAGAATATTTGTGTGCAATACGTTAATTTTTCTAATTTTACCTAATGTTGGACTATTATGACCTCTGGAGTATATGTGTATACGTATACATAATGTGTAGGTGAAGTAATGTAAAGATACCAGATATTTATGAATAGTAATCCCTGTGAATGGGGTACTATTTACTCGAAGTAATCATCGCCAAACTATGAAATAATAAGTAAGTAGATATTTCTAATATTTCGAAGATAATAAAGGGTTCTTGCTATAAAATTTAAAAGTCCACAAAAGACTATAATCGAAAATTCACTTCTTCCGGTTTTAGTTAATAAGAAGGATTAAACTGACCAAAATCCCCTCCGAACCTATTCTCCTAACGTACTTCTACCTGTTAAATGTGAGTCAAAATTCAGGATCTGAAAGCCGTTTATGTCACAGAAGAAAGTAACCACGTAAGAGTCAGAGTCCATTAGATTGAAGTTTTGACTATATTGTAAAAGACCCCTGCACCGAATATCCCTAGTTACTTAATTTATATTAAAAATTATGAAATGTATTATTAAATAATGAAGAATTTTTAATCAAATAACAAACACACATACAATTTAAGTTTCTCTTCCTTAGGATTCATCCGTATACCTTAAAAATTCTGTACTTTTGACATGTAATAAAACAATTGCCTATTTCAAGGAGATATTATGATATTAAACACTACGTTAGATGAACACGGTGTCATATGAAAAAGAGGAAACTTGAAATATATTTATTTACTAAGAAATACAAAGGCTTGTGTTTTCCTACAGGGTCCTCCTTATCCGTCTTCACTCCAAATAAACGTAGAAATAGGAGTGAGAAATAGTGTTTATTACGACTAGAATTTTCTGACATGGACACAACACATGTTTATCTTTAATTTCACTCGAATTTAAGAATATTAAAAGTAAACACTGGACTGAGAACCCCAATCTATTGATTATTTTACATTTGGTGAAGAGAACGGAAGACCTCAACTTTCTCTTTTCCTCTCTAATTAATTTCCTGTCTAGTATCCTTTGATCCTTGTTTGTCTGATTCAAAGGAGGGACCGAGACAGGTAAGGAAGTATTTGTGAATAATTCGTAGATGATACTTAGTTTGTGACTGCTTTACTTTCCTCTCTTGGCAGCGCAATGGTGTTAGACACTAATCAAAACACTTGACTTTAGTCTAAAGTCAGAATTTTTAAGTTGACGTGTATCGCGCACATCAATTTATACGTTAGTACCGTAGTCTTACATTGTCTCCAAGGACGTAAAGCGGAAAGTGAAGTCTTTTGGTAAGATTTTGGTGATGTTTTCTAAGTTGGGGGTTGGGGCGAGGGTCAGAAAACCGTTAGTTTTGGGAGGACGGTTGTGCAGCATTAAAGTCTAATCTTCGGATCGAAAAAAAAAAAAAAAAAAAATTTTTTAGGTTTGGGGATGGGGTGAAGGGTGGAATTACGGTCGTATTTTTTTTTTTTTTTGTTGTTGTTCAAAATGATCCGCTTGTTCCCGTTCCCACCTTCTCTTCCTGCCTTCTGCCTTTTTCCCTTACTTCACTTACTTCCTCTCTTACTTCCTCTCTTTCGACCGGAAAGGGCCAAGCAACAGCCAAGGGACGGGCGAAGAGGGGCAGAGGGGTGAGCGACGGTTCATCGTAGTGGAGGTCCGAGACGGGAGCCGAGGCGGGGGATCGCAGCCTCGGGACGTCGGTCTCCGACCGTGGATAGAGAAATTTACTGTCGACACCGAGCCCAGGGTCAGGACCCGAACTGCAGTCAAAGCGGAGGGCCCGACACTCCCCATCAATCGCGGTGGCAGGCGCGAGGCCCGAGCGCCGCGCGACCGTTCGTCGATCCCGCCGCTCAAAAGAAGCGAGGCCGGGGAGGAGAGCGGGAGGGGCGCCTCTCGGCTCGCCGTCGGATTCTCTCGGAGAGCGTTCAGAGAGAGTGTGAAGGGGCGGAAGCGGGGTTTCCTCGTCGGCGAGGAGGACCGCGGAGACGGCGGCGGCGCCGCGGGCGTCTCGAGGAGAGGGCGCGTGGCGAGGGGCTACCTCGGGCCCGCGGCGGCGGCGGCGGCGGGGCTCGGGACTTGGCCCGGCGGGGCCGGCCTCCTTGCACGGCGGGCCGGGCTCCCGCGTAGTCCGCGTGTGGTGGCCCCCGCGTCCCGTGCCCAAAGCCCTTCCTCTTTCATGACGAGAGGTCCCAGTGAACCGGCCGCCGCCCCCCTGGTACCGAAACTTCCTGTGCCCGTCGCCGCCGCCGTGGTAGGACGGGTAATCGCTCTACCAGAGGAGCAGGTCGAGTGGGCCGCGAAGCCGTCGGCGGCGGGGCCCCGGGACGCACGGGAGCGGGAAGGGGCTCCACCACCTCGACTTGCATCCCCCGGTCCAGATACACTGGTTCGTGAGCTGCGACGAGTCGCAGGGCCTGTCGTGAGACCGGTCATACAAGAGCGGAAGGTCGGGGGCCCCGCCGCGGGCTGCGGCCCCGCTCGACGGGTCTCTGTCGGCCCGCGCGAAGAAGTAGCTGGCCCTGCCGAAGGAGAAGTCCATGCACGACCTAATAGACGCCCTGTTCGTCGAGCGCGACGGCCTCGTGAAGGGGCTCTTCCTCGCCGAGGATGCCCTCCGGCTCATGAAGGTCGAGTGGCTGGACCAGTTCGACGACAGCGGGTTCCAGTGGTTCGTCTTGAGCGAGTTGCTGCTCCCGACGGTCTCGCTAGACCTCCTGTTGCAGAGTGTCCCGTCATCGCTGCGCGACGACGACGCGCCCCGCCGCCGGCGGCGTGGGAGCCCGGGCCCTCGCGTGTCGCCGCCGTCGCGCGTCCTGTTCGCGAGCCCGAAGGAGTGTGAGCCGATGGCGCCAAGGATGTGGTGCCACGCTCTGTTGGTCCGCCTGCGGTTCAAGGCCGCGCACCGCGCGTAGTACCACACGCCTGCGTAGCGCGACCGGTTCCTCCACAAGCCACTGTGCGAGTTGCTCTCGGCGCTGGGACTGGCCGGCGGACTCTTCATGTGCAGGGCGAAGATGGAGTTCAAGTGGATGAACCTCGTCCGTAAGCTAGCGGATAGGCTCCGGCCGAAGGTGTACCACCGCACATTGAGGAGCCCGTGGCGGCGGAAGCAGTTGGTCATGGCGCTGCTGTTCTAGACCTCGTCGATATGGCTCATGTAGAAGAAGGCATTCAAGCGCCAGAGGCGCAAAGGGTCAAGAAGGCCGGGGGAGCGGCTGGGGGCGCCGAGGGCCGCCGAGACCACAGGAACGCGCGGGGGTCGGGTTGCACCGGCTGAACTAGAAACCCAAGCGCGGAAAGATCGAGGGAAAGCCGAGGAGAGAAGTGGTCGAAGCCTCGTGCGTCACGGGTTCGTCAGGAGAAGGAATTGAAATAACTAGAACGGGAGGACGGGACGGGTCGAGAACCTCAGCGACCCACAGGATAATGGGTCCCGACCCTTCTCTGACCTCGCGTTCCGACTCGCGTATTCATGGGGGCAGAGAGCGCGGGGCTACCGGAGGACCACCATTCCCAGGCGCGTCCTCGCAGGGTAATACCCGCTAAAGACATCACCCGTAGTTCTTTTCACCGATAATTCAGACGTTTCGCGGAGTTTTCAGACCCCTTTTCTCCAAAGATAATTGGGTATATTTGGAGTCTAAAGGGGTCGCGGTCATCAGAAGACATTAACAATACATAAAACCTGCCTCATCCCACCTCCCTTGCCCGAAACCAACAGACTCACGACGACAGTCCCAACCTCTAATCCTTCCCTGTACCACACATACGCACGTGCACACACACACACACGCGCGCGCGCACACCAACATAAAGGAAAGACCCGTGGACGTCACGCTTATTCCCTAAGTCAAGTGAAAGGGTCCCCCTTATTTACGTCACTAAAAAGACTTGAATCACTTGTTCTCTCTTCTAAACCTTCCGTAGACCGGACTACGAAAGACATCACGTGAACCGCACCGCTCCCGCTAGACACCTAGTTCAAGTTCTTGAGGTGGTTCATAGTGACCCCGAACCCCCTACTCCTCGGCCCCGCCTCTGTTAAAAGTCACTGCACATATTCCACTCCTACCGGTGTTGGGCTCTCGACAAACCTGTTTACTTTTCGGTAGACGCTACCGTCGCCCCCGTAGTAAACCGTTTGAAAAAAAAAAAAAGAAAACAGTTTTATGTTCTTCTGTCTTTTGAAAGGACATCAGAATCCCTCTCATCGTGACTATCGGTTGCTACCTTTATTCGGGTCGCAAGTAACATAAACTCAGTGAGTGACAAACCCTGAGTCCGTTAAAAACGTGAAACAAAACTGACCCTTTCACCTTTCCTGGAAAGGAAAGTTGAGATAACCTTCAACGAGTAACAAACGTATAAGATCATTGGAACCTCAATTCACACTGTTTTCTAAAAAAATTGACAACTAAAAAGATTCTTTTGGTAGAGTTGTCTTTTCGTTTCTTTCACAGGCAACTTCACGATCTATTTTTCGATTAACAGAATCTCTTTCTATTTATATATTGAATATACACCTTAAAATTATGTTTATTCAGACATATGTTTTATCTTTGTCTGAGAGTCTGCATATTTTTTATTAATGACAATGGTTTCCTCCTCCCCTCCTCCGTATTTTAACCTCTGCACCCTAATTGTTTGATATGTAAGTCATCTATTCGTTGTTCCTAAATGAGATATCGTGTCCGTTGACATAAGGTATAGAGTATTATTGGTTTTACCATTTATTAAACTTTTTTTAATATGTATATTTACTTAGTGAAACGAGATGTGGACTTTAATTGTGTTATAACATTTAGTTAATGTAAAGTTATTTTTAGATTAACAAAATTAATATACTTTCATAATAAACAGTGTGTTATTTTCCTAGTCATCAGTCTTTTCGGTGAGTTTCCTTCCCTGGAAATAACTGTGAATTGTAGATTCGTAAATACCGTAAAGTTATTCCCAAATAAAGGTCCGTGAAATCTTCTACTCTCCTTTATTGAAGACTGAAAAAATTCACTGAAAATCAATCTCTTCTATATTCGTATTTACAAGACTTCAATTCCCAGAACGTAAAGTCTTAGAAAGTATCAAAACCAGAAAAAGAAGATCTTTGAACCCCTGAACTTTTTACCGACAATGAAACTAATACTTCTTCATTATTTCCAAGAGAAATTTAATACTTTTTTACGAGTACTCTATCATATAACTTTAACCTTCGAGTCGGTTAAATTAAGTTTTCTACTAAACTCTCTAACAAACCTTAAATCCTATAAATTCAAGACCTCGATCTTCACTTTGTTTTACTTTATAAATATAATACTTATTGATGAACGTATCATTAGTGCATTGTTTACTCAAGACTTTAAGTAAGTATTTTCAGAGTCTTCAGATTCCTTCGTTGAATATTGTAAAAGGTAACTAATAGGACAACCCCTTTTATGTATTAAGGTCTAATTTATACGTAGAAAACTTCGTCACAAGACATCTGGCTGACTTATATCAACGGTAAAAAATTTAAACACTATATTTTAAATAGAGTTTGGGACAATATGTGTGTAAATAAAATACGAAACATAGTAAACTTCGTGTAAAGTGTTTAATATAACCTTCCCTAAGGTAAATTACAACCAATTACTTTTACGTGATATAAAGGTAGTATAAATCATATTCATTATAATGTATATGGCACCACCGAGTCGACCATTTCTTAGGACGTTACTTCCTCTGGACCCAAACTAGGGACCCAACCCTTCTAAGGGACCTCCTTCAGTACCGTTGGGTGAGGTCATAAGGACGGACCTCTTAGGGACATACATCTCCTCTGACCGACCGATATCAGGTACCCCAACGTTTCTCAGCCTATACTGATTCACTGATTCGTGTGTGTATATGTCTCACATCAATAGAATAAATCATCGGAGATAAAAATTTTCAACCACAATAATTATTTTTGTTGTTGTAACCTACTTGAAGAAACTGGTGGCAAAATCTCAGTCTGTCCCAGAATAGAAAATAAAGGGGAAACTATATTAAGAAAGTTTTTATAAATTACATATTGTATATTTTGTTTAATTGTCAAAAATTTTAAGTTTGATGTACACTTAAATCTTCAAACTTTGATGAGACTTTTAATGTCTTAACGTCAAATATGTGAACTCATAGTAAAAGTTCAGAAGTGACGGAAAAGGGTGGGGTGAAAAGGGGACTCAAAGATATCTCTACCTTCCTCTCACCGTTTACAAAGTCAATTAGGGTCTGTGACGATAAACGGTTTACACATTAGAACTGATTTAATAAAGTCAAAAATATGATTATCGAAATTTTTGCAATCCACAATGTTAATATCATTTCTGAAAAAGAACAGTCATAATTTAAATTTTAAACAAAAAACCATTTATACGACACGACACGACACGATACGATTTAACGGAGTCAACAGAGGTTGAGATACGTTGAGATACCTGACATCGGGTGGTCGAAGGAGACAGATACCCTAAGAGGTCCGTCCTTATGACCTCACCTAACGGTACGGGAGAAAGTCCCCTAGAAGGACTGGGTCCCTAACTTGATCCCAGAGGACGTAACGTCCGTCTAAGAAATGGCAGACTCGGTTGTCTTCAGATCGACTAAATTAATATTTCAATTAATGTTTTAACGAAACGTTAATTCACTATCGTATTATGTGAAAGTCTTCAAACTTTGATGATTAAATTATTGGTCTAAGAAAGGACCTTGAACCTAAAAAGTCCGGTTCAAGTTTAGTGGGTCCAAACGGTTAGTATGAGGTCAATCAAGAAAACCTAGTTGAGGTTGTCTTGGGAAAAGACTAAGTCCCGGTTCTTCACAAAATTATGAGAGGTAATCCTCAACTTTGAAACCGTTATAAAAGACTGTCTTTGACTCGATCTAAGTATAGAGGAATTCACGAACATAGGTTCAGTAACCAAAGATTACGAGTTCCAATATATGTCCAATAATTTCTAAATTATGGTCGAAGTAAACCGATGTACCTGTGAAAATAGGTAATAGTCAGTATTGAGTAATAAAATAGTTCTGAAAATCTGAGACGTTGTATATGTCATGATACTTTAAAACATAATAAGAAGATTATGACTTCTATCTAACAGAAAAGAATTTCCTTTTGTCACTAAATAACATGAAAAAAAAAGACAACAAAACCTCCCCTACAGACAATTCATTAATCCCGACTAAAATCGTTATAAACCTTATCTTTTTTCTATAAAGTACAATTGTAATATAAGTACGCACACACGATTAAGTGGAGTCAACACAGGTCGACAAACACTGGGGTACCTGGTTTTGGGTGGTCCAAGGAGACGGCCATCCTAAGAGGTCCGTTCTCATGACCCCACTCATCTGTATGGGAGGAGGTCCCCTAGAAAAACTGGGTCCCTAGTTTGGGTACAGAGGATGTAGAAGGCGTAACTGTCCACTCCAGAAATGACGATCGCAGTGGACCCTTCAAACAATATAATGTATCTGTTATCCATTGAACGAATCTTACACTATACATCTGATGGGTATTAATTTTACTTGTAACTTACATAGGAAACAAAGAGTATTAGTCACACAAATGTTCTTCCATCATAACTAAGTAACGAGAAGAGAATATCATAAACTCAAAACGTAAGAAACAACCAACTTACTATACACCATATTTTCATATGTAAAGAGATCCAAGTTAACTGTAAGGAATTTAAACCCTAAAGGAAAAAAAAAAAAATCAACAACACTACACATTCTCACGGTCTAGAGCCTAGGTTACGATAAAGACTAGACCCGACACCTAAGATAACAGAAATTACTTAAAAGTATAGATGAGAAAACTTAGATAAGACTAAATAAAGTGACACAACCCAACTTCTTTCGATCCAACTCAACTTTTATAAATTTATCGATAAATCAGGATACAATCGTCTGGACAACGTAATTTTCGAAGGATTCTTTGTAGAAATTTTTGGTGAGATAAATCTACGTATAGGAATTTTAACACGTAATAAAAAAAACAGATTTTTACGTAGATGAAAATAGTGGTTTGTGACAAAATACTTTTTTATTGAAACAAGGAGAAAAAAAAAGAGAAAAAAAAATTCAACTAAGAAAAAGAAGACCTCTGAATTGATCAATAAAAATATTAAAGTACTCTTTCAAAGAAGACTTTGGTGACTTCCATCTAACAGAAAAGAATTTCCTTTTGTCACTAAAAACCTAAAAAAAAAAAGACAACAACAAAACCTCCCCTACAGACAATTCACATTAATCCCGACCAAAATCGTTATAAACCTTATCTTTTTTTCTATAAAGTACAATCGTAACATAAGTACGCACACACGGTTCAGTGGAGTCAACACAGGTTGAGACACTGAGGTACCTGGTATTGGGTGGTCCGAGGAGACGGCCATCCTAAGAGGTCCGTTCTTATGACCTCACTCATCTGTATTTTAAGGATTTTGTTACTGACTTACTGAAAGCTTAGTCACCCCTTGTCTATTGAAACATTTTATGGTTCTAAGAATAAAGTACTTCTATTAACCTTATGCCTCTGACTTTTGGAACCCACGTCTTGCAAACCTCTAGTACAGCACCGTAGCCGATGACAAATCCTCTTAATTTGAAAATATAGACCGTATCATGATAGAACATTTGAACTAGAGAACTTTATCACAATACCAAATCGAATTGTGATCATCACAAACCGAAATTACACACCCAGTGAGAAATTCCTGTATTACTTCGTTTTTCTTACCGTGATATTCGGAATAAACCGTCAAGAAAGAGAAAACATTGAATCTCACGACCTTGAGTTCTATACATATATACAGACACACTCTCTCATCTGGATACGGAATAAATTTTTCTTTTTTTTATAGAAACCTCTTTTCCTTATTATACATACTTCAATCGTGGTTAATAATGGATAAAAACGATATTCAATAACCCAGTTAATCAGATTTTATATTTTCACTAGTAGTTAAACAACAAGTTTCCTTTGAGAAAAAACTATTACTTTCATTATGTACTTCAAAATCCTTAAAATATTTTCTTTTCATTTTAATTTTTATAGTGGTCATTAAAGATTATGTTACTGAAGAAAGGAAGATCGGAGACAAGATTTAGTACTTCTACTGTTTGTATGAAAAACTTTTAATACTACTATGACACATCTACCAAATATTCGGTAGAAACGAAACAAAGCAAAATATGTAAATTACGTCAATATGTAAATCCCGGTAAAGGATATTCTGTAACTTAAAAAATCTCGACCTGTATCGTCTTCACTGACTCGTGTCATGTCGATCTATTTTCATATTATGTACAGGAAACGGTGTCTATTATAAAATTTATTTATAACTATAACTTGTAAAAGGGACATTCGAATTTTTTCAAATAAAAAAGTTTCATATCCTACACATTATTCTTCTTATAAATGATCCATGGATCAAAATACTATTTACAAACATCTGTAATGAAACAAATGAAAAAAAAAAAATTATCAGGAAATCGAACCGTAATCAAAGGATTATGCAGTTAATCCTTTGGTACTAAATCTCTCCAATTTATTTTAGAAATCCAGTACTTGACCATACTCTGACTCGACCTTTAACTTATCAATATAGAAAAACGTTTCGGAAAAGAGAATTCATAAATTTTCATTATGGATAAAATACGTTAGTTAAACCGTTTATATAAAGTTACAGATTACTCATAAATTTTGTATCGAGACATTCGTTTTTACTCATCACACTCGACATATACTTACTTCGATTATAAAGAATTAAATACAATTAAAAAATTTCTTACACCTTTTAAGTTAACTGGGAATTTGTTTGACTCAAACTTGAGACTCCCAGATAGATATTTGTCTAAAAAAAAAGTTGACTATGTATAACGCTAACAACCTTAGGTTCCTGTGTCTTGGAGGTTAAGTTCCTGGTTGATATTTCAACATTCGTCTAAAAGGTGACTCGTCTTGAACCATCGGGGATAGAACGTAACTTCTCGGTTGACATATACAAAATACAGAAATAGACTACTTTTCCAATGGAAAATCACTGATTCCGATGGTGTAAGTACCTATTAAAAATTTAATTTATTTGGTATACTGAGTTAAATGGTGAGAAAACCCCCTTGTTTATTACAGATAGTCAAATAATCTGACTATCTAAATTTGTCACAATTCCTAGTGTTATTTGACACCTTTTAAGACTTTCTCTACCCTTATGGTCTGGTGGACTGGACGGAGAACTCTTTGGATATACGTCCAGTCCTTCGTTGTCAATCTTGACCTGTGCCTTGTTGTCTGACCAAGGTTTATCCTTTTCCTCATGAAGTTCCGACATATAACAGTGGGACGAATAAATTGAAGATACGTCTCATGTAGTACTCTTTGCGACCTGACCTTCTTCGTGTTCGACCTTAGTTCTAACGGCCCTCTTTATAGTTAGTGGAGTCTATACGTCTACTGTGGTGGGAATACCGTCTTTCACTTCTCCTTGAGTTTTCGGAGAACTACTTTCACTTTCTCCTCTCATTTTTCAACCGAATTTCGAGTTGTAAGTCTTTTCCTTCTAGTACCGTAAACCAGGGTAGTGAAGTACCGTTTGTCTACCCCTTTGTCACCTTTGTCACAGTCTGAAATAAAAACCCCCGAGGTTTTAGTGACGTCTACCACTGACGTCGGTACTTTAATTTTATGCGAATGAGGAACCTTCTTTCCAATACTGGTTGGATCTGTCGTATAAGTTGTCGTCTCTGTAATGAAACGGTTATTTCCAGGCAGATCAGTTCCGATACCAAAAAGGTCAACAGTACATACCTACACTCCCAACCTGACACTTCTTTCGACTCGCTACTTCTTAACTACGAAAACTTCACACCACAACCTCTTCTAAGAACTCTCAGGGAACCTGACGTTCCTCTAGGTTGGTCAGGTAAGACTTCCTCTAGTTGGGACCCTAAAGAAACCTTCCTTACTACGATTTCGACTTCGAGGTCATGAAACCCGTGGAGTGCACTTCTCGACTGAGTAACCTTTTCTAGGACTACGACCCTCCCTAACCCCCGTCCTCGTTTATCCCTGCTGTCTCCTACTCTACCGACCTACCGTAGTGGCTGAGCTACCTGCACTCAAACTCACTTGAGGCCATCAACCACTACCTGTCCCTCCGGACCGCACGACACTAAGTGCCCCCGTATTTCTCAGTCTGTACTCACTCGCTGACTTGACTCGACTTGACTTGACTTCCATCAGAAGACGTCTTTTAAGTAAAATGGAATATTTTATCTTATACAAAATATACAGGAATCTTTCACTGTTTCACTTCTCCCGTAAAATCAACCTTAGTGAAAACGATTAATGAACATTAAATAACCAGGATTGATAACTCATAACGGAAACTTAAGATATGAACGATATTAGTTCAAGTTTTTTTATAGTTTATGGACTACCCATAACTATAATAACCGAAGACCACAAAAACTTAGGAATTTCATAAGATCTTCATATAGATATTTAAACTTCATTAACCTTTCATTACAAAATCCATTGGGAAGTTGGACACAAATTAATATTAATAGTAAAAATTTTGAAGAAAATTTAATTGAAGTCTCATGACAGTCGTAAATCGTCGATATTAGGACGTCCTCTTCGACCACCGAAGAGATTACCTCTAGTAGGAAAATCATCATCCTCTGATATGGTTACCTCTAAAACGTTCCTGAATGAATTTCTACTATTATTGAAATAAGTGTCCTAAAGTTTTAAAGAGGGTATTTATTCAATTTAATATCCAAGACTCACATTACCACTTGGAGATCGACGACTGAACTTAGATTCACAAGACATGGATGACAGACATATGAAGAGTAAGTAAAGGCGATCCCTCGTACAGTATTTTGGATTAATAGGACACTCTAATCAACATGAAACGTGAAAGAAAAAAAACAATCTATAAAATTTTAAAATAAAATAAAAATTAACCTCCTATTAATAAGGTGTTATAACACCACCAAAGATGGTATGAAGTTGTACTTAACCGGTATCCACATGTATATAAAGGAGGAAGAATTTGGAGGGAGGGTCGAGGTAGGGATAAGGTGGGGAGATCGAACAGTGTCTCGTGGTCGAAACCCAACGGACCCAGTATGTCATTTAAGGGGGATCGATAGATGAAATGTACACCATTATATATACGATGAGAGAGTCTAGTAGGATGAAAGTTTTCTTTTTCATATACTTTATAAAATATGACCCAAATATGACAAATTTTCAAATAAAAAATCGAGTCCTTAAAAAATCACGTGGGGACCATAGCACTAGTACAGTATGATCACTGGAGAACGATATCTTAGGAGGATGTAAAATCGGATGCGCAGACAAAGGAGGATCATGTGAGTCACGGAAGGGATATTGAACAGTACCAGACAGAGCAAAAAGAAAGAATAATACAGGATTAAAAGGATCGAAACGACTCTATATTAACTGTATATTGTAAAACATTCAATTACACAACTATATGAACATATAACGTCAAACTAATGGTGACATCACAATCGGAGTCTATACGTCTACTGTGGCAGGAATGCCGTCGTTCACTTCTTGATTTCTTGGAGAACTACTTTCATTTTCTCCTCTCACTTTTTCAACCGAATTTCGAGTTGTAAGTCTTTTGTTTCTAGTCCCGTGGGTCAGGGTAGTGAAGTACCGTTTATCTACCCCTTTGTCACCTTTGTCACTCTCTGAAGTGAAAAAACCCGAGGTCTTAGTGACGTCTACCACTGACGTCGGTACTTTAATTTTCTACGAATGAGGAACTTCCTTTTAATACTGGTTGGATCTGTCATAAAATTTTTCGTTCCTGTAATGAAACGGTTGTTTCCAGGCAGATCAATTCCGATACCAAAAAGGTAACCAGTACATACCTACACTCTCAACCTGATATTTCTTTCGACTCGTGACTTCTTAACTACGAAAACTTGACACCACGACCTCTTCTGAGAACTCTCAGGGAACCTGACGTTCCTCTAGGTTGGCCAGGTAGGATTTCCTCTATTAAGGACCCACAAGTAACCTTCCTGACTACGACTTCGACTTTGAGGTTATGAAACCGGTGGACTACACTTCTCGACTGAGTAACCTTTTCTGGAACTACGACCCTTTCTAACTTCCGTCCACCTCTTCCCCTGCTGTCTCCTACTCTACCAACCTACTGTAGTAGTTGAGTTACCTGTACTCAAACCCATTTGAGGTCCTCGACCACTACCTGTCCCTCGGGACCGGACGACTCTAGATACCCCAGCGTTTCTCAACCTGTGATGACTCGCTGACTTGACTTGACTTGACATCACAATCGATTGTGAAGGTACAGGAGTGTATTACTGATAAAGAAAAAAACACCGTTCTTGTACATTCTAGATAAGAGAATCGTTGAAGAGTTCATATATCATGTCATGAAAATAGATGTTAGTGTTACGATACCCAATATAGGGACCTTGACTATTTTGACCATTGACCTACAAACCAGGGAAACTGGTTGTAGAGGAATAAAGGAGGTGGGGGAGTAAGGAGACCATTGTTGGTAAGATGAGACAAGGATACTCGCACCGAAAGAATCTAAGGTGTTTATTTACTAAATTATGTCATAAAAGGAAAGATACAGACTGGAAAGAAATTGGATCGGATCGTATTACGGAGTTCAAGGTAGGTAGAAGAACATTTACCGTCCTGAAGGAAGAATTAATACCTGCTTATTATCAGGTAACAAAATATGTGGTGCAGAAGAAGTCAGTAGGTAAGCGACTGTCTGTGAATCCAACAAAGGTATAAACCGATGACACATATTACGACGCTATTTATACCCTCGTGTCTACAGAAAATCTGTAGGACAAAAGTAAAGGAAACCTTTGTCTAGGTCTTCATCGTAACGACCTAGTATACTAATGGAGAATAGTACACCTGAAAGGATAGTTCATCCTGACCGGATGAAAGAGGTACTCTTAAGCGTGGTTCAGAATGGAACAGAAGGGTCGGGGGTCACGTCACCGATCATGGTGTAACCCTTGAGTCATTAAAAAAAAAAAAAACTTTCCTTTACGTTCAATTGTTTACTTGGTTACTACGACCTTTAAGATAGTTCCATCAATAACTTAACTCTAAATCAAAGTGAAGTTAAATTCAACATGGACAACTCGTTAATACTCCGATGTCGAACTTTGCTCTACTTTTGCACTTACTGTCTTTGAAACGTAAATTTCAATAAGTATCATTCGAAATACATCATCACTTAATACAACATCTCCCAATAAACCACACAATCATTCTCCGTCTCATTACTGTAATCTTCAACAACATACCCGTGGACATTTCTTACTCTCATCCACTTTACGATTGATTTTGAACCCTGACTAATTCTATTATAACATTTACTTCAACAATCTTGACATTGGTATGTGCGTCTCTACGTGTGTACCTCTGTGTGTGTGACTAACCAACTAGCTAACTATAAATTTACTAACCATCCTATCTTCCATATGCCCTAGTTTGTAATCGACTGAATAAAAAAATACATACTTTTTATAATCCGTTTACGAGACTCAACGTCGGATGAACGTTGGTGTAACAACTCATGAACGAAAAGTTTTGTACAATCTTACACTTCACCGACTATAGAGGTCCGTGCCAGTCCAGGATAACACCATATTGTATTCGAGTCCTTCATAGACCGTAACAATCGTCCATAAACGTTTACACTCCTAGATCACTTGAAGTAAAACAATAACGATGAGATCAAAAATTTTCTATAGAACTTTATGTAACTTGTCGTGTATGTTATGTTATTGTCGTGTATCGAAGTAAGTGGTCAATTTGAATGAAATTACGAACACGCCGTCAACCTTACATTTGAACCTGATGTCAAAGATGGTATAACATCGATGATTCAGTATAAATGTAATCTCTTTTACTCAATTTATGTTGTTTTCTTATTTTTTATATACATCATAACTAAAGTCCAGTGGTTTTATCACTCACTAAAGTGGTAAGTTAACACGATCAAGGCAAAGAACGTCGTCAATATTATTGTTTTGGGAACTCGTATCTACCTTGGGTGTCATATATTACAAAGGAAAGAAGAACATATTAATCTATACAGATTAAAGACTATGTTCCTCTGATCCCTCTCCTTATGGTACAAATCTTTCTTTGTTATGATCTTAGAGAACCAGGGGTGAGGGTTTTTCACTTTTCGAACTTGAGACTTACTAAAAGATGAAAAATCAGTGTAAGGAACTTTTTAGACCGAAATCAAAAGTCTCGAACCTTTTATTAGAGGGAAGACTTTCCTTTCACTCTCTTTGTCATAATGATTAGAATATCCAAATATTACTCCTAATTTACATCATTAGGTATATTTTGTGAATTTTCTGATAGTCCATTTTACTTTACGAGTTATATACGATCAATTACAGTGAATAATTCTAGGAGTTTTATAGATAAATTAAGGTAAAGAGATGTAATAGTTAAGTATTATGGTTTAAAGAAAAATAAAAAAATTCCTTTACCTATCGTCACGGACAAGTCTTAACAAGACCTTTCCAGGATAATAGTAAGTCAAGGCAAGTCAAGTCAGCGAGTCAGCACAGGCTGAGAAACACTGGGGTACTTGGTGTCGTGTGGTCCGGAGGGACAAGTAGTGGTTGAGGACCTCAGGTCGGTTTAGGTACAGGAAACTCAACTACTACGGTAGGTTGGTAGAGTAGGAGACAGTAGGGGAAGAGGAGGACGGGAGTTAGAAAGGGTCGTAGTAATCACTTTAATTTTTTTCTAAAACTGTAGGGTTCATCCTTTAAAAAACGGAATAGTATGACAAGTACCCCCTCTTTATAGTTGTTGGAGTCTATACGTCTACTATGGTGAGATTACCGTCTTTCACTTCTCTATGATTTCTCGGAGAACTACTCCTACTTTCTCCTCTGATTTTTTCTACCGAATTTTGAGTTGTAAGTTTTTTAATTCTAGCAACGTAGACCAAGGTAGTGAAGTGCTGTTTATCCACCCCTTTTTCACCTTCGTCACCGTCTAAAATAAAAGAACCCGAGGTTTCAGTGACACTTACCATTGACGTCGGTGCTTTAATTTTCTGTGAACGAAGAACCTTCTTTTAGAGACTTTTTGGATCTGTCGTACAATTTATCGTCTTTGTAGTGAATCCAGGTATACCAGTTTTGACACAAAAAAAAGGTCATCAACACATACTTATACTCTCAGCCTGGTATTTCTTCCGACTCGTAGTTAACTGCTTAACTACGATAGTTTGATACCACGTTCCTCTTCTGAGGACTCTCAAAGAACTTTCGTTCCTCTAGTTTGGTCAGTTAGGATTTCCGTTAGTTGGAACTTATAAGTAGCCTTTCTGACTACGACTTTGACTTAGAGGTTATAAAACCGGTGGACTACACTTCTGGACTGAGTGACCTTCTCTGGGACCACGTCCCTTTCTAACTCCTGTCCTCCTCTTCCGCCGTTATCTCCTACTCTACCAACCTACTATAGTGGTTAAGATACCTATACTTGAACCCGTTTGAGACCCCCTATCACTTCCTGTCCCTTCGGACCGAACGGAATCAAGTACTCCGACGTTTCTCTGTGATACATCACTGACTTGTTACTTGTTTCATCTTTTAATTAACAACAACATCGTATAATAATTTTATTCAAATAAGATTAAACAAGAAGTCCAAAACCCCCTTTTACGTAAGAAAGACCGGATCACGACCAGTGGTCAGTCAAAACAGTGTTTATTGTTTTTATGACCATAAGTCACCAATAACAGAGTTTGATACCATAAACAACCCCGAAGGGACCACCGACTCTCCAATTCCGTAGACGGACGTTGCACCCTCTGGCCCCAAGCAAGGGACCTAACCCTTTTAGGAGACCTCTTCCTTTACCGTTGGGTGAGGTCATAAGAACGGACCTCTTAGCGGTACCTGCCCCCTCGGACCACCCGATGTCCGGTGCCCCAGTGTTTCTCAGCCTGTGTTGACTCGCTGAAGTGAAGTGATACCATAAATAACCCCGTCTCGTGGAGATTTGGTGTAAGACATGAATATAAAACTAATTCGGAAACCGAAACTAAAAGTCGTCAAAATACGTTTTCTTGTTTAATAGTGTCCGGGTCCCTCGAGTTTGTAACGAATCTCAAACCCATAACCTGGTCTTCTAAAGTCTAATCTAAAACCTAAGTTTATGAATAAAGGTGTTAAAAATCTTTTGACACAATCAGAAGTGGAGTTAGTCGAGGATAACTTTGATGAGATGTGTAAAACTTCACAAAAACAATGATTTTTCAGGTCGATAAACTTCTTTCGTATCACTACATTCCCTCTAAGACCGTCGGTAAGTCTCTATTAAGAGGTTATAAAAACGGAGAAGACCAACCATTTCCGACGTAGAGAAACGTCCACCTCCCATTCCTAAGTAAGTATCTTAAGATTTCACTGAAGGTCAAATCTACCTTTTGAACGATGTCACCGTTAAAGTATCACTTAACACCCTTCTTCGCCACTAACACCACTAAAATTCAATAACCACATTAAATATACCACTAGAAAGCCCACTTAGGGAGATTACAACTAGAACTGAATCTTACTTTTTCTTTCTCAACCGTTATCCACAGAGACCCGATAACAGAATTAGAAGGAATTATACCTCTAAACAAAATAAAACCCGATTGAAATGACATGAAGTAAAAAACACATTTTTTACCATCTTTAACTAGAAAAAAAGTATAATGGAGGTACCTTAAGGTAGTTATTATACAAGGTTGATTAGACACGACTTATTTTTATCCGAGAAACAAGATTAAAATCACACACCCTAACAGGAAAGAATTTCTCTGTATACAACTCATACGACTACAATTGTTTTTGTAAATAACTCCCATTTTGGAAAAGTGCGTGACAGATTTCTTTGTAAGTCTTTATGTTTCTGATGGTTTGATTCTCTTTAGGTCAAATCTAATTAAAATAATGACTAGGCAAACAGAATAAATGAGATAAATATAAATAAGTACGTAAATATCAGTCATAGTATATGTCTCCTTAGACAATCTACGACTTATACACAATTCTTCGTTACCGCTTTTGTAAAGGACCAAAAGTATTAGTTCCGTTACTGTGTGTATTCACGTCCAACGTGTGACGAATGGAGGTGACGACGACGAATCAGTGAAGTCAGCACAAACTGAGACACCTGACACTATTACGAGGTCCGTCCTTATGAGCTCACCCAACGGTACGGGAGGAGGTCTCCTGGAGGGGTGGGTCCGTAGCTTGGAACCAGAGAACGTAACGTCCGTCTAACAAATGGTAACTCGGTGGTCCCTTCGAACAGACGAATTGAGATCTAACATGAATTATCCAGATTCACATATTGTTATGTCACCTAACACATAGGATACACTCGTTATGTATGAACACTCGGAAACCCACTACTAGGATGAGTAACGGTTTCTGGTTAATACAGAGATTATGCAGACTGGTGTTCTTATATCTGGGTACAGACACGCACACACACACACACATGAGTGCACTTGGACGTATCTCTATACTACTCATACTGAGGTACTTGGTAACGACAGTTAATTTTTGTAAACGGGAGATTGGATGCTAACTTATTACTGGTCATACAAAAACTTTTTACACTGTGATCATAATTAAAACTGGAAACCAACTTTAACGGATAAATCTTTATTTGAGTCACAACGTTTAATATTAGAAAGGCCAAAGATGTAATATGTAGTGAGGGAAAAACTCTTTAAAATGAAGAACTTCTTTACGTTTCAGATAAATCCTTAGGTCCAAAACGGTATGATGAATGTCTACAGACAACATACACTTCTTTAGGATTTCAGTTTAGTTTTACTTCTAAAAAAAGACCAATGGAAACTGTCTATTAGACATTATTCTAATTTAAACTTTACTTTTACCAATAATCTATAAGGAAAAGTCAATTCGTCTGTACACTACCTAACTAATTCGTACAAAGTGTCTGTCACCATTTTTCGATATATGACCCGACCTGTTTTTAAGCAAGTCTAAAAAGGTACCCTAAAATACCTTCTTGAGTTTACTTGAAAAACCAGTTAAGTTATAAACGAAACATCGTTCTTTATACCTTGAACAATTGTTAACGATATAATGAACCTTTACCTTTGTACTCATTTATACGATCCTTCAGGTCGTAACTTTAAAGACATCGAAACTTATTAGTAAATGTAAAGAAGACGATCTGACTACACAAAGATTCCGTACGTTCTTGGTAATTTTATAAGGTCAAAAATGAAAGACACAATCATACAAACGTATCATTTGAATCAATAAAGTTCGACAGAACAAAATACCAACTATGATAGTTTGATATAAATAGTAATATTGAACCAGGAATCGTGAGTATGACACTTCGAACCATTATTGTTCATAAACCAATGGAGTGTTAAAATCACGTTCGTGGTCTGAGATCTCTGATTACCGACATTACAAACAATTTGACATAAAATACCTGACTTTATCACGGGGGGGATGGGAGAACGGTTTCTATATAACTAAGGAATTGGTAGTCGTGAAGCTTTATACTGGAATATACCTTTGTTCCAGAAATGCTTCCGTCAGTCAAATCTTTCTTTCACTTTCACTTCAGCGAGTCAACACAGGTTGAGAAACGCTGGGGTACCTGACACCGGGTGGTGCGAAGAGACAGGCACCCTAAGAGGTCCGTTCTCATGACCTCACCCAACGGTAAAGGAAGAGGTTACTCCAGTAATCTCACCCGGATTAGGTTTTCTGGGACTACGACCCTTTCTAACTCCCGTCCTTCTCTGTCCCTGCTGTCTCCTACTCTACCAACCTACCGTAGTGGTTGTGTTACCTGTACCCAAACCCACCTGAGGCCCTCAACCACTACCTGTCCCTCCGGACCGCACGACACCAAGTACCCCAGCGTTTCTCAGCCTGTACTGACTCGCTGACTTCACTTGACTTAGGTTATACTGACCACAGGAATACTTTTCCTCTTTAAAACCTGTATCTCTATATTCATAGGTACTTGTGACTCTCTTATGGAGCACTCACATTTCCACCTCTAGTGTAACTACGTAGATGTTCTTTTCCCTACGATTCTAACAGTTATTTGGTTGTCTTCACCCCTCTCTTCGTACCGTCTAAGAACGAGTATAGAGAGTCCCTCTCGGTTTGGAAGGTTATACAACTGGAGCCTGTAGATCGACACTCTTGATACTCTATTATGTAAAAACAACAAATTCAGTGGGTCAAAGACCATAAAATAATACCGTCGAGATCGTTTCATGGTTTCATTAAAATTTGAGAAATAGAAAATTTTGTAGACCCTTTTCAAACTTTCCGTTACAATTTAAGGGACATAAAAAGTCTCTAGAATCAACATCTGTCGTGTGAGGTAAGATCTATTAAATATGGTCTTTTTTTATACATAATTCATATTATAGTTATCGTGTATCTAACGAACCCTACAGATTCGAAGGTCCTTAAGGGTTGGTGTGGTGTCTTATCCCGACGGTTCCACAAAGACGGAACCTTATTGCACCCTCAAGTCTTAAACCGTTGACGGTGCATCAACGTCGTGGGTCGGTGTGTTAGACGGGACACGACACGAATCAGAGGGTCAGTACAGACTGAGAAACGTTGGGGAACCTGACATCGGGTGGTCCGAGGAACCAGGTAGCCCTAAGAGGTCCGTTCTGAGGACCTCACGCAACCGTACGGGAGGAGGTCCCCTAGAAGGGTTGGGTCCCTAGCTTGGATCCAGAGGGTGTGACGTCCGTCTAAGAAATGGTAGTCTCGGTGGTCCCTACGTGTCGTTTCATTCTAGTAGTCCTTTGACGGACAGAGGGGAATATGAAGTCAACTGTTCACAAACCAACACGTTTTACTTAGTGTATACCTTGAGACCGATATTTTCTCAGATCCTTTATATCGAAATTTTTGTCTATGTGTTATTTAGAAATACCATGTAATAGTTGTGACCAAACAAAATTCGAATTAATAAATAATAAAAATACAATTAAAAATCGTCTCATATCAACGAAATGTTACAACACAATTAAAGACGACGTGTTGTTTTACTTAGTCAACACACACACTTTCAAAGAGTCAGCACAACCTGAGAAACGTTACGATACCTGATATCGAACGGTCCGAGGAGACAGGTACCTTAAGAGGTCCGTTCTTATGACCTTACCTAACGGTATGACAGGATGTCCCCTAGAAGGGTTGGGTCCCTAGTTTGGATACACAGGACACAAAGGACGTAACGTCCATCAAGAAATGACGACTCGGTGGTCAATTTTATTATTTTTTCTTCCCTATATACATATACATTTACCTAAGGACCACCGAGTCGACCTTTTCTTAGGCGGACGTTACGTCCTCTGGACCCAAGCTAGGGACTCAACCCTCCTAAAGGGACCTCTTCTCTTGTCGATGGGTGAAGTCATAAGAACGGACCTCTCAGTGTACCTGTCTTCTCGGACCGTTCGATATCAGGTAACCCAACGTTTCTCAACCTGTGTTGACTTCACTGACTCGCGTGTGTCGTGTTCTTTAAACTTGGTAAGTCAAAAAATGTTAAGCAGGCGTATTGTTGGTAAGATTACTTAAATAAAAGTAAAGAAAGAAAAAAAAAAAAAAAAAACGACGATACGGTGAACCGAACATTCTAGAATCAGTGGGTTAGTCCTTAGTTTGGGTACCGAAGCCGTCACTTTCGTACCTCAGGATCGGTGAACTGACGGTTTACTATGAGGTAACAACAAAATTTACAGTAACGAGATTAATATCTACAACCTTTACGTTAATAATCGAGAAGTCAGTAACATCTACTCTTCATGTAACTTTTCTGGTACTCACTTGACCAGTTCTCCTAGGTAAAGTCAGATAGAGAAACCGGTGGAAGAAAGAGATAATTTTAAGGTTGGTACCGTTATCGTACTAGTTGTGTACAAGGAGGAATTGTACTACTTTAACAGAAAGTACGTTCACTTATAAAAGGGTTGGAAAGAGTGATTTCCCGCTGGGTTTGAGAGTAGTCGGTACGGAGGTAGAAACCCAATACAAGTCATGTAACATACTCCAGGCTTACACTAAAGGAACACCTTATCAGTGGATATTCAACCATATAATTACATACAACAAACAGGAGTCACATAAGTTATTTATTAGAGTTTATCCTCATCCTACTGAAGTCACTTTCGAAAACGAGATTTTCACCCTCTTATCCTCTGTGTCGTGTGTCGTCTCTCGTCTGAGGGAAATGATCGTTATCTTATTTAAGGAACAATTTGGGTCGACCGTCGTGGACCAAGACGACAACTCACTGTAAGGGAAGGAGTGGACGACAGGAAATACAAAGGAAGGAAATGGTAGACCCCTAAGAAAGGAAAATTAACACGAGACACCGGGCCGACTCCGTCTGTAACCGCCACGTAGAAGAAACATCGACGACTCTAAAATGTCGGGTAAAAGAGACCTAAGCCCCCGAACACCCAACGAAATCCCAATTTATCGGGTCCGATAACGACAGGTCAGAACGTCAAAGAACCCGTTTTCTAACGAAGTTTTAACTTGACGTCAAAACCAGTCCAGTACTCACTTAATTCTCGTTATCTTTAGAACACGGCACAGTAAAAATCCGGACTTCTGAAATTAAACACTGGACACGCTTAGTGAGTGAAGGGGGAGAATTTAACTACCAGATCGCTTACCACAGTCGAAACAGTCGCCCCGTCAGTGGGAACATACTTTCTCATCATGAGGACGATTCCAGGTAGATCAGTTCCGATACCAAAGAGGTCACCAGTACATACCTACACTTTCAACCTGATATTTCTTTCGACTCACAGCTTCTTAACTACGAAAACTTGACACCACAACCTCTTCTGAGAACTCTCAGGGAACCTGACGTTCCTCTAGGTTGGTCGGGACCCACAAGTAACCGTCCTGACTACAACTTCGACTTTGAGGTTATGAAACCGGTGGACTACACTTCTCGACTGAGTAAACTTTTCTGGGACTACGACCCTTTCTAACTCCCGTCATCCTCTTCCCCTACTGTCTCCTACTCTACCAACCTACCGTAGCGGCCGAGTTACCTGTACCCAAACCCAACTGAGGTCCTCAACCCCTACCTGTCCCTCCGGACCGCACGACACCAAGTACCCCAGTGTTTCTCAGCCTATGCTGACTCGTCGACTTAACTTGACTTGATAATGTCGTTCTTGGTGGAAGAGATAAGATTTAGTATGAGTAGTCGAGGGATTTTTGTTTATGTGACTAATCAAACTCCACTTTCCCTAGATAATTCCTATATGTATAGAGTATCTTTGTATCCTTCTTACCTTCTTTATTTACAGTCCTTCCTTCTGAAATTTAGTGAGACCCCTTGACCGATGGGTACACCGACGACGGAAACGGTGTTAGTCCCTTGACTCTCATTCTTAGACGGTCGTATCGACGTCTGTTGAAGGGGACGTTTCGGAGGAAACGTAAGACTTACTTTCAAATATCCTCCTGCTGACTAAGTCCGTTGTCCCTAACGTAGATCTTAGGGTAGACTCACCTTAGTCCTTTAAGGTACCAAAAATAGATCGGAAAAGGACGATCACATGTCGTCTAGGTAGGTATAAGACATGTTTGACACGGAGTGAATAGAAATTCTTCGTGTATACTTTCTGTTATGAAAAAGAAAAACAGTTTTACGGACGTTTATATATGTATAAGTAGAATAGAGACGTTTCTGTAGTAACGTATTAAGGGGAATACCCTCAAGAAAATATATGATACACATACTATCTTTACTCTGATCATTAAAATTACAGTAGTAAAGTCACATTCAATAGTTACTCCTTGTCATATCTTTATGACGTATTATTTTTTTTTATGGGTTCCTTTTCTATATATACACACACACACGTATATATATATATATATATATCATCTCATACATCAAAGTTTTATACGTACAATCTCAGATCCTATTTATTTTTATACGATTTAACAATCTGTAGATGGTAAATCATTACAACTGTACACATACCTAAGACCGTTTCTGATCTCTTTTAGTCTCCTAGAACCGACTGGAAAACGAAGACAGTGAAACATCAATAACTAACGTACTTTTAGTGAATTTATGAAACTCTAATAAAAGAGTAGAGAGTAACTCCTTACCAAACTCGTATCTACTCTACTATGTATAGTTCATAAAAATCGTGGAGTCAATTTGATGGAATATATTCGACTCGGTCATCATTGTTGTATATCCAACGAAACTCCATTTGATACTCTTTCTTCGACCATTTCCGTGATAGAGTAAAAGGTGTAGTCCGTGCTACGTTCGACTCCCAAGATGGATCGATGAACGGCCTACTTATTGAAAACGGACCGTAGTCTTACATTTAAATTCAGTGACTTCACGTTCTATATCCCGCCTACATTTTTTTCAAGATCGTCGTCATTACGGACATGTCACATTATCTATTAGGAAGTTTTCGGGTACTCACTACCCTTAATGATCCATTGAAATTTAACGGTCTCTAATTGACAATTTGGACTACGTCTAAAAAAAAACGGGTAGTTTAATTCCCCTATTAAAGTGTAATTTAGATAAGAGGAAAGGAATACTTTACTTCGGAGTGTGCCAAACTGTGAGACAGCAATTCTCACCATATATGATCAAACCAAAGAATTTACTTTAATTTTGACCACCAATCTCTCCCACTAAAAAATTTAATCTGAATAAAAGGTACGAAATGAGTCACTTCAGAGTGAGACACACCGTGGTTTAATAGTGAATCGTTTACAAACAACTATATCAATCCCTTCGACACATTACCCACTCATCAACAAAATCAACGAGTCAGCACAGGCTGAGACACTTGGGTACCTGATATATCGGGTAATCCGACGAGACAGGTACCCTAAAAGGTCCGTTCCCATGACTTCACCCAACCCACTCATCTCTGTATGATTTTGACCAGAATTCCTCTCCCGAGACCTCATTTGATCTCGACACAAGTATAAGATTGAGAAAAGTAATTATTGACACACTGAGACCCATTCAGAAAAAACATAGGTTTGGTACCAAAGAAGAAAACATTTAACAACCTCATTATCATGCATAAAGTCTCCCGCGAAACCCTTAATTTAACACATACGTTTATTTTGTGTACCGTATCGTAGAATAAGCTTCAGTTCCAATAACCAATAGATTTCACATGACATAATTAATAATAAATATTTCTTGTCACTGTTATCTCTCCTTCACCGATAATAGACTTGAGCCACCCCTCACCCCTCCCCAACCAAGTCCTTTCCGAAAACTCTTTTCTATCGTAACTTTTCATAACCGACTTGTCACACGTAGGTACACTCTCAAACCCCCGAAACTATCCATCCGTACTTCATAATCTCTTATCCAACCAGACCGACCTATAGTTCTTTGTACAACCCCCTTTTTAAACCTTTAGATCCGTCACCTTCCTACAACGACATGTAAAATACAATCGGTTTCCTATAATTTGGTCTTTTCCTGTACCGATTTATACGTAAAAGTTCTTCGTTGATACCGTCGTCTCACTCTGTATCTTAGTCCCTTTAACTTCAATGAAGCAATCAATCACCAATACCATTTCCAAGTCCGATCTCTATTTGACTACACGACGTCATGTCTACCCCTTATTCTCTACGTAAGATAACATACCTCCATCGTATCAGTTAACTTGAAACCCGATTTCGTTTCTCGATTTCGTAGACCGTCGAAAGGTTACTAAGTAAATAGGGGAAATGGTCCTCCTACGGAACCCTCCTTCTTTTCTTCCGTCTACTGAACCAAACTGGAGGAACAGTTGACTGAGAGCTTCATTTATGTACTCACTAGAAAGATCCTTCTTTTCTATAGATCATTTACAGAAATGGTTTACTGGGATTCCCTACTGAATGTCACTTATTCATGTTTCAGATATATCCCGTACCTAGGGACCTCCTATGGTTTACCTCGATAAGTAAAAAGACTCATATATTTTATACCTTCTAAATAGACAGGAACAAACACACCCCTTGGGGTATTTTGAAGGGAATTTAAGGAGTAACTAGTAAGACCCGGACTCTCACTGACAAGACACACCTTTCCTTCCTTACTTCCTCAGTAAACCCTACAGGGTCTGGTGAGAACCAAAGTAGAGACGGAGAGACAAGAAATTTAACAATCATTTTTAATTATGAGACTAGACAAAGTACCCGTAGGTGACGCTAGTAAACTAACACACAGAAACAAGTTTACAAAACTGGACAACCTACATCCCTTCTCCCTGTTTCTGTATATCCCCTACTGACGTCAACCACTACCGGTGCTGACTCTATCGCGTATGACCTCCTCACTCCGGGCAGGACTTCTTCTTCTAGTCTGGTCGAAATCTGGACAATAAAAACTCCATAGACATTAAACGTTCACCTTCATAGAGTCTTTCGTCCATGATCTCTAATCTATTTACCAGTCAATTAAACCTCTCCTTCTCTTGACAGGACTCCGACAACTTTCTCATCCAACTATTTCTCCCCGGACACTTGTTGTAACACTTTCCGGTCACCTTGTCACCTTCAAAGCTCTCTCTCTCCATCAGCACCTCAGATACCCTTTTGGTTCGAATTCGTGTTTTTTTTACTCAATTTTAAAAGAACAAGTAAGTAAAATACCAGTGTGCCCCAGAAGTAACGACACGTACCCGAAAGAGATCAACACCCCTCACCACAGATGAGAAACGACACCACGTACCCGAAGAGTAACAGCACCGAAGAGAACTACGTCTTGTGCCTAGGATCCCACATACCCGAAGTCATTCTCACCACACACCCGAGTCCTCAACACGAGTACCCGAATCAACGAGGTACTGTACACCTTAGAAGGGACTGGTCCCTAGCGTGAGTACACGGGACGTAACCACCCGTCTAAGAATAAACGACAATAGTGACCCCTTACTCAAAAATTTGTCTTGCCATATTTACGAAGTCTCCCAACTGGTAAATAATTCTGACTTTTGTAGTTAATCTAAATGGTTTAATCCTCGAGTAATCACTAAAATTTCTATTAATTTCTTTTAATATTTAGTATCACCATTGTTTAACGTACAACCCCTACCCGAGACTACACGTACGTCTTCATCTTTCCCATCTATTACCCTAAGTAGGTCCGAACACCTAAGAATCACACCCACGAGACTTCTTGTCTCGTCTCGATCACTTCTTACGACTATGTACTCATCAACCACGTTGATCAACGAAGGAAATCCTACACGTTTCTTTAGTCATTTCGACACTATTAGAGTCCTTGAACATTATCGTGGACCCTACAACGAATTTGATCTTATAAACAAAGGATGACTCAATCTTAGAGACCCCTCACCACGGACTCTTATAAGAAAGGTTTAAGTACAAATTCTTGAAGGGATCAATATTTGTACACCCATGACTCTTTTTACTACCAGAACGATTTTATTATTCAATTTTTTATCCTGTCTCTAGACATAGTATCTTACGACTATTAATATAATTTTTTTCTAAGTTCAGTCACAAGTCCGTAAATTTTTGGATCTTCCTTTACAGGAATCAATAATGATCTAACATCCTAAAATTTTATTGAAAATTAAAACATTTGACAAATGAAAGTCGAATATAAAAATATTAAATTTTATTTAACTTTAATAATTTTAACCACTTCACTTCACTTTACTTCAGCGAGTCAGCACAGGTTGAGAAACGTTGGGGTACCTGATATCGGATGGTCGGAGGAGACAGACACCCTAAGAGGTCCGTTCTCATGACCTCACCCAACGGTAAAGGAAGAGGTCCTCTAGAGGGGTTGGGTCCCTGACTTGGGCCCAGAGGGCGTAACGTCCGTCTACGAAATGGTAGACTCGGTGGTCCCTTCGGAAACCATCGATTATTTATAAAGATTCATGATCTAATATCTATGTCTATACTATGACAGAATTTTACAAAAATTATTTCTATCTTCCTTCTTTCTTGTAATTTTCGTAAAATATAGACTTATTCCCTTCATCTCCCTTTCTATCGACTCTCCTTGCACCTCATTTTCGTCTTGAAACACATACTTTTTGTTTAAGATACATTCTGTATTAGAACGACTCTCACCGAGTGGGCGATTGTACATTTCCGGTGTTTACAAGTCTGAGAGTCCAAGATGGGTAACAAAACTAATTCTGGATTTGACAAGTCAAGTCAAGTCAACGAGTCAACACAGGTTGAGAAACGCTGGGGTGTCTGACGTCGTGCGGTCCAAAGGGACAGGAAGTGATAGAGGGTCTCGAACGATTTTGAGCACAGGTACTCAGTCACTATGGTAGGTTGGTAGGGTAGGAGACAATGGGGGGAGAGGAAGACTTAGTCATGTCACTACACCTTCTTTGTAGCCGACCTTTCTTCGGACTCCAGTACTTAGGTCGACTCAAGTCTTTTAGAGCTTCCACTATAATCTCTTTACCGACTTTAGACGGTATCCAAGGATCAGTGGATCCACATATAGACAGTTTCCCATAAGACTTTTTATAACACATACCTTCCAGTCTTATAAGGAACCCTCTGAATTTGATTCCTAAAAAAAAAAAAAAAAAAACCACCATCTGAAAACTGTTTCGACCATCACATGTCACATAACAGTCTCGGTTCACTGACAGTTTAAGTATTTACAAATAACTCATTAAAAATATTCGATCTGAAAGATCACCTCTTCCATTACCGTTAGGTGAGATCATAAGAACGGACCTCTTAAATTACCTGTCTCCTCATTGTCAGGTACTCCAGTGTATCTCAGTCTATACTGACTCGATGATTGTGTTCTGAGAGATTTCTCGCTGTAGTTTTACCTATATAGTATATATAGTAGGAATTGGAGTCCTTCGCCTATTATTATTCACCATTAAAATATGTTCCGGTTAATCTAGAAATAGGACTTCTTTTACCGTTTATAATTTCCATAATTATAATTTATAATTTCCATACCACCGTTTTCTTACGTACTTCCCTCATTTAATGTCGCTTTTCCCGGAAACCCTCCGTTAACGCTCTCAGGTCCGTACTGTACCCCACTCGAACTTGACTCGACTACCATTACTTTACCTTTTCTCCCCCACCTATACCTTTTGTAACAAGTCTTTAGAAGGGATCGTGACACCTAACTCAGGTTCCATCCATCCATCCATCTTAATTTCCACTGAGATTACGAAGGTACAAACCATGGGTCTTCTTGAGTGTCCTTATACCTTCCTGACTAATTCCCCGTCCTTCTTTTATTACTCAGATCAAATCAAATTAGGTCAACCAGTAATATCGGTATTATCATAGACATTCTCAAACCTGAAGAAGGGATAATTTTGTACAGATATCTCTCCTGTGAAGACGGTCAATACCTTATTTATACTGAATTAGTATAACTCAAAATAAAATTATATGGGAAAGTAAACCAATTAAAAAAAAACCGTAAACGTGACAAATATTAACTTATCCGGATATTAAAAAAACGTATTAGAAATTAAAATATTATTTCTAATGTAATTGACGTATTGTACCTGTGGAAAGAGAGAAAGATGAAAAAGAATTTTCCATTCTTAATAGACAAGGAACTATCAAACCACTTCACGTGGATTCTTAGTCGTTCTGGTCCCCTATAAAAAAGTCTCCTCCTCTGAAACGAAAAATGTAAATAAATTATAGTAATTAGATAACCTTCAAAAAACAAAGGAAAATATGATTAAACTATAAAATATAAAAGGGTCTTTATTTGTAAAATAAATCCAAACGTCTAAATCATAGTATACCCACGAGTCTTATAAGAAAATGGTGAAATTATAGAAAAACACAAATATGAATAAGGAAGGAGTGAAGACAAAAAATAAATATAGAAGAAAGAAAGGGAGAGAGTGAGGAGGAGAGAGGGTCTTGATTAACGGTCTCAGACAAATAGATAATTAGAGGATTTTCGAAAATGAAAAAATAAAAAGGAGTAAAAAACCACCTAAAAAAGGGAGGCACAGAACTAAAAACAATCATAGAAATAATAACAGAAGAAGGAAGTAAGAGATCCAAACGATACAACAAGAAAAAGGGTGAAAGGTTCAATTTTTTAACCCACAGTAAAAAAGGGTTGGGAAAAACAAACAACTACTCACATGAATTTTATGGAGGGAAATGTTCACGGCACAATCACAACTATACGTGGTAAGTCAAATATAATAAAGTAAAAAGGAAAGACAAAATCATATACAATAGTTCATCATAAAATGAACCATGAACTGTAAATAAAAGTCAAGGAGAAAAAATAACCAACGAATATAGTCTATTGAAACTATATCTATATAAAAATGGGACAGACCGTTTATCACACACTCTCCGTCATCAAGAAAATTTTGTTATAAATCTTCTCCTTTCTCACCCCAGGCAGGATTTTAATAGGAGACTGAGACACGAACCGATGTACCATAATATTAGTGTGTCATTAAAAGAGTCACAAAAATACAACCAAGGAGTTCAGACACCAAGGAAGACAGAAAACAGGATTCCTACGTAAAAACCCCTTTCTTTGTCGTTGGACACGATCCCACGGTAGAAAAGTCCTTGGTCCTCTTCTATCATTATAAAAGATAAGTAACTGACAAAGTCGTAAGTCATTGATACTAAACAACAACGACAAGTCAGCGAGCCAACACAGGTGGAGAAACGCTTGGGGTACCTGACGTTGTACGGTCCGAAGGGAAAGACAGTGGTAGAGGGTCCCGAACGACAGATAACTCAGCCAGTACAGTAGATTAGTAGAACAGGAGGCAACAGGGAAAGAGGAGGGTGGAAGTTAGGAAGGATCGTAGTCCAAAAAAAGGTTACTCAACCGACAAGCATAGTCCACCGGTTTCATAATCTCGAAGTCGAAGTCATAATCAGGAAGGTCACTTATAAGTCCCAACTAAAGGAAAACCTAACTGATCTAACTAGAGGAACGTCAGGTTCCCTGAGAGTTCTCGGAAGAGGTTGTGGTGTCAAGTTTTCATAGTTAAGAAGCCCCGAATAGAAAGAATACCTGGTTGAGAGTGTAGGTATGTACTGATGGTCTTTTTGGTATCGAAACTGATCTGCCTGAAGACAACCGTTTCATTACAGAGACGAAAAATTATACGACAGATCCAATCAGCATCGAAAAGAAGGTCCCTCGTTCGCAGAAAATTAAAGTACCGACGTCAGTGGCAGACGTCACTAAAACCTCGAGTCCTTTTATCAGACAGTGACAAAGGTAACAAAGGGACAGATAAACGGTACTTCACTACCCTGGTCTACGGTACTAGAAGTCAAAAAACTTACGAGTCAAAATTCGGTCGAAAAAGTGAGAATAGAAAGTGGAAGTAGTTCGTCGATAAATCAAGGAGAAGTGAAAGACGGTATCCCACCACAGTAGACGTATCGACTCCAATAACTATATAGAGGACCGTCACAACTAAGGTCGAACACGAAGTAGGTCGAACCGTAAAGAATCCATGAGACGTATTTTCAAGTTATTCGTTACGAATATTTAACAAATTGATAACTAATTCGTTACTATTACAGGTCTTATCAATATCCACGACTCCTAATTTACCACTTTTAGGTACGATTTGGGGAATCACACAAAATGAATGGAAAGTAACTATTTTGGAAAAACAAAGGTTCGGTTTTACTTTATAGTCACATATAAACACTTACGTTTTGATTCCCAACCAGTATGGATTACATTTGTACTCATACACTAACAGTGATAGGTCTCCTCGTCTTCTAACCGACCGACGTCATAAACGAAGTAAAGGAAAACAAAAAAGTCTCCGTCTATCTGGTTTTGATCATTTAGTGGAAATTAACACCTTGATGGGATGTTATTCATCCTAAAAAAAGAAGACAAAATTTGTGAAGAATTTTTAGGCTTAAAATTCGATAACCCACATAAGTAAAGATCTCGACGGTATTGTCTCATGGTGTCTAACCCACCGAATTTTTGGTCTTTAAATAAAAGTCAAGACCTCGACTCTTCAGACTCTAGTTCCATAACCGACCCTGGTAAGTCTAGTGACTAAAGAAGGTTCCGTAAAGAGGAACCGAAATCTACCGACAGAAGACAAATAAGTGTACCAGAAGGGAGATCATCCAGACGTAGGATTAGGGGAGAAGATTATTCCTGTGGTCAGTATAGTCTAATCCCCGATGGGATAAATAAATAAGTTGAAATAGAGAAATTTTTGGAATATAGAGGTTATATCAGTGTAATAGTCCATAATCCCCAATCCTGAAACAGTATATTTAAAACCTCTCTATGTTAAGTAGATATTGTTACCTGAGTTTTTTCTTATTGTTACTTTACAAAGAATTATAATAATATTGTCTACAATAACATCAACAAGAGATACTAATTTAATCGTCTTCATCTATAGTAAAGGTATCGAATTAAACCCCCCACTGAAAAACCTCATAAAATTTATCATACTGATACACAAATCAATCGAAAAGTTCCGATTTCAATCTTCGTTAATGATTTAAATAAAAACCACCTGTTTGGACTTAGTATCTCCTTGTCGGAGTTTGTTAATATTGTTTTTAACGAAAGTTAACTGTAAAGGGATTATCATAAATTCTCAGAAAATGAAAAAAACATTTTTCATAATAAGACGAGGTCTAAAGAGTAAGAAAATATGATTGAAAACGAACATTCACTCCTCCGTTTTATATAACTGTTTCTTCCCTCTTACCGATATATACACACATACACCCTCAGATAGATTAATACATCTTTTAGTCCCAGTATATCACCTTTCTTGGGACTCTTACTACCCGACCCTCACTCCTGTAAATCCATTCTGAGATTATCGACGATGAGGGACAACTCTGTTTATGTCCATTCATCAAACCGACCACTTACTGGTCCCATGTACAACCCCTTCTACCACCCCCTGGGTCTTCTCAGAGGAATTCCGGTATCTATACAGAAATCTTTTCTAACCGGTCGGGTATAACAAATTATGATGACCCATACTTCCCTGACGATGACGATTCAGTGAAGTCAGCACAGGTTGAGACACGCTGGGGTACCTGACGTCGGATAGTCCGAGGAGGTGGGTACCCTAAAAGGTCCGTTCTCAGGAGATCACCCAGCGGTAACGGAAGAGGACCCATACTTCCCTTCTGTCACCAATAACACATTTTAATTTGACCTTGGGTAAACCGACCAAGTTTTTACCTAATACAATCTCTTTTGGATATCTTTGACAGATGAATCACGATGAAAAAACCCATATCAAGTCATACTCTAATACTATAGTGAATATATGACAAAAATGGTAGTCGTAGACTTTAGCACATTCGAGAGAGACTCACTCAAAATGATAATTCAGTTCAGAGTTCCTAATAAGTCTTCAGAGTGATTATGAATACCTTCTTTAATTTTGAAAGAAATCCCATTTTTGAATTCTTATATATCTTCCACATACCTATACGACTAATGTCCTGAGAGATATAACATTCGTTCATGAGAACGGACCTCTTAGGGTACCTTCCTCCTCGGACCATCCAATATCAGGTACCACAGCGTTTCTCAGCCCGTGCTGACTCGCTGAAGTGAGTGAGTGAGTGCAACATTCGTCGAGTGGAAGACAAGTATAGATCACCCTAATTTTCCGAATATTAAAGAGGTAATAACAACTAAATATATTTATTATTAGAGTACCATGTAAATAATGAATGAACAAAAGGGACGATTGAAAGATGGGAGGTAAACAGATTTCTTAAGAACGAAAACGGAAATTTCCCTCTACTTCAAGTAACAGAGAACACCTAGTAAGAGTTCTTGAAAAAGGTCGAATTTAATTGTCTCCTTAACCCAGTGTAAAATCACTCGTCTGTCTTACATCTGCAAGAGACCTTAGTGTCGACACAGTTAATTACTTGACGCCTCTTCGAGAACAAAGTGACTACAGAACTGTTAAGTGTTTTATTAATTTTCGTATCGGCAAATGATTACCTTACAAAACACAGGTCTCACAACTTTAATGAATAAAGTTTTTAACGATTTTTCACCTTTCTGTACATGGGACGAGACACATTACCATCAGTGACTTCTTTGTCACATTCACACGGTCGAAATAATTAAGTCCAGTCCCAAAGCGTTGAAGTCATGAAAACTGCAAACCCAGGTTATTAAGAACACATCCGACAAACCATCACAACGAACAGAGATAGATTATCTACAGTGGTCCTATGGGATAACAAGGTGAGAGGGTCAATACTGACAATTTTTACAGGGGTCTATGACGGTTTATAGGAATCCCCGTTTGACGAGATCAACTCTTGGTGACTGAATCTAGTCACAATTTTAAATGGGACCTTTGACTTCGTCCGTTTAAAGTCCTTCCCAGTCAGTGAAAGGACCAGTCTTTGTGGTGGTGGTGGTCGTGGTTGTAGTGATACGGAAACCTGACTCCATGAAACCGGTGGAGTACGCTTCTCAACTGAGTAACCTTTTCTGAGACTACGACCCTCCCTAACCCCCGTCCTCCTCTTCCCCTGCTGTCTCCTACTCTACCGACCTACCGTAGTGACTGAGCTACCTGCACTCAGACTCACTTGAGGCCCTCAACTACTACCTGTCCCTCCGGACCGCACGACGTTAAGTACCCCAACGTTTTACAACCTGTGCTGACTCGCTGACTTGACTTGACTTGACTTGCCTTTCCTTATAAACGACCTATATTTGGTTCATGGTCCCTGGTACATGAACCAAATATTTCCTGAGGATCCGAGAAATACAATAAAGTAAATCAGGAGGAGTATCGGGACACTTCTCTTACAACAACAAAAGTAAGACGAGGGGACATTTAACTCCGAGTCGTACTAAGTCGGTGGATTGGTCCCTGTTTGTGGACTATCCACTACGTCCATCCTACTTAGGATCGGTCTAGGTAGAGGTTTATCTTAAATCATCCCTCGAGGAAATTTGTTCTAGATAAGAGGTTTCATAAACTTATGTCCAAGAACTGATACTCCAACCAGGACAGAGAAGTGGAGGGAGGATGTATGGGTCTAACTTTTAGTGTGACTAATTGTGTAGAGTTTCCACGAGTGAGGTTGTTAACTATTACCTCTTTTCTTAGAACATAATGTTCATGTATTTTTTTATTTAGGATTTTATATTCTGGAAGAAAGATTATTGTTTCAAACTATCTGAATTTAAATTATAAAAAATAACAAAAGAACCTCTCTCCTCAAACTGGTCTTTGGTTTACCGATTATTCATCTGTCTTTTTGATTCCTCCCCATTTTAAGATTCAATTTCTATACTTACGGTTCAAACTCCAAAAATAAAATAGTGATTCCTCGTGTCACACAACGTAATCCGTATCTGTAAATCTTTCTATAACGATTCATTGTTTTTATTCTTACTTACCGCGTATAAAATCCTTGTCAATTAATTACGGGTACGAGTCTAATACATTAACGACAATTCGTGTCTTATTAAATATATTTCTTTTTTTCTCCTGGGTGTCAATTTTAACCTTTGGTATTTGTAATAATACTTATTCCGAAACATTGAAAAAAGGTATAATATTCTTAAGACCCGAAAGAGGGTTATCATCGATGTAGTTTATAACTTTGTAGACTTTGTCTACAACGTACAAAAAAAGGAGTATTAAAGATTCCTAAAATAGATAAGGTTTACGATCCATCCCTATTCCCTCAGTATACTGTAGAGATAGTACTTATACAACACTGACTTGAAAACACTTAGAGGAACCTCTCCACGAGAGGTTTCAGAACTCTTTAAACAAGACAAGAAACCTTCCATTTATATATGATACACAGTATGAATCATTTATATTTTGGTGTTCTATACTCTTTTTGTAAACGAAAGTCCTTTTGAGTGAATACAAAATAGGCTTCAGACTCAATTGTTTTGTTATTTTACTTTTTTTTTTTTTTGTTAAATTTTTTGTGGAAGTCCTTCCCTAAGAGATTCAAGAAACGGAAAGAGAATCTTTAAGTGACGGATAGTAAAAAGGGGGTGGAAGGGGATTTTTCGTCGAATATAAACAGAGACTAAGTAGGATCCCTGACTTCTGGTAATTGGGACGAGATAAAATTTGATAAAATTGAATGTTAAGGAAATATCGGAAGTAAAAGAACGAAAATTAATCACAGGATTCCCGAAGGGAGTATCGAGTCAACCATTTCTTAGACGGACATTACGTCCTCTGGGGCCAAGTTAAGGACCCAACCCTTCTAGGTGACCTCTTCCCTATCCGAAGGGTGAGGTCATAAGAACCCGAAGGGAACACCGAGTCGGCCATTTCTTAGGCGGACGTTACGCCCTCTGGACCCAAACTAGGGACCCAACCCTTCTAGGGGACCTCTTCCCTTACCGATCAGTGAGGTCATAAGATCGGACCTCTTAAGGACCCTAATATGTCAAGTATCCCCAGCGTTTCTCAGTCTGTGCTGACTCGTTGAAAGTGAAGTGAAGTTTCACTTTCACTTTCGTAATCAACGAGTCAGCACAGGTTGAGAAATACTGGGGTGTCTGACATCGGGTGGTATGTGGAGACAGGTACCTTAAGAGGTTCGTTCCTATGACCTCACTATCGGTAAGAGAAGAGGTCTCCTAGAAGGACTAGGTCCCTAACTTAGGCCCAGTGGACGTAAAGTCCGTTTAAGAAATGCTAGACTCGGTGGTTAATATTAAGGAAATCTCGAAAGTAAAAGACTGAAGAAAATTAATCAAAGGGTTGTCAAAATATTAAAAAGGAATGTTGAGATTTTATAATGGACTTAACAATCAAAATAAAGTACTCTCTCTGAAAGAGTCCTAAAAGGATTATAAAAGAGACTTGTGGTCCCTCTCTTCGGACCCTTCTCCTACACTTACGAGACATAAAGACCGAGGGCCCCTGAAATGAAAGAACGGTTCCGTGTGAGTCAGAGTTCGTTATCTGGTGTGTAGGTCGGGTCCTCTTTGTTTGGTATCGGGGCCACTAAAAAAAAAAAAAAAATTATTCGCAGGGACACTAACCCTGTGGAAGTACGAGTAAGTAAATGGTTAATCGATACAGACAAATATTGTATCGACTCATCAACACTGGGTCAAAATACTGAATGTTTCGACTTTTATAAATGATAGACCGGGGCACTTCTTTTTCAAACGGTTGGAACTAGAGAAGAATAGTCACAGGTCAATATGGAGTCAGTTGATTTAACGACGAATAGAGAACAGAGAAGAACGTTCGTGGACTGAGAGGAGTATAAAACCGGGGGAACCAACGGGACATTAGAATCGTTAAGTCAATTCAAGTTCAACAGTTGAACGACGAATAAATAACGATATCTGACTTATAAACCCACGGGAATACATAACTTAGGATTACCGGTTACACTACTATAATCCTCCACCCCGTGAACCCTCCACTATTCCAGTACTTCCACCTCAAGAATACTTAATCTAATAACAAGAATATTTTCTTTAGAGTCCCCCGAAGCCGTGGGGGAGATCGTACGCTCTTGTGTCACTATAGATACTTGGTCTTCGTCTAGAAATGGTCTGTGACTTAGACAGTCGTGGAACTAGAACCTGAAGGGTCGGAGGTCTGGACGTACTTTATTTAAAGACAACCAATATTCGATGGGTCCGATACCATAAGGTAACCACCACTACCAAATCAACGATTCAACACAGGTTGAGAACCACTAAGTACCTAACATCGGGTGGTCCAAGGAGATAAGTACCCTAAAAGGTCCGTTCTTATACCTCACCTAACGACAAAGGAAGAGGTCCTTTAGAAGGGTTGGGTCTTCAACTTGGTGTAGAGGACGTAACGTCCGTCTAAGAAACGGTTATAATAACGTCGGGTTGACTTGATTCTGTAGGTAGTCAGTCAAGTCAGCGAATCAGTACAAGTCGAGAAACGCTAGGGTACCTGACGTCGTGCGGTCCGAAGGGACTGGTAGTGGTTGAGGGCCTCGAATGAGTTTGACTCATTCACAACCACTAGTCACCACTAGTTGCAGGGGAAGAGGAGGACGGAAGTTAGAAAGGGTCGTAGTTCCAGAAAAGGTTCCTCAGTCAAGAAACGTAGTCCACCGGTTTCATAACCTCAAGGTCGAAGTTGTAGTCAGGAAGATTACTTATAAGTCCTGACTAAAGGAAATCCTACCTGACCAACCTAGAAGAATGACAGGTTCCCTGAGAGTCCTCAGAAGAGGTTGTGGTGTCAAGTTTTTGTAGTTAAAAAGCCGTGAGTCGAAAGAAATATCAGGTTGAGAGTGTAGGTATGTACTGATGACCTTTTTGGAATCGGAACTGATCTACCTGGAAACAACCGTTTCATTACAGAGACGAAAACTTATACGATAGATCCAACCAGTATCGAAAAGAAGGTTCCTTGATTAAAGAAAATTAAAGTACCAACGTCAGTGGTAGACGTCACTAAAACCTCTGGGGGTTTATTTCAGTGACAAAGATAACAAAGGGGTAGATAAACGGTACTTCACTATCCTGGTCTACGGTACTAGTATCATAGTAGAAAATAAATTGTAACCCCCACTCCCAAACAATTAAGGGATTAGAAATTTACTACGGACTTTCAGTAGTAAGAAGGAGGGGAGGGAAAAGGGGGATGAATGTTAAATAGATGATTTTTTGGACCCATTAAACCATCTAAAAGGGTGTCAGATGACAAAAACACATCGAAATTCATTAGACCACGGAACGAAAGACTATAAAGGACCAAACCAAGGGTTTGACAGAAAAGACTCAAAAGAGTAAAACAGGGGCGAGAACAGAGAGAAGATGACATTAAACTACGGTAAGGATCATCAAAGAGGAGCCAAACGTCAGGACGAGTTCTTGTGTCGAACTAACAAATCTTCAGTATACGTAATTTGATAAAGTCGAGGAAGTAGGGAGTGGTACCCTGTGATAACCTCACGCCTTTGGGGGAAGGAAGTCAACGTCCAGAATTTTGTACGGTCATCGTGAAAATCCACTGATGGATCGCCAATGAAACCCCTATAAAACAAGAGTCCAGAAGTCACCGAGACAACTAAGGGAGACAAAGGAAAGTGTTTTACTACTATGGTTTTTCCACAATACCGACAATCACCAAACTTTGATAAGTGAATATAAGACTCCGAAACGTCTCGTAGAACAGTGGATAGAAACGATTTACAACAGGTTCCAAGAATCTAAACGTTACATCACTGAAAGAGACAAAAATATACTCATAAGTCTTCTACGTTTTAATACAAAGGTGTCGACGGTAGTAAAAGGGTCTTAAGAATTGAACAAAAAAAAAAAAACTAATCTATTCAAATAAACTTACATCATACAATCTTATAAACTCTTATTACAATTGTTTTATTAAACTCAAAAATAATTTGTGTCGGTGTAAACCCATAAACGTTCCACCAACAGTCCACTTGTTTGACCATTTCGTACGTAAATTTTTAATATCATTATTAACGAGAAAACTAGTAAAAGACACACGTAACAGAATGAATTGGAATCCGCTATGTATCACAAACGAAAGATGGTAAAATGTCTATTCCTTTGACTCGAACTTCTCCAATTCATACTGCCCGTGTTCCATTGTGTGAACACTGACCCCTTGACATTGGGATTGTTTCCGGGACAGACTCGGGTGTCTGGTACGGAACTGGTGTCATTACGTGAGCGTCAACAACTCGTCACAGACAAAATCAGAAAGGAGAAGAGAGGTAAAGGACTGGGTGACGGAATTAGAAGAGATTTTCGAAGATTTTTATTAGGGGACTAGGAGCTGGTCGAAGGAGGAACGGACGACTGTAGTTAGACTAGGAAACGAATTGGCATTATTAGGTTTTGTTTATTACAACCTGGTAGATAATATTCAAGATTAACCAGTCTTTCTATATACTTACCTATTACAATGTGAAGTGTAAAATAACGGTGTTTTTAAAGTTGACAGGGTGGTAACCAAGAAGAATACAAAACGAGACAAAGGTCCCTGACGGATAATGTCTAGGACACATGACCGGTGTCGTTAGACAAGTGAGAGACATCACGATGGTTAATCAAAGTGGGGACACGAACGAGTGTGACGGCGGTAGAGAAGTACTTACAGGAGAAGGGTAACGGAAGGAAATGTCGGTCTACGAAATCACCGGACGATTTCGAAAGACGTCAAAGATGGTTATACTCCCGTCTTAAATATTATCAAGGAATTACCAGCAGTATCCGAAGGGACCACCGAGTCACTATTTCTGAGACAGACGGTTCATCCTTTGTACCCAAACTGGGGACTAAGTCCTTCTAGGGGACCTCTTCTTTTACCGTTGAGTGAGATCATAAGAACGGACCCTTTAGAGTACCTATCTATCACCTCGGACCGCCCGATGTCAGGTACTTCAGTCTTTTCTCAAGTGGACTGAATTACTGATTTGTTGTTAGCAGGAGTGTGTCAGTAACCCTTCCTAGAAATAGTATCGTAACTAAGTAGTCTCACACAAATCCACTCGATACCACTTGGACAGACTAGAGGGTCTAAGACTCAAATGACTCCCTCTCCTCGTATGAAATAGGTAGAAACAATGGGATCCCGGAGATGTCACGGACCTTGTACCATTAATGAATTTAGTCAAAACAATCTACTCGTGTCAATCATGGGGACTATAATATATCGATCAATATTATCTAAGAACCAATCTTTAGTTTACGGATTGTTAACGTATGAATGGAACGGAACGACAATAATGAATAGATTATCGTATAAGTTTTGATATGAATACCGATCTGTCCGTTTGTTGTCAACAAACGGATATAAACGGTGTTTTAATTTAAAAAAAAGAACGAACCGTCAAGAGACTCTTAATAGAATCACATTTATCATAAAGAAGTAGATCGAGTAGTACGGGTCTTTTAATTTATAAAATTAATTGTAAATATTAGTCGAAAAGGATAAGAACCCAGATCACCAAATATAAGTAAATTTGTTTAACTTAAGTTTTTATTTAATTTGTGACGGAAATATTTCGGTTTAAGTCTAACTAAAAGAAAAAAGGTTGGTGTGTACGAAATAGTTGAATGTAAAGGTAATAAGTAAATAAGCAAGTGATTAAATTATTTAGTGTCTGTATCACTTTCGATTATGAACAGTAGAGATCTATCCAGATTGTAAACGGGTTCAGTCTCTATTATCCGAAAAGACCTTTTGTAAGACGAAACTATAAAATTTTAATGTTACTTTGTCTTTAAAGACCTATAGTCCTCTGTGTCTGATCTGTTTTACCAAAATGACAAGTAAATAAAAGACCAGTTTAAGTCAGAATTTGTTATAAGTCTTCAATTGATGAAGACCAGGAGACGGATTTCCACTCTAACAAGTCGATAAAGTCACCCAGATCCGAAGTTCAATAGGAATAAGAGAATTTATTGAACGTTTCCCCACTAAAGACCGAGGAAGAAGAGTCCACTTATCCATACCTAGAAACCTATTGTAAGTTCGGATTAAAAAATAATTATGAAGTCAACACTACGAAGACTCTTTTAAATAGAGATAGAGACTAAAAGATAAAAAAAGATAAAAATTTATCTTTATACTTCGGTTTTTTTAAAGATCCTTTGATCTCCTATAAACCACAAGAGGAAGGAATACCGTTATACGTCTGAGATCAAAACCCTTTACCGTGTCTGGAATCCGTCGAACAAATCCTGTCATCCATGTTATATACGTCAGATGACCCGAAGGATCCACCGAGATCACCATTTCTTGGGTGGACGGTTACGTCCTCTACATTCTCTGTGTCCAAGTCAAGGGACGTAACCTTTCTAGGTGACCTTCTCCTGTACCGTTGGGTTAGGTCATAAGAACGGACCTCTTAGGGTACCAGTCTCCTCGGACCTCCCGATACCAGGTATCCCAGTGTTTCTCAACCTGTACTGACTTCGTTGAATCGTGCGTACGTGTGGATGTAAGATGCTTACGGAGGTCGAAGGGTGTCCTTCTTTTTGAACAAAGGTCACCTGTAACAACCACAAAAAAAATCCGAAGTACCCCCTCTAAAAAGAGTTCCTAGATGATATTTACCTCTATGTTTGGGTTCAGTAGGGAGTAAGAAATGAGGTCCATCCTATATTAGATTGGTCCTTTTGTAAAAGGTTTACTAATATTTTGTCACACCGTTCAAGAAAGTTCCTTCATGAAACGATCTTATCTATCATAATAGAATTTACTATGATATTCTGTATTGTGATTATTCGGTATAATAGAGTTTTATTAAAAGTTCCGATTTCAAAGTGACTTCTTCTACTTTATTTCACGATAGGATCTCATTATCAAATACTCGATATTAAACGAGTATGAAAAATTATTCGAAACAAAAGATTAAAGACACTTTTTATATTTAATCTAAAACTATTATACTATCCTTTTAGTCATCTCTATAGTAAGCTCTTAATTTTTTTTAATCGAGAAAGAAGCCCCGTTAAACACCACCCTCATTTTTCGGTATTTATCGGGGGATATCGTATCAATATAATATCACTAATGTAAAATCTCGAACCCTGAAGGTCAGTCTGTGTTTCCCTAAGTCGAAGACTGAGGAATAATTAACACACTGGAACCTGTTCAACGAATCGACGAGAATTCATAGTAAAAACGTGACACGTCATGGAGTCTATGACAAAACTCCTAATTTTCTCTAATACTGAAATTGTCAAGTACCATATCACGGACCATGTATCATTCGAGAGTTTTATATAAACGTTGTTATAAATATCACTAACGTTATTAAGGGGACTCAAGAAATTTATAAATAAATCAATAGAGTAATAATTTATATCTTAGAAATTTATAAAGTTTAATAAATCTCATATAAATTCATTCACAGTTTCAATTTTTCACTCTACTTCCACAATGATTCCTCAGTACCGTCCCGATGGACGGTACCCACCGGTAGTTAGATTAGGAGTCGGTAACCACACCCTCCTCCGTCTGCCAAACAGTTCTCCGTAGAAAAATTCACCTGAGCTTCTTATCCCTCTGTGGATGAAAACCGAGTAAATATCACCTCTCTTACGGTAAAAATATAATGTCAAATAATAAGACTCGTGGAAGAAAAATAAAATATAGGATCTACTGTCAAACCAGTGATTTTCAAAAGAACCCTTCGTCACTTCATCTAGTTTCCCTTAATATGACAAAGTACTTTAAAAAATAAGTTCAACGAATTTTGGAACAAGTTCAGACCGGCTTTTCTCACATGGAAAGAATATTGATCACGTAAAGTCTCAGAAAAAGGAAACCAGTCCGACTTGTCTTTCAAGAAAGACGATAAAACAAGAAGGAGTCACAAAAAAAGGCGTGAGATACTTCTGGCAGTATAATCAATGAATCACGACGAAACAGTATAATGGTGTTTGAATCACCGAATTTTGTTGGACGCAAAATGTTAACACCGTCAGTCTTCAGACTTTACCGAGAGTAACCCGATTTTAAGTCCATAGTCACCCGACACAAAGAAATCCTCCGAGATCACCTGTTAGACAAAGGAACGAAGAAGGTCGAAGATCTTCGGACACAACCAACGAAGAACCTGAGAAGGTAGAACGGTTCATTCCACTGTCTGAGTGTCCAAGACTCCTAATCCCCGACGTACAAAATACCCTCCGTAATAAGATTGGGGTCGATGATGGGATCTATCTGAAAGACAAATATACAATGGGGACAATTAATGTATTACTGTAAAAAGTGTAAATTGTTACGACGTTAATCTAAAGGTCTGACGAGAAATTCGTGACTGAATCCTCTTTAGACCAGGAAATCCGTGAAAGATCTTATCGACTACCATAAGAAATACACAATTTAAATGATCAAGTTGAAAAATCCGATTTCGATATAACTTCTGTACACGAAGAAAATTAACTCCGAAGGGACCAACGAGTCACCATCTCTTAGGTGAAAGTCACGTCCTCTATGCCCAAGTAAGGGACCCAATTCGTCTAAGGGGACCTCTTCCTTTACCGTTGGGTGAGGTCTTAAGAACGGACCCTTTAAGGTACTGGGACCCCCTGATGTCAGGTACCCCAGCAATTCTCAGACTGATTTTGTTGAAGGAAATTAATGGTTCTTTAGTACTTCTACACCCAGTACATAAATATTTAAAGACAAACATCCCCCACTCATAATAAAAGAGGTTTCAAATGGAAAATTTCAACGTTCAAAGTAGGGAGGATTTTGATTTTTTCCTTGATGGTAAAGTAGGTCGTCAAGGTGACGACTCATATATAGGTCTTTTTTTGGGGTAATTAAACTTTTATACGTTCGTGGTCCACAAGTATCGTCGTGATAAATATTATAGGTTCTATGTCTTCGTTGGGTTGTAGGTAGTTGTCTACTTATCTATTACTTCTTTATACATATATGTATATATTATATATTACATAACGATATATAATATATACACATATACACGTGTGTTACCTCATAATGAGTCGATAATTTTTTTCTTACTTAAAGACGATAAACGTCATTACACCTACCTGGAACTCTTATAATACGAATCACTTTATTTAGTCTGTTTCTGTTTATGACATACTATGGTGAATGTAAACCTTAGATCTTTTATTTTGTTTAATTACATATATCGTTTTGTCTTTGTTTGAGTGTCTATGTTTTTTGTTTAATCACCAATATGACTCCTCTTCCTTCTCACATCCCCGTTATATCCCCATACTCTAATTCTCCATGTTTGTTGATACATATTTTATCCATTCGTTGTCCCTATATAAAATATCGTGTTCTAGATCGGTAATTATTGAAAATTAACATATACTAGATATTTTTATGACTTAACGCTACGACATATGGACTTTAATTACATTATAACATTTAGTTGATATGAAGTTATTTCTCCTTATTTCAATGTTTAAAGTTAATGGTCCCTTTAAATAACGGTACTTTAACAGGTAAAAGATTCGTACAATTAAGTCAATTCATAGTTACATAGTCTTATCCTCAAACAATTTAAAATCGTTAATGAAATTATACTGAGAGTTTACACGAGTACGAAAAGTCACAGTCAAATCCATTTAATATGTTATTTAAAAGGCGAAACTCCCGGAAGATATATAACTACAATGTCCAGACGTTACTGAACTACTCTACATTATCCACGACAATAATATTCTAAATGATATCATTTATCGTTTTGTATTCCTGTCTTATTCGTAGAAAATAGATCATTACTGAAACTCTACCTTGTGTCCGTCACAAAATAACGGAACAGATAAGTAATATTCAAGTTTTGATTACTTATTTAACGTCATCGTTCTTGTGTACTAGTACTGTTCCACTTGTATTGACTTTTTTTCCTGAATCTTCTTTCTTCCTGAAAAAAAAAAAACGAAACCTGTTCAGGACATTTACTTATTTTTAATGGATGTACTTAAGAGTCCGTCTATCGAAATATAGTATAATTTATTAAATCGATTAACTGTTATACCGATCTTTTGACTTTGTCATTAAAATTTAACTAGTTTAAAACAACCCCTCTTAAACGATCATATTTCATCGATTACATTAGTACAGAAGTAACAAAGGATATATAATTATGACACAAAGGGTTGATTAGTAGTACTATTAGAACACTCCACTCTCGACCTTAGGGACGAAAGGTAAATTCTTTAACTTAAAAACTGTCTACAAGTTAATGAATGAAATCAAAAAAATTTTTTTATGATATTTTTCATCTAGAGTTAATTGGTATACTTATCGATGAGAGTTAGTTCGGAGAATAATTTAATAAATGAGAGAGGTCAATAATGTGTCGAGAAATGAGACTCATAGGATCCAAAATAGGGTACCAGTTCCATAGTTATAAAACCTACCGAATTGTTTTGCCTTTCAAGAGAATTGTTAAGACCTCTTCAATTTTTAGTCCCATCAACGTCCCGGGACTACGTGACTCATCTTAGTAAGGAACGGACAAACAACGTGGACGACCACCGACAGTCAGAAGTCGTAACGAACCGGACGTCGACGTCGGAGACAGTAGTGTACCGTAAAAGGACCACACAGACACCGCAAGAGGAAGAACACAGAGAGGAAGAAAATATTTCTGTCGTCAGTTTAGTCTTATTCCCGGATGGGACGAGGTCCTACTGGAGTAGAGTCGATTAATATACCCAATGTTGATAAAAACTTATTCCATGACAAGACTTTCGGACCCACAATATTAGTGTTGTATGGAAGAAACCTCCTGTGTTGAGTTGGGTATTGTGGTACATAAACCTTGACATGGTACGACATAAACCTTTTTATCTTAATGAAAGTATTAAACAACAAAAACTGTAATACAAGTGTCGAAATATAGTTTCTTGTTTACTAACATACTTTTGGCAATAACATGAAAAATATTCCTTTACAAAGAAGTTCAAACAAGGTTCTTTTCGATCAAAAAGTTCTACGAGATTCTTTTCACCTCACGTACTAGTTTATTACCACCCTATATACCTTACCATCAGATGTAAAATACGTGGGAGGAACCTCTGGATCACAGGGAATTCTATAATTTAAGTAATTTTTAAGGGAGTACTTTAGACAACTTGAATTGGAATTCAAGAGATATGTACAAGTTACACCCTTTGAGAATTAATAAAATTGTGTAATGAAACGTGTTGATAGAACCTTTTACTGTTTAATCCTTTAGTGTTTGACATATGAGAACAGGAAAAAGTGATCCCTGTACCTCTCTAATTAAATACAAACATACGAAGTCAAAAGAGTTGACATTTTACTCTTATTATTAAAGTCGATATCGTATTTAATAACTCTAATACTTTATTCTATTTTGTTCGTTTCTCTTACTGGGTCATAACCTAGTATTTCACATAAGACATGTACAAATAGTAATAACACTAATCAGAATGTGAATTATAAACAGTGACCCGTAATTAGGTCTCACTACAACTCTAGATAGTAAGTTCTCCTAGTATGAATAATTGAACTTGTTTTAAATATATATTTAATCTCTTATCTCTCTAGTATACAAAATAAGAACCTCATAATTTCATAAAATCGAAAAAATCGTGATAGAGTACCTCCTCACCCCACGGTGGAAGAGGTACTCTATCACGATTTTTTCGATTTTATGAATTTATGAGGTTCTTATTTTGTATACTAGAAAAATAAGAGATTTAATATATATTTAACCCGTACTGACTCACTGAAGTGAAAGAGAAAAGTGAAAGTAAATAACCTCTTCCTTTACCGTTGGGTGAGGTCATAAGAACGGACCTCTTAGGGTCCCTACCTCCTCGAACCATCCGACGGTAGATACCCCAGCGTGTCTCAGCCTGTGCTGACTTCGCTGAATCGTCGTCGTCGTCGTCGTGATAGAGTTCTATTTTCTAATATAATCTACCTAAGGGTGGTTGTCACACTCCCAAGGGAAAAGAGGTGTGGGAGAGGAAAAAAATTTTTAAAAATAAAAATGAAATAAAATGAAATGTTATGACATAACTAAAACCGTATGTAACTGTACTTAGGTGGTGCCCACATGTACTCGAGGGTTTGTACTTGGGGGGAGGGTGGAGGGTGGAGGGTGGGGTGTAATAGGGAGACCTAGTAGGGGCACGTGGTCGGGGTTCGTAGGACGTAGGACGTAACTTGTATCTGACCGCTAAGCAAAGACTGTACTATCATATGTACAAAGTTACGGTAAGAGGGTTTAGTAGGGTGGGAGAGGGAGAGGGAGTCTCAGGTTTTCCGGTGAGATATGTAGACACAGAGAAAACGACAGAACGTATGTCCCAGTAATAATGGTAGAAAGATTTAAGGTTTATATATACAATCATATGACATAACCACAAAAAGACAGACCGAATGAAGTGAGACATATTAGTCGAGGTCAAAGTACGTAGAGTAATCTTGACTAAGTTTACATAAGAAAAATTATCGACTCATTATGAGGTAACACATATACATGGTGTCGAAAGAATAGGTAAGTAGACGACTACCTGTAGATCCAACAAAGGTGCAGGACCGATAATATTTGTCACGACGATACTTGTAGCCCCATGTACACAGAGAAAGATAAGACCAAAGGAGCCACACATATTTTTTTTTTCTAATATAATCTTGGATACATTTATTCATACATTCCCTCTTTTAATACGCCATATAAAATCCTTCACAAAAGGTCTCCTACTCATTTTAATTCTTCCAAGAAGTAATGAACAGTAAAATAACATGACAATACGATTATCAATTCTTGGGCGGACTGTCACGTCCTCTGTATTCTCTGAAACCAACTGGGTACCCAACCCTTCTAGAGGACCTCCTCCTCTACCGTTGGGTGAGGTCATTAGAACGGACCTCTTAGGGTGCCTGTCTCCTCGGACCTCCCGATGTCAAATACCCCAACATGTAACAGGCTGTGTTGACTTCACTGAATCGAGTGTGTGTGCAATTGTTTAATTCACTTCGAGGACCTCGTAAACTTTATACTGACTCTTTTGAACTTTATTCCCGGGACCTTACGACACCAAACCTAGGAACACACAAAAGAGGAAAAGAGGAAATACAGTTCATAAATCAACGGTCAAAGAATAAAGACAAAGGATCCACAAGATAAGATGATGACAAAGTTGGGAACGAGAAAATTTACGTGATATTTGACCTGTACCTGGTTGTCTGACCAAGGTTTATCCTTTTCGGCACGCAGTTCCGACATATAACAGTGGGACGAATAAATTGAAGATACGTCTCATGTAGTACTCTTTGCGACCTGACCTTCTTCGTGTTCGACCTTAGTCCCAACGGCCCTCTTTACAGTTATTGGAGTCTATACGTCTACTGTGGTGGGAATACCGTCTTTCACTTCTCCTTGAGTTTTCGGAGAACTACTTTCACTTTCTCCTCTCACTTGTTCAACCGAATTTCGAGTTGTAAGTCTTTTACTTCTAGTACCGTAGACCAGGGTAGTGAAGTACCCTTTATCTACCCATGTCACCTTTGTCACAGTCTGAAATAAAAACCCCCGAAGTTTTAGTGACGTCTACCACTGACGTCGGTACTTTAATTTTCTGCGAATGAGGAACCTTCTTTTTAATACTGGTTGGATCTGTCGTATAACTTTTTGTCTCTGTAATGAAACGGTTGTTTCTAGACAGATCAGTTCCGATACCAAAAAGGACACCAGTACATACCTACACTCTCAACCTGACACTTCTTCCGACTCGCGGCTTCTTAACTACGAAAACTTGACACCACAACCTCTTCTGAGAACTCTCAGGGAACCTGACGTTCCTCTAGGTTGGTCAGGTAAGACTTCC